>OY804554.1:24865386-25465386 GCA_963680865.1 Spergularia marina | reverse complement strand
GATCTACTGTTCGAGCATCGTTTCGCCGGGTTTGGTTCGTAAACGGCGTCGTCAGATTCTTGTATTCTTCTTCTCCTTCTTTTGTAAGACGACGTCGTTGTATAATCGTTCGATGTTGATGAATTTAAGGAGACGAATTCGCCGATTTTCGATGTAAGTTTGATCTTTTTTTCTCTAGATCTGATAATTTTTCTTTGATTTCTCAATCTGAGGTGTTTTAGCTGTTTTCTTAATTTTTTTTTTTGTAGATTAATTAATTTCATTTGATTCAAATGATATAGATTTTTCGATTTGATTGCATGTTAAAATATTTGTTGTTTCAATTTTTTTCAATTTGATCTGAATTATTTTTAATTTTTTTACGAGATCTGACTTCAGATCTAAAAATTGTCAATTCGTAATACTTAATCTGATGATTTTTGTTTATATTAACTACTAAATTTAATCAGAAATCGAAACTTAAATGTGAAGTTTTCTGATTCGAGAAGTCTCATGTTTTTAGTTAACCTAAAAGTTTCTGAGATTATCATGATGTTTCTTGATGTTGATATTCCGTGTTTTATTTGTTCGCAGGCGCCAGTGATTTATGAATGAAAAGCTTGTCGAATAAGTCTTACTGATGCGTCCGAGCCCGATGATTCGCGAGATTTATTAACGGTTGATTGATATTCTGGAATCGGTTGGTGGTTGGCTTGTTGAAGAAGCTTGTGATTTGTTTCATGATTCGAATCGACACGTGAAATCGATAAGTTGCTCTTGTTGTAGATCTGAATCGTTTATAGGTTCATTTCTAATGTTTACTTTCCCAAGGTAATATTGTTTATGTTGTGCGTGAGGTCGAAGAGTGTGAAAAAAAGATGTGGAGCGTTAGCGTGTTATAGAAGCTAGATTAATTAGTTGTTTGGTGCTGCTGTTAAAAAGAGTCGAAAGTCGAGAGTCAGACCTTTGCCATTCTGGGTGCGCTCGTTTGGCAGGTCGCCTATCTTAATAAAAATATTATTTTGTTTGGTGTTTTAGGGGGAGATGGCATGGGGAATTTGCCCGGCTCTCCCTCGTTTCGGTGTCTTTGCGTGATTGCGTCTCGTCTCGTCTTGTCTTTTTGCGTTGCGTTCGTTTCATCGGGTTCTTCGGACACTGACATGGCATCCCACCCTTAAAACCATGGTGTCGATCCTGTCTCTATGTCCATGTCCGTGTCCGTTGTATCCCCACTGGCAACACTCAGTCGCTATTGTTTCGATTGATACCTGCAACTAACAATCATGATCATAACGGAGCATCAAGATGGCGAAATCGGTGAGATATCATTACATTGACTTCATTTCTCGTTCATTCGTCATTACTTTTACACCCTACATATTTGGTTAATTCCTCGTTAGTTATTTACCATCATTTGCATGTTAACTTGTATTTTACACAACTTAAGCTTGATTATTAGACAGCGTCATAGGATTTGCCTCATTGGCTAATTAATTTGTTACAATCATGAACCGGTTAAAATTTTGACTTAGATGCTTGTTAATATTTTCACCAAGTGCGCTCTATCATATTCTAACCTTGATGAACTTTGCATCACTTAGGGCTCTATCATATCGTAGTGTTCCTTGTGCATCGAATTTAAGCAAAACGTTGCGCAACTCCCACCCAACATATAATTACCATCTCTTGCAGTTCCCAATCAATCATGAGCACACTTTTTTTTTTGTTTTTGGTGTAATTTCCAACATTGTCATTGTCCCATTTGCAATTTTCTTGTTCTTTGATTTTGGAATTGAATGAAGAATAGATTTGAATGAAGTTGAAAGTTAAAAATTTCTGGTGGAGCTGAAGTTGTTATCAGCTCGTAGGCATCAGCCAAAGAACTTATTGAGGTTCCATTGGTGTCGTGTATATAATGTAAATATGTGATGAAACAAGTGTTTGTACAATAGTTATGAATCTTCAACCCTTCTGAAGAGCTTCACCTGGACGTTGCTAGCTGGACTGTTGCTATGGAGTAGCCGAGCAGGAGGCACTGTATCGCCAAAGGTAACTATATCCCTTTTGTTTGTGTACTTCTGATTTTGTGATATATGATTTAGTGATGTGTGTTGGTCGTTTGTCTTATAAATTTATTCTTGTGCAGTTTAAATAAGCTTTTGGATGAATGGTGCACAAGCGTCGTTGGATGCTCTGAGGTCTTCTGCAAATATTCGGACTGGTTGAAGAATAGCATACTGAGATGCGATGATGCTCAATCGTCTCTTACAGTACTTGCTGTTGAGTGGGCGCTAGTCAGTTGTGCAAGTCGTCAAGCAATAGTTCTGGAATGACTCAGTCGATATAGTAAATCAGCGTGTAGAGAAATCTTGTTCTGTGACATTTGGTGAGGAATCCTGTTATCTTTGGTTGCAGTTGCTTCGATCTATTATTCCAGTTCTTTAATCTTGTAGAATTTGTTGCTTCTGTATTTGATTAGCAATCTCCTCGTCCTGTCCCTCGTATTTGCAATACAGAAAAATCATTCTTTGGTAGTGATAATGTTCAATTTTCAGTATGTAGGAGGAATGGCTTGCTTAGCATCTTGAAAAGCCATGTTACTGAGGAATTGCTTGGTATATTGAAAAGCAATGTTTACTGATAATGTTCAATTTTCAGTTTCGTAGTCTCTGATTGTTAACCGTGAAATTTCAGCTTCCTCTTAGTTTTAGGTTTTGTTCTATGCCCTTGTCGGCTTTCAGAATTGGTGATCCCGTATCTTGTTGGTTGTGTTGTTGATTACGTGTATGTTCTATTTGTGTCCTGCCTATGCAATTGATAGTTAGTTAAGGTGCTGCTGTTCTTTGTTGATTCATGTTCACTGGTATAATCGGTATTTCATTCTTAAGCTGTTTTCGCGTTGATTCAGCTTTGCGAGCCTCCGCATTGTTTTCAAGTTGCTATTTTCAGCAGGTTTTTTAGAATCTTCGGGGTGTTAACGAGAGTTTCCAACCATTGAATTTTGCTAGTATTTGAAATATAAACTTGTCTGATGTGTAACCGTTGGTCATTTGATTTGGGGTTCTTCGAAAGCATAGCTTGAGTTAAATTTTTTGGTGTTTTGCCGGTTTCCAACTATGATTTTTAAAATTCGCTTTGAAAGTTTTTGAAATGTAAACTCAGTGTGATGTGTAAAGTCGTTTGATAGCATAGATCGAGGTCCAGTAAGTTTGTGCGCTCCTCCAACCCGTGGCGTAGGAGTTTTTTCATTCTGGATTTTTTACTTTTCGATGTCGAGTGAATATTGTCTACACTTGTACTGTTTTTGCGGAGTATTGGAGCAACTCCTTTCCACCGTCTCGCTTAAGCGGAAATTAATATTCTGCCTAAACGGACGTTAGTTAATTTTATTTATACGCACTGCAAGAGAGGCTAATCTGGTCCATGGTTGCTCGTTGATCAATCATAATCTTATAATTACCGAGATTAGTAAGCTGAAAAAACTGCCCTGTAGTTGGAAGTCTTAGAACTCGTGGATTCAAGTGAGAAGTAAACCCTATAATATGGCACTCGGTCTGATACTAAATCTCTTGATACTTTGTACCTTAATTTCATGAAGTGCAGAGTTCACGCCGTGAAAACAAAATGTCTGCTGGAGACATGGTTTTGTTAGTGTACTGGTGAGCCTGTAAGCTCAAATTGGAAGAGCGACCGGGTTTTCTTAACCTGGTAGGTTGATGGTTCGAATCCATCCTGGCTGTGGTCTGTGTAAATCTTCTATGAAAATCGCAATTGACTGTTTTTAGAGTTCTGTCTTAAATTCGCGATAGACCGCCTAATTTCTTAGGTGTGCTTTATTTTGTTCTCAGAGGGAAATGGCTCATTTTTACTTAAATGATGGGTAAGCCTAACCATTGTCAAAAAAAAAAAAAAAAAAAGATGGGTAAGCCTAACCGCCAATACCTTCCTATTTGGGCAATGTTGGAAAACGCTAGAGTTGCGAAGAATCTGCTGTATTCGCCATCATATAGAGGCATAGAGCCTGGCGCTACTACTGGTTTTGCTACAAAATCTCGATATCCTCGTGGTCTCTCCATCAAGAGCTTTCGTATTGCAAGAAGGCAGCAACCAAGCTTCTACCATTGATTGATTCCTCCGCACGTCACTGGAGAGACGATATTGATTATAGAGATGCCAAGAAAACCTGTTCCCTCGCCTTCTTGAGGCTCTAAAGCAAGGCTAAGGTTGTTGCTTAGGGATTTCACAAGGAGATTTCCCGTTTCATGTCAGGTCTAATCTCCCCAAAAAATGACCTCAAGGTGAATCCGGATTCTCCATAGGGCTGGGGTACGGGCTTAAGGTGAATCCGGATTCTCTAAAAGCGGTATTGGCGGCATTGCAACGCATTCACTAACAACTCATTGAAGGTTCCATGAAGGAGGTAGGTAAGCTCGGGTAACGAATACCATACTTATACGGTGAGAGCACGTCCAGTGGTGTGTTTCAACGAAATGAAGAGTTAACTCTTGAAGATAGATGAGAGAGAAGAAGTTAAAGCGTTGATGTGCTTCAAGAGAATGGAGAGCTAACTCTCCATCAACATTTGATGTAGCTAACTCTCCATTTGCAGTACATAAGTAGCTAGCTACAACTTTCTCTCCTCTCAAATACCCCACCCACTCCCATATAACATGCTGCATATTACGATAATCGATCGCGATTTAACTATTTTATAAATTTAAATATGTTCTAGAATAATTTATTTTCAAAAATGAACTTTTTTTTTAAGAAAAAACTCATTTTTTTAATTTTTTTTTTCAAATAATGTTATATTTTGAATAATTTTGAGGTCGACTGATTTATGTGATAGTGAAAAGTATCTAACTTATTTTGATTATTTTTGACAAAATTGTAAAAAATGAGTGAAAAAATGTGTTAAATAAATACAACTAGTGTGAAGAGTTAAAATGGAGAGTGGTAGTATTGTAGTGGTGAAGTAATGTATTAACTCTCCAACGAGAGAGAATGTGCTGGAGAACTTGTGCTTTATAGAGAGTGTGCATCAGCGTTGTACATGACCTTATACCATGTTCTTGGGAGCACGAGAGCATGATGCTCTTTTTCACAATAAAAGAGTAGGGACCACACATAAATTTTTATTATTATTTATGTACCCAACTTCTTTTGTTGTAAGAAGAGCACCATAGTCCTTACTCCCGGGACCATGGTATAATGAACCAACGAATACAGAGTTACTCCTATTATTTGAACGGTTTAAACATGTAATGAAGAATCTGAATAAAACTTTACCATCCAAGAAAACGAATACAATACGAGTATTCTTATAAAATTAATAAAAGTGCAACACTACAACTCTACAAGTTCCCAAACAGAATCACAAAACGAACACACTTGGGAATATTGTGAAAGTCAATGCATGCTATTTTGATAATTCGCGTTAGACATAGGCGTTCAACGAGAAATTCTACACCAATCACGGTGATTAGAGCCTCAATTCTAATCACCGTTTTTTGAGAATCTCAACTGTCCATCTTGCTTTTACAGAAACCCCACCAACCCCCCATAATAAGTTTCTACGGTCTCTCTCTCCTCTCTCTGTCAATGAAATTTCTCTCTCCTCTCCCACAACAAAACTCCCTCCCTCACCTGTCACCCCAAACCACCCATGTGCTAGTACCACCGGATTTTGGTAAAAAGCAACCGGAATAAGTTTTAGGTCTAATCCCCAAATTCAACCCATAATACTTATTCCTCACCCTGAATATCTCCTCTATGAAATTAAAGTAGCAAATCAGAAACATGAGATTGATGTTGCCTTACTTGTCGGTCGCCGGCCATATGTGGTGTTGGATATTTTAAAATGGTAATTTTCTTAAAAGTCAAATTAGAAATGGTATATGGGAAAAATGAAATAGTATATGAAAATTGTGGATGGTATATTGTAAAAAAGAAATGGTATGTGTGGTGAAGTGATTGTATTGTGATAGTGATAAGGCAATGGTGATCGCCGGTGTGCGACTATTGTTGTCGGGTTGAGTGGGTATCTTATGGGTTTGGGTTGTTGGTGGTCTAACACTTGAATTGTTGTGGTTGTGGTGGAGAGAGAGCTTTAGGTTGGTGGTGTGGAGGAGATCGGAGTGAGGGTATGTAAGAGCTAGAGGTGATGCAATTGTATATACAAAAACTGAAATGGTATATGATAAAGGTATAATTGTATATATGAATTTTCTGGGATGATATATTTATATATTAAGGTATTATGATGGAGTGCTTTACTTGATTGTGAGGGGGCATCCTAGTGTCGTCGGAATGCGATTTCCGGTGGTCTCGGAAGTCGGTAAGGAGGACTAAGGGCATGTGTGGTGGTGACGGCAAGAAGAGGTAGTGTAAGAGGTGGCAGAAGAGAGGAGGGAGAAAAGTTTTTTGGAAATAGAAATCATATTTTTTTTGTGCTCGGAACCCCACCCCCATGTTACTTTTGTTTGAGAAATGGGATTTTCTTGTCTTTTTGTGCGGTGATTAGAATTGGGGCTCTAATCACCGTGATTGGTGTAGACTCCCTCGCGTTCAACATATTCGGTCAGACTCGGAATTTCCACTTTGGTAGACGCCAAGGATAATAAACTCCATTTGTTGATGAGATCTTCCCTGGCCGCCGCCATCAGACCAACATATTATGATACATAGTTACAGCATTTGTAAATTGTAAATACTAAATGGTAATCACGGTTCTTATCTGCAAAATAGAAAAATCGAATAATTAATATAAAAAAACATGTTCTCATTCTCTTTATTTTCGATTTTTTTTTTTTGTTACAAATTTTCGATTCTTTCATTTGTGAAGCTTTTTAGGCTCGCACCCCATTAGCAAGGTACTTAGAGCAAGCGCAACAGTTGTTCGTCGCCTCGAGTTCGTCAAATACAAACCATGAAAATGACTGTACATTTAATCCTTGTGAAAGAATCTATCAATAATGAAATTTTGATATGCAATCATGAGAACTGATACAAGCAGAAAACATGTTACCATAAATCTTTGTTTTTTTTTTACCTCTCAATAATCAGGCAGTGAATGTTGATATTCACCAAAAATATACCGTATAACTCAAAATGTTACATTCTCAAAAAACATCATAACAAAAACAGAACACGGACGGATGATCAAAATTTCCTGAACCTATATAAACGACGGCCAGGAACACATTCCGCAGAGGGTTAAGAAGAAGTAGAAGAAGGCAAACAAAACGAAAAACTCCAGACCAAAGGGATCGCTATCGCTGATATTCGAGGATGCTTGCAAACAGCTTCGAACGTGGGATGAACCAGATAGAACTGATTGCAATAGCATGAAGCCGATGCTTAAACTTTAACAGCTGCCTTTCATATGAGGATGTAGCCAGCCCTCTTGTTCCGGATGTTATTCCCTCAATTTGAAGAAATGCAAAATCTCGTATATTTAGTGCAAAATTGTGTCTCTACCATAGTAACAAATTCCCGCAGCAAAAACTTCTGTACAGCTCAAAGGGTCCTGAAAGAACCATTCCTCCTCCTTTCAAGTTTCAGCCTTCTGCTTGTATCGATGTTTAAGGGCTTCAACAGCCTCTCTTTTTCTATAAGTGACTGAAGTGAAGATTGCAACCGTCTCAAATGACCACTGCACTGCTTATGGCCAGTGACCATCGCGCTACTGATATTCTTCTCCTCTGGAGTCACGTGTCTCTGGAATTGCGAAAGCCACTTAGCTTGCAAGTATGCCAGGGATCTCCATGGGGGAAGAGGCATCGAGTTCTGCTTGAGCGAGACTCTGGAAGCATCAGCCATTACTTGAAGGAATTGTTTCAGTTTCATCAGAGATCCCACAAAAACCACTGGCAGAGATTTCAGAATCTTATCATAGGATTCAACAGCTCTAGCTATCTCAAAGTGGCTTCTGAAATCAATATCAATTATCAAACGCTCTGAACTTCCATTGCTTAAGTGGTTCACCACGTCAATATATTCATGATCACCTTCACGACATTAAAGGCAAAGGAGACCATCAGCAGGAAACTTCATGAGCTTAAGATGACACCAAATAACCAGAGACTCAAACTCTAATCTCAGTTAGAGCAACTTATAGATACAGTGGTTAGAATGTCTAGCCAAGTTACAATTCACAGGCAAGGTGCAATCTGTGTAACCCTAGAAACTATGATGCATGAATTATAACAACAGTAACCTTCAATCATATATCTCAAACGCCGAATAATCCTACTCCCCTTTTTTTCCAATCAAAACTGTCGAAAGTAGGGAAGGAAAAAATAACAGAACAGGCCTGGGATTATAGCATAATATGCAACATTTCACAAGTTCACACATATTCCGATGAACTAAATACTGCAGGCATGAAACAGATTGTTTATGAGGTATGACACAAAGGAAGAGAGCTTAAATACTGCGTAGTGTTTAAACATATTGGAAACAAATCGTCAATGGAGTGACAAATAAAAGGTGAGCACCATAAAAGGTTCAGGACGTAATACATACCACCAGGAACCTTGTTATAGGATTGCCATTTGGAAGCACAGACAGCAGCATCATAGCCTGACGATCTCAGGAGTTTCACGAGATCATAACGGATACAACTGCCATTGCAAACACCAGACTTGACGATCCTAAGTTCCTTCTCCCCCATTGAAAGTAAAAGAGACTGCACTACAGATTGTAGGTCGCTCTCATACAGATCAACCGAGCGTTTGAAAAACTACGCAAACAAGGCAAACCAGTAGGATCAGAATTTCCACTTCAACAATCACATCAAAACCAGAAACGCATCCATACAACGTAACATAGCACAGCAAATCTCCTCGGTCTCCCGATACACATTACACAACATAAATTTCACAAATGACAATAACCTAGTTACAGGTTTACATGACTCGATTCCGATCCAATTCGTTTACAAAACATTCATTATCATATCCAATTCTCCATACGAAATCATTGGACTCAGAATACGAATAATTGAGCTTCCAATCATAATTTTAAAAGACAGAATAACACAGAATATTATTAACAACAAATTGGTGTATACTTCACGCTAATTCAATTTAAAAAGTTCAATGATACAGTACAGCTTAAATTAATCAGCACATGTCAGCTGCAATTCCGTTGTTACAATACAAAAGTACTCAATCAAACTCTTCCTAGCTCAAAAATAATTTATCGCAGTAAAAACCAAAACCTAGAATCTTCCTGAAGAAGCTTAGATAATGTTTCATAATATTACCTTAATTAGCACACAGTAACCTCACAAACATATTATTTCGAGCTAATTCAGCTCAAACAAATCATCAAAAATCGCATACAAATTCCAGAATTCTTCAAAATGAAATGGAATTAAGATTTCTTAGCATAATTACAGCTTACTCCAATCTAAGTAAGTTAAATAAAACAAAAATCACGAAATTATTACTAAAAATGGAAAGAGGAGAGAGACTTATACCGAAAGTTTATCGGCGAGGTGGTGGAGATCGGAGAAACCTGATTCGCCGTCGCTGCTACACCAAGATTCGCCACCGCCACTTCCGTTCTCCAGAAAATCGCTTACCATAACCGCCAAGTCATGCTCACTTTCATGGCTCCTCCAAACATCTCCGGCGACGGTGGCGACGGCGGCGGCGGCGCTAATTACTCTGCAATTCATCCCCTCTCCGCCGCCGAAAACACCTTCCTCCGCCTCCGCCGCCGCCGCCGGAAATACTCTTTTCCGTCGGTCAAACCTCAAATTCCCCAGCTTTTCTCCCCCAAAATTTCTATCCAATATTTTTCAATATCAAATAAAACTCCGCCTAATTATATTTATCTCATATAATTAAAAAAAAAATCTGATAATCAAATTAATTGTTCTTCGTTTGAATAATACACGGAAATTATTCCGCGAATATTGACCGGTGAAAATCAATTCAAATTTGATGAGCTGAAAATTATAATAATATATTTATTTCAATAAAAAAAAAAAATAATCAATCTGCATGAACAATCTGTACCTAACACCTGTATAATTATACAAATGTTTAATTTTTTCAATTATATTGTTATATTCAAAATTTATTATTATTATTATGAAAAAAAATGTGGTTTTAGTTAATTAGGTTTGATCCAAAGGGTGTGTAACATGAAAATGGAAGAGAGGGAGAAAATAGTAATTATAATAATAATAATAGTAATGTTGATCTTCACATACCTAAAGGATGAAGGAGAAGAAGAAGAAGAGAGGTGGAAAGGAAGACGAAAGTGTTTGATATAAAGAGGTTTGGGGAGGAGAGAGAATTCTTTTTTGTTGACCATTTTGCCCTTCCATTTTTTCTCTTTCTCCAGAACGATGGTGATGTTTTCTGATTTTTTTTGGTTTTTTTTATTTAAATGAGGAGGAGCCTTGGAAGATAAGGAAATGCTAGTTTAATTACAAGTATTAATTAATTAATTAATTAGTTAATTGCTTTTTTATTTTAACTGTGTTTTAATTTTTGTTTGTGCTGAGTGTGTGCAGGCGGGACATGCGAAGTTTTTGGATTAGATTTTGAATTTGGACGGTAAAATAGCCAGATTCTTTGGCGCTTTTTACTTAGCTGCCCTTCGCTTTTTTCTTTTGTGTTGCATTTTTATTAGTTTAAAAAAAAAATTCATTGTCCTACTCTATTGGTTGTTTTTCCGCGTGATGATTAATTGATTACTCTTGTGAATATTGAAGCCAATCTCGAGATAATATTCTTAATACCAGCTTAATTTGGTTATATAGGTTATGAAAGAGCATTCGCGTATTTTAATGGAGTATGACTAGTATCTGTATCTCCACCCTCGAAGTAATTGGATAGTAATTTACGCTATGTCACGTACTGGTATAAATTGAAGTTGTAAATTTGCGATCGTAATCAGTGTGTCGACAATAATATATTTTGAGAATGTTAATTTCAGGGTATTAACATTGAATTGACATGTGTAAAAGTCAAAACATTAACCATACATTGTAATGAAAAAGTCTCTAATTTTACATACTAGAATTTTGTTATTGAGTAGGAGTATTTGATATTTCAGTCATATGAAAGTCATCACCAATTTTAAATTTACTAAATTCAAATAAATGAATCGTTTTAAGTTGAAAAGAACATAACGTGTGAATCGGTGAAATGCAAAGCACAAGAAAACGGTAATTTGGGCTACTCATACATATTCAAAGATTGCGCATTACATAATACGGAGTAATAATAATAGCAAGATGATGGCTTAAAGTAATGAAAGATTAGGCTATAAATGTTATAACGTGGGGAGCAAGCCAAAGTTTTTGGATTAAAGTGAGAAAGAAATTTGGCATCTTGCTAATATTATTATTATTTTAATGAGGTTTTATTACACTCTGGAAATCTTGCTACTCAATAGTTCGTCCCTCATTGGCTCCCTCTTTTTAAGTTCTAACGCGCCTCTTCAAAAGGAAGAATTCACAAGTTAAATCACCCCCTTTGTGGGTCCTACTAACCTGTATCTTCTTCTCTCTTTTTAAGATAATGACGACATTTTTTGACACCTTAAAAGTGGGACCTACCCAACCCAACCCAACTCAACTCATTTGTCTCAAAGAATAGTTGGTCGGTATTTGGCACACCCATTTTATACAACCCGGGTACCCGACCCGTATGCCAATCTGTTACATGGCTTTACAACCATTTCATGCTATTAATTGTCCTAGTATAATATGGAGTACTTACAATGTTAGTTGTGAATTGTTTGATTTGCACAATTGCACCCATTTCATGATCTAGCTGAACATTGATAATGGCCAAAAGTTGTAATATATGCTCTATGATACGGCTTTCTTCTTTTGTGATTAGGGTGGTATAACTCTTTAAGGTCGTGTTCTTTTCAACTTAAAAATAGGTAATGACATAATGACATTAATAGGGGCATCAAGTAGTTTTCCATGGGATATTAGAGTCACACGGCTAAAGTGCCCTTACATTTCAACCTCCGCCTTATGTCAAAATGTTGTGGAAGAGTAGTTTTCGTTCGTGGCAATGGCCATTCTAAAGGTTACGTGTTTAGCTGAAATCCAATGTAGATTAAATGAGTAGAATCCATGCTATCGGAGAATGTCGCAGCTAGGAAGGAGTATGATTCAATTGCAAATTTGCTCAGTCGAAGGTGTATAATTGTATATCCATATATCCAAGTCTGATAAAGTCAATGGTATTGCATTGATGAGTCATGTATTATCCTATTTCTTTTATTCTTATCGATTAATAGAGTTTTGGTCAACGAAAAAAAAAACATCAACTAATCCAAAGCTATAACTCTATCTAATTATATCCAGCCAAACAAAAAAAAAAAAAAAACTCGCTCTAATTACGCCCATCCTTGATTTGTACTAAATCATGAGTCGGAATTTTATCATCATGTGTAATTCTATCAGATGACCTGCATAGACGGTTACAAATGACGATTCATATTAGCCAATTCTAAATCGTTTTGGGAATAGGTTGTTTTTTTTCTTCTAATTCTATCGGATTCGGAAGATTAAAAGACTAACATACCAAAAAAGACTTCTAAGATAAAAAATCTACGTTAATGTTAATAATTATGTCTAAATACTCACCCAACTTTTTTTTTCCGCCGAGTAAAATACTCATCCAACTTAGTTGTGTGTTACATACGATTGTCCATTAATCTTTATGATCCTTGCCAGATATCACATTATGAGTTAAAGGCCACTAGATATACACGAGACGTTCACAAAATGAAAGAACATCTACTACCCTTATAATTATTTGGACCACCTTAATAAAATTAGGTGGTATCCTGAATTAGGATAATTAGTTCTACATCCTTTTTTTTCCCTCTTCTTTATGAATGTGGCAAGTGATGCATCTTCAACCTCTCTAATTAATGGAGCTCAACATAATCATGTGATAGTTAGCTGTCCCTTTTAAGTTGGGAAAATGTCAGCGTTACTTACTCGTATGGCAAGAGCTTCTCATAATCTAAGGCACAAGTGCATTAATCAAAATTCAAAAGCTCGCAACCATACTAGGCAAAATTCTAATTTATAGGGTATCAATCAATTGTAGAAAAAAGATTGGAAGTTCAAGCACGCCATCCTACAATAAGTCAATAAGTTAAGGTAAGACGTGGTGAGTAAGCCTTCGGGTTCATAGAGTTTTCACCCCCGTGTCTCGAAGGTCAAAGATTCAAAGCTCACTCTAAATCCGTGACTCCAAACCACCCTCTTACAATAAGACATTTCTCCTCTCATCTTATGCCGAGTAACAGACATAAGTAGATACAACCACTTTCCAGTAGAGAAGTTAGCTTCTCAGTATTATTGTTCTTATCATTTCATCTAATAATGATGTCAAAAGAACAACAAAAAAAAATGTACAAGATAAGTTCTTGTCACATTTGATCAGATACCCAATAATCTGGGCACCAGACACGCAGATTCCTTCATCGCAGAAGATGATTATTAAAACCAGCAATTGCGACCGATCATAATACAAGTGTATAACATATGATTGAAAGAAAATGTTCATGGGAAGGAACTACTGTCCATAACCACACATGATTTCTAAAGAAAGAAACAGAACCAATAGAAAAACACAGTTTAAACAAAGATGGATACAGAGGAAATTTTCGGTGACTTACATAATTTATGTGCAGGAATCAGGGTACAGACACAGTAATCAGTTAGCCTATATATTTATGTCGAAACTCGAAAGTCATGCACCTGTTGACCTTGAAAGGTAAGGCTAGAACCTGCAACATAACAGATACAATCAACTTTCAATCTGTATCAATGATATAATAGAACTTTGTTAATAGTACTTTAATTTAGTATGCAAAAATACATGTGCTTTGATTAAAATTTCCGGGTCTATTATTAAGCGCAAAGGCCATACTATCATACAACCAAACGAGGGAGAATCTGAACCTACGACCTAACACCCTTAGCACCTTAGTCTTCATCACTAAGCCAAGATCTCATTGATATGTGGGGTGCGGCAATTAATAAAACCATCTACCAACTCATATATCGATCACTACATGAACAGTTTACGTGCTCACTGCTCAAACGTCAAGTATACACTCATCATTTCCCAAATAGATAAACTAACACGACTTACATCAATCATTTAGGTCAAGATAAACTACTTTGAACTTCCCTACTGAATCGACTTTGTGCTACTCATATGTTCATCAGGATGGTATCCTCTAGTTTACTCCCTATTGTGGAATGAGGAACTTCATCAAACTAATACAAAACTCCTAGCACAAAACAAAACTCAGATAAGGAATATGCTTCATATGGATTCATAGCCAAAGTTACACGTAATATAAATTACAAGCATGCGTGAAACTTTTTGGGATTTATATTAACTAGAGGCATACCAGGAAGAGATACAACAAGGATCTTCTCAAAAGCTTTAATTTCCCTAGCGACGTCGCAAGTCCCTCTGTAAACGGAATGGAAGATAAGAGAGCATCAGATAAACATAGTTTGCAACCAGGAAAATTAAACTGTGTAAATCGACAGTGGGCAGAAGGCAGGACGGTCTGCAACTCTTCATATGGGATTACACACTGACTTGACCTATGCAAGAAACTGGAAAATGAACAGTGTAGTCTCCTTTGGCGCTAGATAAATAATAGAATTACAGACAGAGCTTTGATGGTTATTCTACTAATATTGACTGATGCTTTGACAGTGACAGTAAAGTACAGCTTCCGAAGCGCAGATCTCTGTCAATTCCTAATCCCACAATTAACCTTATCTATATTCCAAGCTAACAACTTCCTCATACTGATTAGTGTTCTACACACTACAGGCTAGTAAAAACACGCAACAGAAATCAAATATGAGGTGCTGAAGCCTGAAGCAGCATCAAGTAGCAGATTGCTCGACTACTTTTGACAAAAATGTGGTGTACTCAGTATTGACTACTGAGTAAGACTACAGAATGCAGTATCATATTGATTTTGGCAACTACAAGTATAGAGAAAACAGATACTTACTCTTGGCCCGCGATCAACTACTTGAGGTCGTCCACTGGACATCTGAACTGGTTGTTGAATCATCTCTGGACTGTCATGCTTGTAGAATGATTGGAGCGTCCTCACAACAAATGGGCGCACTATATTCACCTCCATTGCAGACAGATTTTTTAGCTGAAATCAAGAGCATGACAGAAGATGTTATCAGAATAAAGAGTGTCTTTTACCCCAGAAAAAACTTGTTTTAAGTCACTATTACCAAGGTCTCTAAAGTGATGCCATTTTATCAACCACAGTCATTATGGCACAGACTGTACTGTCATTCTGTATGTTGTTGGTACAAAGGATTCCCTCACACTACAGCTCGTTACTACAAAATTTGTAAGACGCTTCACATATCCAAAACCACATACTTCCAAAATCAGCAAAGTATACAAAGCAGAACTAGCTCATTAAAATTTGCAATGATCTAACGTACTCCCTCAGTCCCATTCCACTGTCATTATAGTGATGTTACAAAATGATACTCGTTGAGCAAATATTTACAACTTGGGACCCAGTGCTATGGGAACATTACTACAGAACAGGAGTACTTACTTTAGGAAGGCAAGAAACTATACAAGTTCAACACTTAAATTAAGAACGGGAACGAAAGGAAAACTCATATGCCAGCACACTTACATTCCAAAATGATGGCAATAAACTTAATCGGAAGCAAAAAAGAATACCTTCACAGCATGTGTTCGAGAAGATATTGTCTCCAGGCCAGACTCGACTTTATGGAATCTGACACCCCTGATGTCTTCAATTAGAGACCTCACCTACATATTATGCATAGATATTTATTTTAGGACTGCTAATGCAAGAACTTCATGGTTACCACTTTCAAGAGATTCTGAACTGACCATGTATATATCCGCAATATCATCTCTGGCACTGGCATCAAACAAGAATAGTTTTCAACTGAGGTAGTAAATGGGCAAAGAACTCACAAAACAGTAATTATAAGTACTTACTGGTCAAAAAGAAGCCGCGAAATTTCCACGTAACGGAAAGGTAATGGCTGAAATTCCTTGGGAGATTCTCTCTCAGCTTCCAGAACTTGCGTCAACTTTTCTGTTACATAGCGAACAAAGTGGAGGTAAATACATCTCTGTCAAGACCTCATATACACAGATCAAGTGATGTCAGAACAGATATGCACTTCCCAAACCCATTGCCAAACATCTAGAGAAATATGCTCTGGTGACATAAATTGAGACAAAAGTCACAAAGTACACACCTTAAGACAAAGTACTGTGTCAGAATGAGCCTATAGATACGCTTGAGGCTGTGCCAAAGCTATAATATATGTAACTATTGGGTAAACTAGACTTTCACCTCTCCTACCCCTTTCAGAGCTCACCAGGTGTAATCTGTCAGAGCGCACAAGCTATAAAAACATGGTGGTTCTTTAAAACCCTTTTGTACAGAATAAACAACACACTGCCATATGTCAATATGAGATCAACAACTGTCTAGGGTTTTGCCTCCAGAATAAGCAGCAAACCACTGTCTCGCATAAAAGTTTTGTGTTCTGCAAGACACCTGGGCCTTGGTATGGCAGAGCGGATACCAAATTCTATAAAGATCTCGATCAAAAGTATTTCAGGTTTTCTAAAAATTGCAATACTGATTTATGTCATAGCTATACTATTGATCACTTAAGGAGGTCTTCAACTCTTACATTGAGCATCAAAATAAAGATGACATCTGACCACTTAACACACCAGCAATAACATATACTCCATATTTGTCTACTGCCACAGGTGCTCCTGTAAGACCGTTGTCTTCATGAAAACCGTAAGTTTCTCAACACTTCTTGATCTAGATTCACACCTTTTCCCAAGCACACTGAACGACTACACTGTTGGGGAGAGCCGTCAAGGAGGAGTACCGGCCCATGTCCATAAGTCAAGTGAGGCTCCATCCTAAAACCAATTGGCAATAGGAGAGTAACCGACTACCTTATAAACATGTTCCACCCACTTCAATTTTCCGATGTGGGACAACCGCTCACACATAAATTCCCAACACACACGACCAACAAGACTTTCACTACCGAACTAGGCAAGTCACTAGGAGTACCCCTCATATACAACAGGCTCTCTACTCCAAAAACGGCCTACTACCACTTACTTGAAACAAGTGTGTATCGCTACCAAGCTTCTTTCAAAACGTGTCACTTTCCAAACGCTAACTCAAACCTTATAGCTCACTCAATCACCAAATAGCAGGAAACCAGCATTCAAGATTACAATATACTCAAAAATCAAACATAACGAAAAGCGATGGAGGATAGACACTAACAAACTACTCACCAACCGACATCCACTCAGGAAGTCGAATCGTGCACTTTCCTCTTTTCTTCAATGCCACAGCAAGCCACAACGGTACCTGTGCAGCTATTTGCGGCCGAAACGGGCCATAATCACCCTAATAATCAACCAAATTAAATTAAAACCCCCAAATCAACACCTTCCTATTTTAACTAATTCAGGAAACATAAATAAAAACAAATGGCCGAAAATTTTACGAAATTTACCGAAATCAAATTGAGAGGTTCCATTCTCATATTCGGCACGATTTCGATCATTTCATCTTCAGCTAAGAATTCCATCTGCCACCCCCCAAAAAAAAAAATGCTAGGGTTTACACTAACAAAAAAAAAAAATCGATAAAATCAACAAAATAAAAAGGGGGCAAATTGAAATTGAATGAAAAATTAAACAGATTAATTAGATGAATACCTCAGCTGCTGAGAATACTGAGAATTGAGGATCTGATTGACCAGCCATTTCTAATGATTAAAAAAAAAAAAACAGCAAAAATTAGGCGAAATTGCAGTAATAGTGATATATTAAGGGCAAATTAAACCTAAATTAAGCATCAAAATTATCTAATTAAGTGAAGATTAAGATGAAATACCTTGCTTTTTAGTTTTTACAGTGTCTTTTAAATGAAGTTGTTGATAATTTGGGGGGTTTTTGGCTTTGAAAATTAGGAACCCTAAGTTATAATTGGCGGGAAAATTGGAGGGAGGAGCGGAAATGAGAGTGAGTGTTTTACCTTTTTTTTTTTTTAAATGAAAATTAAAAATGAAAATATTTGTTCTTCTGATTTTTTGGACTGTTGGGCTAATGGATCAACCGGCCCAATAGGTGGCCAAGTGGGCTGTTTTGGGATAATAATTCAAATTCATTTTCAATTTTTCAATGAAGTTGAATTATTTTTGGAAAAAAAAAAAAAGAGGGGATTGAATGAGTGTGATTGAAATTTTGAAATATGTGAGTAAGTCTTATGTGAGACGTTTTTCACAGTAATTTGTTGTGAGACTATATTTCTTTATATATCTAATGATCAATTACATTTTTAGTAACCATGATACTTCTTTTAGTGACGGTTTTAATTTAATGTAAGATTAAAATGTCTTATATAAAATGAGTAAATGGTTATTTTGTAAATTATGCCTAATTTTATATTTTGTGACTCAAAAAAATCACAACTTATATGGTTAAATCGTAAACTAACAAGATCAATAAAAGCAATATAATGGTCATAATGAATATTAAATGGTTCGCTTTTTAAACAGTTGAGTTTGTCTCATAATAAATTGTCGTAAGACCGTTTTATATGAGACTTTGCAACCATTTTAATAATGAGTTCTGGAAAAAAAAAAAAGATAGATTGAAGAATGCCATTTTTTCAATTGTCAAGAAAAGTTGTGAAGACACCATTACATTGTGTACATAGTTGGGATACTCAGTTAGTTAGATGGTGACACTGTTATTGTTTGGATTTTGTGAATTCGAGTGTTTATCTTAACACATGAGCACACACATAAGGCATAATGGAGTGCTTGAATTGAATTATTAGAATATGTGGGAGTGGAACTAATTCATTGCACATGATTTCTCATTAGATAAATCCATTTTGGTCATTTTCTATTTTCCGTCTTTATTAAAAGAAAACATGGTTTCCAGATGAATGATTGTTACCGAAAATGACCTATAGGCTAAGTTAAGGGTGGTATGGATTTACTTATTGAGAAATAGTGTATGTGCAATGAATTATGTTAAACAAACCAATTATATGAACGACTTGATCGCGCGTTAGCTCATAATTCGTGGGATAATGTCTATCCCAATTCTTTAATTGTGTATGAGCATTTCGCGTTATCCGATCACGCACCCTTATTACTTTCTACACATCCGAACCAAAATATTGGTGGCCCACCTTTCCGCTTCCAAAATGCTTGGACCAAAGACCCCGATGCTCTTCGAGTAGTGGGTCATAGTTGGGGAACACATGTTCGTGGTACGGCCTTCTTTCGAGTTACCCAAAAACTTAAACGTGTCAAACACAGCTTAAAAGAATGGCATAAATCGAAGTATGGGAATATCAGGAATCAACTCATCCATAATGCGTCTCGGCTTCAAATTGTAGAAAATAACTTTCGTACGCAACCATTTAACCCTTCTATTCAACGTCAGCTCTTGAGATTAGTAAAGCAAAGGGAAAGGCTTTTCTCTTTCAACCAAAAGATCATGGGAAAGTTCAATAGAAACCTGTGGCTCTCTCAAGGAGATATGAACTCTCGGTTCTTCCATGAGAAGTTCAAAGCTAGAAAAAAAAAAGGAATGCTATTCTTCGTTTAAAAAATGACCTGGGTAGTTGGATTATGACCAAAGCTTCATTAAATCCTCCCTGGTTACTGATTTTACTAAACGCTTCCAGACAGAGGCCGACCCTAACAGAGGGTTATTTGTGGATTGCTTCCCTCAAAAAGTTGATGATTCTGACAATGCGAATCTTACTAAACCAGTATGCGAACAAGAAGTTCTAGAAGCTCTAGGTCAAATGTGCCCCTTTAAAGCGCCAGGGTCGGATGGTTATGGTCCAAATTTTTTTCTCAATTACTGGCCCGTTGTCAGAAATGATGTTTTAAACGCTATTCGTAGTTTTTTCCGGACAGGAGAAATCCTTAAGGAGGTGAATCATACGCTCATACAACTCATCCCCAAAAATGATAATCCGGAGCATGCCAGCCATTTTCGACCTATCAGTCTTTGTACTACCCTTTACAAAATTATTGCAAAAATTTTGGTGAACCGCCTCCGACCTATCTTAGCTAAACTTATCAGCCCTCTCCAAGGGGCTTTCATGTCGAATAGAGTTATCCAGGATAATATCCTTCTAGTACAGGAAGTCTTAAATACCTTCCAAACCTCAAAGGATAAAACTGGTTGGTTCGCTTTAAAGCTAGACATGGAAAAGGCCTATGACAGGGTGGAATGGGATTTCCTATGGCAATGTCTTCAGACATTGGGTTTTAATAGCACTTGGATCAAGTGGATTAAGGGATGTGTAACCTCTGTATCCTACACGCTTATAGTTAATAACTCAACCAGCCAAATTTTCACTCCTACCAGGGGGTTACGACAAGGTGACCCCTTATCACCCTATTTGTTTATTATTTGCATGGAGGTATTCTACAGACTTATGACAATTCAAGCTGAACACAATAAATCGGGGATTGGAGTTAAAATTTCCCCTAAGCTACCAAAATTGTCTTGCCTCCTCTTTGCTGACGACAGTCTAGTCTTCTGCCGTGCAACCTCCTCGGCTTGTCAAAATCTCAAGAATGTTCTCGACCATTTCACCTCTGCGTCCGGGCAACTTGCTAACTTCCACAAATCCTCTATTATCTTCTCGAAACAAGTCCCGAACCAAAAACGCAACATGTTAGCTGCGTTTTTTAATATGTCATCCAAGCAAGTACTTGGGCGGTATCTAGGAGTTCTTTTTAATGGCCCTAGGCCTAAAGCTAGTGACTTCCACCATCTCATAAGCCGCACTGAGCGCACCCTCAAAGTTTGGGCCTCGTCCTTTCTTTCTAAAGCAGGGAGATGCGTCCTTATACAGAGCAACTTGGAAGCACTTCCCTCCTTTGCGATGTCTACAGCTTCAATCCCCTCCAAAATTACGCATCATCTGGACAAAGCTAATCGTGATTTTTTTTGGAAATCAGACAATCCCAGCAAGGGTCTTCCTATGATTGCCTGGAATACCATTTGTAAACCAAAGAAGTATGGGGGGCTGGGTTTAAGAAGAATGCAACCGGTCAACAGTGCTCATCTGGGCAAGCTGGCCTGGAAAATCCTTAAGGAGCCCAACAATATCTGGACACAAGTAGTCCGTGGAAAATATCTTAAAAATTCTGATTTCTTCAGCTATAAACCTAAATGTACGGATTCATGGATTTGGAGACAGATCCTTAAACAAAGAGATTTAATCCGGAAAGGCATTCGATGGAAGGTGGGAAATGGTAAATCAATTCTTTTTTGGATTGATAACTGGTGTTGTAGCAAAAGTGTGCTGGAATATCTTCATCTTTCGTGTAATGACGTCCAAAATGTGGACCTTAGAGTCAGTGATTGCCTCATGGGCAACGTTTGGGATATCACCCTCCTGCGTTCCTTAGTCCCGTCCTCATTAGTCGAGATTATATGCGCAATTCCAATTCCTTCAGGACCGTTAGAAGATGAGCCGATTTGGGGGCTATCCCCGCATGGTAATTATACAGTTAAATCGGCTACCTGGCTTGCGCATGGCCTCCCTAACGATACTGCAGCTTGGGAGTTCCATTGGATTTGGGGATTGGATATCCCTTCTAAATTACGTATCTTTGTGTGGCAGACCTTGCACGCACGCCTTCCAGTTCGTAATAATATTCACTATCGTGTTCCGAATG
This sequence comes from Spergularia marina, assembly GCA_963680865.1. Classification (NCBI taxonomy): domain Eukaryota; kingdom Viridiplantae; phylum Streptophyta; class Magnoliopsida; order Caryophyllales; family Caryophyllaceae; genus Spergularia; species Spergularia marina. The sequence goes on along the minus strand of OY804554.1, from coordinate 25,443,593 downwards.
TAACAAATATTTGCCCATTCGGTAACTCCTCAGCTGAAACGGAAGATCGTCTCTTTATGCTCTGTCCAATCTCTAAACTTATCTGGCGTAACCCACGGATGATTCGCTGGATTCCGCATAGAATGTTTCCTTCCATCCAGGACCTTTTTAGGTATTTCAAAGGAAGAACAAAAGAGCTACTATGCAAATATGTTTTCGTTTTGTGGAGCATATGGAAACGCAGAAACAACCTCATTTTTAAAAATAAGAACGAGGACCCCATTACATGTTTTGTCCGCGCCTTCCACCTAGCTAAAGAGTGGAAAGCAAGGACCGGTCTATCTCCCCTCTCCTCTATTTCATCCTCCAATTCTTCTCCTACAGCTTTCCCGGTTACTGCTTCTACCCTATTGGACGCAGGTGATTCCTCTCCTTCCATCATTCACGTCCGGTGGACCCCCCGCCCGCTGGTGTTGTCAAACTCAATTGTGATGGGTCGGTCCGCAACAAGTCGGCTGCAGCAGGTTTTCTTCTACGGAATAATCGTGGTGATTTGGTTAACGGTAGGGCTCTCAATCTCGGGCAATGCTCGGTTCTTCTCGCCGAAGCCCATGCATTAAGAGCAGGTCTACAATTAGCCGTCAACTTGAGTATTAAAAATCTTCATATCGAAGCTGATAATCTCGTAGTGATTGAAGCTATCCATGGGCGATTCCAGACCCCATGGCAAGTCGATTTCATCATTCGTGACATTAAAGAGCTACTATCTCATTTTGAAGAATGAAGTTTATCTCATATTTTTAGGGAAGGGAATAGAGCAGCCGACTGACTTGCTAATCTGGGGCATTCCATCCTTAATTCTCAGGATGAATACCCCTCGTTTTGGGTTTCTTCAGAACAATTTACAGCTATCTTGACCGCTGATAAGATTGGCGACACCCTGGCTAGAAGGGTGACCTAATCTTTTACCCTGTACTTCGCTTACCTTTTTAAAAAAAAAAAAAATGTTAAACAAACCAATAATGTTTATCGCGAGTGACTAGTAAACATAAAGTGGCCCTAATAGCAATGTTGGTTTTTAGCGGGGAAGGAGCTAATGGGGAAAAAAAAAACGTCTTTATCTCTCGTTCCTCCACCCCCACATGATGAAAAATCCTAATATGCAGTGAATTACGTTAGGTAATTTCAATAACTCAGTAAATTATCGCATGAATCCAAAGTCCAAACATCACACCCCGTAACTTTGCGAAAGGTAATAATGGTCCCTTAAAATGATAGATTTTGTGTAAGAGTCATCTTAAATTAAAAAAAAAAAATCGTATCCATTATTCAAGCAACACTAGTTAGAGTGTACTGAAATCTAGAAAAGATTAATTAGTAGCTACAAAACCCCAGATTTGCATATGTTTAGCCAGTTAATTAACTTGATAAACTAATTGAGTCAACTCCAAAAAATAGAGTTGACTTGTAGTGCCCGTGAGCCCATGTCCACCATTACATGGTGTCGTGATCCTAGAACTTGTTAGACACTCATCTGCCCGTACTCCATTGCCAGCTCCTACCCAAAACATCCAAAATTAATACAATGTTGACAAGACTTCGCCTTCACACTGTTTCACTATTACTTTGTTCCCACCAGGCCACCTTCTAAACGTCCTCCATTCCCACACTGCTATTATTACTACTAGAGTATTATCAACACGTCTTACTTTTTCGTTTATATTTAGTTTGAATTGCCAACAATATCGTAAAATAAAGGTGTACGGAGTATGTTTCATGTAAATAAAGGGAGCTATATATAGAGCCATAAAATTAATCAACTGACTAACGTTACTTTGTATTATTACTACTAGAGTGTTATCATCCTGTCTTACTTTTTCGGTTCTTTACATTTACATAGTAAAAACAATGACGTATGCTTCATGCAAATAAGGGGAGGTATAAATCCACAACACGAATCAATTGATCAACGTTACTCTTTATCTAATACATGTTATAAACCCACGTGAATTGACGACATGTCATGATGTCAGTCACAAATCTGCGTAGATATTGACACATTTCGTGATATTATCATTACCGTTAAATAATGAAGCTACTAATGCGACATGAGGTTATGTACAAAAAGGGGACTGACCTTTGGAAGAGCTTTTTCATTGTCGTCATTATTTGCCATTCCAATTGTATCTTTTTGTTGTAGTTGTAGTGAACCATTCTATCATGCGAAATAAAACTTTTAGGTGTAATATGGGGAAGTGGCCTTTGGCAAAATTAAAAACACGTTGTTGAATTTCCTGCTCACAAGTCACAACATACCACATTTATAAAGAGCGATTACACCCAAAAATTAAATATAATAATTACGCTTCTAAATGATTTTCATTATCGTCGCCATTGTCTACCATTTCAATCATACTTTTCCGATACAATTGTAGTGGACTTTTCTATCGTAGGAAACGAAACTTTTACCTGAAATATTTATATGCGGAAGTGGTCATTGACAAGATTAAAAACACGTTAAATTAAATTTCATGGTCACTACATAATAAATTCATAAATACTCAGTGATTACACGTACTTCACCTAGAATTTGAATCCAATGAATATGATATACAGAATGCTTTTTAAATTATTTTACTTTTGACTGTTGATGCTTTTATAACAAGTCTCTCAACAACAACTTGCTTTGCTACTTGCCCATCACTTGCCCCCTTGGTACGACCTTGTCCTTGTCCAAAGATCCATCCCATCATCCGTCTTTTAGAAAGAAAGGAAAAAAAAAGCAAAAAAAAATTCTGCTGATAAACTCATAAACACTGCTGAAAAAAAAATCTGCTAATAAGAAGTTGAAGCTTTTGTTTGGGTTTGATGGGGTGCTGTTTGAGTGCCAAAATCAAAGCTGATGTGAGTAGTTCTCTTCAATTTTCAAGTAAGACCCTCTTTTCCTTTATAGTTCAACGTTAAAATGTTTTGGTTAGTATTTTGGAATTTGCTGTTTTATACGACGATTCATGTTAGTCGATCCTAGATTACAGAACCCGACTTTGTTGATGTTGCCGTATTGAAATTTACAGCATGTCTATACATGCTTTTCTTAGTTAATAATGAAGTTGTCTTTCTTTAATTTGGTGATGATTTTGTTGCTTGATCATGATTTATAACTTTTTTACGAGGAAAATGTTTACTTGTAACATAAAGAAAAGAACTTTAGGTGTTATTGGTGTTTTAATATAATTTGTTGTATTGATGTACCTGAGAATGAGTAAAATTTAAAGCGTATGCTTCACACTTTTGATTTCTGATTGATCAAAATTGGTTGTTGTTAGATAAAACTGGTGTCAGTAGCCGGGCTCAATCGGGAACACTGAGCACTGTAAGATCAGAGGATGAGATTTTGGATTCGTCATCGAATTTGAAGAACTTTTCCTACAATGATCTTAGGACAGCAACTCGGAATTTCCGGCCTGATAGTTTGTTAGGTGAAGGAGGCTTCGGTTGTGTCCATAAGGGGTGGATTGATGAGCATTCGTTGGCGCCGGCTAAGCCGGGTTGTGGAATGGTCATTGCTGTCAAGAGGCTTAATCAGGAAGGTTTCCAAGGTCATAAGGAGTGGTTGGTGAGTATAAGTATATTGTTGTTGGTCATATTATCCTGTTGCTGGTTTGCTGATTTTCTGTGTGGTTGGTCAATGTTTGACATAGTAGTACATAAGCCGCAGGATGGCTTTTAGTGTGTTAATCCTTCTTGAGTTTTGTGTGTGTTCGAGTCCCGACCTTTCAAATGATGCTAACCATATTGATCCTGTATCCTACCAATTAAAGATGCGTAAAGTGACTTAGCCGATCCCAAATCATGTTGGTACCGCCTTTGAGATGAAAAAAATGAGGGAAGTTATGAGAATGCTCGAGTTGTGTTGTTTAGTTAATGAGGTTCAATTACATTGCATCTTTATCTTGAGATTTGAAGGATGTAAATATGTCATAAGTTTTGTGTATGAGCAATGTGCAAAGTATAAGTAACTTAAAAGTTGGATCCTTGATTATTACTTTTTGAATTGAGGGCAGAGTTTGATTATTTGGATACACAGATCATAACTAATTTTGTGAATGTTCTGAATGGCAGACTGAAATCAATTACTTGGGGCAACTACGGCATCGTAATCTTGTAAACCTCATCGGGTACTGCCTAGAGGATGAACATCGCCTTTTAGTTTACGAGTTCATGCCGCTTGGTAGCTTGGAGAATCATTTGTTCAGAAGTGAGTTCATTCATTCTATTATTTCTGAACTAGCTGTTCCAGTATCAGATACTTCTGTAGCATATAGATCTGGCTTCAAGGGTTTCTATCTAAAATGAGAAATGTGGTGTATGAAGCAGGATCATCTTACGTTGATCCTCTGTCGTGGAATCTTCGAGTGAAGGTTGCTCTTGGTGCAGCAAAGGGGCTTGCTTTCCTCCACAGCCCTAAGACAAAAGTTATTTACCGAGATTTTAAGCCCTCCAACATACTCCTTGACTCTGTAAGTTCAGCCCCTGACCAGTAAATTGCAAAAGCTAGTCAAATACTGCTACATTGTTACATTTCACAGTCCCAAGTAGTGTTGAGTTTTATATTCTGCGGTTTCTGACATATGTCAGTTGTCTGTGATATTAGGATTTCGATGCAAAGCTTTCTGATTTTGGTTTGGCTAAGGATGGACCAACCGGTGAGCAAAGTTATGTGTCTACAAGAGTCATGGGCACCCATGGATACGCAGCTCCTGAATATACGTCAACTGGTGAGATTTGCTCTCCCTAATTTATCGTTATAGTATTATAGCCTTCAAGCTCTAAATATAGCATACGACAGTGAGGACTAGTCATCATCTGAATCCTGTGTTTATGTTGTTTCAAGCAGTTTGTGTACAGTGACAATTGGTATATTGAAATATGTTTAATGGACTATTGTTGATATTAGTGATGATATACAGGAATATCTTCCAAAACCTGACATTGTTCCTGTCTGTCTAGGTCATCTCACCACGAAGAATGATGTCTACGGATTTGGTGTTGTTCTGCTGGAATTAATGACAGGAAGGCGCGTGCTTGACCCAAACCGGGCCTCTAGAGAACAAGACCTAGTTAAATGGGCAAGGCCTTACCTTCAAAAGGGCAAAATCAGCAGAATTATGGACACTAGAATACAAGGGCAATACTCTTCAAAGTCGGCAAAGACAATAAGCAACCTTGTTGTGCAATGCCTATCAATAGACCCAAGGTTCAGGCCAAATATGAGCGAGATAGTATCAATACTAGACGAACTCCAAGCTGGTCATAAAGCTCGTGACCTGTATCCTGTTACCAGTGAAATGAAACAGTCTTCTGATCATCGTAAGTCAAGCCAGAGGTCCAACTCCAAGTCTTGTAGGAGACGTGCCATCACTGATGAAGGTCGTAAAGGCTGATAATCCTGATATGATGCCAAATGTAGCACCGGTTTGCAGCTGACACGAACATGATTGTTGTGTTTGCTCTCCTGTTCTTTATAATGTAGGGTTTGGAATTAGAGATCGTGCATCCGATTTCATTTGCTCATATTGTATTGTGAAGAAATAACTAGATAGATGACTGTATATAGCTTATTTAGTGTAGAGTGAGGAACTCACTCAGGTCCATTTTTTGGATGATGGTCGTGTACTCGTGCAGACGATTAAGTTGTTGCTTGTAAGGCTGTAACTGTATTACTGTAACACAATGAGTTGGCTACTGATGGTCGTGCTGTAACTCTGTATGTTCTTTCCTTTTATGTTTACCCCTTCCAAACCCCAGATTCCGGTGCCTTTGTTAACCTTACCAGGATCATGGTGTATTGGAAGTAATTTTCGCATCGAAAATTTGAAGAAACCCTTCATACTAATGGATGTATGCTTTCGCCACAAATTTCTGGGGATGTACACTCTTTAGTCTTGAGTGTGCCTAAGGCTTCTCAAGTTGTTAAAAAAAACAAAAAAAAAAATCTCACAAGTTGATCATACTATAGATAAGCTATTAACCTTGTTCAAAATAAAATTTTTGATTACTTCTTTTATGTTAATTTATTACATTATCTCGATCATATCTATTAACCCTCTGTCCCAGCTCAAACGCCTTATGTCAAAATCGATTTCGTATTGGAAATGGTGTACACGCTACTCGATTAATTAAAGTTCCAAAACACATTGCATAGCAAACTCTAATCTAATTCGCTATGTAATTTTTTTGAAACTTTGATTTACCGATTAGTGTGTACAACTTTCTCAACGCGGAGGGTATTTTTGGGGATGACGCGTTTGAGCTGAGACGGATGGTGTAGTTAAAATACTTCACCTCACAATGCAGATTAATACAACCCCAAAATTGAAAATTACATTGACTATCGTCTCACGCAAAACTTATCCGAGCCGAAACAGTACTATACTGCTCCGCGCCGAGGTTTTGGGTTTTATCATTTTTGCTGCCAAAAGAGATATTTACACTCTCCACTTCTCCAGATAAGAAGAGCAAAACAGAGAAAGAGTAACGAGTACGACACATCAATGGCGCTACTCCACCACTACGTATGCTCTCTTTCACTCACACGCGCCGCCATCACCTCACGCGCCTCCCTCTCTTCGCGTGCTTACACATTCTCTATCTCCTCCCGTTCAATAGTTTCCGCCGCCTCCGTCACCTCTCCCTCTCCAACCATTACGGCGTCACCGCCACCCGCCGCCGCAGCTCCCGCGCGCAAAAAGCCGGTCGCCGATTCCCGCGTACTCCTCGGAATGTCCGAAGAAGAGCTCAAACAACTCGCCGCCGATTTCGGTCAAGTAAATTACTCAAAAACCCAAAATTTCAATTTAATTTCCATAATTTTTTTTTTTTTGAATTATTTTTATGTGGAAAATGTAGGCGAAATATAGAGGGAAACAGATTCACGATCTTTTGTACAAGAATAAGGTGAACGAAATTGAGGATTTTTATCACGGTAAAAAACTAAATTGCTGTTTTTTTTTTTTTTTACTGCGTGGTAGTTTGAATTTGTGGTTAATTAATGGTTAGAATTAGTTAAATTGAGTTGCTAATTATGGAAATTTGATGATTATTGGTAATGGAAGTGCCGCTGGCGTTCCGAAATGAGCTGCAGGAAGCAGGGTGGAAGGTTGGGCGCTCGCCGGTCCATCATATGGTCACTTCTACTGATGGCACTATTAAGGTTGGACTCGGATTTGGGTGAGACTGTCTTACGATTTTAGGACGAGTTTTTAGGTTTAATGACTTGTTACGAACCTATCAATACTCGGTCTATGTTATGTTAGTGTAGGACGGTTTTTTAGCTGTACATTGTTGTGGCGAATTGGAGTGCAGTGATTCTTGAATTGAATTTGTAATTAGGTAAAGTCGAAAATGCATGAGTTTTCGAAAAGAAAATGTTATTTTGTTGTTGTCTTTGGGTAGGGAATGTGGAGGATGCACATTTTGTGCTACTGGGAAGGGCGGATTTTATAGAAACCTTCAGAGTCACGAAATTGTTGAGCAGGTTTGTACAATCGTTCTCCAATTTCATTTAGGTTTATAGATCTCATTTAACTTTACTGTTGGGAAGTGGAGCTGTCTCTTGTTTAAGATTATGAATCGTTTCACTTGTCTCAGCTAATAAGTAATTAAATGACATTTATCTGAGCTCAACTGACTTTTGCTATGACAATAGCAAGAGCAATGTGAGCTCTTTCTCTCGTCTCTTCTATCTGGCTGTGTGATGAACTTGGATAGTAACAAAATTTAAGGCAGCAGGTTATAGTTTTTCACGGCTTGACCCAATAAGATAAGATTGATTTATGAAATTGAATTTTGCTTCTTCAAGCTTTATGGTGTTGCTGTAATGACTTTTCAGGTCTTGGCTATAGAAGATATTTTTAAGCAACGTGTTACAAACATTGTCTTCATGGGAATGGGTGAGCCAATGCTCAACTTAAAATCTGTTATCGATGCACACAGATGCCTGAACAAGGTTAGCAGCTTGGTACACTTAACTTGCTCATATGCAAATTGTTGTTTAAACTTGTCTCACAAAGTTTAGGAAACTGATCAGCATAAAATTCTATCTATATGTTTCTTTATATTTTATATTCTGTGGTTTGGTGGAAATGTCTACTCGTACGATGTCTAAGTCGTCTCCTGGGATCTTTATATCTTGATGGACTGATAGTTGGGTCGTGGAACGAGATGGTGTACGTTTGTCCAGCTATATTTACTGGTGGTGTATAATTAGCGTCCACGTGGTAAGGCATGGGGAAAAAAAACATAGAACAACTTAGGGCCCGACATGCAACAGGCTTGAAGAAGCCAAGAGGATTTGAGTATATCTGAGGCTGTCTTTTTATTTTGCATTTTGATAGGTACAGAAGAGGGCAGGTTCTAGTTGAGACTACAAAAATGAAAGTGGAATAGTAATAGGAGCCTTTTTAGGGTGACATTGGTGATTTCGTGGTTAATTATTTCGATTTTGGCCAATTTTAACTATTAGTGAGAAAGTATCTTAATGTCTCAAAATTTACTATGGACAACCTTGTAGTATCAATGTTGGATTAGAGGGCTCGTTTCTGTGTTATGTAAGTTCTATAAGCCCTTTTGACATGCGTTGGCTTTTCCTGATTTTAGGAACATACCATAGGTTTTGTGTTCTAATATTTGGCTCAAACCCATAAATATGATCTGTTGGGAGCTTCCACATAATTTTGTGCAATTTTGTTTCAAACCCATTTTGGGCCAAAAACCATGGATTATATATTTCGGCTTTGGCTAGTTTTACCACATTTTTTAAAGTAGCCTAATGCTCTTAAAAATTTACCATGGACATCCTTAGAATACGTTTGTTGGATTTGAGAGTTGGTTCCTCATGTAGGGTAGTTCTTTAAGCCCTTTTGCATATGTCACCCATTGAGTCTAGTATGCAGTTTTTGCCGATTCTGGTACTTACAATAGGTTATTTGCTCTATAATGTTGTTAAAACAAAAACATGACCCCTCGGGGTTCCCACTAAAATGAGTTGATTTTGTTGTGGGGCCATTTTAGGCCAATAAGTGTGGATTATATATTTCAATTTTGGCCAAGTTTTGGCAACGTTATTGTAAACAGCACAATGTTGTCAAAACTTTACCATGGACAACCATGGAGTACCCTTGTTGGATATGAGAGCTGGTTCTTGGATAGTTCTTGATGCCCCTTCAGCACACATCACCCATTGAGATTAGTGTGGCTATTCACTGATTTTGAAATCTACCACAAGTTTGTGTCTTCAATATTCTGCTAGAACCCATAATATTACCTCTAGGTGCTTCCACGAAGATTTAAGCCGTTTTTGTTTTGCTGCCATTTTGAGCTAATTCAAAGTCGTGTAAATTTTGCAGGACATACAAATTGGGCAACAAATGATCACAATATCAACTGTGGGTGTTCCTAACACTATTAAGAGACTGGCTTCCCACAAACTTCAGTCCACATTAGCTGTCAGGTATTTTGAAAATATCCAAGGACATCTTTTTCTTCATTTTAGGGTGCTTTTACGAATGTCTACGGCCATTCTGTGCTCACTCACTTACTCATGTAATCCCTTGGCTCTAGCTCTAGCTCTAGCTCATGTGTTTCTATTCATTATTTAATTGTGTTAGGTTAGTAGTTTGTGGCTGGGTAGAGAAGCACCTTTCCTCTCCATTGTTGTAAAACACCATGAACTTTGGGATGCATGTCATGTTGTGGAAATAATAGTTCCATTTCACTTGGTTTGCCTCCTTTTTCTTCTCTCCGCTTTAGATTCAGATGCACATTTTTTTTTGATCCTGAAACTCTGTCGTGATCTGCCCTTTGATGTGCATCTTCTCGCTCAGTTATAACAGTTGATGTGATGTGATTGATCTGCATACAGCACGTGGATCAGGCCAACAGAATTTATTTGGCATCTGTATCTAAATCCAAACAAAGTGTTTGTCCTATAGTGCACCAACGCTGCTATGAACAGTGTGATAGGCTTTTTCCCTTCAAAAGATACTAATTGTAGGATTGCTTTTGCTTCAGGAAATGAGTATGACCTTCCACTTTGCTTCTCTTCCTTTATTTTTCTTTCTGAAAGTTTGAACTTTCTGCCAAAAGGACATGTACATCTTGCTGAAGCACTAAAGCTCATAGTGATTGCCCTCTTTGAAGCTTTCCATGGCATTCTTCACACAAATGTCTTTGTTTGTGTGTGCATTGAATAAATACAGTTACTACTCACATGGGTGTGTCATCACCTTGTGCTTTATTCGTGCGGTGGTTAAACAAATTTAAGCTTTGATCGCCGCTTTTGGGAACTGTATTCACTCATGACTTCGGCAAGTCCTGTATGGTTTAAGCATGTAAGGTCACGTTGATCAGTTGATGACTTGATGTACATTTCATTGGGGGAGTTTACGAAGGCCTGATAATTACTGTGGTCTGGGAGAGGTCGCTTAAGGCTAGGCTATCTGGCCCTTCTTGATCTTGCTAAGAGTTTGGCCTTTCCTATGGATTTGTGTCTCTCACCAATTCATGTACTAGACTCAGTTATAGACTTATAGGTGCTCCTGGATATAGTTTCCTAAGATCTATCTCTATATTATAAACTCTGGCTCAAAAATTAAGAAATGAATCAAGTTTGAGGGAAGCATGGTAAATTGTATTAGGGGGAGTGCCGATTGACTCAGATTAACAGAGCAGCTATTTGAGGCCATTTGTGTAACTGTGGATTTGATTCCTTGGTTTAAATTTTGGAGATGGTGGATCAGTACGTTTTTGTTCCATAGTCATTTTCTGCTGGCATCAATCTCTATTTCATGTTGGTAGAATCATGTGTTTGTGCTTTGTTTTTGCATCAATCTATCTAATATCCTGAAACCTTTTGTAATTGTTCTCATTGCAAGGCTTTGGATATCATCTTGTGTATTTAACAAAGTTGGTTACTTTAAATCATTTTGTGGGGGTTTTATATCCAAACTTAATGATTTGATTAGGGAGAGGAGGAGGAGGAGCGGATTCGGGTCGGGTAGTTTTGGTGACATGAATATGTCAAGAACACTGACCACGTTTAGTGGAAGCTTGCAAAACAATCTTTTGAGAAAGAGTAGTAGCATTGTAATCTCTAGACGAAGTATACACAGTGTAATTCGGCCGTCTCGGGTTTTGTGTGCTGGTGGTGATTACTCGGTTCTTAAAGCTAGTAGTCTTCAGCATTGGTTTAAGAATTGGCAGGATTTGAGGAAGAACAAGCTTACGGCAAGTACGTTTAGCTCGGCGATAGGGTTTTGGCCGAAAAGGAGGGTTCAGTTGTGGTTAGAGAAGATAGGGGCGATTGAGCCCTTTACGGGTAATTTGGCAACGTGTTGGAGTAATATTAAGGAAGAGGAAGCATTGGAGAGGTACAAGTTGATTACTGGCAACACGGTGGTGTTTCCGGAGTTTCAGGTGCTTGATAGGGATGATTTGGAAGGTGGTTATGATTGGCTTGGTGCGTCTCCTGATGGAATTGTCGATAATGTTGTATATGGGTTGCCATCTCGAGGAGTGTTGGAGGTTAAATGCCCATTTTTTGGTGGTGAGATGAGGAATGCTTGTCCTTGGAAGCGTCTCCCCTTGCACTGTATGCCGCAGGCACAAGGTTTGATGGAAATATTGGATAGGGATTGGATGGATCTTTATGTTTGGACTCCTAATGGAAGCAGCTTGTTTAGGTTGTATCGTGATGCTGAGTACTGGGATACTCTCAAATACGCGTTAAATGATTTCTGGTGGAATCATGTTCAGCCTGCACGGGAGGTATATACCAACTCCGTCATCACTAAACCTCTCGTCCAACTCAGTCATCTCAAACCAGAGCCTAAACACGAGTTGTGCAGTTACATTGTCTATGAGAGCAAGCGTCTTGTGGATAATTCGAAGTTATTGGTCCGTGAAATTAATGGGAAGATTCAGGACTAGAGTTGTGTGTGTGCTGCATTGTGATGGTGACTCTGAGTTGTTTGGAGTTGCTGTTCTGTGCTCGCATGGGACAAGTATATCATGTCATTCTCAGAGTATGGAATGGTAATTTTCAATGATACCGACTGTTGCTGCTACAACTCAGAAAACTTCATTCAGCAAACCTCTTTATCCCTATTGTACCAGCATTGGTTTTCAAGGATCAGTCTATGGCAGTGGCATTACCAGTACCAGTGGCATGGTGAGAATCTGATATCTGTTTATTTACTCTTGGCCATGGATTATTAGTCGTGGTTCGTTAAGTATGAAACTCCCCCACTTTTCAGTTTCATGCTCAATTCGGGAATACTTACTTCACTCGCACTGGATCCAATATCTCTGGATCACCTCCTAAGCGTCAAGCTCCTCCAACTGGTGGTAGTGGGAGAACTAGTGTTGCACAACTATCATCAAACCAAGGTGAGCAAGTTTTAAATGGCAACATCGAGCCTGGTATTGATAACTATGGAATGAAGACTAGAAGTGAAATGGCGAAATCCTGAAAGTCTACAAAGGATAGTGGGATTCCAGTGTTAGGATTACCACATCTACAAACAGGTATTGTGTTACCATCCCTTTTATTTCTGTACAATGTTCTATTGTAGGGTTTTATTTGCCAAATGACACAACTCGATTAATGATAGAGGATAGTGTATACCTGTAAACCTGTTTTTAGGTGTGCTCTACTGTTCTTCCAGATTGTAATGGACTGTTATTGATGGTTCTTGAACTTCGACTTTTTAGACAACTCATGTTTAGTTCTAGGGTTATTGAAGGGTTATCTGAGGATGATTTGCGGGAGTCAGCATACAGAGTACTGGTTGCATCTTTAGTCTTTTCCGTGTATTAGCTCATTCCCCTCTCTCTTTTGCAGCTTTTATAACTATTTGTTGGCCATCAATTGTTTTGTATCCTATATAAATTGTTCTCACATTACTTAGTACTTGCAGTGATTTTAGTATCATTTTATTTTGTGGATTAGGATTGAAGTTTGTGAACAAGATAGAAAAAAAGAAAGGGGTTCTAGACTTCTCTCTGGGTTGAAGGGGAAAAAGACTAGAGAAGTTTCACAAGCTCAGTTTCAAAATAGAGACTTGGAAATTCTTAGCACCATACGTATGCAAATGGAGGCAAGTCATCATTATACTTTTCCTTTGGTTTCTGTGTTTTTGTATATGTGCATCTGCAGATTGGAAGTATCACTATAAATGATTGTCCTTTTTCCATTATTATATTTTCCTGTTCTTGTTGGTTTGCTGTTGCTATCTGTTTACCTGATTGATGAGCGTTCTTTCAGATATCAGAATCAATGGATGTATGCATTAGACAAAAATTGATCAGGTGCACTTCGAGGACGCCATATGGGCAAGTTGATATTCTGCAGATTGTTCTGGGACTTCTTAATAGCATTTCAAGATCGAGTTTTCAGAATGAAAAGTCATATATTAATTGGAAGAATAAACAGGTAAGGTGCCAATTATGAAGTGCATACTTCCAAAGAGGCAAAAACTTTTCATAACTTGATTTATCGAAGTTTCACTTGTGGCAACTTTTCATAACTTCGTTTTTTTTTTTTTTTCCAGGCAAATGTCTTAGAAGAACTGTGTTGTGTTAGCCATTTGACTGCTGAATATGCCACCATCAAAACTTCTATTGGAAAGATAAGAAATGCAAGGGTCCGTGCTTTGACCATATAGCTAGAATGCTTTAGTCTATGCAGTGTCTTCCTCATCCAAGGGGTACATTTTGTGATGACTTAGTACTTCCCTTTGTTTCTGCCTCAGGAATGGGATACAATTTCTCCTGCTGAACGAGCTGAGATTCTGATTTCTGTCAGAGATGCTGCTTCAAAAATCTCTCAGAAACCAGGAAGTGGTTATCAATTAAAAGTTCGACTATATGAGAAATTACTATCTTCTGTATTTGATATCCTCGATGACAGTCAAATTTTACTGGTACTTTATAGTCCACTATCTTTCATTTTCTTTCAGGGAGTATTCATCAAAATACCAATTTGTATGTTATGGTTATTGTCTGTTTATATATACAGGAGGCTGATGAAATTTTGAAGCTCATCAAATGCACCTGGTCTACTCTTGGCATCACTCAGATAATTCATGATGCATTGTATGGTTGGGTACTTTTCAATCAGGTACTCTAATTACCTTTATGACTGTTGGTATTGACGAAGATAATATAGTCTAAGCTGTCTGATGGCATCATTCTGTTAACTGAACTGTAAAAGCGATTTTTTTTCCCCTTTTGGTTTGTAGGGGGGGAAAGAGGGGAGTGTCTTAATTTAACATACAGTGTGTGTGTGCGTGTATCACTTCTTGCGTATTGTCATTCCTTTTCTCTTTGACAAAAATATTTGGGCATTCGTTAGATACAATAGGTGCTGTGACTCGAAAAAGATATTGTGGTCTACTCTTCAGTATTATTATTTATAAGCTTCCTCACTCATTTGAGACTCTGCTCCTTTGATCTTGGTGACAATTTGTCATGTCATTATAAGGTTAATTTTATACTCCACTCACTTGTCTCTTGTGTCTTTAAAGTTTGTAGAAACAGATGTGGAAGTACTGCTTGAGAACACGACAGTTCAAATGCAAAAAGTGTTAACTGCTGAATCTCTTAAAGAAGGAGGCCAATGTTTGTTGTGTAAAGTTGATTGGCGAGGTACTGTGTTGCAATTAAACCTGGTCCCAGCTGTATTGCTTTCCATTCGTGTTTGGTGTGATGGAAAGCTACAAGATTATCATAAACATTTTACTCAGGTTGGTTATTGAGTGATGCTATTATAAGTTTGAACTTTGAAGTTTGAACTTTTGATTGGTTTGTAGGGATGTTCTTGTATTATAACTTTGAAACTTTATAAGGTGAATAGTTTGTAGGGATGTTCTTGCTATTGTAAGTTTGAACCTACGTTACTTCGACTCGTCCAGACGTGTCGGATCCGACACGGTGGGCGTGTCGGATACGTCAACCCAAAAATCAGCCGATACATGTATCTATACGAGTTGTCTTTTGCATAAATAATATACATGTATCTTGACCAATGTCATAGACATTGACACGATACGTCTAAAGTGTCGGCTTAATTTTGATAGACACCTCAGATTTTTTTTTTTATAGTAAATAACTAAATTATAGGAAAAGAAATAAAAAATAAAGCCACCATTTTTAATTTAGACCTTGGTAACTGCATGCATATAGGGAAAGAAAAAAACTGACTAAATACATTAAATTTTCCTAACTTTTTCTCTCTCCAACCCTACTTTTCTCTCTCCAGCCCCACCCCCCTCTATTTTTTCCTCTCACAATTCTCTCAACCGGGTATTCATATAAACAAGTTTCATAAATTTTAGGGTTTTTTTGCCGGACACCACCTTTTAAGTTTCTAATTTTGACAAACACCACCTTTTAAGTTCAAAAATACCAAACACCACCTTTTAAGACACTTTCCTTTGACAGACACCACCAAAGAAGTTTCCGGCCACATTTTCTCTTGACTCTAGCCTTGACTTACCCTACCTTTTCTTCTTTCTTCTATTGAGTCGGATATTCCCCCTTACCGTTCATTCTTTCACTCTTCTTCGTCTTTACTCTCTCTACTCAACCATAGCTTGGATTTCTTGATTTATTTTTATCGTCCTTACTCTTATACACTCTCTCTTCATTTGACTAGATAGAGTTTTAACTTTGATTTGGCTTTTTGCGTGTGTTGGGACATGATTAGATAGCAAAGAGAAGAAAAAGAAGCAACGGAAAAGAATCGGAGAGTGAGTCAACGCCGAAGTCAAGAGAAAGTGTGGCCGTAATTTTTTTTTTGTGGTGTCTGTCAAAGAATATGGTCTTAAAAGGCAAAAAACCCTAAATTTTATACCTATTTTTCCTCTCTCCTAATTTTTTAATCTTTTCTCTCTCCTAATTATGGGACTTCACCCACTTTTTTAATCACCATCACGTCACTTCGTCTTCCCCGCCGCACATCACCCTTCTTTTATCGGCCGATATTTACCCAAATTATAATTGACCGTGATATCGGCCAATATAACGTAACGGCCAGGCTGATTTCCGTTACGTAACGGCCGTTATTTTGAACCATGCAAGAGAGTACTAACGTTCTTGAATTAAACAAACATGGACAGGTTAGTTATGTGGGCATTATCTTATCCGTCATTTTAGTCAGTTTACAACTTTCTTCTCTTTATACTACTTATATTATATTCATTGCAGTAGTGTATAGTTTTGAAACTTTTCTAGCCTGACACCTATAATCCTATATCTATAGGTGCTGGATTGTCTGGATCTCAAATCCAATAAGGAGAGGATACATTCATTGGCTTTTCTGGCAAAGGCTATAAATTTGATTGCTGACATAAATGGTGTCCTAAAGCTGGGATGATTTCTGCCACACTTTTGTATCAACTCTTTGGGGAAAGATTGGATCTGTTTCGCGTAAACTAGTGAAATTTTCCTGTCTTTCCCTTATGAGAAGACACCATTCCTACAGGGGACATCAAGTCTTTCTCAAGATGTTAGAGTGGTTCTTGCTGCAGGCCTTTATTCTTTTGGCTGGGAAGGAAATAGCTTACGGTTGCCTCAGAATGGTGATTTAGACCATTATCAGGTGAGAGAATGTCCTCTAGCCTTTATTTATTTATGTGAGATATCCAAGGCTGACAAAGTGGACTACTTTATTATGTCCAAGTGCTCTCTTAACCTGCTAGTCTCAGTCTGCTACTTCCTTTCCACCTAAGTTCAGTAATTCGAACGATTTTTTTAAATAATGCTCTAAATTAAAATAATTTAAGTTTTGGGTGCGGAACAAAAATATTTACGTAGAATGGGTCCACGTAGGATCGGATACCCCCGAACCAAATTTGTACCAAAACCGCTATGGCGCGTGACAACCGCTCAATTTTGCAGCGGTTTTGGTCCATAACCGCCCCAATTTGCAGCGGTTTTGGTCCATAACCGCCCCAATTCTCAGCGGTTATGGTAAAACCGTCACGCGCCGTGACGGTTTTGGTTTGTTTCGCCAAAAAAAAAAAAACCGAAGCTAGTTTGGAGAATGCCAATCCTACGTGGACCCATACTACATAAATACTTTCATTCCACACCCAAAACTCGAATTATTTTAATTTAGAGCATTATTTAAAAAAAACGTTCCAGTAATTCACCATGTTATTTTCTCGCATTTTCATTTATGCTGATTGTTCATTAGAGTAATCGTGGAAATTTCAATCCATCTTTCCTGGAAGGATGGCTATGTCTGCATCTGGTAGACTGACAGTTGACATTTTTCTGCTGATCTCTGAATTGCACAATCTTGAATGATTCCATTTCTATGTTGTGTATTATATAAATGAAATGAAACCGCTTAATAGCAATAAATCTGCATAGATTCCTCATTGTTTAGCCTGCATGCTTTGTCAGAAAGGTGGTTCACAATGAAAATAAAGGTCCCAGAAATTACTTCTTAGTTGATTAAACTGTATAATTTGCTTAAGGAGATGATCAATGCATTTTCTTGGCAGATTGGAGAGGTATCCGGGCCACTTATTCTTGATTGGGTGATGTCTCAACATGCATATATCCTCGACTGGATTGGCCGAGCTTTTGAACTCGAGGTTAGTGCTCTTTTAGGAGTTTGAAAGCCATAAGCCCACTCTTTTTTGTGGGATGCGTAATCAACTCACTCCGATTCTGAATGAAAGAAATCTGGTTATGTTTGCAATTCTGAACAAGGAATAAAGAAGATAAAAATGAAGTTGCTGCTTTTGGCTACTGAGATTTAAAGTGACGTTACTTTTCGACTTTTCGTCCTTTCCCAAGAACGAAGTTTAAATGTTATCATGTTGAGCGAGGATGTTTCATCTCAAATATCGTTTTAGGCGTTCTGTCCTTGATATCTGTAATATCGTATCATCAAACTGGCATGACTACTTTGTAATTATCATATATTCTCCGCACACAAGTGCTTCAAGTAAGCCTGCTACTTCTTTGTTTAATTTAAGTTTGACTCATGCAGGAATGGGAACCTCTGTCTTCTCAACAGAAGCACGCAGTGTCTGTTGTTGAGGTTTTTCGAATGATCGAAGAGGTAAATATTTGGTTTCAACCTTATGTTCTTGTGACTTGTGAGTTGATTATTTCCTGGGAAAAGAGAGGGGATTAATCACCGTAGTATTCATTTGTGGAAGTTTCAACCTTATGTTCATATTAGCTTCACCCTCTCATTTGTTTTTTGAGAGCTGGTGACTTTGAAAAAAAAAAAAGGAAACAGAAAGGACTAGAAATATACTCCAAAAGAATTTCCAAGTGCTATAAATCTTTTAAACAACAATGCCATTATCTTGTCCTTTTTCCAGAGAACCGTGTGCCTTAATCCATATCACTTGTACACATTACTCACAAAGTCGGAAGTAATGCTGTTTGGGCATGCAAAAAGTAGTTTATTTCTTCTTGATATTATACCTCCTTGATAGTAACTTTTACCTTGCTAATATATCGGAGTTGTTAAATTCTTGTTATCTTGCTGCAGACCATTGACCAGTTTTTTGGATCGAAACTTCCAGTGAATATAACGCATCAAAAGCTTTACTTTTTGTAGTCATCCACAGCTTGAATGCTTATTTGACTAGAGTGGTCAGCCAGTTAGGTAAAATAGCATAAAGAACTTTTTGAAATGATTTTTCACTTTGCTTGCTTCGTACTTTTTTTTGTTTCACCTCCTTTTGTGAATAATATTAGGAATTGCTTAAATCTGTCTGTCCAAGTGCACATCTATTGTTCTGGTGACGCATATGAGATATCCAGAATATGACTAATGTAGTATTAGTGAGAGACTTCGGTTGTTCATGTCGTGGTATTCCATGTAAGGGGTTAACCAGTCAAGCAACCTCTGTTGTTCTGGTTAATCATATGAGATATCCTGAATATGACTAATGTAGTACTATAAGTGAGAGACTTCGGTTGTTCATGTCGTGGTATTCCATGTAAGGTGTTAACCAGTCAGGGATTTGTTGGAGACATTCATGTTTGGATTTGTTGGTGTAGAAGTAGTATCTCAAAAAGTAGAAGATATTTATTTTAGAAGTAGAAGTAGTATTCATATTTAACTTTAAAGTAGTGTATCAAAAAGTCGAAAATACGATTTACGAAAATAAGTTTGTCATTTTAGAGACAGGGTGTGTAACCCTGAACCAGTTACACTGGACAACCGCTTTAAACTGCTCTCCACTTTCAAAGACATAGACGACGCGAACTCCTCTGAAAAAAAAATTTGAGCAATATTTTCCCCCAATTTAATTGGTTTTCCGCTCAAATTAATCGCCCAACTTCACTGGTTAGTGTTAAATCCCCATTTTCAGTATTATTTGGTTATTGTTTCCCCCTTTTTAATCTAAGTTTCTGATTACTGTTCAATCCATTATAAATTGGGGTAGAGTCTAGGTGAAGTTTTCCGACAGAGCCCCCTCGGATATCCGAGACGGCCCTTTATACAAATACCCTTTTACCTCGTCATAAGCGTCGTCATAAGCGGGAGCCTTTGAGACACTCGAGTTTTGATATCATATTGTGTATTTATCAAAGTTGGTTACTTTAGATCATTTTGTGGGGTTTTATATCCAAACTTAATGATTTGATTAGGGGGGGAGGAGGAGGAGCGGATTCGGGTCGGGTAGTTTTGGTGACATGAATATGTCAAGAACACTGACCACGTTTAGTGGAAGTTTGCAAAACAATCTTTTGAAAAAGAGTAGTAGCATTGTAATCTATAGACGGAGTATACAGTGTAATTCGGCCGTCTCGGATTTTGTGTGCTGGTGGTGATTACTCGGTTCTTAAAGCTAGTAGTTTTCAGCATTGGCAGGACTTGAGGAAGAACAAGCTTACAGCAAGTACGTTTAGCTCGACGATAGGGTTTTGGCCGAAAAGGAGGGTTCAGTTGTGGTTAGAGAAGATAGGGGCGAGTGAGCCCTTTACGGGTAATTTGGCAACGTGTTGGAGTAATATTAAGGAAGATGAAGCATTGGAGATGTGCAAGTTGATTACTAGCAACACGGTGGTGTTTCCGGAGTCTCAGGTGCTTGATAGGGATGATTTGGAAGGTGGTTATGATTGGCTTGGTGCGTCTCCTGATGGAATTGTCGATAATGTTGTATATGGGTTGCCATCTCGAGGAGTGTTGGAGGTTAAATGCCCCTTTTTTGGTGGTGAGATGAGGAATGTTTGTCCTTGGAAGCGTCTCGCTTTACACTAAATACCGCAGGCACAAGGTTTGATGAGAATATTGGATAGGGATTGGATGGATCTTTATGTTTGGACTCCTAATGGAAGCAGTTTGTTTAGGTTGTATCGTGATGCTGAGTACTGGGATACTCTCAAATACGCGTTAAATGATTTCTGGTGGAATCATGTTAGCCTGCACGGGAGGTATATACCAACTCCGTCATCACTAAACCTCTCGTCCAACTCAGTCATCTCAAACCAGAGCTTAAACACGAGTTGTGCAGTTACATTGTCTATGAGAGCAAGCGTCTTGTGGATAATTCGAAGTTATTGGTCCGTAAAATTAATGGGAAGATTCAGGACTAGAGTTGTGTGTGTGCGCTGCATTGTGATGGTGACTCTGAGTTGTTTGGAGTTGCTGTTCTGTGCTCGCATGGGACAAGTATATCATGTCATTCTCAAAGTATGGAATTGTAATTTTCAATGATCAGCCTATAGACTGTTGCTGCAACAACTCAGAAAGTTTTCAGCAAACCTCTTTATCCTTATTGTACCAGCATTGGTTTCCAAAGATCAGTCTATGGCAGTGGCAGTACCAGTGGCATGGTGAGAATCTAATATCTGTTTATTTACTCTTGGCTTTTAATAGGTATACTGAGCGATTTTATTCTAGTATAAAGGTTTGTCTTTACCATCTTGCCATGCTTTTTTATGGAAGTGAAGTTGCATATTGTGATACAGTCTAAAACTGAAGGTCTGGCATGCTATCGTTTTGTGCTCTAAGTTGTACACTGCTTTATTCAAAAGTGCAAAACACATCTAATCTTGAAGCTGTATTGCTTTGAGTAGATGAGCGAGACATATCACAAATTCACTACTGTATTTAGTTTGTTGAAAGTTAGTACTCTTCTGTTTTCTCTTTGGGAGTTTTATTATTTATTTTTATTGTGCATCTGAAATTTAGTGCTGTGAATTGTGAGTGTTCTTATAAGCGTAATGCCATAATTAAACTTACCAGTTGATTTTGTGTACAGCCTACAGTACATTAGTCTCAAACAATCAGTTCTTTTCGCTTTTATATACTTACTGTCCCGGTGTCCCTCCTATCTAAAGAGAAAAACGATTCCGTGAATTAGTATTCTGATGTATCTGATTTTGTTTCAGGAATGATGCGTTTGTCATTTTGTCAGAGGAGAATAGAGTTGAGCTTAGGGAGCTGCCTTGCGGTCACCATTTTCACTGCACTTGTGTGGAAAAGTGGCAGTACATCAAATGGATGGATCTGCCCTTTTTGCAAGCATGATATTTTTTGGTGTGGTAGGCGAGATGGTGATGTCTAGAGTTTATGCATAAATGTCCAATCTTTGACAATTTAGGTCGATGCCAATGACAGTGCGGGTAGTATGCACCGGCAAATAGGTCAGGCCTGGGTACCCAGGTCGGCATATAAACAGGTTGGATATCTTCTGACCTGAACCCAACCCGTTTACTAAACGGGTGAAGAAGTTTCAACCTGAACCCGACCTGCCTTATAAACAGGTAAGTCGACCCAACCTGCCAACCCATTTAAATAGGTTCTAAACGGGTCAACCCAACCTGCCAACCCATTAATCAACCCGAATTGACCCATTTTTGACCCGATTAGGTGAATTTTCTTTGTACTTTTCATTTTTTTTCCTCTTATAAATGGGTCAGCCCGTGTTAGACCTAACCCATTCCTGACCTGTTTATGTAAGCGGGGCAGGTCGGGTTAGTTTCAGGTTGAAAGTCAGAACCTGAACCCAACCCATTTATCTAAACGGGTTGGGTAGGTCAACCCATTTAGTTAAACGGGTTGGGAGCCATTGACCCAAACCTACACTAAACGGGTCATTTTCAAGTCGGGTTGGCGGGTCGGGTTGATTTTTGCCGGCTCTAAGTGCGGGTAGTATGCAGTAACTCTGCAAGAACGGGAGTGTGAAGATGAGAAAATTGCAACAGCTTGCTGCGGGATCATCTAGTCCATGAGCCGCTTCTTGAATTCGTGTATAGTCCTTCATGATTAATCTCCTCGTATTTAGGATAGCGCTAGCTGTTAGGCCATTACAAATGTAATGTGTCTGACTACAAAATGTATACTCGGAGTCAGGTTGATGGCCTGAAGTTGCAAGTGTGAGTACTGTTGTAACACACTGTACCGAGGGTATTCTTGATGCCAGATTTCTTTTAGTGACATTGGTCTGAAATCTCCTGAAATAAATTTGAACCGATACATATCTAGACGATCCACGCACTCGTGTAAATTTGAAATTTGAAAGGATAGTAGAAATACTCACGCATTCGTATTAAGAACACTCGAGATGTTTAACTGATTTCAAATTTACACGAGTGCGTGGATCGTCTAGGTATGTATCGGTTCATATTTATTTATTTTAGGAGATTTCAGACCAATATCACTATAAGAAATCTGGCCTCAAGAACACCCTCAGTATAGTGTGTTACAACAGTACTCACAACAGTACTCACACTTGCAACTTCAGGCCATCAACAGTACTCACACTTGCAGCTAGCGTTATCCTAAATACGAGGAGATTAATCATGAAGGACTATACACGAATTCAAGAAGCGGCTCATGGACTCGATGATCCAGCAGCAAAGCTGTTGCAGTTTTTTCATCTTCACACTCCTGTCCTTGCAGAGTTACTGCATACTACCCGCACTGTCATTGACATCGACCTAATTTGTCAAAGATTGAACATTTATGTATGAACTCTAGACATCACCATCTCGCCTACCACACCAAGAAATATCATGCTTGCAAAAAGAGCAGATTCCATTGATGCAATGCCAACTTTTCACACAAGTGCAGTGAAAATGGTGACAAAATGACAAACGCGTCATTCCTGAAACAAAATCAGATACATCAGAAGTAGACCAGAAAAGTGACAGGCAGAATACCAATTCACAGAATCGTTTTTTTTCTCTTTAGATAGGAGGGACACCGGGACAGTAAGTATATATAAAAGCGAAAAGAACTGATTGTTTGAGACTAATGTACTGCAGGCTGTACACAAAATCAACTGGTAAATTTAATTATGGCATTACGCTTATAAGAACAATCACAATTCACAGCACTATATTTCAGATGCACAATAAAAATACGAAGACGCTAAACGCAGCAAAAAACCGCCTAAACGCAGCATATAATATTGATAAATATCTTTAATAATATTCAAGTTTACTGTTATACCCTTTATAGATAAAAATAAAAATAAAAATTACACTTTTTCCAAAATTTGCAACACAAAAAAAAAAAAAGTTAAAATATAAAATAATAACAAAATTTTGTTTGTTTGCACTTCGTGCGCATACCTTTCCGCACCCATGTTTGAGTGTAGTCGGTTACGCACCTCCTTCCGCTGCTCATTTCCATCTCCAACTGTATATCTTCATAACAATATCAATAAGGCATGTGGGGCTGCCATAGCCCTAAGCCCCTAAACCAAGAACTATGATGGGGTTGTCCGCCCAAATGGCCCTCCTCGAGGCATCGACCACGATAGAAAACCCGTCAATTGTATCGAGTTAGCAACGACGACCGACCGATTGTCCTTCAAACTGTGTCGGTCACGATAGCCGGCTGTGTTTCATAGTGTGTCGATCATGGAGGCCGACAATTGCTATTAGTATGTCAGTCATGACGGCCGACAGTCCCTCCTAGGGTGTCGCCCATAGCTGTCGACCGTCCCTCCTAGGGTGTCGGCCATAGCAGTCGACCGTCCCTCCTACGATGTCGGCCACATCGGTCGACAGTCTACATTAGGGTGTCGGCCAGGGCATCCGATAGTCCCTCGTAGGGTGTCGACCAAGGTAGCAGACAGTGTCTTGTACTGTACTGTGTCAATTGCCATGGCAGAGACCATCAAATGCGACCCAATATATCAAGCTTACCTCAAACAAATTAATTGCACTATCATTCTCCATAATTATGCTTAATTATGACAGATCATCATCTTGCGCAAATAAATCTGCAGAACAAGAGCCAACAATGCAACATGGCCATTAGTCAACTAAGATAGTCGGTCATTATGATTGATAGTTTAATAGGACAGTCGTAGTCATAATAGGAGAATTGGACAGTCATATACACCTAGCTAGGATGTGGGTGGAGCTCATTTGTAATGGAAATGGAGATCTATTTGGGCTGGAAGAACAAAGAAAGGGAAGCAGAAGGAGATATCAGCAGCAGGGGAAGGGAATGCTACTCACGAATGAAAAAGGAAAAATAAAAAAACGGAAAATTCACGTGGTACCCTCGAACTTTGCTTGATTGCACGTGGTACCCAACTTGTTGAGTTTCTGCACAAGGTACCCTTCAAGTTTGATATTGTGCATGTGGTACCCTCGTTTTTAACTGTCACTTAACACCGTTAAGTTGCAAACATTAAAAAAGAAATAGACAATCTCAGCCATCAATTGTAACTCATTCCAATGGTTGAGATTAATTTACAACTGAAAAAAAAAAAAAAAACAAAACCAAAAGCTTCGAAAAACCATCACCCTCATACTCTCTCTCCTGCCCTTTTCCCAAACCTTCAACTTCCATCGCAGTCCCTATCCCTACCACCGAGACTCCATTATAACCAAAGTCGACCACCACCACCACTACTCCCAATAGAACATTCTCCTTATTTAATCCAACTTATTGCACCAATAAATTTGATGCAATTGAAACAAAAAATTCGCACAAAAACAGGACTGAGTAGCGTCCCAAATTTTGCTAAAATCAATCGTCCAAATTAATCCAAACATTCGCACAAATTTCAACCCAATAATGCACGAACATATTCACCCAAATTAATCAAGACTTTCGCCAAAAAATTGTTACCAAATTTGAGGAGAAGGCCGCTGAGGAACCTTAAATTCTCTGTCGAAGAAGAAGACCTTGATGGTGACGGAGTCGTCAGTGGTGGTGGTTGGTGAAGAAGGAAGAGGAGAGGAGAGAGAGAGAACTCGAACGTGAGAGTGGGGATCTGAGTTGGAGTTCGGATTTGTCAACGAAGAAAATAAGGAAAGAGAATGAGCGTGGTGTTGGTAAGGAGGTGATCCGGTTGAGGAAATGGTTGCGGTGGACTGTGATCGGAGTTGGATTACCTCCTCCACAGGCCTCCACCAAGCCTGCAGTACTCAGGGGGAGGAAAGAGAGTGGTGGAGGAGTAGCTATTTTTGTGTTTCTTTCGTTTGATTTTTTTAAGTTTAGCGTTTGGGGGTAACTAATTAGGTAGTTCGTGCGTGTTTAATGGATAGAAAATTGTAGGATTAGTAAGTTAATCTAACACCGTTATAACAGAAGTTTGCTTAGAGGGTACCACGTGCACAATATCAAACTTGAAGGGTACCTTGTGCAGAAACTTGGCAAGTTGGGTACCATGTGCAATCAAGCAAAGTTCAAGGGTACCACGTGAATTTTTCGATAAAAAAACATTTGTTTTTGGTTTACATTTTTTCATCCGATACTTAAAGAAGGGTAAATCTGTAAATTTAAAAATAATTAATAATATTTATGAGTATTATATGCTGCGTTTAGATGATTTTTTGCTGCGTTTAGCGTCACCCTAAAAATAAATAATAAAAACTCCCGAAGAGAAAACAGACGAGTACTAACTTTCAACAAACTAAATAGAGTAGTGAATTTGTGATATGTCTCGCTCATCTACTCAAAGCAATACAACTTAAAGATTAGATGTGTTTTGCACTTCTCAAGAAAGCAGTGTACAACTTAGAGCACAAAAAGATAGCATGCCAGACCTTCAGTTTTAGACCCTGTCACAATATGCAACTTCACTTCCATAAAAAAACATGGCAAGATGGTAAAGACAAACCTTTATACTAGAAGAGAATCGCTCAGTATACCTATTAAAAGCCAAGAGTAAATAAACAGATATTAGATTCTCACCATGCCACTGGTACTGCCACTGCCAGCCACTACCATTAGACTGATCTTTGAAAACCAATGCTGGTACAATAGGGATAAAGAGGTTTGCTGAATGAAGTTTTCTGAGTTGTTCCAGCAACAGTCAGTGTTTTGCTATAGGCTGATCATTAAAAATTACCATTCCATACTTTGAGAATGACATGATATACTTGTCCCATGCGAGCACAGAACAACAACTCCAAACAACCCAGAGTCACCATCACAATGCAGCACACACACAACTCTAGTCCTGAATCTTCCTATTAATTTCACGGACCAATAACTTCGAATTATCCACAAGACGCTTGCTCTCATAGACAATGTAACTGCACAACTCGTGTTTAGGCTCTGGTTTGAGATGACTGAGTTGGACGAGAGGTTTAGTGATGACGGAGTTGGTATATACCTCCCGTGCAGGCTGAACATGATTCCACCAGAAATCATTTAACGCGTATTTGAGAGTATCCCAGTACTCAGCATCACGATACAACCTAACAAGCTGCTTCCATTAGGAGTCCAAACATAAAGATCCATCCAATCCCTATCCAATATTTCCATCAAATCTTGTGCCTGCGGCGTACCAGGGTTACCGGATTTGGCCTACCCCCTCCGAATCCCGAACTAGTTTGGTCGTATCAATTCGTGATACGATTTCGAACTAGTTCGGTCTGATTCGGTTTGAGTACGCCAAATGCATCGAACTGGTTATGGGGGGGGGGCTGAAATTGAAAGTTGCAGGGAAAAAGAAAAAGAAAATAGGAGAAGACGGGGAGGGAGAATGGTGGCGGTTAGTGTGACAGGGATAATTAATAATTTAGGGTTTTCATTAATAAAGAGAGGGCATATGAGTCTTTTTATCATCAACGTTTAATTATACTTCAGTTTCCAAGATTATTTTCTTAGACTTTTCTGTTTTCAACGTAACTTACTCCATTATTGATCTAAAAAAAACTGTTTTCTATTTTACCGGGTCAATAAAAAAAAATACTTTTTATATTTGAAGGCTTGGATAAAGAGTCGTATTACTTATTGAATCGCCGTATTCAATAGAAGTAATACAGTAATCGTATCGGATACGCCAAATTGACCGTATTCCGTATTCGTACTACGAATTCGTATCGGTCGTACTACGAATCTGGCAACCCTGCAGCATACAGTGTATGGGGAGACGCTTCCAAGGATAAGCATTCCTCATCTCACCACAAAAAAAAGGGGAATTTAACCTCCAACACTCCTCGAGATGACAACCCATATTCAACATTATAGACAATTCCATCAGGAGACGCACCAAGCCAATCATAACCACCTTCCAAATCATCCCTATCAAGCACCTGAAACTCCGGAAACACCACCGTGTAGCCAGTTATCAACTTGTACATCTCCAATGCTTCCTCTTCCTTAATATTACTCCAACACGTTGCCAAATTACCCGCAAAGGGCTCAATCGCCCCTATCTTCTCTAACACTGAACCCTCCGTTTCGGCTAAAACCCTAGCGCCGAGCTAAATGTACTTGCCGTAAGCTTGTTCATCCTCAAGTCATGCCAATTCTTAAACCAATGCTGAAAACTACTAGTTTTAAGAACCGAGTAATCACCACCGGCACACAAAACCCGACACCGCCGAATTACACTGTGTATACTTCGTCTATAGATTACAATGCTACTACTCTTTCTCAAAAGATTGTTTTGCAAGCTTCCATTAAACGTGGTCAGTGTTCTTGACATATTCATGTCACCAAAACTACCCGACCCGAATCCGATCCTCCTCCTCCTCCCCCTAATCAAATCATTAAGTTTGGATATAAAACCCCCACAAAATGATCTAAAGTAACCAACTTTGATGAATACACAATATGATATCAAAACCCGAGTGTCTCAAAGACTCTCGTTTATGACGACGCTTATGACGAGGTAAAAGGGTACTTGTATAAAGGGCCGTCTCGGATATCCGAAGGGGTCCTGTCGGAAAACTTCACCTAGACTCTACCCCAATTTATAATGGATTGAACAGTAATCAGAAACTTAGATTAAAAAGGGGGAAACAATTACCAAATAATACTGAAAATGGGGATTTAACACTAACCAGTGAAGTTGGGCGATTAATTTGAGCGGAAAACCAATTGATTTGGGGGAAAATATTGCTCAAAATTTTCTTTCAGAGGAGTTCGCGCCGTCTATGTCTTTGAGAGTTGAGAGCAGCTTAAAGCGGCTGACCAGTGTAACTGGTTCAGGGTTACACACCCCGTCTCTGAAATGACAAACTTATTTTCGCAAATCGTATTTTCGACTTTTTGAAACACTACTTTAAAGTTAAATATGAATACTACTTCTAGTTCTAAAAGAAATATCTTCTACTTTTTGAAATACTACTTCTAACCAACAAATCCCAACTTGAATATCACCAACAAATCCCAGGTTGCTTGACTGGTTAACACCTTACATGGAATACCACGACATGAACAACCGAAGTCTCTCACTCATAATACTACATTAGTCATATTCAGGATATCTCATATGATTAACCACAACAATAACAGATTTAAGCAATTCCTAATATTATTCACAAAAGGCTTCTTCAAGGCTTCCATGAAGAAAAGCAGTTTTGACATCTAACTGCTCCAACTCCAAGTCATAAAGGGTAACTAGAGCAAACAATACACGAATCGAGGTATGACGAACAACCGGAGAAAATACTTCATTGAAATCAATACCTTCCTCCTGGTTAAAACCTCTAACAACAAATCTTGCTTTATATGGTGCCTTCTTGACACCAGGGATGCCATCCTTCTTCTTATAAATCCATTTACAGCTGATAGCTCTTTTACCTGTAGGTAATTTTACCAGATCCCAAGTTTCGTTCTTGTGGAGACTATCAACTTTTTCTTGCAACTATCCATTCAGCTGAATCTTTACTTGAGATGGCCTCGGAATAGTTCCTTGGCTCACCGTCTTTGTCAATTTCTTGTGCATCAAGTAAAGCATAGGCAATGTCGGCTGTTAATGCAACAAGCCTTTGAGTAGGTTTTCAAGGCCTCTGATCTGGAAGATTTTGAGCTTTAGACCATCCATCTGGTAGACCACGTCGTTGGAGTTCTCGTGGTTGTGGACTTGTATGCTGAATGACATCATTCTCGGTAGTGGTTTGATCTTGAGTTTGAGTAATGGAGGAAGTAGGGTGGTCTTCCTCTGGAGCCGGAGCTTCAACCTCAAACTCCACCTTCTCTCTAGTACTTTATTGAGCATCGGTACCAATAGAAGGAACAACGTTATCTTTTTCGGAAGCTAGCATAGCATTTTCATTGAAGGTTACATTTATACTGTAAAATGTCTTACCAGTCTCGGGATTGTACAAATGGTATCCTTTAACACCAATACCATAACCTAAGAAAATGCACTTTTTCGCACGAGGTTCCAATTTGCCCTTGTTCACATGAGAATAAGCAGGAGAACCAAATATTCTAAGATTAGAATAATTAACTTGGTTACCGGACCAAACTTCTTCTGGTATATTGTTCTCAAGTGATCTATTTGGGGAACGTTTTATCAAATAGCAAGCCGTATTAGCTGCTTCTGCCCAAAATTCTTTCCCTAAGCCAGAATGAGAGAGCATGCAACGTACCCTCTCTAAAATAGTTCTATTCATTCGTTCTGCAACTCCATTTTGTTGGGGAGTTCCTGGAATGGTATGATGTCTGACAATACCTTTTTGCAGAAGTCATTGAACTCATTTGAACAAAATTCGAGACCATTGTCAGTTCTCAATCTTTTTACCTTTTTACTAGTCTTGTTCTCATTCAAAACTTTCCATTCTTTGAAAGAAGAAAAAGCTTCACTCTTGTGTTTCCTTGAGAAATCATCGATTATGGTCAGCATATAATAACGTCCTCCTTTCGAGGGAACTCGTGAGGGACCCCAAAGGTCTGAGTAAATGTATTCTTTGTGTCGCTTTAGAAAAGCTTAACTTTTTTCTGTTTACCGAAAATACAATGTTCGCAGAAATCAACCTTGTTGGTACAATGGTTACCAAGATAACTTTTCTTGTTGAGGACATGCATTCCCTTTTCACTCATGTGGCCCACAACTTAGTGTTATCGTTGTCAAAACTCAAAAGAGGCAATTGTTAACCGTGGAACCCTGCAACACATATAAGCTTCCAGATCGATTTGCTTTTATTATATAACAAGAGCACCTTTGGACTCCTTTAGAACTCCACCTTCAGCTGAATACTTACACCCAAGTGACTCAAGGGTGCCAAGAGAAATAAGATTCCTTTTTAATTCAGGGACGTGTCTGACACCTGTCATCATGGGTCTTGACTTTGATTACACCATTGCCGACAACTTTGCATTGAGCATCGTTGCCCATCAAGACTTGTCTGCTGGTTCATAGGAAACGAACCAATCTCTATTAGGAGACATATGAAACGTACAACCAGAATCAAGAATCCAATCATTTGTAGACCGTTGTTCAGGGTCAGCGGCTATAAAAGAACATCCCCATCGGAACCAACCTCAGCAACACTGGCTTCGGCACGGGTTTCAAGTTGTTTACTTTTACCCTTATCTTCTTTATCTTGCTTAATTTTCAACTTGAAGCATTCGGATATTTGGTGTCCTTTTTTTCTTGCAATAACGACAAAAATTTAGAGTTTTTACCTCTAGATTTTGACCTGGAATAGGTTTTGCTGTTACTACCCCTTTCTTGACTTCTCCCTCTAACTAGTAGTCCCACTGCCGAACTTTCAGAATGAATTTCAGTATCAAACTTCTCTTTGGACAGTAAATGAGACTTAACATCATCAAAGGTTAAGGTAACATAATTACCGTACAACATTATTTCTTTGAAGTGTCTATATGAGGGTGGTAAAGAAACAATAAGCAGCACAGCTTTATCCTCATCGTCAACTTTAACGTCAAGGTTCTCCAAATCAATAATAATTGAATTGAATTCGTCTAAATGAGATTTAATAGGAGTACCTTCAGACATACGGAGTGTAAAAAGACGTTCCTTTAATCGGAGTTTGTTTGCAAGACTTTTGGTCCTATACAAGGACTCTAATCTAGTCCATATGTCACCAGCGGTCTTTTCATTAATGACCTCTCGTAGTACCTCACGAGTCAAACATAATTGGAATAACAGACAATGCTTTTTCATCCATCTCCGCCCATTGCTCATCTGTAATACTAGCAGGCTTCGTTAGCTTGCCATCCAAAACCTTCTTTAAACCGTTTTGGATGAGAACAGCTTGCATTTTGGACACGCCAAATGGCGAAACTGATTTTACCATCAAATTTCTCTATATCGAACTTTGTCGACATGGTTGAAACTCTTGTGAAACTATATATTATAGCTCTGATGCCAGTTTGTTGGGACACAGAGTGCGCAAGCGGAAGAAACTCAACCAAAGAATTAAGAGAAATTAATAAAGATAATAAAATGGCACTAACAGAGTAGCAAATTCTAAAGAGAATTTATATAAATACAAATCTCCTCAATAAGGTTTACAATTAAATAACCTTATGTCTCTGTGGTTATCACAATAACCAAATAAATAGAGAGAAAAAGAGGAAATAACTTTGGGAGAGATGATAGTCTTTTATTGTTACATTGTTATCTTTTATAATATTCTATTATCTAAATATAGTATAGTTGATAATAATGCTAAACCTCCCAAATAATAGAAAAGAAAATTCTCTACTAATACTTGCTAAGTTTTGGGAGAAAGGAGAGGCAATTCCTACAGAGTTCATGCCGCTTGGCAGCTTGGAGAATCATTTGTTCAGAAGTGAGTTTATTCGCCCTATTATTCTGAACTAGCTGTTCCAGTTTCAGATACTTCAGTAGCATATAGATCTGGCTTCAAGGGTTTCTATCTAAAATGCGAAATGTGGTGTATGAAGCAGGATCATCTTCGAATGAAGGTTGCTCTTGGTGCAGCAAAGGGGCTTGCTTTCCTCCACAGCCCTAAGACAAAAGTTATTTACCGAGATTTTAAGCCCTCCAACATACTCCTTGACTCTGTAAGTCCAGCCCCTGACCAGTAAATTGTGAAAGCTAGCCAAATACTCCTACATTGTTACATTTCACAGTCCCAAGTAATGTTGAGTTTTATGTTCTGCGGTTTCTGACTTATGTCAGTTGTCTGTGATATTAGGATTTCGATGCAAAGCTTTCTGATTTTGGTTTGGCTAAGGATGGACCAACCGGTGAGCAAAGTTATGTGTCTACAAGAGTCATGGGCACCCATGGATACGCAGCTCCTGAATATACGTCAACTGGTGAGATTTGCTCTCCCTAATTTATCGTTATAGTATTATAGCCTTCAGCTCTAAATATGGCAGACGACAGTGAGGACTAGTCATCATCTGAATCCTGTGTTTATGTTGTTTCAAGCAGTTTGTGTACAGTGACAATTGGTATATTGAAATATGTTTAATGGACTATTGTTGATATTAGCGATGATATACAGGAATATCTTCCAAAACCTGACATTGATCCTGTCTGTCTAGGTCATCTCACCACGAAGAATGATGTCTACGGATTTGGTGTTGTTCTGCTGGAATTAATGACAGGAAGGCGCGTGCTTGACCCAAACCGGGCCTCTAGAGAACAAGACCTAGTTAAATGGGCAAGGCCTTACCTTCAAAAGGGCAAAATCAGCAGAATTATGGACACTAGAATACAAGGGCAATACTCTTCAAAGTCGGCAAAGACAATAAGCAACCTTGTTGTGCAATGCCTATCAATAGACCCAAGGTTCAGGCCAAATATGAGCGAGATAGTATCAAATACTAGACGAACTCCAAGCCGGTCATAAAGCTCGTGACCTGTATCCTGTTACCAGTGAAATGAAACAGTCTTCTGATCATCGTAAGTCAAGCCAGAGGTCCAACTCCAAGTCTTGTAGGAGACGTGCCATCACTGATGAAGGTCGTAAAGGCTGATAATCCTGATATGATGCCAAATGTAGCACCGGTTTGCAGCTGACACGAACATGATTGTTGTGTTTGCTCTCCTGTTCTTTATAATGTAGGGTTTGGAATTAGAGATCGTGCATCCGATTTCATTTGCTCATATTGTGAAGAAATAACTAGATAGATGACTGTATATAGCTTATTTAGTGTAGAGTGAGGAACTCACTCAGGTCCATTTTTTGGATGATGGTCGTGTACTCGTGCAGACGATTACGTTGTTGCTTGTAAGGCTGTAACTGTATTACTGTAACACAATGAGTTGGCTACTGATGGTCGTGCTGTAACTCTGTATGTTCTTTCCTTTTATGTTTACCCCTTCCAAACCCCAGATTCCGGTGCCTTTGTTAACCTTACCAGGATCATGGTGTATTGGAAGTAATTTTCGCATCGAAAATTTGAAGAAACCCTTCATACTAATGGATGTATGCTTTCGCCACAAATTTCTGGGGATGTACACTCTTTAGTCTTGAGTGTGCCTAAGGCTTCTCAAGTTGTTAAAAAAAAAAAAAAAATCTCACAAGTTGATCATACTATAGATAAGCTATTAACCTTGTTCAAAATAATTTTTTTTTATTATTTCTTTTATGTTAATTTATTACATTATCTCGATCATAGTTATTAACCCTCTGTTCCATCTCAAACGCCTTATGTAAAAATCGATTTCGTATTGGAAAGGGTGTACACGCTACTCGATTAATTAAAGTTCCAAAAGAAATTGCATAGCAGGTTAGAGAAAACTCTAATCTAATTCGCTATGTAATTTTTTTGAAACTTTGATAAACTGATTAATGTGTACAACTTCTCAACGCGGAGATTATTTTTGGGGATGATGCGTTTGAGCTGAGACGGATGGTGTAGTTAAGATACTTCACCTCACAATGCAGATTAATACAACTCCAAAATTGAAAAATTACATTGACTATCGTCTCACGCAAAACTTATCCAAGCCGAACCGGTACTATACTGCTCCGCGCCGAGGTTTTGGGTTTTATCATTTTTGCTCCCAAAGAGATACTCCGTATTTACACTCTCCACTTCTCCAGATAAGAAGAGCAAAAAAAGAGAAAGAGTAACGAGTACGACACATCAATGGCGCTACTCCACCACTACGTATGCTCTCTTTCACTCACACGCGCCGCCATCACCTCACGCGCCTCCCTCTCTTCGCGTGCTTACACATTCACTATCTCCTCCCGTTCAATAGTTTCCGCCGCCTCCGCCACCTCTCCCTCTCCAACCATTACGGCGTCACCACCACCCGCCGCTGCAGCTCCCGCGCGCAAAAAGCCGGTCGCCGATTCCCGCGTACTCCTCGGAATGTCCGAAGAAGAGCTCAAACAACTCGCCGCCGATTTCGGTCAAGTAAATTACTCAAAACCCCCCAAAATTTCAATTTAATTTCCATAATTTTTTTTTTTGAATTATTTTTATGTGGAAAATGTAGGCGAAATATAGAGGGAAACAGATTCACGATCTTTTG
Source organism: Spergularia marina (assembly GCA_963680865.1). Classification (NCBI taxonomy): domain Eukaryota; kingdom Viridiplantae; phylum Streptophyta; class Magnoliopsida; order Caryophyllales; family Caryophyllaceae; genus Spergularia; species Spergularia marina. The sequence goes on along the minus strand of OY804554.1, from coordinate 25,408,938 downwards.
TACAAGAGTAAGGTGAACGAAATTGAGGATTTTTATCACGGTAAAAAACTAAATTGCTGTTTATTTATTTATTTTATTTTATACTGCGTGGTAGTTTGAATTTGTGGTTAATTAATGGTTAGAATTAGTTAAATTGAGTTGCTAATTATGGAAATTTGATGATTATTGGTAATGGAAGTGCCGCTGGCGTTCCGAAATGAGCTGCAGGAAGCAGGGTGGAAGGTTGGGCGCTCGCCGGTCCATCATATGGTCACTTCTACTGATGGCACTATTAAGGTTGGACTCGGATTTGGGTGAGACTGTCTTACGATTTTAGGACGAGTTTTTAGGTTTAATGACTTGTTACGAACCTATCAATACTCGGTCTATGTTATGTTAGTGTAGGACGGTTTTTTAGCTGTACATTGTTGTGGCGAATTGGAGTGCAGTGATTCTTGAATTGAATTTGTAATTAGGTAAAGTCGAAAATGCATGAGTTTTCGAAAAGAAAATGTTATTTTGTTGTTGTCTTTGGGTAGGGAATGTGGAGGATGGGTTGGGGTTGGAGAGGGGTAGCACGGTGAATGAAAAGTAATGAGCTTTATGCCTAGAATCGAAACCTGATTATTGAAGCGATAAGTCAGTTATAAACAAAGCTGACACGAATCACACGATTTCTGTACAGACAATAGAACATTAGTTACCACAGCGTCTCGGGTATGTTAAAGCTTATGGTGAAGATGTGTGTGCTATTTGTCCTCTTTCCCTTCCCTGTCATCTAATGCAATGAGTCTGTATGTCACAGCTAAGTAAGGACATATCAGATGAATGCAAAACAAAAGTAACAACACGGTCTGCTTTCAATAGAAATACATAGCGGAATGTAAAGAATTATACTCAAATAAAATTGGATGGCCTCTACTTGCTGTTATTTGGAGTTCAAATTGTTTGTGAATTAATGCGTGTTACATGTGGTGGGTTTTCCCTTTACCTTATTGCTACTCCCATTTGTCAACGCAGTTACTGCTAAAGTTGCATGACGACAGGCTGGTTGAAACAGTTGGGATACCAGTAGATGATGGGAAAGGTCCAGTAAGGCTTACTGCTTGTGTTTCGTCACAGGTTATTCTCTGAGACAAGTTTTCACTTGTGTTTCGAAATTTTGTTGTCATTGCAAGCTACATGGTTGTCCATAGCGATACGTTTAACACTTTGCTACTTCCTTATTGGTGTTATAGGTGGGTTGCCCTTTACGATGCACATTTTGTGCCACTGGGAAGGGCGGATTTTATAGAAACCTTCAGAGTCACGAAATCGTTGAGCAGGTTTGTACAATCGTTCTCCAATTTCATTTAGGTTTACAGATCTCATTTAACTTTACTGTAGAGCCATGGAGCTGTCTCATTTAAGATTATGAATTGTTTCACTTATCTCAGCTAATAAGTAATTAAATGACATTTATCTGAGCTCAACTGACTTATGCAATGACAATAGCAAGAGCAATGTGAGCTCTTTCTCCTGTCTCTTCTATCTGGATGTGTGATAAACTTTGATAGTAACAGAATTTAAGGCAGCAGGGTATAGTTTTTTACGGCTTGACCGAATAAGATAAGATTGATTTATGAAATTGAATTTTCCTACTTCAAGCTTTATGGTGTTGCTGTAATGACTTTTCAGGTCTTGGCTTTAGAAGATATTTTTAAGCAACGTGTTACAAACATTGTCTTCATGGGAATGGGTGAGCCAATGCTCAACTTAAAATCTGTTATCGATGCACACAGATGCCTGAACAAGGTTAGCAGCTTGGTATACTTAACTTGCTCATATGCAAATTGTTGTTTAAACTTGTCTCACAAAGTTTAGGAAACTGATCAACATAAAATTCTAACTATATGTTTCTTTATATTTTATATTCTGTGGTTTGGTGGAAATGTCTACTCGTATAATGTCTAAGTCGTCTCCTGGGATCTTTATATCTTGCTGGACTGATAGTTGGGTCGTGGAACGAGATGGTGTACATTTGTCCAGCTATGTTTACTGGTGGTGTTTAATTAGCGTCCACGTGGTATGGCATGGGGGAAAAAAATAGAACAACTTAGGGCCCGACATGCAACAGGCTTGAAGAAGCCAAGAGGATTTGAGTATATCTGAGGTTGTCTTTTATTTTGCATATTGATGGGTACAGAAGAGGGCAGGTTCTAGTTGAGACTACAAAAATGAAAGTGGAATAGTACTAGGAGCCATTTTAGGGTAACATTCATGGTTATTTATTTCGATTTTGGCCAATTTAACTATTAGTGAGAGAGTATCCTAATGTCTCAAAAGTTTACTATGGACAACTTTGTAGTATCAATGTTGGATTAGAGGGCTCGTTTCTGTGTTATGTAAGTTCTTTAAGCCCTTTTGACATGCGTTTGCTTTTCCTGATTTTAGGAATATACCATAGGTTTTGTGTTCTAATATTTGGCTCAAACCCATAATATGATCTGTTGGGAGCTTCCACATAATTTTGAGCACTTTTGTTTCGAACCCATTTTGGGCCAAAAACCATGGATTATTGGATTATATATTTCGGCTTTGGCTAATTTTACCACAGTTTTTAAAGTAGCCTAATGCTCTCAAAAATTTACCATGGACATCCTTGGAATACGTTTGTTGGATTTGAGAGTTGGTTCCTCATGTAGGGTAGTTCTTTAAGCCCTTTTGCATATGTCACCCGTTAGTGTGCAGTTTTTGCCGATTCGGGAACTTACAATAGGTTATTTGCTCTATAATTTTGTTAAAACAAATAACATGACCCCTCGGGGTTCCCACAAAAATGAGTCGATTTTGTTGTGGGGCCATTTTAGGCCAATAAGTGTGGATTATATATTTCAATTTTGGCCAAGTTTTGGCAACGTTATTGTAAACAGCACAATGTTGTCAAAACTTTACCATGGACAACCGTGGAGTACCCTTGTTGGATATGAGAGCTGGTTCTTGGATAGTTCTTGATGCCCCTTCAGCACACATCACCCATTGAAATTAGTGTGGCTATTCACCGATTTTGGGATCTACCGCAAGTTTGTGTCTTCAATATTCTGCTAGAACCCATAATATTACCTCTAGATGGTTCCACGAAGATTTAAGCCGTTTTTGTTTCGCTGCCATTTTGAGCTAATTCGAAGTCGTCGTGTAAATTTTGCAGGACATACAAATTGGGCAACGAATGATCACAATATCAACTGTGGGTGTTCCTAACACTATTAAGAGACTGGCTTCCTACAAACTTCAGTCCACATTAGCTGTCAGGTATTTTGAAATTATCCAAGGACATCTTTTTCTTCATTTTAGGGTGCTTTTACGAATGTCTACGGCCATTCTGTGCTCACTCACTTACTCATGTAATCCCTTGGCTCTAGCTCTAGCTCTAGCTCATGTGTTTCTATTCATGATTAATTGTGTTAGGTTAGTAGTTTGTGGCTGGGTAGAGAAGCACCTTTCCTCTCCATTGTTGTAAAACACCATGAGCCTTGGGATGCATGTCATGTTGTGGAAATAATAGTTCCATTTCACTTGGTTTGCCTCCTTTTTCTTCTCTCCGCTTTAGAGCCAGCTGCACATTTTTTTTTTTTTTGCTCTTGAAACTCTGTCGTGATCTGCCCTTTGATGTGCATCTTCTCTCCCAGTTATAACAATTGATGTGATGTGATTGATGTGCATACAGCACGTGGATCAGGCCAACACAATTTATTTGGCATTGGTATCTAAATCCAAACAAAGTGTTTGTCCTATAGTGCACCAGCGCTGCTATGAACAGTGTGATGGCCTTTTTCCTTTCAAAAGATACTAATTGTAGGAATGCTTTTGCTTCGGGAAATGAATATGACCTTCCACTTTGCTTCTCTTCCTTTATTTTTCTTTCTGAAAGTTTGAACTTTCTGCCAAAAGGACATGTACGTCTTTGCTGAAGCACTAAAGCTCATAGTGATTGCCCTCTTTGAAGCTTCCCATGGCATTCTTCACACAACTGTCTTTGTTTGTGTGTGCATTGAATAAATACAGTTACTACTCACATGGGTGTGTCATCACCTTGTGCTTTACTCGTGCGGTGGTTAAACAAATTTAAGCTTTGATCGCCGCTTTTGGGAACTGTATTCACTCATGACTTCGGCAAGTCCTGTATGGTTTGAGCATGTAAAGTCACGTTGATCAGTTGATGTGCATTTCATTGGGGGAGTTTACGAAGGCTTGGCTAGTAAGCCCTTCTTGATCTTGCTAAGAGCGTCGCCTTTCCTCTGGATTTGTGTCTCTCACTAGTTCATGTACTAGACTCAGTTATAGACTTATAGGTCCTCCCGGATATAGTTTCCTAAGATCTATCTCTATATTATAAACTCTGGCTCAAAAATTAAGAAATGAATCAAGTTTGAGTGAAGCATGTGAAATTGTATTAGGGCGAGTGCAAGTTGACTCAGATTAACAGAGCAGCTGTTTGGGGCCATTTGTGTAACTGTGGATTTGATTCTTTGGTTTAATTTTTGGAGATGGTGGATCAGTGCGTTTTTGTTCCACAGTCATTTTCTGCTGGCATCAATCTCTATTTCATGTTGGTAGAATCATGTGTTTGTGCTTTGTTTTTGCATCATATCAAATATCCTGAAACCTTTTGTAATTGTTCTCATTGCAAGGCTTTTGATATAGCTTTTGTAGTCTTCAATTCATGTTATGATTCACAAAAAGTGGGTTGGTATATCTTTGGCTCCCCAGAAACTGGGGGCTTGTTTAACGCATGTCTGTTTGACATTGTTGCACAATGGCTTGGGTTTCAGTTTGCATGCACCAAATCAGAAACTTAGAGAAAAGATTGTGCCAAGTGCAAAAGCATATCCCTTGGAAGCACTACTGAAAGATTGTAGGGATTATTTCACTGAAACCAGTCGACGTGTGTCATTTGAGTACACTCTTTTAGGTACTGTACTTGACTAAATGTGGCAGTAGAAATTGCAGTGTCTCCGAAATCTTAAATTGTCATGTTATTTTTCAGCTGGAGTAAATGACTCTGTGGATAATGCTATTGAACTTGCGGAACTACTACAGAAGTGGGGACGTGGTCATCATGTGAACCTCATACCTTTCAATCCAGTAGAGGGCTCCGAGTATCAACGGCCTTACAGGAAGGCGGTAGGTTTTACACTTTCATGCATGTATTTCTCATCGGATAGCATGTTTCTCCTTTTAAATTAAAGCATGATACACTCACACTGGCAGTGAGTCTTGCCATCTCAAGTGTGCCACTGCAACATTTGATTATTAGCAATTTGGCACCACTTGGCCATTTGATTTAGTGATCTTCAGATAATTATCAAGTGATTCAATGTTACTTTAATTGTCAACATTAACCAGATGGCATGTGTTTGAAATCACTGCAGATGCGGGCATTCGCTGCTACTCTCGAGGCACGGAAAATAACCACTAGCATACGTCAGACAAGAGGTCTTGACGCGAGTGCAGCTTGTGGACAGCTGAGAAACGAGTTCCAGAAGATGCCTTTAGTGAGAGATCCTGAGATAGAGACCAAGGAATCTGAGCTGACCGAAGATGTTGCTGTAATCCAGGAATCTGAGGTGACTGAGGATGTTGCTGTTGCGTGTTAGTGTCATACACAGAGAAAGCCAGATGCGCTACACCTGCTGGCAAAAGGTTAAGGGGAAGCTCACATAGGCCAGAGCTTGATCAGTTTGCTGTTTAGGCTGACATGCCTCTTTATGGAACGGAAACCAGCATAGCAGCCAAGCCTTATTGACGCTGCTGTTAATGATCGCTAACACCAAATACCAACCACTTCGAAATCTGTCTGTAATGTCTGCAACCAGGTTCAAAGACCTTGAATCATACGGAAATACGGCTAATGAGCCTATGACTTCTGTTGAGCTTCTGATATCGGTCATGGAGTCATGCAAATGGGTTGGGACTTGGGTTATTAAAGAAGCTGCCTACATCTGTATTCTTTAACAAGCCACATGTATTGTTTCATAATCCCTCCCACATTTTCTTTGCAAGATTCATAGCTTTGTACAAACTTATCATGTGCTGTCCAAATTTGCGTATGAACTTGGTTATACAGGTTTACTTTTCTTGAGATCTTCAACCAGGAAGTAATTTTGTATATACTCTCTAACTAATACGGAATTTTGAGTTCAATTTTTTTAGAAAGTCATGACACCCTGCTCCTTAAACACTTTAGCTATAACGCCTGCAAGGAGGGGCAAGGGGTTTCGGTTCGGATGTACCCAAGCTTTCCCAGAACGAATCACCTATCTCACTTTCCTGTCCTACTCTGTATACCTCTCCAATCACGTGCTACTATTGTATTATTTTATCTTTCAAATATTATATTTTGTGGAAAGATTTTGGAAATGGTAGCATGTGATTGGAGGGGTACACAAAGTGGGACACGAAAATGACACAGGTGATCACACTGAGCTTTACCTATATCGAAACTTAGGGAGACCGCGTAAGAATTACTCAAAATTGAAATGGTTTTTAGAATAGTAGGATTTGTTTGGCCAAAGTTCAACTTTTCCAAAACTTCCTCTCAGAAATAGCTTCTAAGAAACAGTTTCTGTAGTACAAACTCCAAATTGGAGTTTTATTTCTGATAAACAAATTTACACCAAAAGTGCGTATTAGAATGCGAAAACAGTTTTTGAGTTTCGTGTGTGACAATTTTAAGTTTATAGGACTGCAATTTGATGTTCGTCAAAAGGCCCAACCCAATAGGCCCAATACAATTATAGAACTCGAAAAATTACCGCGTTTGGTTTAATGTAAAAAAAAAAAAAAGAACTCTATTACTCGTAGATCGGAAGCGGGTCAAACAGGCAAGAATTTCTAGGGTTCGGAAATCAGTGTTCCCTTTTAATTTACAAGCTTCAGCTACAAGCCTACAAACACACTTTCTCTCTCCTCTTATTCTTCTGTCTCCTCCCTCTCTTTCTTCAATCTCTCTCTTCCTTCAGCTCGAAGCTTTCAAATTCAATCTCCGGTACGTTTTCAAATCTCAAATTATATCTTCTATCTTCTCGATTTTTAGTGTCAATCTTGTATGCTTTTCTCTATTAATTTTAATTTAATTTAATTTTCATCACGATTTGAATCTTCAATTACAATTGACAAAGAAACCCTAGTTTTTATTTATTGATTTTTTGCTCTTCTAATTTGGGGATCTTTTAATTTTATGCTCTTCTAATTTGGGGATTTTTTTATTACATATCTTGGGTGAATGTTTGTTGTTTTTTTCTTCTGATTTCTGGATTTTTTAGGGTTTTTATTTTTATTTTTTTATGTATCTGATAAGTTGTTGATTTATTTGGGTTTTAAGACATGTAAAGGTGTAAACTTTAGGTCTAATTTGCCCCCTTTTTTTTGTTACGTTTGATTGTTCGTTGTTCTGTACACTCAAAGATTGAAGCTTGATGTTTGTGTAACTGTTTATTAATGTTTATGCTGTGAATTTTCGCATTTGTTTCGAACCTGATTGATCTGTTCTTTGTGTGTTCATGTTAATTGTTGATGAGGTAGATTGTGTGATGTTGAAGTTTCAAAGTTTGGGTCTTTGTGATTGATCTGTTCTTTGTGTGTTCATGTTAATTGTTGATGAGGTAGATTGTGTGATGTTGAAGTTTCAAAGTTTGGGTCTTTGTGATTGATCTGTTCTTTGTGTGTTCATGTTAATTGTTGATGAGGTAGATTGTGTGATGTTGAAGTTTCAAACTTTGGGTCTTTGTGATTGATCTGTTCTTTGTGTGTTCATGTTAATTGTTGATGAGGTAGATTGTGTGATGTTGAAGTTTCAAACTTTGGGTCTTTGTGATTGATTTGTCCCTTTTTTGAGATGCATGGGACTGGTGGTTGTTTATATGCAAAAGATTTAGATTTGAAGTTCCATTGGTTTGGTTTTGAAGTGTTTGTTACAGATGTTTTGTTGGGTGTCGTGATATGTACGCTTGTCATGATTTGGACTGAGACTATTACATTTTGGTGAATAAGTCCCTGGCTTGGAGTGCTGTTTGTTGTGGCTATCGTCACAGTGTTTTCGTTCACACTGAGGCGCGTGTCAAAGAAAAGTTTAAATTAGTGAGATTCTGCACGAACTGTCTTGTTGTTTGTACAAGTGTAGTTTTTATCTCAGAAGATTGTTGCTATGGTATGTGAAACTAACCAATTGATGAATTCTCAGGCAATATCATGAGGAGGTACAGCCCAGGATACTACAGTCCCCCACGAAGGGGGTACGGTGGTAGAGGGAGAAGCCCACCAAGAGGTGGGTATAGCCCCCCAAGAAGGGGATATAGCCCTCCTAGGAGAGGATATGGCGGTGGAGGTGGTGGCGGTGGCGGTGGCTATGGAAGGCATAAGGATAGAAACCATGGAAGTCTGTTGGTCCGTAACATTCCTTTGGATTGCAGGTAACCTTTATGGAAAATAAACTTTACTTCGGTGTAATGGTTATGTGGCTTTACTACTGGTATCTTTGCTGAATTTCTCCTCTTTCATGCTATTGCTGTTGACTAACATTGGCACTGCCTCGTTTAGGCCTGAAGAACTCCGCATTCCTTTTGAAAGATTTGGGCTTGTCCGTGATGTCTACATACCGAAGGACTTCTATACAAAGTGAGTTTTTTCTTTGTTTGGTTTCATCGTACCATTATTATTTCTTTTGTTTTGGAATTAGGCTCGTGACACGTGTAATTGTGACTTGAATTTCCAAGCACAGTTGACCTTTTTTTCTGCGGCCATGTCCTTGCATTATTCTGATTAGTCCCTTGTGTGTATTAGTTAGCATCCCTGTTATGCGAATAGCTTTATTTGAGCTTCAACTAACTATCTGGATATGGCAATGTTTCTCTTCTTGACTTTAAGAACTAAGTTTCCCGACACTTGGGATTACGCGGGATGAGGGATTAGAGTTAGTAAATGTGATCCTCTCATGGCTGAGTTTGTTTGCTAGGAAGATGTTTGCCTCCCTAGTCCGGTACCTCGAGTGATATTGAAATTTATGAGGCTTTTCTCTTTGTTTCTCAATGAGATGTTTTTTTGAACTGGTTTGTCAGGGGGTAAATTGGTTTGAAGTTAACAAGCCGAAGCCCCACTTTTGATGAAGGCGTACTATATATCATTGCTTTACATATTGCCTCCCAAGGCTTTAGGAGTAATGTTATAGTGAAGAATTTTCCTATATGAAGAGAATGTTTGTAAACACAATCAATAGAAGCTTGATGGTGAAGATCATTGATTCTTGTTGAAAAGAAGAGAAGATGGCAAGATAATTAGTTTCACCAATGGTTGATTACAAGTGCTTCATTTTTATACGCGCATATGAAGATTTTCAAGTGTGACCCTTTTGAAGTTATCATTTTCACTTTGAGTGCGAATGGAAAGGTCAGTTCCCAAGTTGTGGACTCTGTATTGTTTTTGTCTAAGGCTGGTTTGTGCTTCTTTCTAAGAAGGGGCTTTAGCGGACCATGAAAGGGGTATAGGTAATGAAGTAATAGTCGCATGTCACTGCCTTCTTGTGCATCCTGAATGTTCTTGAAATGGTGTAATGTTTTACCTTGCTAAATTTTTGTATTGGATTGCAGGGAGCCTCGAGGCTTTGCTTTTGTCCAATTTGTGGACGCACGTGATGCTTCTGAGGCTCAATATCATATGAACGGGCAGATTTTTGCTGGAAGGGAAATCACTGTTGTTGTTGCTGCAGAGACCAGAAAGGGTCCAGATGAGATGCGTCGGAAGACTAGGCAAAGGTAGTGATGCCTATTCTTATGCTGAGCCATTCTCTGTTTATTTTCTTATTGGGTTGAGTTTAAGAGTTATCCTTCACTATTCTGATGATCGCTCGTGTTTTTCCCCCTGCAGAAGTGGTCCAAGATCTGGAGGACGAAGGTCACCTTACGGTAAGTATTTACATGCTTACTGCATATTGTTTTCCTGGATGTTTCATACCCGACTGTTTGCTCTATCAGGTAGCTAGATGTGTGGCGATCAGTTGTTGTGCGTATTGTGTATTGGCTTTAGCTTTCTGACTGGCACATCCAGCTCTTAATCTGAATCAGCTCTTTTGTATTCTGAAGAATTGCAAGTGCTGTTATGATGCTTAGTTTATTATAGCCACCCTTGATTCCGACTTCCAATAATCAAGTAAATTAGAAGTGTGAACTGTGAAGCCTGAAGAGGTTATACTCAAATCTGGACTCATCATTGGTCTCATATTTATGCTTATGGTTTCCGATCAATGTAAATACTTCTCATTTTGTTTTTAATCTCATAGTCTCTTGTTCACCCTTTCCCATGCCGAACACCTCAATTCTCATTTCTTGTTCTTAAATCTTTAGATTAACCCAGGTGTATAGGCTCACTTCACTTCACCCAGGTGTATAGGCTTTCTAATTTTGTTGTAAAATGTTTGATTGTCATTTTTAGGTGCTGACAGTTTCTTTTTGTATGCTGTTGCTGTTTGTGGGCTTGTTACTTGTCAGAATTGAACAAATTCATTTGGAACTTGTATGCTAGTAGTAGTTACAACAGAATTTCGTGGATCAGTGTTGGTAAACAATCGGTAACAATTACTCAACAGCTAGTAGTAGTTACAACAGAATTTCGTGGATCAGTGTTGGTTGGTCTTTCGGCCTTTTGGTTGTTAGTTACTCTTTGGTCAACTGTCTAAGGCATCATGTGTTCTTTCAGGGCGTTCTCGTTCCCGCTCAGTTTCCCGCTCGCGTTCACCACCCCGCTATCGTTCTGGTTCTAGAGGTGGCCGCCGCTCTAGGTATGTTGCCTTTTCTACACTTGGTGCAAATTCACCTTGAAGTTAAGAGTATGGTTTTTATATCTTATTTTTTATATTCTGGTTCTCAGGTCATACTCTGGTTCTCCTAGAAGACGGGCTGACTACTCTGCTTCTCCCATTAGAAGACCTGCCGATCGCTCAAGATCACCTAGGGTCTCTCCACGTGATGAAGAAACCCGCAGATCATTCTCTCCCAAGTTTGATGATCGGAATGAAGCTGCCAATGGGTATGTGGATGTTGAGGTTAATTGTGTTTCTTGCTTGTAGTTCTGGACTTCTAGTTTCGTTTTTATTATTTGGTTAATTTGCTCGAATGACCAATGAGTCTGGTACACATAACTCTGTTGCTCGGGCTTTTGGTTGTTAAATTTGTGTGCTTCACTCTTCGCAGGAAATCCAAGTATGAAGCTGAGGATGTTAGAGGACGCAGAGATTCTCCAAGGCGACTTTCAAGATCACCATCTGGTTCAAGATCTCGGTCCGCAGATGCCTCACCAGGAGGAAGCAGATAAGGGCCGGGGTTAGGGTTATTCCGTACTACTTAGTTTGAGTCGGCTTTGGTCTGCATTGAGTACTCCGCTCGTTATTTAGCTTGAATGTACTATATGACTGGAATCTGCTATTCTGTGAAATGTGACCTTTCAGTACTCTTATGCCAAATTAGCTGAATACTATGTTTGTCTTCCAGGATTCAGGATTGTGTTTTCAAAACATTGGTATCCTAGTTGTATGATCTCGACACTTACATTTGGTCGTGTCTTTCTGTGTTAAATGTTGCTTGGCTCGATTTTGAGTGTTCATGGTCCCAATAGTTATTCCACAACGTAGGCCATTTTAACCCCGACACTAGCTCACTTGCTTCACACTCTTAACCTTTCATCCGGGTCGATCTATTGGAGTTGTAACTACAGGCCACCCGACATTGGACGTATTTTGGCTGGAATTTGTGGGGTTTCATGGCGGCGGTCATTGATAGTGATCAAATGGCGGCCGGTGGTGGCGTGGCATGGGGGCAGGGGATGATTAAATGAGATTTGAGTCATTTGACTCCCTAGGTTCTGGAAGGAGAGGGTCTAAATGTAAGTGGTGTGTGTTGAGCCCTGAACTTCAACATGAAGTCACAGAAGTTAGTTTCGTGGGAAACAGACATGCAAACACAAGAGGTTTTCTAGACTCAATGACTTCTCCCGTTCAAAAAAATTACAGTACTAGAATTGTAAACATTCAGACTTAATGAGAGAACGACCAACAGTTCTGCTTTAGGAGGCTCAGTTACTTTCAAATTAAGCCACATGTAGCGGAGAACAAATGATTGATCGCCTTATTTTCTTCTATAGAAATAAGACTTTGTACAATTACTCGTATATAGTTTACCTTCATCTTATGTAGGTCGCAGTGCTGATGTGGTATAATAACAATGCTACATAAACGGCGATCATCGGATCTCGAATACGAGTCACGCGTATACACATCGTACTATAACATAATAATCTTACCATGAATTATGAAAGTATGATTGATAAGAGTAGGGTATCATATACGCTTCCTTCTTAATTAGAAGGTCAAACCAAATGAAGTAGGTGAATATACCAAGTCTGAAATTGAATTTACTGGCAGTGGCTGCTTGACCAGTCTTATACGCTTGTTTAGTATTGACCCAAAAAATAATAATTTGACTTGTTCTCTGACAGCCTATATACATTATTATTAATAACGAACAAGTACATAAATACGGAGTACCTAATAACATATCCACACAATCATTAATAAACACCAAAAACCAAACTTTGTGCTTGTTTAAAACTCTTGGAAACTTATATCAGAAGGTTGAAATTTGATCTGAATAAAAATAAAACTTTATAGCCAAAAAAATTTCTTAATTTGGTGAGAGAGAAGATGGCTTTTGGATTACTCGAGATTTTGTTGGTTGATGCTCGTGGTCTTCCCAACACTGATTTTTTCAGTATGTTTTATTTTTCTTACAACTTATTTAATTTCTCTTCATTGTTCTCTTTATATTTATTATGTTTAATTTCCTTGATGTTTTAATGTTTTTGGTTTGATTTTGTGGGTTTGGAGGTTTTTTTTGGTACGAGTATTTTGTGGGTTTGGAGGTTTTTTAAGTTCATACTTTATGTTTCATGAGAGAGTTGATTTTGTTACATGTTGTAGTAGTGCTAAGAATGTACATAAGTCAAAGGACTAACTTTTTTTTCCTAAATGTAAACCTATAGAATAGCGGTTTCATATGATGATTCTTGTTCATCCCCTCGTTGTTGTGGTCGTCTTCAAGTAGTAAAACATTAGAATCAAGATGCAAAATGAGAAATTTTGTGAAAATTAGTAGCTAGACCTTCTTGCTGAAATAAAGTCAACGAACACTCAAGGAAATCGAACTTGATCCCGAAAATACGGCATTATAATAGACTTATTTGCTTCTTGTGAAGTCGATCCTCGAGTTGAGACATTAAAGAGTGTAAAAGTTAATCGTGGGATCCAATTCGGTAGTATATGGAGTACGGATGGAGTATTATATGTTATAAAGCAAAGAAAAATAAGATGCCATAATATTTTGTTCATGTGCACAATGCAATGTTGGTGACTTGGTGTCTCCTTGATTATTGTGGCCTTATTTCTATTGATCTTTCTTTTTATAGTATGTATAAAGTAACAATGGTAATTAACATTTTTATATGTTCTAGCTGCAGGTAAAATTGATCCCTATGTTTTGGTTTATTACAAAGGCCAAGAAAGAAAGACCTCCATTGCAAGAGGTTAGTTTTACCACAAAGTTTTGGATTGTTTGATTTATTTTGCTTAATTACTTTGCCCTGAACTGAATCAGAGGAAATTTCAAACTTGAGACATACGTCTGAAATTTAACATACTAGTAGCACTCGAGAATTATTAGTGGTTAGAGTATAACGATCTTGACAATCTAGACGACAAAAGAGAGGTCGTTTATGACGTTTATTGGAAGTTTGGATTTGAACTTCGATTCATGTTGGTAAAAAGTTCACATCTACTACAACAATGCATATAATTTATCTACTTCGTGAAAAGAAAAAGATTATTGAGGTAATGTAGTTTATCTGATCTTACTCACAAATACAATCTTGAACAAGACTCCACTTTCTATGATGGAGTGAGGAAACAAAGACAGAACACCAATTATGAGTATGTTGTATGTATGAGACGTGTACATGACACTTTAACTTTGTAATAAGTTGTAACTGAGCTGAGTACTCCTAGTAAGAAAAATATTACTTGCACGAAACTTTGCTTAGATGTTGATAGAATAATGATAGTTTAACTGTGCAAGGCAAGAGTGACAGTTTGGAAATTACGAACCTTTTTTTTCTTTTACCCGAACCTTAAAGGTTTGAAAGTCTAATCGAAATTCATCATTGACGACCCATAATTTTTGTTTATGAACATGTTCGAATGTACTGTAAAATGAAATTATGAATATATAGCGCGAATAAGTATACTAAAATGCGAAAAATTTGCAGGACAAGGGAAGAATCCAGTATGGAACGAGCAGTTGAAATTCATGGCAGAATATCCAGGTTCAGGAAGTGACTTTAAGCTGACCTTCAAGGTTATGGACCATGACACCTTCTCTTCTGATGATTTTCTTGGCCAAACCACGTAAGTATATACAGTATATACACATCGCTTGGTTATCTCTTTTTTGTCATACCACATTACAAATTCGGATAAAAAAAACGTCATTAACAATGTAAAATGAGTCACGTAGGAGAAGTATGTCTAGTTTTTATTCCTGCATAATGAGAGACACGTTTGAATTTTCAAGTAGATTGTCTTTTGATCATAAACTAAAACTGGTCACGATAATTAGTAAAATGAGTCGTCACTATACAGTCGATTTAACAACTCGTACGTGTAATGATACAGGATCATTGTGGAAGATCTATTGGCGTTGGGAATAGAGAATGGGTCTTATGAAATGCGTACTACCAAATACAGATTGGATGATGCCAATGGAGGGTACTCCGGCGACATCAAAGTTGGCATTAAATTCACTTGCAAGGTTCGTTTATTTTGTATTGTTATCGTTTTTTCCGCTTTTTAGTTTTTTAATTTCTTCGAAACGACAATCAAGTATTCGAGAAAACTAACCTTTTATTTTTCAGTTGTTAGCTTTCATACGAATATCACTATGCTATTGAATGAATCAGTGTTTTGAGTTAATTTTCAAACTTATACGGAGTATATATTTAACTAATTCCGATGCTTATATAACTTTTGATTTAATGGAATTTACAGACGACGGAGGTTAACGATGATGACGAAGAGTTTGGAGGATGGAAGGACAGCGATTATGAGTAATCAATACTCATTAGTTTGATCAATCAAATTATCAATCATTGAAGTCTAGTGTTGTATATTCCTAGTGGTTTTGGACAGTTTGTGTTGTAGTAGTTAAATCATTGGGTTTGAAATATAGACTAGGACAATGCCCGGAAACACCGATTTTTTTTTTTTTTTTTTTTTTTGTTTAGTTCGTTAAGCAATGTGGTGTGTGTAACATATAGTACGGAGTATATCTCTTCATTGTTGTGGATGTAATTAATTTCATTTGTTCTTTGAGTGACAAGAACTCGTTTATTTATGCTTCCGCTTAGTGAATCTTATTCAGCTCAATTGTTCATGTACCCTACTTGGCCTATTACCATGCATGGTTTTCGTACTTTTATATCAATCATGGGGTCGATTTACACGTTCTGTTCTTAATTCTCACATTATTTTAAAGGAAATTATACTACAAAGTATCACTAAAAAATGGTTAATTAATACAACAAATCGAGCCCGTAAATTTTTCTTCTATTTGGATAACAATCTCGCAAAATGTCCGTGGAGGAAAAAAAACAAATAATACTTACATTTGAGATTATGCAGGATCATACACGAAAAATCCTTGTTCTTTTGGCTACTTCAATCGTTATATCAATTCGAGAGACGAGGTGATTATGATGTGTAAGTGTGGTTATAAAGAAGTTAATACAGTAATATTTCAACAAGCCGTCTTAGCTCAGTGGTAGAGCGCGTGGCTTTTAACCACGTGGTCGTGGGTTCGATCCCCACAGACGGCGTCAACTTTTAATTTTATAATTTTTTTTTGTAGTGTTGACATATATTGTGAAGTCTAAATCAAGATGGAGCAAGCTAACCTAAACAATAGCACACCAGTCCACCAAGACAATTTTTTAGAAGTTGACCATGAATTTTTCTTAGAATCTCATAATAAAGACAGACGAAGTAGTATTCATCCAAAAACATCATATGTACACTAATTAGTTCGAATTTAGTCAAATATGTACATTTGTATAAGCCTTTCCGATCAATCTCTTACGTTCAAGAGTTTACCGATATGCTCTCAAATCAAGGTTTTTTCCAACGACATCAAACATAGCGAGAAACTCCATCATACCACTTGCACGACAATTATACATGCAGACATAACATGTGAGATTTTTAATTTGATGTCGAGAAGAGAACGATCACAATATGAAGTATTGGTTACGCCGCTATATCTCTTTTGAAACAACGCAAATTTCATATTAATACCGAACTTTATTATTTTTACACGTATCTTTGAAAAAAGAAGAATTGGGGATCAGATCAACATCAACGACAATTGTGAATTGTCATGCGCTTCACGTCGATAGCCTCTCATAAGCAAAAAGAATAAATGAACACAGGTGAGTTCATGTGAAGATCCCTTTATCCTAAAACCAAAAAAAAAAAAAAAAAACACTTCCTTTCCAAAATTTGAGCAATTACACTTTCCCCACTTTCACCTCACAAACCTGCTCACCGCCAACTCCACCACCCCCATTCATTCCCTTCTCCTACCCATTTGTCCTTCCATAACCTCCGCGCGCTTTATAACCCGACCAACCGGGAGCGTAAAGCTGTCACATATTGGGAGCCCTTGCATTTCATGATGAAATTCGAAGATTTCCTGACGAGGCCGAGTGATCAGCAGAGCAGAAGGATGGCACTTGAGGAAGAGGTAATAAGTAATAACATGATCGTTAGCCCATGATCATAAAACAATAGAAGTATGTAGCAGAGATAACAAGTTGCATTTCTAGGAATGAGCTGATTTTTGTGTCTGTGACTGTCTGACAGGTTGAAGAGCTGCAGGAAAGACTCAATGGGGAGCTCAAGTTGAATGATGTCTTGCGATATGCGTTAAAGGGGCCTGTCCTTTCATGCCCTCCGTTCCCATCGAATATTCCGTTGAAGGTAATACTAACATTTTCCTTAAGAAAAGCTCGGAATTCCCTGCTTCAGATACACACTTCTGTATGTATAAGCAATAGCTTACCTAGGTCTGGTGCAGGTGAAGATGCTTCTGGCAGAACTAGAAATGGTAGAGAAGGAGATCACTTGGCTTGAAACAAAACTCGGGAAGCTGAAAAAAAGCCTATACAGAGAGAAGAAGGTCAACAAAGAGGAGGAAATGCAGCCGAGAAAGCGCCTGCAGATGCAATTACCCTGCAGACAGCAAAATCAAAGAGAGCTAAAAGATATGGAAGTGTTTCCAGCAAGACTCAGTCATCACAGCAGGCGAAAAACTCTGGAAGAAGGACGGCTGTCTCTGAGCTCTTTCTCAGATCATGCGCATTCCTGCTCTTCTGAAATGTTCAAAGGTTAGAGAGAACTACGACCTAGCGTATCTGGAGTACATCAAAATGCTATAAAATCTTCCAAAATTGATGTATGTAGAAGACACCCATGTAAATTTATATATATGATGAAAATTATAAAAAGACACGAGTGTCCTTTGTTTGTATTTGACTTTCTCATTGGTACCTTCATGGTTTTGAAAGCAGAAGAAACTGAGAATGGATCCCTGAGATATATAGAGACTAAGAAGACTACTGTACTTGCTGAAGCTGGTAGTGAGGAACCGAACAGACTCTCTGAAGAGCTGCTCAAGTGTTTAATAAGGATTTTTCTAAAGATGAAACAGAGGACGTCAGAAGGTGATGGAACAACCACTGCTGCCAAGCTTACTCCAAACTGTATGAACTCCAGAGGAATATCAACAAAAACCACATTCAGCTGCAAAGCAAGATCACATTCCACCATTGATAAACCAACCAGTCTTGACTGGTATGATGCACCAGATTCTGATGGCACAGCGATGAATGTTGGTCCCTACAGGAATCTAATCCAGATCACTAGGAGGTCGCTGACGACTACTCAGATTTCAGATTCTTACCCAGCCACCAGAAAACTGAGGTAGCTACCAAATCCCTCAGTTCACCAAGTATGTACCGTATGCGATATTAATGTCGAGTCTTTCCAGGATTATGCTGCAAAAGTTATGCTATGTGGAATTGACATCCTTGAGCCACAAGCAAAAGCTAGCTTTCTGGATCAACATTTACAACGCCTGCATAATGCATGTACTGTAAGATATCTTCTGCCACGAAAAGTCAAACTTTTAAAGCAAAGCTAAGGCACTGAAACTGTTTTCCTTGAAATCCAGACTTACTTACAGCATGGGCAGCCATCCACACAGGAGACAATGTTGACACTTTTGAACAAGGTGTACATCTTCATCTTTTCCAGACTTCAGCATCATATTCCAGTAACTAAATGGAAACAATATCAGCATTAACTCAATGCACACTTTTGAATCAGGCAGCTCTAAATGTTGGTGGCATAGTGCTGAATGCTCTGGCTATTGAGCATTACCTTCTCCGGCATCCAGTTGACTCGAAACACGTAAGTCGTCAGTCTTTTTATTCCCCATATCCAAACAACCTGAGCAGTAGGTAAGGATTATTTGCATTAAACTGGCACATGTTTCGAGGGCAAAGGAAACTCACTCTGAACAGCCCTTTTTGAGCATCACCTCTATACTCTATATGGGAGAACAGCTTTCAGATCATAAACACAACTTGGCAACAATTCTGAAGGCCCTAACTCCTCATAGCCAGACCGCATGGACTCGTATCAAAACTGCACTTGTCTGAAAAAAAAAAAGTCTGATACTAACTGGGAGGCCCTCCACCAAACAATTTGGAAGCACCAATAATTCATACAGAGCTTACCTAACTTCCATTCTTATACTTCAGGACCCAACAGATGAGAAGGAAGTGCTGCTGCGCCGAGCCTATGGACTGCAGTATCCAGAACCTAACATAACCTTTGCACTATGTCGCGGCAATTGGTCTTCCCCACCGGTGAGCTACATTTTATGCTATCCTGATTTACCAGGTCCCTGCTTACTCCTGCCATTACTACGAACTTGAACAATTTAAGTAACAAAACCACATTTTCAGCTCTTAGTGTACACTCCAGATGAAGTGGTGAACCAACTGAGTCGAGCAAAAGTTAAATACTTGGAAGCCTTTGTGAAGGTGACGAGCAAGAAAAAGATACTGGTCCCCAAACTCCTTCAATGGCACATGCAAGATTTTGCAGATGACATGGAATCATTGATAGAATGGATATACAGTCAATTGCCACCGAGCGAATTACTAAAGAGAAAAATAATGGAATGCCTGAAAGAAGACATGAAAATTCCAGCAGGAAAGATGATAGACATTTTACCATATGAGTATGAATTTAGGTACTTGCTGCCACATTAAAGAAAAGAAACTTACAGAAGCAAACGGCAGGTCTGTTAACAGACACAGAAGATTTCAGCCGTAACATGAGCAATAATAACATCTACACAGAGTTCACATTGTTGGGTATTTATACTTGAACACTATCAAGAAGGAGCAGGTTCACATAACTTTCCATCTAGAACCACAATACAATAAAATGTTTTCTGAAACTTGTTAGCAGACCATACTGAAGCAATTAGACACTAGTAAATTTGATCTTACAGCAGTAGTAGAAAAGCTATTGTAAATGCTCACGGACCAGAACCATAGCCATCTTATTTCATTTCTGGGCATAACTTTCTGGAAGACGAAACTTCCAGCCCCCATTGTTTCTTTTTGGCTGGATAGTGCATCCACAGCTAAGTAAATAATGCCTCCTATCCACCCAAACATAAGGAAAGAGGACATGAAGCAGCTCAAAAGTCACACCAGTGAGTAATATTACATATTAATATAGGAAAAATGTGAACACTACTAAACACCAACAAGATTCCACGCTCAGCATTTAAATGTGTTCCCTACTTGTCAGGTAAGAATGCACCTCAATACAATTTGCAATCTGAAAGGACTAAGTATACAGGAAGAGCTCCAACACTAAATTACTAGGTCCAGGTTGATGCAAAACCCCAGTATTCTACTTCTTAAGTCCCAATCTCCAGCTAGATGATATGCCACAAAGCCTAGAACAAAAAATTACCAAAGTAACATAGAGGACATGAGCTAAAAATGCAAGACTACCAGTGCTATAAGTAGGTTTAAGGATCTAGACTGAGGACAATAGAGCACGTCCCAACATTTTCTCTTGCAGGAGTATTATAAACAATGTAACAAGTTCCCTAAAAATGTATTACTCACCAAACTTTGAGAGTTTAATTAGCTTTCTTTTTGTAATTGGGCGTCACGCCCAAGGTGTCTTTTTGTAGTGGGCTCACTCCTTGAGTGTCATCTTTTGAATACATTGATAGATATCTTAACAACAAAATCACTCAAGTACAAACACAGCTCGCAGCAGCAAAAACCAGCAAAAATGGACCGAACCCTGCAGCTCCTGATGTCAAGGGAGGTCAAATTGTCTTTAATTTATTCACGTAATATCAAATCCATAAAGGGGAACAGCCCTACACTTGAAGAAAAAAAACTTGTAGTGATTTTGTTATTTCGTCGTCTTTTCCGAGAAGGTTTTACAAATTGTTGGATCTCCAAAAAAAAAAAAAATTACAGAAATAAGAAACACAAAACAGGAAAAAGAAAAAAAGCAGGTACCAGAGTGTACTGAGCAGCATAAAAAGAAAATAAAAGATAAGAAGCTCATACTCTTAACAACCTCGAGAACCACACATGTTCCAACAAAAAATCTTGTAATCATATTAAATTCTTCGTCAAACATCAGATGGACTGTTCAGCCATGAAATTTACAACCCTGTTTAGTAGGTTCAAGCCAAAAACAGTCTCTTCACAATTGACTTTTACGCAAACACTCAGTGGTTCTGAGCAGTTACCTTCAACAGTAATGGTAATCAGGCACGGGGCTGAACTACTCAGTATCTCAGAACTGAACCGTAGGGACAGACCTGATGCATCACCAAGCTTCAAGGCCAGAGGCAGATCCGCAGATACAAGAAAAAGCTTTGCATTACTTAGCATCTTTAGTGCTATACTCTCACAGATTAAAAGAATTGAATCTTTTCTTTGGGCGCTATCACTTGCATCCCTGTTTAGCTCCGCAATGTGTTCAGCATAGGTGCACCTAGCATTCGGTGAAAGTTAGAGATAGGAAACCAATAAACATTACATTCGCCTAATATATTAACTATCACTGGTGAAGGCTGCTTCTCACATGAAGCACATTTACAGAGTACAAGTACAGAAAGGAACAGTATGATCTGAAACTTTTTACCCCACATGATTCAAGCTCAGCACAGTAAGCACAAAAAAAAATTTAAGCAGATTGCTTCATTGATGACTGTAGACTGAATCAGAAGCAACATGGTATGCTTAAAATTTCTTTTCGATAGTTTCCTAGGATGATTCTCAAATCCCAATCTATACGGAAGTATCGACTCGAGGCTCAAAGCCTTAGATAGGTGGCCTCACATTAGATCAAACATAGATAATGGCGGGGACAAATAACACTCCTCCAGTGTCCAAAAAACCAACCTTGCAGCACCTAAATCCTGGGGAAGCGAACATACTTAAATGCGTCTTTCCAAAAAATTCAGATGCTCTAATGCCTAGGAACTCCTTAAAGACTATTAGTTTAAGGAGACAACAACGGTGGCATGAAGGGAATCATATTGTGTACCTTGACAAGACTTTGGTACCTTCTACAGTTGTGAATGTGAAGCAGTGAATTGGTGCAAAGCCAGTTAGGAATATCTTTTCAGAAAAAAAAAAAAAAAAGGAAATTAAACAACCCAAATAAGTCTAGTACCTTCTCACGTATTCAAACATCCCTGGCAGCTGTGATTCCTTGTTTCTGAAATCTACGACACCCATTTTTAGGGGCTTCACAAAATATCCAATGTCAGGCCGCAACTTGACAGGGTACTTCTTGCCGTCGCACCATAATGATAATTTCAAGGGCAGCAGATGATGATGAAATCGCACATGAAGGATTCGTTTCTCCATCTGTTCAGGTTCAAGAATATCAATTTCCTCCATCGGAACCAGGGTGGTAACATCATCAGCAGACTCGGATGACCTGAAATATCAGTTTCCCAGTAAATATCTTGTAAAGAAGCTAGGAATTGAAAAAAAAAAAAATAGCAAGGAATCACAAGGACATGAATTGTAAACGAAGTAAATAGATGAAATTACTCACTGGTCTCAGCCAAAAGTTCCCTAGACCTTCTAATAAACAAATTAACAGCAAATGAAGTCGTGATGATTGTCAAAGTGTGGAGAGCACACTACTTACTCACTTATCCATGTCTAAATGCTTCTTATATGTTTCTAAATGAGCTTCCTGAGATATTTTCTAACCCCACTTTCTCAAGCTTCATTCCTGCTTCAAGAATACATCTGTGATAAGCTTTTTTTATAAGTCCGACTTCTAGATTATACTCTTTTAGTTCTCTTCATAAGATACTAGCTCCAAATACTAATCTCATTAAAGTCACGAGCAAGCAACTGTTCACGTAGGAGGAGAATTATCCCACTGTGAGTAAGATGAATATTGCTCTAAGTATTTCTACTTTGTGGAAAGGCTAAGAAATTTTGCATCCAATAAAAATTACATTAAATAGTAAGACAGGGGTCTGTCCAAGTGTTTATCAAGATACATAATTGCTACACTTGACGATGCTATGCTATTGTCAATTGCAAAGTCTTGTCTTACCTCTCTGTTGTCACCAATGCTGATTCAGACAGATCTGGACTTCTATTACACCCCTCATCCACCAAAAGCACTTTTGAAAGAGGTTGATTAGAGCAATTTTGGAATGAAACCTCCACACAAATGAGCAACGGCGAGATATCTGATATCTGAGACGAAAATGTATAATTCACCTTCAGGCCCTGGCCACTTGCAGTATCAAGAAGCGTATATGTTTTAGGCTTCACTCGGCTACCAAGATCAGCAATGGAGATTCTGGCAGATCTCACAATGGGATCGCCTGTAGATGTTTTGAGGCCTTGGTCTAAGCCAATAGGTTGCTCACCCAACCATGACTCCAGAGCCCTCTTTGACATCATCTCCGGTCCACTGAGATTATCAGCGCTGCCATTCTGTTCGTCTGGTACATTCTCACCATCTCCAATCTGGATCAATGGACCAGCGCTATCATCAGCTTCACTTTGGGGTTCACTCTGTTCACTGGCACCACTAGGCCTCGAGGCATCATCAGACTGTTGAGAACTATAATCAGATGAACCTTCCTCAGAACCAGATAATGTCTCAGAATCGTCAGATATCTCTGAGCCATTTGAACTTTCTGTTTCTAGGGATAATTCCTGACCTCCATCACCAAAGGGCAAACTGCAAGGTTTCGGGAGAGGTTCATATCCTGGGGCAGCATGGAGAACTACTTGTGAAAGCGATCCAGGAAGATAGAATCTGGAACTTAAGGATTCAGAAGTTGGTAAGCCTTTAGCAGGGGCAAATAGTTTCCCAGCAACAAGATTGGCTGCTTCCTCCATTCCAGAGTCGAAGATAATCCCATGAGCATCAGTTTCAAAAAGGTCAGGCAATGTCTTTGCTAAAGCACGAGCTCGGTCACGAACATCATAATTCATGTCACATTTTCCGAGCTCAAGCACAAAGCTTACAATCCTTTTCTTTGTCAATCGATCGTCTTCTTTAGTGTGAAACAAGATCTAGAGTAAAACCAAGAAGAGAGGTATCAAAGCTTAAGTAAACACCAACAACAATAGGAAATCAGTTTGTTATTATTTCGTAAAACAGAACAGAGCATAAGATGCAAGATTTTGTGTTTTTTTAATTGGAAGTACTAATGCTCAAAGGGGGGGTGGTAATACACCATAACCAATAACATTTTGAAACACCAAGAACTCAAAAAACTGAGTACGGTGTGCCAGAGCCTAGACATTTCCAAGCCCAAAACCACATCATATTTAACCTTCAGGCCCACCACACACAGTTCATCTTCAAATTAGGTATACTGCCACTAGTTCCCAACACCACTACGAAATGATAACTTACATATGATATTCAAGACTTGTGTACAGTTGATCTCGCCTTACCTTGATAGCAGTATTCAAAATCTGAAGCTTTGTTTCAGGTGCTTCCGAAGTGAAGGAATGAGCAAGGTACTTGAGTACCACAGTTAACATTAATGGAATTCTCTCTCCTACAGAACTATATTCTCCAACCATCCATACAATAATTGCTCGTGCTGCAGGCACCTTGACTGCATCCAATCTTCGAACGAGTTGAATGATTACCTGAAATTTGAGAAGAAAAAATTCAGAAAACAAAACAAACAAAAGCTGAAAAGTAGCCAGCTAACTTCAAAAAGCCATAAGAATACATGTTTGTCGAACCACATGTTCAGAGATGCTGAACAGCCAACATTAGGTTTCCAGAAAAACTATATATTTTACAAAATTTATCTTGGCAAAAAGCTATTTGGACTACCTTTCATTCTGGTATGCACACATGCAAAGCTTAATAATGCCAACAAAGCTAATTCAAGTCCCACAAATCTTCTACTCCTAATTCTATAAGTTCTTCACATTTCGATTTGCGCAGTTTTTATGGTATGTAATGGGATATTGTGGGAAATGAGACAGGGCAAATGATGCAGGGCCACAAACAGCAATGAACACAAATAACATACAAATAAGGAAAGGGGAAGATCATCGTAAAGTCGTGAACTGACCCAAATAAGAAAGAGGAAGAACATATAGAATTGGAGGGGGTATTTCTTTCGATTATATTAGTGTTTTTACAATCACTTCCACAGAAAGAAAGGAAATTGCAGCTGAATTGGATTCGGAAAAAGAATACACACCTGGTCATGACTCAGAGGATCTTGATTAATGATGGATTTAATGGACATCACCGCTTGGATCAGAATTATAGCTTCTCCATCAACAGCAGTTGGCTGACCAAGCACGGAGTCTGCACTTGGTTTCATTCTATAATAAATTCCTGATAGAATTATAAGAAAGAAGCCACAAATTTCAAATAAGAAAGAGCAGCTCATGACAGACCAATTTTCGTTAGTGACAAGAGAGCATCCAAGCATATGTCAGCAAGTTTGGGAAGACGCTGTGCACATAAACCAATTGCAGCAACAGTATCAGCCGCAAATCTTCTGTCTGGATCTTTTATATAATCCTGCCAACAAGAGAATAAAACATGTTTAAAGCAAAGCCCCGTGCTCTGGAACGCTGGAGCAAGAACTTACTGATGGTAACTGAGAGAAATAGAAAGAAACATACTCATAACTTGTATAATATAGGTAAAAATTATAGACCAAGGTTACATGCATCCTAAACGAGTAGGAGACTGTTTAGTCTGTTTTGAAGTGTATACTACCCTAGAGAAACAATATCAGACCTAGGCCAAGCCACTTCACTAAACTCATGGACTTCTCCATAACCAGATGCTGTCAGCAATTACAACTAGATAAGGATCAAAATTCTAGAGTACCATAGATGTTCTACCACCTACAAATAAATGTGACATATTAAATGATGCAATTTTTCCCGAAAGAGGAAGATATAAAACATGCAATAACCCAATCTAACAAAAAGCAGCATACTGGACTAAATGAAAGTGCAATGTAAAAGAAGAGAGCAATTGTAGAGAACAAAAAAGGTTCAGACATCATATATATCCGTCGATCCTTTCAGATTGTTGAAATCTGCATAGAGGGCTTGGAGGTAGAGGAAAGCTAAGATACCTGAAATTCCTGGAAAATGCAAGGAATTGATGATTCTGTCGCGATTGAAGAGAGAATTTCAAGCTTCAGAGCTTTTATTGGGTAAGTCTCTGAGGTTGAAATATAGAAATCTTCATAGAAGTCGGAAAAGACAGAAGGCATGACTTTAGCAAAAAGTTGTATGTTACAGAGAACCTGAATAAGCCAACAACAGAAATCAGTGACAACATCCAATCAGTTTCTAGTTCAAAATGACGGTCAAAAGAAGTATCTTGTCAATCAAGAAATAATCTGGTTACATGCAACTCTACTGACAAGTACTCGTATGGGATTGGACCATGACCTTAAATCCTAGAATTCCACAAGTAGTAAGGTGGGACTGGGTTAAGGCCTCACTTTCAGGGGATCGGGCCAACATGGGATAGGGTAAGTTCTTGGGGCAGAGATGAGCAGGGCTAACACAAACAGGGCAAGGGAGGGTGAAAAGTGGAAACTTACCACATATTTTGAGGCATTTGATGATCTTAACAAAAACAGCAGTGGTTTCACAATTCTGTTTACTGCATCCTTGGGTGCCATGATCCAGTGCACTCCAGCAGCTGCAAGTACCACAGCACTGTTCTGACTCCATAGCAGGGGAGATGTACACTTCAGAAGAATCTTCACATCCTCATTCTCACCATGTGTGAAAGATGCATCATCGAAGTCCAGAGAAAGCCCATCACGAATACTGGATCTAGATAAAAATTCATCTGGACCTTCAGTGTACGACCTGGCAACCAAACAAGCTAACTCAGAGTTGAAGTTCCCATGACCCAATTCAATGTCTTCTTGTACGGGAATGTCTCCATTTGCATCATCAAATTTACAGCTAACAGGTCCACGAGAATGGATGGTAAACAACACGGATTCCTTGGCAAGACCATGCCTTGCAATCACATAGCGCAACAAAATTCCAATCAAGATAATTTGACCCCATTCTTCAACATCAGGTAGAGTTTCACAAAGCCTTCTGTAGTTTCTTGCAACCAAACGCAAGTTCTTTGGGCATATTGAGTTAAAAGCTGCTGCAGCAGCTCCAATAACTCCTGGTGAGTGGTCATTAAGTAGTATTCCAATAATCTGCATGGTGAACATCATTCTTATCTTCGCGAAATTAACATCAATTAACAGTAAATACAAGAACTGCGCAAAATGACAAGGATAACAAAATTGTAAAGCAATTGGTGATATTTTGTTTGGGGCCAATAAATAAAGCCTGCACATGAAACATTCATCGAATATCAAGTAATACACAAACAGAGCAAATTGTAGATTTCCAAAAACAGTTGAGAAACTAAGAGTACCAAAAGAGTATTGTGCTAGAGCCGCATAAGGGAAACAACATGCTCATGGAGGTACTATAAAGACATCATTTAAAGTCTCTCATATAAGTCACCTCTTCAACTGCAGAAACATTTTCCTCTTGCCGCAAATCATTCAACTTCGGAAGAGCATTGGCTGCACATTTTCTGACATAAACAGATGGATCTCTGGCACATTTGTTCACAGCAGCAAGAACAAGAGGAGCAATTACATGTAGGCGAATACCAGCCATAGTACGGAGAGCCCATGCACGCACCAAAGGGTTAGTGTCTCCCAAATCCTTCTGGAAACAATTAATTGATAGTAATGCTTCATTTGGACGCCTGCAAAATAAAGCTAGTTACATAATCTTTCTTATTACCAGAATAGCAATATTATATTAGGTAAATGCCAACATGATACATCTGCTAGCCATAGAAAATATCCACCTATAACAAGTCGTCAGCTACCACCCAATGCATTCAGACCAGCATCACTGAAATAACATTTCTTTAAATTGGCTACAACATTGAGTAGACTGACCAACTTAAGCTAAGATGGATAAGTGACTATCTTGGAAGACAAACCTATACAATGTGCAATGGCCGATAATCACTCCTTATTATTGAGACTAGTAATGGAAATGTTTCATAGGCACTGACTACTCCCCTGATACAATCAATAAATTGTTGTCTAGGTCAAAATGAGGTGGTAAGTCCTAAGAAGTCATAAGTGCAAATTACAAAAATACTGTCAAAATGAGTTTGTAAGGTAGTCACGCCACAAGTTATAAAACACAAGCCACAGCAATTCAACTCTGAATACAGGGGATAATCATTTTGGCATGCTTGTGAAGAGTGGGAAGAACAAGAGAAAAAGTTCCATAGAAAAGAAAAATTAACAAAGAAAAATATGTCTTAATGCGGATATGTTAAGATAAAAAAAAACAGCATTTCTGGTTTCTCATTGTTTTCAAACTGAAGAAACTTGATATAATGTTCTCATACTCAATCGGTACAACCACAAGATTTTTGTCAATCCAAAATCCCAGAGCACAATCATGATGCGATCCATAAACAGAATTTGGGGAGATGAGATCTGAAAACATCTGGTCTCTACACTAATAGAATGGTGAAAGTAACAATTTTTACAAATAAAATATACTCCCTCCGTCCCAGCTCAAACGCCCCATATTCCATTTCGGGACGTCCCACCTCAAACACCCCATCTATTTTGGGACATATTTCTCTCTCATACTTCTATTAAATTATCACATCCTCACTCACATATCTCTCTTACTTTCATTAATCCCCACATTCTCTCTCCTCCTTTTTCCTAATATTACCCCACTCAAGTTATTATATCAATTTTTCTTATTCCGCTACAAAAAACACTCGGGGCCTTTGAGCTGGGACGGAGGGAGTAATGGAGTTCACCCACCAAATGTCCAGAACAATTCTACGATAATTCCAACCATTTTTAAGATTCAATAAACCAGGACACTGCACAATTTTTACTGCCTTACTCCAACAGATTTTCATCTTCTTCAGGAAATAACATCCACTAGTTAGACACTTAGAGAAGAGACTATATGTATCTACACATTGTCACATTCTACACGGTGAATCCTCGATTGATCTTAGACATGTGATGGAAATCATGTAGAATAGTAAAACAATTGTGAGAACCCTGAATTTCTATCAATCGAAGATCTCAACAATGTGAAGTGATGCAATGATGCAATACTTAACATAAGCAAAACGGCCCTGGTAAACTTTGACATTTTGCAGTGCTGCCATATGACTGACATTGTTCTATTCCCTACGACTCGTGAATCTTGAAGAAATAGAAATGGCTTAACTAAGACGACTATGGAATCTTGAGAAAAGGTCTACGTACTCAGTAATTAACAAAGCTTACTTCTCAGCATATTGTAGCAGGTACACATATACCAACTTCTTCACTTCCAAAGAATGCGACGCCACATTCTTCACAACCTGCACTCAACTAAAACACAACCTAATAAGAATAAATCAATAGAAAGTCAAACTATATATATAGCGCCAATCAATTTGGCAATAGAACCCAAAAGAAGCCAAGACAGCACTCAATTGGCTTCCATTATGTAAGCCCTCACGAGGGTACTCCAAGGGTGTCCATGGCAATCTTTTGAGAGCTACTTTAAAAAAATTGGTCAAACTTGGCAAAAACCCAAGTACAATCCACAGTTTTTGGCCCAAATGGCATCCGAAAAGAAACGGCACAAAATTTTGTGGAAGAACCTAGAGGTAATATCATGGGTTCTAGTGACATATTAGAGCCTTAAACAAAGGGTAGGTCCCAAATTTAACCAAAAAACTTAGGCTAGCCTTAACGGGTAATGTGTGCCGAAGAGGCTTCAAGAACTTTTGTAATAGGGGAATTGAGACCCATACCTATCAAGCGCACTCCAAGGCTGTCCATTGTAAAGTTTTAAGAATATTTGGCTCCATTCAAACTGTTGGTTAAAAATTGGCTAAAACACGAAGTGTAAGATCCACAATTTTTGGCCAAAATCACCCAAAACAAAAACAAGTCAAATTTTAGAGGAGGCCACTAGGGTTCATATTATGGGTTTTAGCAAAATACTAGAGCCAAAAACCTAAGTAAGGTTCCCAAAATCGGCAAAAACAGGTGGCTGCCGTAGACGAGTGACCTATGCCGAAAAAACTTAAAAGAACTACCCGAACGAAAACCAGCCGTCATATCCAACAAGAGCACTCCAAGGCTGTCCATGGTAAAGTTTTGAGAACATTTGGATACTTTCAAAAAAGGAGTCAAAGTTGGCCAAAACCGAGATATTTAATCCACGATTTTTGGCTTAAAATGATCCCGGGAAATAAGTTGCTCAAATTTATGTAGAAGCCCTTGGGAGCCATACTATGGGTATTAGTGTATTACTAAAATATTAGAGCCCAAAATCTATTGCAAATCTTAAAACTGCAAAAAAACGCATGCCAAACTTAAGAGGTGACATGTGCCAAAAGGACTTATAGAACTTCCCTAACAGAGGAACCATCCCTCATATCCAAACAGAATACTCCAGAACGGTACATATTAATGTTTTGAGAACATTTGGCGGCACTTCTTAAAAAGTGGTCCAAAATTGACGAAAAACGAAGTATATAATCTTCAGCTTTTTTCCAAAATGGCCCCGGAACAAAAACGGCTCAAATTATTGAAGAAGCCCCTAGGGGTCGTATAATGGGTTTTATCAATATACTAGAGCCAAAAACCTATGTTAGGTTCTGAAAATGGGCAAAAACATACGTCTGTTGAAAACGCTCAAGGATCCGCCCTCATATCCAACAAGAGTACTCTAAGGCCGTGCATAGTGTAAAAGTTTTGAGAACATTTGGCTACTTTCAAAACAGTGGTCAAAGTTTAGCCAAAACTAAAGTATGTAGTCCGCGGCTTTTGGCCCAAATTGGTCCGAGAACAAAAACTGGCCAAATTATATGGAAGCCCTAGGGCTCATATGATAGGTATTAGTAATAAATTAGAAGCAAAGACCTACAGACCTACAGTACATTGCAAAATTAGCAAAAAAACGCATCATATCCTTATTTAATGTCAGTTGATGTGTGCCATAAGAGCTTAAAGAACTCCCCGAACAGAGGAACCAGCCCCTATAACCAACAAGGCTGCTCCAAGGTAGTCCATGGTAAAGACTACTTTTAAAAAAAATTCTTGAGTAAAAACTAACACGAGTACTAAGTAAACTTTGATAATTGAAATATGTCGAATTATAAGGAAACAAAGACAAACAAGTCTCCATAACTACTATCTAGGTAAACTAGTAGATCCTTAGTTCAACAACAATACCAGCGATGATAAAAAGGATGAATATCTTCTCTTCAGTGTTGCATCGATCTATCGTCTCAATTTGAGTTCGATTACCTAGAAAAGCACTAGCTCTCGCAATACCAACATTATCGATCTCTAAGCTCACATTAATCAACATTAGCTCTCACAGTCTCACTAATCATTGCACGAAATCTTAGGAGGCACACAACCGCATCCGGATTCCGCATCATATAATTCACTTATACTATAATCTTCTCCGAAAATCAAACTCATACATTACCATTACAAACTAATTTAAGACGAAAACCTCGATCAACGAAGCCGTTATTCCGTAACTTAGACCGACATTATATCATTTCTAAGGTGAAAGTAAGCTATACGCAACCTAAAAATAAATTAAATCAACCAGAAAATCAATAAAATTAGAGATATAATCCGAAATTAGATTAGAAAAGTGAGAAATCAAGACCTGAGGGAAGAAATTGGAGACGTCGAAACCTTGAGCGATGAGAGCGAGCAAACGTTTAAGAGCTTCGCAAATTTCGGAATCGAATTTGCTGTCGAGAAGCGGAGCAATGCTAACATCTTCAGGATCGTCGTAAAGGTGAGCGTCGGTGCCGATTCTAAACACCATTGTCGACGCTTTGCTCAGGGAATCCGCCGTCGCTCCGAATTGCGGGAACATTTCTCCCAAATCTTCTGGTTGAAGATTGTGTCCAGAATATTGGAAATGTCAAGAAATTTAGGGGTTTTTCTGTCTGAGATGTGGAGAAGTGGGGAAGGGGAAAGGAGAGAAGGTTGGAGATGGCAGCCGCTTCTAGGCCAATCTCCGACATTAAAATATATATTCTAATCACAGTGGACAAAATGGTAATTTACTATTGTCTCCCATCACTCACCATCCCTCCACATAACTGGAGTACTTCCTCCGACGACATACAACACCAACAACACATTGCACACAATATTGGCGACAAGCATTTTGCAATTTCAGATACCATTTTAAAATGGTATATACTATTAGACAACATGATAAATCGCAATTATTTGAGATTTAGTGTGAAATTTCAATAGGAGAATTTTGCTATACCATGTAATCCGAGGAGTCTTGTGCATGCAAAATCAAATTGATGCAAATCTATATTTTCTTTGTGAAAGTGTGTAACGCAATACACATTTCTGATGTTAATTGTTTTTTAATGTACTAAAATGAAATGCTAGGATAGTTATTTCCCTAAGTGTCCAGGGACGACACCAAAATCACATGGAACTTTTTAGAGGTATTTCTTAGGGCAAATCTTGGTTTTGGGAGACATCTTTAGTTCAATATCACACAAGAAAATGTTACGTCAATAAGATATCCTACATCTAATGTTTGTATAGCTGAAAATTTTGCATTGTGAGTTGTTGTCTAGTTGCGTTCGGCAATGAATTGTTTAAGTAGTTGTCTTCTTTTGGTTTCCCCACATGACCACATCTGAACTTCCGATTTAAGGTCATCAGATCTATTAGTGGGAATAGTTCATTCGAAGTTTTATGATCTTCTCTAATCCATCAATCTCTACATCAAGACAGTTATAGCACATCTAGAAGTGTTTTTCTCGCATCTAAAAGTTACGGTGGATTTAGATTATGTACAAGGAGTTGTGTTTGACCTATAGTTTATGTAGCTGCTTTGATCGTAAAATTTGCGATAGTACTCTAGATCTGTTGTAAGTGTCGTTTGGCTACCTATCAATGAAATATTGTTTTCCCGTTTAGAAAAAAAAGGTGAGCTTCTTGACTCTTTCATTAAGCTCCTATGTTGTGGTGTCGGGCTAGGTCTTGCTATATGCTGATAGCATGTCGTGTCCAACTGTCCGAGCTAGTTTAGCATTGCACAAGTTAAGATAGTGATTTGTAAGGCAAGGATACGATCCAAGCTTTTAATTACTTGAAATTGTAAGCTGAAACGTAAAAATATCAAGCTCACACCCAATGACACAAGCTAATTTCATTGGAGCCGGCATGTCATCAATCATAACTCATAAGCCTTTAGCTACTAGTGGCTTGGTCAAAAACCAAACAAACTACAAGTTCCACTATATTGAAGAGAAGAGAACATATACTCCGCACTGTCGTGCTAACGTATTGCAATTCAAACTTCCTTGGCAAAATCAGCACCCGAGTGTTTATGTGCTATAAGGAAACTATAGTGTTTCAGTCCATTCAAAACAGTTAGTTATTATTATCTATTTTAAAGTTTATCCATTTTATTTTATTTTTTTATCTATTTTATTTTTAATTTATTTATTAGTGTTTTAGCTATTAATGCAAATCCATTATAGTGTTTTAGCTATTATTATCCATTTTAAAGATTTATCCATTTCATTTTTTTTATCAAATTTTTATTTATTTATTTAGGGTCTGTTTACTTCACTGTTTTTTTAGCTGATTTTTCTTAATATTTCTTATTTTTTCTGAAATTTTCTGGAAATTTTGATTTTTTTTTTTTTTTTTTTTTTTTTTTTTTGTGAGATGAGCCTTTTATACTTTTCTGAATTTTTCTGAAAAAATCTGAAATTTTCTGAAATAAAACCACCAAATACCACGAGGTAAACAGACCCTTAGTGTTTTATGTAGGTTGGGAACTCACGAAATGCTGGCTATGGTTTCCAGTTTTAATATATAGTATAGGGCGAAAGTGGCGATTTACCCCCTACATTTTCACCAATTGTGCAATTGAACACCCTAACTTCTAATTGAGCAATTTACCACCCTAATTTTTTATTTCGTGCAATTTCACACCTAAGTCTATTTTTCAACTAATTTTGTAATATAATTCTTTTTTCCTAAATTCACAAAATATATTTAAAAAAAAAAAGATTTTAACTATACATTACATATATTAAGTATAAAATTCGTAAATTTTGTACATAAAAATCATAAAAATAGTATAAGCATCTGTATAATATAAATTTCGTATTTTTAATAGAAAAACCATGTAAGTATAAAAATCGTAAATATTACATAAAAATCTTACATTTATAAGTATTAAAATCGTAATTTTTTACTTTTATTGTATAAAATGCTTAAATATTTTTTTTTTATATATATTTTGTGAATTTAGGAAAATATTTTTATTACAAAATTAGTTGAAAATAGAAGTAGGAGTGAAATTGCTCGAATTGAAAAGTTGAGGTGGTAAATTGCTCAATTAGAAGTTAGGGTGTTCAATTGCACAATTGGTGAAAGTGTAGGGGGTAAGTCGCCACTTTCGCCTATAGTATAAGATATGATGGGGTATATATAGGGGAAAATGGGGAATAACAATAATAAAAAATTAGATTATAGCTGTTGGACTAGCCGTTGAGCAACGATGCATTTTTTTGACTGTTGGGCCAGGCGGGCCGGTCCACGGGCTAAACGGGTAAAAAATGGGGGTTGCTAAATGTAACCTAAAAAAGGTTAGCGTAACCTATTTTTTCCATTTTTCTTCCAATATTACCCTTAATGATATCCTTCTCTCCACAACTTTAAATCAAATGAATCAAAACATTCAAAATTTAACGAGAATATCATTTTTTTTTTAAGCGAGAGTATCAATTTCGCAAATTCACGCGGTGCCCCCGAACTATGTGAAATGCGCATGGTGCCCATATGTTCGAAACTTGTACAATCCAGTGCCGCCGAACTTAACACCTATACACACGTGGTGCCCCCGAACTTAGCACCTATAGGCATGTGGTGCCCCTATCCACTAACATCGTTGACTTTTGGATGAAAAATGATGATTTGGCAAATAATTAGTGATATTTAATCAAATTTATTTGATAAAAAAATAAAAAACACAAATGGCAAACGAAGTATGATGCTTTTTTTTCTTTTTTCTTTTTTTATAATGGTAAGACATTTGGTATAATAAAATAGGGTGTAGGGTATTTGTGTAGTTTGGAAAAAGTGGGGATAAAATAGGTATTTCACCAGATTACGTTAGTAAAAAAAAAGTTGCGTTTAACAATTAACGTAAGTTGGGGCGGGCTATGTGACAGGTTGGACCCGGGCTCATACCAATAAATCCCCATTGTTATCATATTAAAATTGGGGACGATTTCTAATTTATTAAGAATTAGGGTTTCTTCTGTTGCGATTGCGGTGTTCACTTCAAATCACAAAAATGATGTAATTTCCATCTGCTTGTTTATATTGTTCTGTCTTTTTATCAATGTATGAATAATAATGTTTTTTTTCTTTTTTTTACAAACAGAATTCAGAAGAGTTCCCGCGGGTGTTTCGGTAATCAGAGAGTGGCGGTTCATTATACGTGTAATCACGCTGTAAGTTTGATTTTTATGTGATTTTTATATGATTTGTATATAGAAATTTGTGAAGAAGTTGATTTGAACTCTTTTTTGTATGATTTATTAGCCGTAATTTTTTTGAATTGTAGGGTGCCTTAGCTTTCAAACCCATCAAACTTCCAAAGCATATGATTACGGGTGATGAAGATGAAGATCTTCAGAAAATCCATGACATTTTGATGGTACCTTTATCATCTTCCCTTTATTTGTAATTTTTATTTTCTTATTTTTGTGTTGAAGTAATTTTAATTTTAATCTTTGTTATTATGTAGCGCAACGCCCCCCCAGCTGTAGTTGATGAAGATTTTGGGTAAGATTTTGCACATGAATTTGTTTTACAATTGTTATCTTATGATCATATATTAATATAATTATTGGTCATCGTGTAGATGGCCAAAGTCCCCGAAATATCAGATACCAAATCCGTATTCCTACTCGAGATTCCTTTGGAAATTGGAGGACATTAAGAAAGCTTCTCTGGATCTCTCATATGGCCGTGTGGATAACTTGTATGTTACTCTTTATTTTTGTTTTCAACAATACGTGTATATAAAATGGCAAGCATACTCTAATTGTTGTGCTGGCTGGTTAATATAGGGAGGGGGTTGTGGAATATTCGGAAGATGAGGAAGATGTGGAAGATGTGGATCCCAAAGCGATTGATGACAATGCAGGCATACAACTTGATAAGGGGAAGAAGACTCATGCTGTCTTGGATAATGTGGTTGTTGATGCGATGAGAAGGGTAATCTAGGAGGAGCTGGATGCCTTTAAGATTGAGTTGAAGTCGTTGTTGAAATCGACCAAAGGTACTCGTCAAGGGCTGGTGAAACAAAAGAAGAAAAAACTAGTTGT
This sequence comes from Spergularia marina, assembly GCA_963680865.1. Taxonomy (NCBI): domain Eukaryota; kingdom Viridiplantae; phylum Streptophyta; class Magnoliopsida; order Caryophyllales; family Caryophyllaceae; genus Spergularia; species Spergularia marina. The sequence continues at coordinate 25,372,739 of OY804554.1, read as the reverse complement.
TGCGAGACATTAGGCACTGTAGTCCCTCCCGGTTCAGTATATGTTTTCTTCAAAATGTTACGTCAATAAGATATCCTACGTCTAATGTTTGTATAGCTGAAAATTTTGCATTGTGCCGTTGTCTAGTTGCGTTCGGCAATGAATTGTTTAAGTAGTTGATCTTCTTTTGGTTTCCCCACATGACCACATCTGAACTTCCGATTTAAGGTCATCAGATCTATTAGTGGGAATAGTTTATTCGAAGTTTTATGATCTTCTCTACTCCATCAATCCCTACATCAAGACAATTATAACACATCTAGAAGTGTTTTTCTCACATCTAGAAGTTACGGTGGATTTAGATTATGTACAAGCAATTGTGTTTGACCTATAGTTTATGTAGCTGCTTTGATCGTAAAATTTGCGGTAGTACTCTAGATTTGTTGTAAGTGTCGTTTGGCTACCTATCAATGAAATCTTGTTTTCCCGTTTAGAAAAAAAAAAGATGAGCTTCTTGACTCTTTCATTAAGCCCCTATGTTGTGGTGTCGGGCTAGGTCTTGCTATATGCTGCTAGCATGTCGTGTCCAATTGTCCGAGCTAGTTTAGCATTGCACAGGCTAAGATAGTGAGTTCTAAAGCCAGGATACGATCCAAGCTTTTAATTACTTGAAATTGTAAGCTGAAACGTAAAAATATCAAGCTCACGCCCAATGACACAAGTTGATTTCATTGGAGCCGGCATGTTAGAAATCATAACTCCTAAGCCTTTAGCTACTAGTGGCTTAAAAACCAAACAAACTACAAGTTCCACTATTTTGAAGAAAACATATACTTCGTACTATCGTGCTGACGTATTGCCATTCAAAATGCCTCAATAATAGTCTCTGTTTGGTTTCTTCTGGGGTACGGTAAGTGCGATAACAATTACAAGAATAGCGGGTAGCGCGTTTCTCGAATGCACTCCCTTCAGTTTCTTTTGGAAATTTACAGTTATACTAGTATGTTTGTAATTTCGTACGAAAGCATACACACGTACAAAAACAAAAACAAAAAAGTAACACAAAAAGTTTGGCTTTTTTGTGTGTTGGATTGGGCCGTGTGCTAAATTGGCCCGCACCGTTGGCCACCACTAGTCCACTAGGGCACTAGGTGGGACAGAAGACACTGGGTCCCTTTAGAATATTGGGTCTTGTAAGGTCCGATACAACATGAGTAATTGAGTTATCATATTAAAATTGGGGGCGATTTCTAATTTATTAAGAATTAGGGTTTCTTCTGTTTCGGTGTTCACTTCGAATCAGAAAAATGATGTAATTTCCATCTGCTTGTTTATATTGTTCTGTCTTTTTATCAATGAATATGAATAATAATTTTCTTTTCTTTTCTTTTTTTACAAACAAAATACACAAGAGTTCCAGCGGGTGTTAATAATCGATCTTGAAACTCTGACTAGGGCCCTAGCAACGAGTCGTTCGAGTACCTTGATGAGGGCGTGTTGTTTCGGAACTAGGGCTTGTTGCTTCGGAACAAGGTCTCCCCTAGCAAATTATGGCGCCGATACTGAAAATAATTATCACCTTACCAGACAACGAGGTCTACAAGAATTATTCTTCCGTTTAGAGATGGATATATAATCTTGATGACCTTTACTCTGTCACAATATAGTTTTGATAAAATATAAACAGACCCTTATTATATGCCATTTCATTTGAAAATTAGAGACTGATTTATAATGCCATCTCAAATTAGACACTCTCTTGTAGTAGTTGGAGCTCACATATTCGACCAACCAGATGTCTCACCTCATCATGATCTTCTTCTTCGGCGACCCTCTGGTTTACATTGGCAGTCTTCATCTTGGCATTAGGTAATTTGATATTTTTGTCAAAAATTTCGTTGCTTTGAATGAATTCTTCATTTCCATTTCCATTAGAGTGAAAGACTAATTATTCTTTGATTTTTGGGATTTAATGGGATAAAGTAAAATTACTCATAGAAGTGTCTGACCTTCCTATTTAGTGAAGTAGCAGTCGGTCGGTGCAATTCTTAAAACAATTTTCATTTAATGGAATAAAGCAAAATTACTCATAACAGCTATTATTATCCATTTTAAAGATTTATCCATTTCATTTTTTTTTTATCAATTTTTTATTTATTTATTTAGGGTATGTTTACTTCACTGTTTATTTGGCTGATTTTTCTTAATACTAGGATGAAGGCCCGTGCATTGCACGGGTCACATAGCAATGTTACTATTAGACGAAAATAAAATTAAAATTGTACTAGTATTATATATGGCCCAAAGAAAATGTATGGTTAAATATCCAAAAAGTCTTATAGTTTTTAAGATATAATCGCATAAGTTATGATTAAAGTTACGTTTAGAGTTAAATTATATAATTAAGATCTTATGTGGTCAATGAAGGTAGAACTCCTAAAATCTACGGTTAATCCATAGCAACAAAAAAAAATTATATCATTCAAGCTTAAAATTATACCGTGGTAGGACTGGTAGCTGGCGGACCATTGTTGCATGACTTACGCTAATAGCGTAGGACTTTTGCGTCTAGTAGTATTTGATTGTCTACCTAAATATGTAGTAAGAGATCGAGATGACATATAATGTAATTATTAGAAGTAGAGTACTACCTAAATACCTATTGGATATATTTTCAATATAATATTACCAAGAGTCTCTAAGAGAGCTCGATTATTGTGAGAGCTCGAAAAAAGTCTTCTTTAATAATATAGAAGGATTTCTTATTTTTCTGAAAATTTCTGAAAATTTTGAATTTTTTTTGTGAGATGAGCCTTTTATACTTTTACGGATTTTTCTAAAAAAAATCTGAAATTTTCTGAAATAAAACCACCAAATACCATGAGGTAAATAGACCCTTAGTGTTTTATGTAGGTTGGGAACTCACGAAATGTTGGCGATGGTTTTCAGTTTTAATATATAGTATAAGATATGATGGGGTATATATAGGGGAAAATGGGGGAATAACAATAATAAAAAATTAGATTTTAGGTGTTGGACTAGCCGTTGAGCAACGATGCATTTTTTTGACTGTTGGGCCGGTCCACGGGCTAAACGGGTAAAAAATGTAAGTTGGGGCGGGCTATGTGACAGGTTGGACCCGGGCTCATGCCAATAAAAAGGATTCATTTAATTAATTCGGGTCATTCCCCATTGTTCTCACATTAATTAAAACTGGGGGCGATTTCTAATTTATTAAGAATTAGGGTTTCTTCTGTTGCGGTGTTCCCTTCGAATCACAAAAATGATGTAATTTCCATCTACTTGTTTATATTCTTCTGTCTTTTTATCAATGAGTATGAATAATAATCTTTTTTTTTTTTTTTTTAACAAACAGAAAACACAAGAGTTTCCGCTGGTGTAATCAAGTTGTAAGTTTGATTTTTATGTGATTTTTATATAATTTGTATATAGAAATTTGTGAAGAAGTTGATTTGAACTCTTTTTTGTATGATTTATTAGCCGTAATTTTTTTGAATTGTAGGGTGCCTTAGCTTTCAAACCCATCAAACTTCCAAAGCATATGATTACGGGTGATGAAGATGAAGATCTTCAGAAAATCCATGACATTTTGATGGTACCTTTATCATCTTCCCTTTATTTGTAATTTTTATTTTCTTATTTTTGTGTTGAAGTAATTTTAATTTTAATCTTTGTTATTATGTAGCGCAACGCCCCCCCAGCTGTAGTTGATGAAGATTTTGGGTAAGATTTTGCACATGAATTTGTTTTACAATTGTTATCTTATGATCATATATTAATATAATTATTGGTCATCGTGTAGATGGCCAAAGTCCCCGAAATATCAGATACCAAATCCGTATTCCTACTCGAGATTCCTTTGGAAATTGGAGGACATTAAGAAAGCTTCTCTGGATCTCTCATATGGCCGTGTGGATAACTTGTATGTTACTCTTTATTTTTGTTTTCAACAATACGTGTATATAAAATGGCAAGCATACTCTAATTGTTGTGCTGGCTGGTTAATATAGGGAGGGGGTTGTGGAATATTCGGAAGATGAGGAAGATGTGGAAGATGTGGATCCCAAAGCGATTGATGACAATGCAGGCATACAACTTGATAAGGGGAAGAAGACTCATGCTGTCTTGGATAATGTGGTTGTTGATGCGATGAGAAGGGTAATCTAGGAGGAGCTGGATGCCTTTAAGATTGAGTTGAAGTCGTTGTTGAAATCGACCAAAGGTACTCGTCAAGGGCTGGTGAAACAAAAGAAGAAAAAACTAGTTGTTGCGAGACATTAGGCACTGTAGTCCCTCCCGGTTCAGTATATGTTTTCTTCAAAATGTTACGTCAATAAGATATCCTACGTCTAATGTTTGTATAGCTGAAAATTTTGCATTGTGCCGTTGTCTAGTTGCGTTCGGCAATGAATTGTTTAAGTAGTTGATCTTCTTTTGGTTTCCCCACATGACCACATCTGAACTTCCGATTTAAGGTCATCAGATCTATTAGTGGGAATAGTTTATTCGAAGTTTTATGATCTTCTCTACTCCATCAATCCCTACATCAAGACAATTATAACACATCTAGAAGTGTTTTTCTCACATCTAGAAGTTACGGTGGATTTAGATTATGTACAAGCAATTGTGTTTGACCTATAGTTTATGTAGCTGCTTTGATCGTAAAATTTGCGGTAGTACTCTAGATTTGTTGTAAGTGTCGTTTGGCTACCTATCAATGAAATCTTGTTTTCCCGTTTAGAAAAAAAAAAGATGAGCTTCTTGACTCTTTCATTAAGCCCCTATGTTGTGGTGTCGGGCTAGGTCTTGCTATATGCTGCTAGCATGTCGTGTCCAATTGTCCGAGCTAGTTTAGCATTGCACAGGCTAAGATAGTGAGTTCTAAAGCCAGGATACGATCCAAGCTTTTAATTACTTGAAATTGTAAGCTGAAACGTAAAAATATCAAGCTCACGCCCAATGACACAAGTTGATTTCATTGGAGCCGGCATGTTAGAAATCATAACTCCTAAGCCTTTAGCTACTAGTGGCTTAAAAACCAAACAAACTACAAGTTCCACTATTTTGAAGAAAACATATACTTCGTACTATCGTGCTGACGTATTGCCATTCAAAATGCCTCAATAATAGTCTCTGTTTGGTTTCTTCTGGGGTACGGTAAGTGCGATAACAATTACAAGAATAGCGGGTAGCGCGTTTCTCGAATGCACTCCCTTCAGTTTCTTTTGGAAATTTACAGTTATACTAGTATGTTTGTAATTTCGTACGAAAGCATACACACGTACAAAAACAAAAACAAAAAAGTAACACAAAAAGTTTGGCTTTTTTGTGTGTTGGATTGGGCCGTGTGCTAAATTGGCCCGCACCGTTGGCCACCACTAGTCCACTAGGGCACTAGGTGGGACAGAAGACACTGGGTCCCTTTAGAATATTGGGTCTTGTAAGGTCCGATACAACATGAGTAATTGAGTTATCATATTAAAATTGGGGGCGATTTCTAATTTATTAAGAATTAGGGTTTCTTCTGTTTCGGTGTTCACTTCGAATCAGAAAAATGATGTAATTTCCATCTGCTTGTTTATATTGTTCTGTCTTTTTATCAATGAATATGAATAATAATTTTCTTTTCTTTTCTTTTTTTACAAACAAAATACACAAGAGTTCCAGCGGGTGTTAATAATCGATCTTGAAACTCTGACTAGGGCCCTAGCAACGAGTCGTTCGAGTACCTTGATGAGGGCGTGTTGTTTCGGAACTAGGGCTTGTTGCTTCGGAACAAGGTCTCCCCTAGCAAATTATGGCGCCGATACTGAAAATAATTATCACCTTACCAGACAACGAGGTCTACAAGAATTATTCTTCCGTTTAGAGATGGATATATAATCTTGATGACCTTTACTCTGTCACAATATAGTTTTGATAAAATATAAACAGACCCTTATTATATGCCATTTCATTTGAAAATTAGAGACTGATTTATAATGCCATCTCAAATTAGACACTCTCTTGTAGTAGTTGGAGCTCACATATTCGACCAACCAGATGTCTCACCTCATCATGATCTTCTTCTTCGGCGACCCTCTGGTTTACATTGGCAGTCTTCATCTTGGCATTAGGTAATTTGATATTTTTGTCAAAAATTTCGTTGCTTTGAATGAATTCTTCATTTCCATTTCCATTAGAGTGAAAGACTAATTATTCTTTGATTTTTGGGATTTAATGGGATAAAGTAAAATTACTCATAGAAGTGTCTGACCTTCCTATTTAGTGAAGTAGCAGTCGGTCGGTGCAATTCTTAAAACAATTTTCATTTAATGGAATAAAGCAAAATTACTCATAACAGCTATTATTATCCATTTTAAAGATTTATCCATTTCATTTTTTTTTTATCAATTTTTTATTTATTTATTTAGGGTATGTTTACTTCACTGTTTATTTGGCTGATTTTTCTTAATACTAGGATGAAGGCCCGTGCATTGCACGGGTCACATAGCAATGTTACTATTAGACGAAAATAAAATTAAAATTGTACTAGTATTATATATGGCCCAAAGAAAATGTATGGTTAAATATCCAAAAAGTCTTATAGTTTTTAAGATATAATCGCATAAGTTATGATTAAAGTTACGTTTAGAGTTAAATTATATAATTAAGATCTTATGTGGTCAATGAAGGTAGAACTCCTAAAATCTACGGTTAATCCATAGCAACAAAAAAAAATTATATCATTCAAGCTTAAAATTATACCGTGGTAGGACTGGTAGCTGGCGGACCATTGTTGCATGACTTACGCTAATAGCGTAGGACTTTTGCGTCTAGTAGTATTTGATTGTCTACCTAAATATGTAGTAAGAGATCGAGATGACATATAATGTAATTATTAGAAGTAGAGTACTACCTAAATACCTATTGGATATATTTTCAATATAATATTACCAAGAGTCTCTAAGAGAGCTCGATTATTGTGAGAGCTCGAAAAAAGTCTTCTTTAATAATATAGAAGGATTTCTTATTTTTCTGAAAATTTCTGAAAATTTTGAATTTTTTTTGTGAGATGAGCCTTTTATACTTTTACGGATTTTTCTAAAAAAAATCTGAAATTTTCTGAAATAAAACCACCAAATACCATGAGGTAAATAGACCCTTAGTGTTTTATGTAGGTTGGGAACTCACGAAATGTTGGCGATGGTTTTCAGTTTTAATATATAGTATAAGATATGATGGGGTATATATAGGGGAAAATGGGGGAATAACAATAATAAAAAATTAGATTTTAGGTGTTGGACTAGCCGTTGAGCAACGATGCATTTTTTTGACTGTTGGGCCGGTCCACGGGCTAAACGGGTAAAAAATGTAAGTTGGGGCGGGCTATGTGACAGGTTGGACCCGGGCTCATGCCAATAAAAAGGATTCATTTAATTAATTCGGGTCATTCCCCATTGTTCTCACATTAATTAAAACTGGGGGCGATTTCTAATTTATTAAGAATTAGGGTTTCTTCTGTTGCGGTGTTCCCTTCGAATCACAAAAATGATGTAATTTCCATCTACTTGTTTATATTCTTCTGTCTTTTTATCAATGAGTATGAATAATAATCTTTTTTTTTTTTTTTTTAACAAACAGAAAACACAAGAGTTTCCGCTGGTGTAATCAAGTTGTAAGTTTGATTTTTATGTGATTTTTATATAATTTGTATATAGAAATTTGTGAAGAAGTTGATTTGAACTCTTTTTTGTATGATTTATTAGCCGTAATTTTTTTGAATTGTAGGGTGCCTTAGCTTTCAAACCCATCAAACTTCCAAAGCATATGATTACGGGTGATGAAGATGAAGATCTTCAGAAAATCCATGACATTTTGATGGTACCTTTATCATCTTCCCTTTATTTGTAATTTTTATTTTCTTATTTTTGTGTTGAAGTAATTTTAATTTTAATCTTTGTTATTATGTAGCGCAACGCCCCCCCAGCTGTAGTTGATGAAGATTTTGGGTAAGATTTTGCACATGAATTTGTTTTACAATTGTTATCTTATGATCATATATTAATATAATTATTGGTCATCGTGTAGATGGCCAAAGTCCCCGAAATATCAGATACCAAATCCGTATTCCTACTCGAGATTCCTCTGGAAATTGGAGGACATTAAGAAAGCTTCTCTGGATCTCTCATATGGCCGTGTGGATAACTTGTATGTTACTCTTTATTTTTGTTTTCAACAATACGTGTATATAAAATGGCAAGCATACTCTAATTGTTGTGCTGGCTGGTTAATATAGGGAGGGGGTTGTGGAATATTCGGAAGATGAGGAAGATGTGGAAGATGTGGATCCCAAAGCGATTGATGACAATGCAGGCATACAACTTGATAAGGGGAAGAAGACTCATGCTGTCTTGGATAATGTGGTTGTTGATGCGATGAGAAGGGTAATCTAGGAGGAGCTGGATGCCTTTAAGATTGAGTTGAAGTCGTTGTTGAAATCGACCAAAGGTACTCGTCAAGGGCTGGTGAAACAAAAGAAGAAAAAACTAGTTGTTGCGAGACATTAGGCACTGTAGTCCCTCCCGGTTGTGCTTATGTCAGTATATGCTATCTTCTCATAAATAAGCTAACCTTGTTTTGGGAGACATCTTTAGTTCAATATCACACGAGAAAATGTTACGTCAATAAGATATCCTACATCTAATGTTTGTATAGCTGAGATTTTTGCATTGTGAGTCGTTGTCTAGTTGCGTTCGGCAATGAATTGTTTAAGTAGTTGATCTTCTTTTGGTTTCCCCACATGACCACATCTGAACTTCCGATTTAAGGTCATCGGATCTATTAGTGGGAATAGTGCATTCGAAGTTTTATGATCTTCTCTGCTCCATCAATCCCTACATCAAGACAATTATAACACATCTAGAAGTGTTTTTCTTACATCTAAAAGTTACGGTGGATTTAGATTATGTACAAGGAGTTGTGTTTGACCTATAGTTTATGTAGCTGCTTTGATCGTAAAATTTGCGGTAGTACTCTAGATCTGTTGTAAGTGTTGTTTGGCTACCTATCAATGAAATCTTGTTTTCCCGTTTAGAAAAAAAAGGTGAGCTTCTGGACTCTTTCATTAAGCCCCTATGTTGTGGTGTCGGGCTAGGTCTTGCTATATGCTGATAGCATGTTGTGTCCAACTGTCCGAGCTAGTTTAGCATTGCACAAGTTAAGATAGTGATTTGTAAAGCCAGGATACGATCCAAGCTTTTAATTACTTGAAATTGTAAGCTGAAACGTAAAATATCAAACTCACACCCAATGACACAAGTTGATTTCATTGGAGCCGGCATGTCATCAATCATACTCATAAGCCTTTAGCTACTAGTGGCTTGGTTAAAAACCAAACAAACTACAAGTTCCACTATATTGAAGAGAACATATACTCCGTACTGTCGTGCTGACGTATTGTCATTCAAACTGCCTTAATAATAGTCTCTGTTGGTTTCTTCTGGGGTACGGTATGTGCGATAACAATTACAAGAATAGCGGGTACCGCGTTTCTCTAATGCACTCCCTTCAGTTTCTTTTGGAAATTTACAGTTATATGTTCGTAATTTCGTACGAAAGCTTACACGTACAGTACACGACAGGTTTGAAAAGAGCATAATTGTTCTTAATTAATTTATGTAATGGAATTGTTGGTATATATCATATTTGAGTTTTTGGTAATCATGTACAAAATTCATGCATTAGTTATGGAAATAAAATATATTATACATAATCTTATGGTAATCACGAAAATAAGCTTATGGTAACCAGACTGAAGATATCACATCTTCATAATTATAAAATTATTTTATATGTTATGGGAAGATAATATTCCGTAAGTTAAAAGTCTAATGTTTGGAGGACATTTGGTGTATTTCGTAAAATTGATCAAATTTGACCAGAATCGTAGTACATAATCCACGGTTTTTCGATAAAATGGCTCCGAAAGCAAAAACGCCTCAAATTTCGGTGGTAGTGTCTGAGTATGATATAATGAGGATTGTAAGAATATTAGAGCCAAAAACCTAAGAGAAGGTTAGAAAAACGGACAAAACGATCATAAAGCCATACAAAGTGACGAGCGTCGAAACGCATGAAATATTTCACAAAATGAGGAACCAACAATCAAATTCAACAAGCATAGTACTAATGTATCTTCAGTAATGTTTGAAGGACATTTGGCTTTTTTTCGGAAAATTGATCAAATTTAACCAGAATCACAGTACATAATCCATGATTTTTTTGATAAAATGGCTTCGGAGCAAAAATGACTCAAATTTTGGTGGTAGTCAATACATATGTTATAATGAGGATTTGAAAAATATTAGAGTCAAAAACCAAAGAGAAGATAAGGAAAACAGCCAAAACGGTCAGAAATCCACACAAAGTGACGAGCGTCGAAACGTTGAAATACTTCACAAAATGAGGAACCAACACTCAAATCCAACAAATATAGTCCTAGGGTATCTAATGTAACGTTTGGAGGACATTTGGCTTGTTTCGAAAAATTGATCAAATTTGACCAGAATCGCAATACATAATCCACAGTTTTTCGATAAAAATGCTCCGGAGCGAAAACAGCTAAAATTTTGGTGGTAGTCTCTACGTATGATATAATGAGGGTTTTCAAAATATTAGAGTAAAAATTTTAAGAGAAGATATTGAAAACGGCCAAAACGATCATAAATCCATACAAAGTGACGAGCGTCGAAACGCATGAAATAGTTCAGAAAATGAGGAAACAATGCTCAAATCCAACAAGTATAGTCCTAGGGTATCTACAGTAACTTTTGGAGGACATTTGACGTTATTCGAAAAATTGATCAAATTTGACCGGAATCGTTGTATATAATCCACGGTTTTTCGATAAAAAGGCTCGGGAGCGAATACGGCACAAATTTTGGTTGTAGTCTCTACGTATGATATAATGAGGATTTGAAAAATATTAGAGTAAAAAACCTAAGAGAAGATAAGGAAAACATCCAAAACGGTCATAAATCCATAAAAAGTGATGAGCGTCGAAACGTATGAAATATTTCAGAAAATAAGGAACCAACACTCAAATACAACAATTGTTGTCCCAGGGTATCTACAGTAATGTGTGGAGGACATTTGGCGTATTTCGTAAAATTGATCAAATTTGACCAGAATCGTAGTACATAATCCACGATTTTTCGATAAAATGGCTACGGAGCAAAAACGGCTCAAATTTTGGTGGTCGTGTCAAAGTATGATATAATGAGGATTGGAAGAATATTAGAGCCAAAAACCTAAGAGAAGATTAGAAAAACGGCCAAAATGGTCATAAAGCCATACAAAGCGAGGAGGTTCGAAACGCATGAAATATTTTACAAAATGAGGAACCAACACTCAAATCCAACAAGTATAGTACTAATGTATCTTCAGTAATTTTTGGAGGACATTTGTTTTTTTTTTTTTCCCGGAAAATTGATCAAATTTGACCGGAATCACAGTACATAATCCACTATTTTTGGATAAAATGGCTTCGGAGCAAAAACGACTCAAATTTTGGTGGTGGTCTCTAAGTATGATAAAATAAGGATTTTCAAAATATTAGAGTCAAAAACCTAAGAGAAGATAAGGAAAACAGCAAAAACAGTCATAAATCCATACAATGTGACGAGCGTCGAAACGCATGAAATACATTAGAAAATGAGGAACCAAAACTCAAATCGAACAAGTATAATCCTAATGTATCTTCAGTAATCTTTGGAGGACCTTTGGCTTTAAGTCATCGCCATCAATCAGCTATTATCATTTGGCGGAAAATTATCAAATTTGACCAGAATCGTAATCCACGGTTGTTCGATAAAATGGCTCCGGAGCAAAACGGGCCCAAATTTTGGTGGTAGTGTCTAAGTATGATATCATGAGGATTGGAAAAATATTAGAGCCAAAAACCAAAGAGAAGGTTTGAAAAACGGCCAAAACGGTCATAAAGCCATACAAAGTGACGAGCGTCGAAAGGCATGAAATAATTTACAAAATGACGAACCAACACTCGAATCCATCAAATATAGTCCTAGGGTATCTAATTTAATGTTTGGAGGATATTTGGTTTGTTTCGAAAAATGTATCAAATTTGACCAGAATCGCAATATATAATCCACGGTTTTTCGATAAAAATGCTTCGGAGCGAAAACTGCACAAATTTTGGTGGTAGTCTCTATGTATGATAGAATGAGGATTTTTAAAATATTAGAGTAAAAAACTTCAGAGAAGATAATGAAAACAGCCAAAATGATCATAAATCCATACAGAGTGACGAGCGTCGAAACGCATGAAATAATTCAGAAAATGAGGAAACAACACTCAAATCCAACAAGTATAGTCCTAGGGTATCTACAGTAATTTTTGGAGGACATTTGACATTATTCGAAAAATTGATCAAATTTGACCGGAATCACATTATATAATCCACTATTTTTCGACAAAATGGCTCATGAGCAACAACGACTCAAATATTGGTGGTAGTCTCTACGTATGATATAATGAGGATTTGCAAAATATTAGAGTCAAAAACTTAATATAAGATAATTAAAACGGCCAAAACGATCAGAAATCCATACAAAGTGACGAGCGTTGAAACGCATGAAATACTTCACAAAATGAGGAACCAACAGTCAAATCCAACAAATATAGTCCTAGGGTATCTAATTTAACGTTTGGAGGATATTTGGTTTGTTTCGAAAAATTGATCAAATTTGACAAGAATCGCAATACATAATCCACGGTTTTTCGATAAAAATGATCCGGAGCGAAAACAGCTCGAATTTTGGTGGTAGTCTCTACGTATGATATAATGAGGATTTGAAAAATATTAGAGTAAAAAACTTAAGAGAAGATAATGAAAACGGCCAAAACGATCATAAATCCATACAAAGTGAAGAGCGTCGAAACGCATGAAATACTTCAGAAAATGAGGAAACAACACTCAAATCCAACAAGTATAGTCCTAGGGTATCTACAGTAATTTTTGGAGGACATTTGACGTTTTTCGAAAAATTGATCAAATTTGACCGGAATCGCTGTATATAATCTACGGTTTTTCGTTAAAAAGGCTCAGGAGCGAAATCGACTCAAATATTGGTGGTAGTCTCTACGTATGACATAATGAGGATTTGAAAATTATTAGAGTAAAAAACTTAAGAGAAGATAATGAAACCAACCAAAACGATCATACATCCATACAAAGTGACGAGCGTCAAAACGCATGAAATACTTCAGAAAATGAGGTAACAACACTCAAATCCAACAAGTATAGTCCTAGGGTATCTACAGTAATTTTTGGAGGACATTTGACGTTATTCAAAAAATTGATCAAATTTGACCGGAATAATCCATGGTTTTTCGATAAAAAGGCTCTGGAGCGAATACGACTCAAATTTTGGTGTTATTCTCTACGTATGATATAATGAGGATTTGCAAAATAATAGAGTCAAAAACCTAAGAGAATATAAGGAAAACGGCAAAAACGATCATAAATACATACAAAGTGACGAGCGTCGAAACGCATGAAATATTTTAGAAAATGAGGAACCAAAACTCAAATCCAACAAGTATAATCATAATGTATCTTCAGTAATGTTTCGAGGACCTTTAGCTTTAAGTCATCGCCAGCAATCAACTCTTATCCTTTGGCGGAAAATTGATCAAATTTGATCAGAATAACATTACATAATCCACTATTTTTCTACAAAATGGCCCCGGAGTAAAAACGACTCAAATTTTGGTGGTAGTTTCGACATATGATATAATGAGGATTTTCAAATTATTAGAGTCAAAAACATAAGAGAAGATAAGGAAAACGGCCAAAACGGTTAGAACACAAAGTGACGAGCGTCGAAACGCTGTAATATTTCACAAAATGAGGAACCAACACTCAAGTCCAACAAATGTAGTCCTAGGGTATCTAATTTAACGTTTGGAGGAAATATGTATTGTTTCGAAAAATTGATCAAATTTGAGAAGAATCGCAATACATAATCCACGGTTTTTCGATAAAAACGCTCTGGAGCGAAAACTGCTCAAATTTTGGTGGTAGTCTCTACGTATGATTGAATGAGGATTTTCAAAATGTTAGAGTAAAAAACTTAAGATAAGATAATGAAAACGGCCAAAACGATAATAAATCCATAAAACGTGACACGCGTCGAAACGCATGAAATACTTCAGAAAATGAGCAAACAACACTCAAATCTAACAAGTGTAGTCCTAGGGTATCTACAGTAACTTTTGGTGCAAATTTGGCGTTATTCGAAAAATTGATCAAATTTGACCGGAATCGCTGTATATAATCTACGGTTTTTCGTTAAAAAGGCTCGGGAGCGAATACGGCTCAAATTTTGGTGGTAGTCTCTACGTATGATATAATGAGGATTTGAAAAATATTAGAGTAAAAAACTTAAGAGAAGATAATGAAAACAGCCAAAACGATCATGAATCCATACAAAGTGACGAGCGTCGAAACGCATGAAATACTTCAGAAAATGAGGAAACAACACTCAAATCCAACAATTATAGTCCTAGGGTATCTACAGTAATTTTTGAAGGACATTTGACGTCATTCGAAAAATTGATCTAATTTGACCGGAATAATCCACGGTTTTTCGATAAAAAGGCTCTGAAGCGAATACGGCTCAATTTGGTGGTAGTCTCTACGTATGATATAATGAGGATTTGCAAAATATTAGAGTAAAAAACCTAAGAGAAGATAAGGAAAACGGCAAAAACGGTCATAATTACATACAAAATGACGAGCGTCGAAACGCATGAAATACTTCAGAAAATGAGGAACCAAAACTCAAATCCAACAAGTATAATCATAATGTATCTTCAGTAATGTTTGGAGGATCTTTGGTTTTAAGTCACCGCCAGCAATCAGCTCTTATCCTTTGGCGGAAAATTGATCAAATTTGATCAGAATAACATTACATAATCCACTATTTTTTGACAAAATGGCTCCGGAGTAAAAACGTCTCAAATTTTGGTGGTAGTCTCGACATATGATATAATGAGGATTTGCAAATTATTCGAGTCAAAAACCTAAGAGAAGATAAGGAAAACGGCCAAAACGGTTAAAAATCCACACAAAGTGACGAGCGTCCAAACGTTGAAATACTTCACAAAATGAGGAACCAACTGTAATACACCCGATTTTTAAGCATTTTATTATAATTTTATGATTATAATTTTAGGTTCATTAATTATTTTCAAGTAATAATTATTAGTTTTCCAAAAAAAAAAAAAAAAAGAGCTGCTCGAAATCTCACGCCTACTTCTTTCTAGAATTTTCTACAGTTTACTTTCCCTTGAAATTATCCTCTTTTAGCAAACCCTTTTACTTTTACATCTTTTAGGGCTTGTTCTTCAAACTTTAGTTTAGCCGTCATCTGCCACAATTTCTCAACATTTCCACATTGGTACATTTACCCATCACCATTATCTTCAAAGATCATCACTTTTACTGTCCATCATCATCTACATCTTCAACGTTATACTTGTGTAGCCATCATCGTTTTCGTCTACGTACCAATCAAAATTGTAAGTTTATTAAACTGTACTACTTCATTTCAGGTTTGGGATTTTAACTACTTTTTATCAATTAAATCTGAATTTAAGTTTTATTGTTATTATTGAAATTTCAACTAGTTCGTGGGTTGATTTTGAAGAGCGATTTTTAAACAGTTTTGGGTTGATTTCACAAGTTTGAGGTAACACTATTTCTACTACTCCCTACATTATTAAGATCAGATATCACCCTAAGTGTTTTGTATGTATATGTACTAAGTGCGATTTGGTATTTGCTGCGTACGTGCGTGTGTGCTGATAATTATGTACACTATTATTTATGTTTACATAGCTTTTGATTTTTATTTTAGAGTGGTGGGTTTCATTTTAGTTAGGCAGAGAAGGAAGGTTGCTTTATATAAATTGTATCTTGGCGTGGATTCCTTTGAACCAAAAGCTGGTGATGAATTTGCTAGAAGTGGTTAATCATTGTTTTAGATGTCAATTTCGTATATTGGGTTGACCATGCAACGTAGAGGTATTGGCTTTGAGTGTAGCGGTATAATTAAGGTTGTCAAATTGAGATCGAGTAATTTGTTATGAGATTTTGGTTTTGGCTACGAGCCATGGTATCGAGAATAATAAGATATGAGATTATGGTTTTGTATTATACTTGATTCGTCGAACTTTGTACTTGGTATGGGGTCGAGTAGCTTAGAGTTATACTCTAAGTGTTGAGCATGGTTCTCCGAACCTTTGACAGTATTATATTGAGATATCAGTTAGAGCTATATTATTAAGAAAGAGCCCAGAGTGGCAAAGAGAAAATGAAGAGATTAAGTTTGATACTGAGAATTGAGATAGTAGTATTGTTTCGCGGTTATACCGCCAGTTCACTTGCCCCATTACCGAGACTTAGGATAGACGATGAAAGTGTGGTACTAAGAAGAGATTGAGATGAGATTTGAGAAGGAGATCAGATTACGAGGATCATCCGATTAATTAAGATTATGAGTTTGAGATTATAATTATTTGTAAGGTCGTAAATATTTATATTGAGGAGATTAGAGTGGAGTAAGAGTCAAGGATTAGCTGGTTAGTTCTGGGGGAGTGTTTTACACTTTCGATGTGTTTTATTATGTGCCCCGTATTATCCAGATATATATAACCATGACTAGTAATATTATTCAGCTTCTATTATTCGGTAGAGTAGTGTTGCTCAGCGAAATGCTGACGTGTTTCCTTCGGGCTACCTTGTCATGGGGGTAGGTCCTTGTTTTGAGTTTTGCTTGCAGGTTTGAGTCAGGAGTACAGCTGAAGAGTCAAGTTTAGTTTTTAATTCGCTTTCGCATTTGTAATTGTATTTTATAGGAGTTTTGTACTGCTGTATCTCCGGCTTTGTATATTAGCTTGTAATACCTCCGAATTTTGGCACAGTTTCGTATTATAAATCGAATTTTAAATCAGCCGAAATTTGGGTTGTTACACCAACACTCAAATACAACAAATATAGTCCTAGGGTATCTAATTTAACGTTTGGAGGACATTTGGCTTGTTTCGAAAAATTGATCAAATTTGACAAGAATCGCAATACATAATCCACGGTTTTTCGATAAAAATGCTCCGGAGCGAAAACAGCTCAAATTTTGGTGGTAGATTCTACGTATGACAGAATGAGGATTTTCAAAATATTAAAGTAAAAAACTTAAGACAAGATAATGAAAACGACCAAAACGATAATAAATTCATAAAAATTGACGAGCGTCGAAACGCATGAAATACATCAGAAAATGAGCAAACAACACTCAAATCCAACAAGTATACTTCTAGGGTATCTACAGTAATTTTTCGAGGACATTTGACGTTATTCGAAAAATTGATCAAATTTGACCGGAATCGCAGTATAATCCACGGTTTTTCGATAAAAAGGCTCGGTAACGAATACGGCTCAAATATTGGTGGTAGTTTCCACGTATGATATAATGAGAATATGAAAAATATTAGAGTAAAAAACTTAAGAGAAGATAATGAAAACGGCCAAAACGATCATAAATCCATACAAAGTGACGAGCATCGAAACGCATGAAATATTTCAGAAAAAGAGGAACATCACTCAAATTCATCAAATATAGTCTTAGGGTATCGAATTTAACGTTTGGGGGACATATGGCTTGTTTCGAAAAATAGATAAAATTTCACCTGAATCGCAATACATAATCCACGGTTTTTCGATAAAAAAAGCTCCGGATCGAAAACAACTCAACTTTTGGTAGTAGTCTCTGCGTATGATATAATGAGGATTTTCAAAATATTAGAGTAAACTTAAGAGAAAATAATGAAAACGGCCAAAACGGTCATAAATCCATACAAACTGACGAGTGTCGAAACGCATGAAATACTTGAACCAAAACTCAAATCCAACAAGTATAATCATAATGTATCTTCCGTAATGTTTGGAGGACCTTTGGCTTTAAGTCATCACCAGCAATCATCTCTTATCCTTTGGCGGAAAATTGATCAAATTTTGATCAGAATAACATTACATAATCCACTATTTTTCGACAAAATGGCCCCGGAGTAAAAACGACTCAAATTTTGGTGGTAGTCTCTACGTATGATAGAATGAGGATTTTCAAAATATTAGAGTAAAAAACTTAAGAGAAGATAATAAAAATGGCCAAAACGATTATAAATCCATACAAAGTGACGAGTGTCGAAACGCATGAAATACTTCAAAAAAATGTGGAAACAACACTCAAATCCAACAAGTATACTCCTAGGGTATCTACAGTAATTTTTGGAAGACATTTGACGTTATTCGAAAAATTGTTCAAATTTGACCGGAATCGCAGTATATAATCCACGATTTTTCGATAAAAAGGCTCGAGAGCGAATACGACCCAAATATTGGTGGTAGTTTCCACGTATGATATAATGAGGATATGAAAAATATTAGAGTAAAAAACTTCAGAGAAGATAATGAAAACGACCAAAACGATCATAAATCATACAAAGTGACGACTGTCGAAACGCATAAAATATTTCAGAAAATGAGGAATTAACACTCAAATCCAACAAATATAGTCCTAGGGTATCTAATTTAACGTTTGGAGGACATATGGCTTGTTTGGTAAAATACATCAAATTTCACCAGAATCGCAATAAAAGATCCACGGTTTTTCGATAAAAAAGCTTCGGAGCGAAAACGACTCAAATTTTAGTGGTAGTCTCTACGTATGATATAATGAGGATTTACAGAATATTAGAGTAAAAAACTTAAGAAAAGATAATGAAAACGGCAAAAACGGTCATAAATCCATACAAAGTGACGAGCGTCGAAACACATGGAATACTTCGGAAAATGAGGAAACAACACTCAAATCTAACAAGTATAGTCCTAGGTTATCTACAGTAATTTTTGGAGGATATTTGACGTTTTTCGAAAAATTGATCAAAATTTATCAAATTTGACCGGAATAGATGTATATAATTCACGGTTTTTCGATAAAAAGGCTCGGGAGCGAATACGGCACAAATTTTGGTGGTAGTTTCTACGTATGATATCATGAGGATTTGAAAAATATTAGAGTAAAAAACCAGTGAGAAGATAAGGAAAACGGCCAAAACGGTTATAATTCCATACAAAGTGACGAGTGTCGAAACGTATGAAATACTTCAGAAAATGAGAAACCAACAATCAAATACAACAATTGTTGTCCTAGGGTATCTACAATAATGTGTGGAGGATATTTGACGTATTTCGTAAAATTGTTCAAATTTGACCAGGATCGTAGTACATAATCCACGGTTTTTCAATAAAATGGCTCTGGAGAAAAAACAGCTAAATTTTTAATGGTTGTAACAACCCTAAATTTTCGCTATCTTTAAATACAAAAATAAAGGATTGTTATGCCGCCATTGACTGCCAAGTCAACGGCAAGGCTAATTTAAAACAAGAAGAACAAATGACAGCGGAAGACTTCGAGCTGAATCTACAAATCGGGAATTAAACCAAAAGATAAACTACAAATCGTCCCCAATGCAAATATGTGACGACTCATCAAAACGCCCAACATGCAATGACGCTTCAACTATATATTGCATCTCAATCTGCAAACCTGTCAACTGCGCCACCAAAAGGATGACACAGGCCCCAGAATAGGGTAGGGACACAACCCAAAACAAAGAACGTCAGCACAGGCTGAGTAAGACACTTAAGCGATACAAAAGAATTAAGATACACGCCTTACTAGCGCGTAGCTAACAAAGAATAGACAAAGCTACGCAAAGGAGGCAAGAGCCTGGAACGGGGCCTGGCACGAATCGTGCTCTTCAAGGCACGAGTCGTGCTCAAGTCAGTGAGCTCGAAAATACAATGTAACAACGGACACGGCTCGTGTACCCAAGACACGAGTCGTGTAGAGCGCGCACGTGGTATTCATCACCACAATAATCTTTGTTTATCTTTCTTTAAGTAATTTATTTGCGCAAGGGTTCTACCCCAAGCCGATCCAACACCAGAGCATCGAGAATAAAACGATCCTAAAGACCCGAGTGTGCACACCCCTCCTAGGGGGACGGTAGGACGCACAGTCCCTAAGAGGAAGTCAACTAGGAGACCGGTAGCTGATCTCCGGCCTAGCTACATATACCTTGATCAGAGGTTAATCACTCTAGGTGGTTTAAACATCATAAAACACGTATAGTTATATATGTATAAATAGATACATCTTTAATCCGTCTTAAGTACGTTATTCGCGCATAGTAGCTTGATTTATAAACGGCCAAAGCCGGAACAAGAATATCAATAGATGATCAATAACAATAATCAATGTAGGAGGTCAATAAATGCTCAAGAGGTGATCAAAATAGATAAACAATGACAATAGGCGATAGATATTCAAGTTATAGAATATGAACAATAAATTGAAGCAAAGATGAATGCGAAGGATTGTCATGATGTGAAATGAAGCTCAAGCTTACGAGGGTCAATGTTCTTACCTTTCAACGCTATTAGACAAGATTACGAACTACACCTCCTTGAATCCACAAATTAGCTACCCAATCAATCACAAACTCAAACGATAATCTCCTAATTCACAAGGTGTATCCATAAGTCATAATTTTCACAATTAACACTAATCTATAATGAGTCCAAAAGGAGACAGTAGTAAATAAACATGAATAACGTCTACCTCCGGCATCGGATGACTACCAAATTTGATTATGTAATAAAAGGTTATGTCAGGAACGTCCCCTCCAAATTTCGTCCACAACCTCCAAGCGGATCAACGAGAATCAATCTCACACTGAACCATAAACATGAATTAGGGTTTACCCACGAATTCTGATATAACTTTTTATACACAAATCTAGGTCTTACCAAATTTGTATATGTTTTCACAACTAGGGTTAGTAACATCTCCACAAAATATTGTCCCAAAATACCTTATGAGTCAATGGGAATCATCAAAATACCGAGGGAGCGGAACAGTTCTCGGGTAGATAGACACAGCTCCACTAAAACACCTTTACATGGAGCATCCGATGGAATCTTGGCACGATCTATATGTCTATGGATTCGTATCGAAAACACGGTTCTAACGCCATAAACCACGTCTTAATCAAAGGTTTTATGTGAGAATTGTGTGTGTTTCAAGTTGACACAGTTGTGCTGAAATCTTATGCGGGTGGAGGCTAAGAGAATGAGAGAGATGGAGAAGAGGGGGGGCCGAATGACTGTCAAGGGGAGCTAGGGTTTTCTTTATTTTTTTTTTTCACAAATGGGTATTAGAGTAGACTCGGGTTTGGACCTAGCTAGTTTGATGGGTTGCGTGATCCACAAACCCGATCCAAATCCGAATGGCTATCGAATCCTCTTGTGTAATTCTATAATCAGAAATCCCATAATAACTCAATCGAATTCCAATTAAACCTTAATAAAACCCTCAATTACATTATAAAACGTAACACCCTTAATTATTTAACTTCCCAAAAATACGGGGTGTTACAATGGTAGTGTCTAAGAATGATATAATGTGGATTGGAAGAATATTAGAACCAAAAACCTAAGAGAAGGTTAGAAAAACGGCCAAAACAGTGATAAAGCTATACAAAGTGACGATCGTCGAAACGCATGAAATATTTCACAAAATGAGGAACCAACACTCAAATCCAACAAGTATAGTACTAATGTATCTTCAGTAATGTTGGGAGGACATTTGTCTTTTTTTCGGAAAATTGATCAAATTTGACCAGAATCACAGTACATAATCCACGATTTTTTTGAAAAAATGGCTTCGGAGCAAAAACGACTCAAATTTTGGTGGTGGTCTCTAAGTATGATAAAATAAGGATTTTCAAAATATTGGAGTTAAAAATCTAAGAGACGATAAGAAAAACGGCCCAAACAGTCATAAATCCACACAAAGTGACGAGCGTCGAAACGCATGAAATATATTAGAAAATGAGGAACCAAAACTCAAATCCAACAAATATAATCCTAATGTATCTACATTAATGTTTGGAGGACCTTTGTCTTTAAGTCATCGCCAGCAATCAGCTCTTATCCTTTGGCGGAAAATTAATCAAATTGGATCAGAATAACATTACATAATCCACTATTTTTCGACAAAATGGCTCCGGAGCAAAAACGACAAAATTTTTGGTGGTAGTCTCTACATATGATATAATGAGGATTTAAAAAATATTAGAGTAAAAAACCTAAGAGAAGATAAGGAAAACAGCCAAAACGGTTAGAAATCCACACAAACGGACGAGCGTCGAAACGCATGAAATACTTCACAAAATGAGGAACCAAAACTCAAATTCAACAAATATAGTACTAGGGTATCTAATTTAACGTTTAAAGGACATTTAGCTTGTAACAGCCCGATCCATCATACGTCGCAACACAACCCAATAAGATGGGTAGTCACCCCTTAGGCCCATATATTCTCTCCGGACTCTAAAAGGTGAAGGCCTTGTTGGTAGTATGATGGTAGGAATCTATTATAAACTGATCATATGAGCCTTAATTTCCTAATGTGGGACAAACCAACTCCATAATCCACTTTCCATATTCCGTAGTGTTACAAACTCCCCTCACTTAGAGAACGCGACGTCCCCGGCGCGCCTCAACCATTCCATACCAACATCAACAACACAGGTCCAAGATCTCCCCCGCTAGACGACTGACCTGGGCTAACCCCAGCACTCAGCACGCGGTCGCAGGGTTGCTCTGATACCATCTGTAACAGCCCGATCCATCATACGTCGCAACACAACCCAATAAGATGGGTAGTCACCCCTTAGGCCCATATATCCTCTCCGCGCTCTAAAAGGTGAAGGCCTTGTTGGTAGTATGATGGTAGGAATCTATTATAAACTGATCATATGAGCCTTAATTTCCCAATGTGGGACAAACCAACTCCATAATCCACTTTCCATATTCCGTAGTGTTACATAGCTTGTTTCGAAAAATTGATAAAATTTGACCAGAATCGCAATACATAATCCACGGTTTTTCGATAAAAATGCTCTGGAGCGAAAACAGCTCAAATTTTGGTGGTAGTCTCTACGTATGATATAATGAGGATTTTCAATATATTAGAGTAAACATCTTAAGAGAAGATAATGAAAACGGCCAAAACGGTCATAAATCCATACAAAGTGACGAGCGTCGAAACGCATGGAATACTTAGAAAATGAGGAAACAACACTCAAATCCAATAAGTATAGTCCTAGGATATCTACAGTAATTTTTGGAGGACATTTGACTTTATTCGAAAAATTGATCGAATTTGACCGAAATCGTTGTATACAATCCACGGTTTTTCGATAAAAAGGCGCGGGAGCGAATGCGGCTCAAAATTTGTTGGTAGTCTCTACGTATGATATAGTGAGGATTTGAAAAATAATAGAGTCAAAAACCTAAGATAAGATAAGGATAACGGCCAAAACGGTCATAAATCCATACAAACTGACGAGCGTCGAAACGTATGAAATACTTCAAAAAATGAGGAACCAACACTCAAATACAACAATTGTTGTCCTAGGGTATCTAAAGTAATGTGTGGAGGACATTTGGCGTATTTTGTAAAATAGATCAAATTTGACCAGAATCGTAGTACATAATCCACGGTTTTTCGATAAAATGGCTCCGGAGCAAAAACGGCTCAAATTTCGGTGGTAATGTCTAAGTATGATATAATGTGGATTGGAAGGATATTAGGGCCAAAAACCTAAGAGAAGGTTAGAAAAACGGTCAAAACGGTCATAAATACATACAAAGTGACGAGTGTCGAAACGCACGAAATA
Source organism: Spergularia marina (assembly GCA_963680865.1). Taxonomy (NCBI): domain Eukaryota; kingdom Viridiplantae; phylum Streptophyta; class Magnoliopsida; order Caryophyllales; family Caryophyllaceae; genus Spergularia; species Spergularia marina. The sequence goes on along the minus strand of OY804554.1, from coordinate 25,348,868 downwards.
ATTCACAAAATGAGGAACCAACCTTCAAATCCAACAAGTAAAGTCCTAATGTATCTTCAGTAATGTTTCGAGGACATTTGACTTTTTTTCGGAAAATTGATCAAATTTAACCAGAATCACCGTACATAATCTACGATTTTTTAATAAAATGGCTTTGGTGAAAAAACGACTAAAATTTTGGTGGTGGTCTCTAAGTATGATAAAATAAGGATTTGCAAAATATTAGCGTAAAAAGCTTCAGAGAAGATAAGGAAAACGGCCAAAACGATCATAAATCCATACAAAGTGAAGAGCGTCGAAACGTATGAAATACTTCACAAAATGAGGAACGAGCACTTAAATCCAACAAGTATAGTCCTAGGGTATCTAATTTAATGTTTGGGGGACATTTGGCTTGTTTCGAAAAATTTATCAAATTTGACCAGAATCGCAGTACATAATCCATGGTTTTTCGATAAATCCGAAGTGAAAACGGCTCAAATTTTGGTGGTAGTCTCTACGTACGATATAATGAGGATTTTCAAAATATTAGAGTAAAAATCTTAAGAGAAGATAATGAAAACGGCCAAAATGGTCATAAATCCATACAAAGTGACGAGCGTCAAAACGCATGAAATACTTCAGAAAATGAGGAACTAGCACTCAAATCTAACAAGTATAGTCCTAGGGTATCTACATTAGTTTTTGGAGGACATATGACGTTTTTTGAAAAATTGATCAAATTTGACTGAAATCGCAGTATATACTCCACGGTTTTTCGATAAATGGCTTGTCACGCCCCAAAATTATTATTGGGACATATCAGACGACAACCTACGAAAAGTAGGCTAAGCCATTCTTATTCCTCAGAAGTCGAGAGTACACAACATATGCTACACAATATTATACATACAAATACTATTGTACAAACGATCACTAAGGCCATTTATTTATGTTACATGTCGATTTGGGTAGCTCACTCAAATTCCCACCTCCAGCTAGTATTGATCACCTGAAAAGATTTATTATTGAAGGGGTGAGCTCAACAGCCCAGTAAAAGACAGTTTCCGATTTATGACCATTTGAGCCAAACACCTAAGAGATTTTTAGAAAACAGCCAAAATGGTCATAAATCCATACAAAGTGACGAGCGTCGAAACGCATGAAATACTTCACAAAAAGACATACTGATTTGCCCATTTTCTACGCATCAAGTTGATGGTTTTTATTGTATTTTAACGTTCAAAATGATGTATTATACTCACTATAGGTGTTGAGTATCAGTTCTTAGGTTTTATGTAATTTTGGTCATTTTAAGCACATTTTGGAAGCGAACATAAATTGACGCGCTCTGTTGAAAAGCTTTCCAGAGACTTTTGGCGGCCGCGCTGCAAGCTTGGCGGAGCGTTAAAAGAAGCAAAAAGATTTGCGTCAAAAAATTTTCGCGGTCCACTGTGGTGAGCTTGGCGGCGGCGATGAGGCTTTGCGGGCCGTGGTGAAGAGCTTGGCGGACCGTGGTTTCTGTATTTTCCTAATTACGTATTTTTCTATTTTACGTTTTCCGGACTTTAAGAATCCCCGACTCTAGGTTTATTCATTCATAATTTGTAGAGAAAACAAGGAGAGGGGGCGGCTAGAATAAGAGTGGTGGCGGCGGACCGAGGGGAAGGGGGAAATCGCGTCGGAGGGAGAAGTTAGAATTGTGTTGGGAGGCAGTGGGAGCCGTCGACGGTGAGCGATCACTCCACTAGTGGAGTCGCCATCATACGACGAGCAAGCGTTGTGGCCGGACAGTATACGGTGGTGGTGTGTCCAAGTAGTCAGTGGTGAGGTCATGAGGTAGTACTTTGAGCTGGGTAGGGAAAGGGAAAGGGGGAGAGGAGAGAGAAAAGTAAGAGGCGGTGATTAGTCATTTTATTTCATTATTATTGATTATTGATTGTAATTAACTCAAGCTAATCATGCTCCTGTCAATATTATAGACGGATAAACTAACAGAAGTTCAAAAATGGGTATGGTGTGCAGTTTTCGAAAGTACGGGGGTACTGTATGCACAAAGTTAATCTGTAGGGGTACCGCGTGCAAAACCTTAAAGTACGGGGTACCACGTGCATTTTCCGATAATATAATTTATGGTGATTATTGTAGTAAGCTAAGTTATAGTAATATAAAAATATAATGTGATATGACAGGTGATGGGATTGTGGTATGAAGATGAGATAGTAAAATGGCTAATGTAAAAGTGGAAGTAAAATAATAATATGATAGGGAGTAAGTGAGTAGAAACATATAATATAATATGCTATCATTACTAATAATATTATAAAAAAAGATAAATCAACATTTTTATAAAACGAGTATAATAATGTGAATATGCAGTCCGGGCGTAGACCGGGCATACAAACTAGTAGGAGTATAAATTAAAAGATCGTCTTTTATGAGACTTTGTGATAGCTGATTTTGATTGTAATTGAGTCAATCTAATTAATTACATAAGAAAACGATTAGGTATTTAGATATACGACATAATAATTGTTTAAGGAACAATTTTTTGAAATAATGCTAAAAAAAAAATGTTAAACAAAATGGGTCGAAAAAAAAACTTGTTCAACAAAATGGGGTGTACGTCACCTATATATAAAACCGCCAAGGACCATGGTGGTTTCATGACTTATGAACAGTAACCCCAAAAAAAAATTGTGATCTGTAAAACCGCCATGGGGTTTGGCGGTTTTACATCAAACCCCATGGCGGTTATACTGTTCACAAAAAGAAAAAAAAAAATTAGTCCTAAAACCGCCAAAAAAACCAGCGGTTTTACATATGGGTGATGTGCACCCCATATTGTTGAACAAGTTTTATTTCTACCTATTTTGTTTCACATTTTTTCCTCGAACACTATTTCGTTAAATCGTTCTTGTAGCAAACCTCCACGAGGGGACATAAGTCGTCACACAGACGCTGAAACAATCGCGTTTTCCCAGAACTACTAGACTACTACTAGGGGTGTGCAAAAAAACCGCCAAACCGAAACCCGAACCGAAAACCAATTTACCCGAACCGAAAAAGCGGGTAACCGAACCGATAAAATGCGGGTTAGGGTCGCAACTTTGTGTGTATGCGGTTAACCGAACCCGAACCGAAAGTGGACATAATGCTTATTTTCAATAAATTAGGTTATAAGTCAACTAATTCACAAGTCTAAAATAAGATAATTAATCCAATATGTTGTTAAAATTCACTTGTTTGAGGAAAATAATACATAAATTAATTGAAGTATCGACGTATAGTGGAATCTTAATATTTTATCCATCAATTTTACTTAATTTGGTAGGTCAAATAGTGTCCCCGTACTAAAACGTTACCCGATTAAACCGAACCGACAAATCCATTTAACCGATGTGCGGTTAACCGAACTAACGGTTACGGTTTAGGGTCGGCCAAAAAGTGACAAAGGTTAACCGAACCCGCATTTGCACACCCCTAACTACTACCCCTCACTAAACTCCAAGAATTTTTCACAGTCTTCAGTTTTTTATTTACTGCCCTTCCATTTTACCACTGTCATTCACCCTCTCTCTCTTTTCTCTCTCCTCAGTCCACTGCCCAACTCAAATCCCCTCAAAAAATCCAAGCAAAACCCCACAATTTTCCCCAATCTCAATTCCCAAATCCCCAATTTTTCCCTGATCATATGTCAGTAAATTTCACCTGATTTCGCATTTAATTCGACAGTAAATGTCAACTTTTTTTACTGTCAACCTCTAATTTTGCATTTCCAAGGAGTACTTTATTACTAGTAGTACTACACACGCTTTCTCTCTCCTCCTCCTCCTCTGTGTTTCATAACTCCCCACATTTTTTTGTGGTGCTAAAACCCTAAGGGGGAATCTACCCACCACCCTGAATTTGTTGGGTTGTGTTTTTTTTCAGGTAAAGTTGTCAACTTTCCTTGTATTTTTGTTAAATCAAGGTTAATTTACTGTTAAATTGTTGATTTTAATGGCTTTTTGTTAATTAGGTGGTGTTTTTGATTTAATTGTGAATGTGTACACCCATTTCGTTAGCGTATTAGTTAGGGGTAAAGTTTGCGTACACCCGGATTTTTGGGGTAGCAGGATCGTGCACTTATTTTGTTAGCCTATTAGTTAGGGGTAAAGTTGCGTACTCTTGAATCTTCCGTGTGTTTGTGCATGCAGCTGGTTTGTTCAAATTTTCTGAGAAAGTCTTTACCTTTCTTTGATTTGGTTTCAGACTTTCAGTTGAAAGTTCTTGACTTTTGGAAATTGTGTTTAACTATTGTTGAATTTAAATTTCTGGGTGAAACAGGAGGATTTATCAGTGTAAATTTTATTAGGATTGTAGTTGTTATTGGGTTTGTTGAAAATGTATGATGGTTGATGGTTGATTAAGTATGTTGGAGTACTTTAGAGTTGACATAGATAGCTATGGGTTTGGGCTAGTGGTCATGTGGTGCTGTGTATGGCAGTTGTTGCGAAATTTCGTTAGTTGTGAGAAGTTTCAGTAGTGACAATAATAAGGGAATATGGGTAAATTGGAAATCGAGTTGCATTGGTTCTAGGTTGTTTTAGCTGACGGTATTGCGTGATGAGGAGATGAATTACGAATTACCGTATGTGTGATGGGGCTGAGTGCTAATAATATATATTGTAGGTTTGTTGGTTTAGCCTGTATTCAGATTCTTTTTTGTTGATACTTTGGTCAGGTGGAGTGAGAAATCTCAATGGGTTGTAGTTCTGAAGAGGACACGGATATTAGTGATTCTGAGATAGATGAGTATGGGGATAAAACTTTTGAGGAGCTTAAAAAGGGAGATCGTGAGGTAAAGGTCTCAGAAGAGAAGTATACATGTCCGTACTGTCCGGGGAAGAGGAAGCGAGATTACCTTTACAAGGATTTGCTGCAGCATGCATCTGGAATTGGGAATGCTAACTCAAACAAGAGGAGGGCGAGGGAGAAGGCAAATCACCTTGGCTTAGCTAAGTTCTTGAAAAATGAGATGCAAAATGGAGCTAGCTCATCTAACTCCAACCAGGCTGCTGACGAGGATCCTCTAGCTGGGTGTGACCATGATGAGAAGTTTGTGTGGCCTTGGATTGGAATTGTGGTGAATATTCCCACTCTTTACAGGGATGGCCGTTATGTAGGGGAAAGTGGTTCGAGGTTGAGAGAGGATTTGAGATCTAGGGGTTTCAACCCTAAGAGGGTCCATCCACTTTGGAATTTCAGAGGCCATTCAGGCACTGCTGTGGTGGAATTTAACAAAGATTGGCTGGGATTGAACAATGCCTTAGCATTCGCGAAGGATTATGAGTTGAAGCAACATGGAAAGCAGCATTGGCAAGCCAAGGACACTGAGAAGTCTGGGCTTTTTGGCTGGGTTGCACGTGCTGATGACTATACTTCTTCTGGAATTATTGGTGAGCACTTGCGAAAAATCGCCGACTTAAAGACCATTTCTGAGATGATGGCTGAAGAAGATAGGAAGGCTGACAAACTTGTATCGAATTTGACAAATTTGCTCGAGACTAAGAAAAAGAATTTGCAAGAAATCGAGTCAAGATTCACTGAAACCTCCATTTCCTTCAACAAGCTGGCCGAAGAAAAAGACAAGCTTCATCAGGCATATAATGAAGGCAAGTATTGTTTCTTCATTCTTGGTGTTCATATTATACTCTTTATCTGTACTAGGCCAATCATGTGCTTGTCATAAAGACTTAAGGAACTTTTTGTTACACCTTTATATGTTGTGCGCCTAAGAACTAATATGTTGATGAGATTTTCATAAAATACGTTTTCGTTCGTGCTGTTATATTCTTCTAGAAAATAGGTGAATTAATACCAAGCCTTTAGATCCAGGGCCTATTATATGCAAAAGATATATGCTCTTCTAAAGAACCTTGTGACCCCCTTAACATCAGCCTGTTTAGGCATGTAAAATGGGATACATTTACTAGCTCTGTACAGCAGGCCATAGGTCTCATTGAGTATTTTTTTTTTTCTTTTTCTAATCACTCTGCTAAATCTGTCTCTCAAACAGCCTAAATTATGAAAAGTCAAATACACTGCATCTGGAGTTGTCTATGACAGATGCACAAGTTTCTTTTCTCTACAAACAACATTGTTGCTTACCATTTGAATTACTCACGTGAATCAATCATATTTTTGGGTGTCGAGAATCTCATTCCAGCAATTATTTGTTAGATTTTACGTCATTGCTCTACTAAATTTCCAGTCTTCTATCAATCTTGTTTCAACTATACAACGAAGTTCAAGTGCTACTCAAAGTATTTACTGTTCTAGTAGCCTGTTAAGGCATTAAATATACTATCAAATGGCAGTACCTGTTTTCTTATAGCTTCTTTTAATTGCTGCAAAAATGTTATTATTTGAACTGTTGTACGCTGCCATTTCGTCATACTTCCTGTGTACAATATTTCATGTGTATGTTTGTCTTCATCAGAGATTAAAAAGATTCAGCTTAGTGCTCGAGATCATTTTCAGAAGATCTTCAATGACCATTCTAAGATTAAAATGCAACTGGAAACTGAGCGGACAGAGCTTGAGTTCCGTGTGCATGAGTTAGAGAAGCGCGAAGCCCATAATGAGAATGAAAGGAAGAAGCTTTCTGAAGAGATTGAAAAGGTATTTGATTCTTACTTGACTGCATTATCTCACTGCCTCTAATATGGAACTATTTGAGATTCTTAATGACAGCTATCCCAAAGTTACTTATAAAAACACATCGATTTGGTGTCTGTCCTGTACATTCAAGGACCGATTGTCTAGCCCCATCTAAAATTTTATCTCCTCCATAATGATGTAACATCAGTTACTTGTTATTTCTTCAGACTGCATTGACAATAATTTTCTTCTTCTTTTCAGAATTCCATGAAAAATAGCTCGCTTCAGCATGCTGCAATTGTGCAACAGAGGGCTGATGAGAATGTGCTGAAGTTGGCTGAAGTGCAAAAGGTTGGGAATTTTTTGTTTTTTTGCTGATTGATTGCAATCTTTTTTTTTTTTTTTTTTTTTTTTTTTTTTTTTTTTTTTTTTTTTTTTTTTTATGATGATCTTACCAATTGCTTATATTAGTAATTTGAAATGATCTCGAGCATTTTAATCTTACCATTGCTGAAGCGGTCAAGGTTTTTGGTATATTAGTAATTTGAAAGATCACATGTTATTTTGAAATCTTAAAAGGTCACCTGTATTTTATAAAGATCACACATGCATCTTGAATTTTGGGGACTAGCATGCTCCGATTCCTACTATAAGTACTGGCAGGAGGCGTCGCTGCGTTGGATGGTTTTACCAGGTCTGCTTCTTTTGAAGAGTTTGATTCTGACTTGGAAGGCTTTGTAAAACTTTCATGACAGAGAGAGAAGGAGGGTCTGCACAAGCGGATTTTGCAGCTCCAGAACCAGCTAGAGGCAAAACAAGCTCTTGAGCTGGAAATCGAGCAGCTGAGAGGGAAAGTAAACGTTATGAAGCATGTTGGAGATGAAGGAGATATGGAGGTTCTAAATAAAGTGGACGCAATGCTGAAGGATCTGCGAGAAAAGGAGGAAAGTCTAGAGGAGGTGGAGTCTCTGAATCAGACCCTCATTATAAAGGAGCGCATGAGCAATGAGGAGCTCCAGGATGCTCGCAAGGAATTGATTAATGTATGCATTCAGAACTATACATAATTGTTCACTTATTCAGTTTCTGGATATTGTTTTAACTCTTCTAATACATACATTACAAATGCTTGCGTGAATAAAGGGTTTAAAAGACATGTCAAATCGTGGGATCATTGGTATCAAGAGAATGGGAGAACTAGATGCTACAGTTTTCCAGGAATCGTGCCGTAGAAGATATCCTGAAGACATAGCAGATGATAAAGCTGCAGAGCTGTGCTCGTTATGGGATGAGTATCTTAGAGATCCTGATTGGCATCCTTTTAAGATGATTGGGTCTGATGGAGACTACAAGGTACTTGACTTCTGAATTTTGAGGTTCTTGTGGTTTTTATACCAAGTAACTGGTAGCTGTAGACTTTTTTTAATACTTGAGCTACAGGTAGAGGAATGTTTGCATTTTGCAGCGTCTTTAAAATGGGTCAAGGATATGACTTATCTTTCTAAAATTGACTGATATTTTCATCTGTTTTGGAATTGAGATGGTTCTTGAATGTGTTGTGTCTGACTTTCTCGTGAAAGTCGGAACATCTAGTTGTTGGAAGATAACGTAGACTCTTTGATGTTGTATTATGTATGGTATATTGATGTGACTGGAGGTTTACTTGGCTTGCATTTGGCAGGTGGGGGGGGGGGGGTTTCCTTAGAGTTGCAGCCTTGCAGCATAGAATGCTTATTGCTAATCCCGTTTTGCTTGGTGCAGGAAGTAATAAGCGAGGATGATGAGAAACTACGAGACCTGAAAAGAGAATGGGGCGACAGCGTATGCGATACTGTTAAGAATGCCCTAAAGGAGATCAACGAGTACAACCCTAGTGGGAGGTACATAATTACTGAACTGTGGAACAACAGAGAGGGAAGGAAGGCCTCGCTGGAGGAAGGAGTCTCTTATATACTGAATAAATGGAAGGAACACAAACGCAAAAGGGGTTGAGTTGAAGGTTTGTCATATCTAGTTGTCGTAAATTTGGAACCATAGTTCTGATATCTGTCCAAAGAACTTTTTTCTGATCTGACACTGATGCACTGCCTTGATGACTAACTGACCTTTGGATAATTTTCTCTGTTTCTTTTGCAAGGAGTAGCGTCTGTTCAGTTGCGCATCAGGGCTACATGCAATAGGCATTTCATGAAGCAAAAAGGTTCCATTTTATTATGTATTATGTGTTTAATAAAACCACCAATTCATCCCCCTGCTAAATTCAGACCTTGGTTTGTGTCCTCGTTGGTGGCTTGGACATTGAACCTCTACTGTGGCCGGGTTGGCGTAGGGACTTGCTCATTGAGCAAGGGACTTTAGTTCATAACCTGTATTTGAATTTTGAATTTTCTATGTGCTAATTGGCTATTATTTAGGCAAGGTAGAAAAGCTGGTGCCGGAGGTATAAACCTACCGGACAGTTGTATGCTTCAGATGCTCCTTTCAGAGCTAGATCTGTAACCGTGTATCTTGTATTAGTGTTTGCATGAGAGCTTCGTATGAAACAGTCCAATGTATCGTCGTGCATTGTTTGTCATCCAAATTTATTTCTATGTTTGTAATACAAACAGATTAACAGACTGTGTCCTGAGAAATTCAATATAAACCAAGGGGAATGCATCCCTAGTCCTACCCACGGATTCAACAACGCGGCGTAATCGGACTCATCCCACGAAGGCACGAACCAGCTAAATGATAGATGTATGATTGCAGAGCTATTGCATTGCCAAAAAACCTTTCAATTAAATGGTAAACACCGTGTTCACACCTAAAGACACAAGCGCAATGAGATTCCATTCTAGAATGACGGGGCGATAATTGATCTTTCCTAAAGAAGACTGTTTCAAAAAAATTCGCCCGGTGATTCATTTTTACACGCCTAGTTTACCGTTTTAAGATGGTTCCGTGATTCTATACCTGGCTAGTTGTGCCGAACACGCTACAATAGGACGGACAAAGACATTTAAGAAAGCAAAAATGGAAACGCGCCAATTTTCACAAGTGGCATTGTACTGTGTTCTTCTGATCATGTTACCATTCACAGGTACACTACTTTTTTCCCACTTCCATTTTCTTGTCTGGTCGTACAACATTGAAACCCTGTTTCTTCCTTTCATTTGGTAAAGTTTCTCTGAAACTCTTGCTTATTTTTTGGGGTTTATCAGCTTTATTTCGTCGTAAGTTTTGAGTTTAATGCCTTTGAATTTATATATTTTTCATCGTGTTTATGCATGAAAGCCTTTAATTATTAAAGTTCGTATCTTTTGTAGCAAGGAACATGTACCACGGTCTTATTGCTTGATTATAAGTGTTTGTGTTAATGTGTTATTATGATTAGGTTTTTATCTGTTGGTTCTGCCAAATTGGGATTATTCACTTGATTTGTAGTTGTTTATTGCATTTTGTTTGCAGCGAATTTAAACTGCAAAGTTTCTATCTTTGGATGATTCTTATCATAGTGGGTCAATCAAGTTGTTTTTTTTTTTTTTTTTTTTTTTTTTTTTTGAATAATTAACTTAATACGGTAATAGTAATGGTGAAATTTGCAACTCTTTTGAGGTTTAGTTTGGGTGGAAGCAAATTGATTGATTGATTGATTATGTAGAAAGTTTCAGTTTAATTGCTTGAAGCTGGTTTTCCACTCCGATTTGTTATGGATTCGGTGTCCCGTGTCCATTTTTTTTGTAGGGCTGTCTTATTTTGTTGAAAGATCCCTGAATTTTTTTTTTTGGCAAATGTTAATGTTTCATAACAAAGGAATGTTTTGAGGGGGCGGGGGATGCCGGATTGCAAGTCTTGATGTAAATTGTGACTAAAGGAATTATGTCGCGCTGGAGAATCACTGATAGGTTTTTGCTCGATTTATTGGAGTTGGAAATGCAGTAACTTTGCCCATTTGGGTTCTTACCAGATTGAAGGGTCTAATTGTGTTTGTTACTTTCAGTAGGTTTACTTGGAATCTTTGCAGAATATACAATGGAAGATAGCAATCAAGAGATAGATAGCCTGCGTGGTCTCGTGGGAAAACTTTCCAAGGAGCTTGATTACAAGAACCACTTACTGATGGAGAAGGCGGGTTTAAGTCTCGAAAAATTTGCCACTATGAGCTGTCTGATGGAAGAGAAAGATAGGCTCCTTGACGAAAGATCTGAAGTAATTGGTGCACTGATGGCACAAAAGTACAGGTTGCATGAAGCATATATGGAAGGTGATCATATCTTGTGTCGTATGCCTGCATATTTCTCTCTTGTTCAGCATTTGTTGAGGCTGTACATGGTTCTCAAATCAGTGTCTGTACTCATATATGGCTATGCATGATGCAGTGGTAGTTCTAGAGTTGTTATTTTGAATAAACTTGAGTACATTGGTGCAAGAAAGTGTTACTTGATGCATCCATGTTTATTGTTCTAATTGCAGGAATTTAAATCCCTGCCTTGTGTCTCAAACACAACCACAGTGTCTTCAATGTTGTTTTAGTTGTCGTATGTATTATTAGAAACTGTGATGCTTTTGTATCTTGCACCATTGATTACTGTGACATGAAGAATCGATGTATTTGTCTAGGACACATGAATGTACTTCCTCCCCGTACATGGATATTAAAATACATTGGCTGATTTCATTTTTTGACCATGTTAGGTTCAAATTATAGGAAAAGATGATAATGCATGATTTTTGTTCAGCTTGCCTATCCTTTTTTTTCGACACAACCCCCTTTCTAAGCTCTAAGAAGTCTTTTTTTGTTTGTTTGTTTGTCCAGGGATGCAAAATTATGAAGATGCAAAGCTAGAACTGGAGAAGGTTAAGCATGATTTGGAAGTTGCAAAACGCGAACATCATGATCAACCAACAATGGCTTTGGTTGAATACCAGGCAGAGAATGAAGACAGGCTAGGGACTGTCCAAGATATATCGGATGACTCCCAAAATAAGCATGGCAGGGAGCAAGAGAGTCTGATTCTAGAATCAGGAGCAGTAAGGCTTCTTTCATTTGATGACAACTATGCATTGAATAAGATAATTGCTGAAATCTTGATGGAAAGGTTGATATAGCTTCAGTTGTATATGGAGTGTTACTTATTAGGATACTCAAAGATGGGTTATGCTAGTTACATGCTTAAATGACTACGCAGTTGAGAAGACAATGCCTGAGGGTTCATGACAAGGAGCTGAAAACTCAAATTGACAATTTGAGGGAAGAACTTGATGAAAGAGTGAAAGAATTGCATCAGATTAAAAGCCGTCATCAAAATCTTTTGTCAAAGGATTACTCAAGCAATGAAGAGCTGCGAGCCGCAAGAAAGGAAGCCATGAATGTATAACTTCTCGCTTCATCTAACCTCTTTCATTCAGTGCTGTCAATTCATATCTTTATCACATCAAAGTTCAGTTTTTTTTCAATAATGATACTGCTAAGGTCTGTAACTCTGTATTTACCGATAATGATGGTGGTGTTTACACTGACAGTGTTTCCTAGTTATGAATGCCAAAGGAACGACAATTGGGATCAAGAGAATGGGAGAGATTGATCCACGACCTTTTCGGGATGCATGTTCTAAGAAACTTTGCAGCAGAACCAGGAAGAATTTTGATAATTTATATTCTTCATGGCAAGAAGAAGTCAATGACCCCAGATGGAAACCCTTCAAAAATGATATCAACGGAAAGGTGCGTCCTCATTATACTATCCTTCTACATCTGCGTGATTAGCACTTTAGAAACTAGAATGTAAATTGCGGTTTATCTTTGACATTTTATGTAATAGAACTTTTATGTTTTGCACCCGTCTTTCTACATAACATAGAAATGTAAATCCTTAACATAAAAGATTGATATGATCATATGAATCATGACAAAAATGGTTAACAACTGACTTTTTATGCTTAAAGAATAAAACTTTGCTATGCATGTGAATCTAAGTCTGAAAGATGCAGGAGGTTGTTGATGAAAATGATAAGAAGCTGGTGAAATTAAGAAAAATATGCGGTGTGGAAGCCTACAAAGCTGTTGTTGACGCATTAATAAGTCTGAATGAGTACAACCCTGACATAAGACATCCTATCTCTGAACTGTGGAACTTCAAAGAGGGAAGGCGGGCTTATTTGAATGAAGTCATCCATTACATAATCCAGCAATGTGAAATTCACAGAGATAAAGAGAATGAGCAGTCTGCAACTGTAATTGAGATGATGGCAGAGAATGAGAGACTGCTAAAGCAATTGGCAGATGTCAATGTTCTGATGGGTGAGAAAGACAAACTTCTTAATGAGAAATATGCAGCAATCGGCAAATTGATGGCCCAGGTCGCAGAGAAGGATAAATTGCTAGGGAAGATGTCTGCAACTGTTAGGACAATATCAGGAGAGAAAGGTGTTGTACTTGAAAATTGTAGGGCATGTGAGTCATTTCAGATGTCTCCTAGGCAAACTAACTAGTCAGTTTTAGCTAAATCTTTCTAGATGGCTGTTGATATGAAGCCTTCATGGGCTTCATCTAGTGCTGAAAATCTGTTTCTTTTTTTCGAAACCCATATTGCTGAATCAAATTAAGGGCTTGCCTTTCTTTGTGTTTACCCTTCTTACATTTTTAAGTTTCTGTAGGAAAGAGAGGGAGTCAATACATGAAGAAACAAGTTGAAGAGTTGGATAATGCGTTGCAATCTAAAATCGATGAGCTTTTGAAGAAAACCGAGCAACTTCGGGAGATAAAAGGGAATGCGTACTATGATTTTGCATCTTCATCAGATCCAATAGAGCCTTACAGAAAAAAGTTCAAGGACTCCAAACAAAATGTCATATAGCAAAGTAGTTCAAAATCAGAAAAATTGAAAGGTGAACACTCTAAACATTTATCATGCTATATATTTAGATCTTTAAACTGGGCATTTTTATGAGAAGAAGTGCAAAATTTTCGTTGTAATGTGTAGAGTTGATAGTGTAGATTCTTGATCCATTATATGCTTATCATGTACCTCTTATCTCATGTACGATGGTTTACCGAGTGCTGTCTTTCCATTGTTCAGATGGGAAGATTGTATATAAACATAAAAGAATATTCATGAATTCCATCCGTTGTTGTGTTTTGTGCAATCTCCACTAGGTCTTGGTGGTGTTCGCCACCTTTGAATTTAGTATGATTTGATACTATGAAGACTTGGACATTCTTAATTATTTTACTTCATAAAATGTCATTTAATTGGAAAGGTTTTTTTTTTTTTTTTCCTGCCATCAACTGCATGGTTTTTAACTTCTTGTCGTTGCTGTTGAAGTACAGCATGTTTGCGTTCTTCTCCCTAATTTTCTCTGCAGCGAGATCCTTACAGGTGTTTGTTGTGGTATTGTGTAGACACTCTGAGAGTTCTTGTTTATTTACAATTCATAAGATGCCATTGAATTGGAAACAATTCTGTTAGCAAAATACTAAACTTTATGTCAGTTTTCTAGCTAGAGCCTTCTCACTTATTTCAGAAATCAAGTTTTAACGTTTGTAAAGGGCTTAAAAGTATATCACCGTCTGTTCCAGCCACATTTCACTGCCTTTACTAGTGATGATTTAAAATCCGCGAAACAGTCAGGAGCAATACATACATACTTGATACATACACCCAAGTGAAAATCAATGTCTTCACCCCTAAACGCTTAGCTGAGCGTAGTTCCCTCTTTTACACCCCCAATCATTCAGGGAAGAACTTATTATTCAGTTTCATTTCTGCTGAAAGAGCTCAAATACTTAAATATCAAAGTCATGTTATGTTTCAAATTGTTGTTTTCATCCATTAACTGATTATTGTTACAGGTTGCTAGCTACCTCGTGTAAAAGATGGAGGTCTGTAGACTGAGGTGTGAAGATTCCGAACAGGAGAAGCAAGAGCCACATGCAACACTGCGAGTAATGGAGGCAGACCCTACTTTGCAGTTTATGTAAGTAGTATAAGGTCAAGAGTAAAAGGCAGTTCAAGAAAATATGGGGAAGTTGTGACGAGAATGATGATAATTTGCACAACTATTCTTAGTTTTAATCCGTTTTGCCATGAAGCTTGTAAGACAAGTATGAGTTTGCTTACTACAACTCGTCAGAAATTAAGCTGATATATTCTGAAATGTGTTTCTAAACTGTTCATACATGCTGAACCTGGCAGCCCAAACTATCAGATATCTTGCTGTTTTTTTTTTTTTTTTTCTTTCCTTGCTTATAAACCTATCTATCCTGATTTCTCTCTACTGTTTCACTACTTTTTCTCTTAAATTTTCGTTAAATTATTAGTCTTTTCGTTTTTTTCTTCTTCTAAATTTACCCTTTTAACTTTCTACATGTTATTGCTCTTACACTATGACAGTGTCATATGATGGTTCGTGCTAGCCAACTCTAGAAACAGAGAGACCATTAAGATGCTCCCATGGCATATAACTCAACCACAACCTCACTACATATCATTATATTTCTGGTAAAAGGCCATATTCTGTTCATTTTACAAAAGTTTCATGCGATTCAAAATTTCTTACTTCACTGTCTGAATGCTCATTATTAGCATGCAGTTTTCTTATTTCTTAAACGCTTTAATACCAAATTACTCCGTATGGAGATTAACACAGAAGTCACTATAATATGTGAACGAAAAAAATGAAATTTTGCCCTCTTTTGGAAACTGAAGGTTTTTCTTTTATTTTTAAGAAATACATTATACTTCATTATGTTGTACATGTTATGAATATCAGTTCCCATCATTGGCACAAGTGTTTGCATCTACCTACCTTCAACTTTTGAAATGTTCTGAAAATTGTCATATACACATTTCACTTGCTGTACTTCATTTTCTGAAATGTGCTGTCACCTTTGGTTGTACTAAAAGTTTGAAAATGCATGCTTTTTTCTTGCCAATACTTTCTATGTTGCTGTCCTTTTTTTATTTATTATTATCATCTTTGTAAATGAGTTTTAAAGAACTCACCTGATTTATTCCTGAACTTAGGATCAAGGTTGATGCTCGTTCTTTCTGCGATCAACTATTTCACCTGGTAAAGGTGAGCTTCTCTATCTCTATGTTTCTTAGTTTATCAAATTCAGTGTCTTATGCATTTGAAATTGCAAACTTAAAATGAATCTCTCGCTTCCTGACAATATCATTTCTGATGTCTTGGAATCGACCAGTGACTTATTATCATACTTATCAGTTATCACTCACATAACAAATGGCATGTTATGTTTCTGCATCTTTTCAATAACTTAGTACATAGCGCCTTTCTGCTGGTGTTTCTTCATTTTATTTTAGCCAATTGTAATTCAGGAGAAAAACACTGCACTTTGTTCTAGTCTGCAGGTGCGGTTTTTACAGAAGAATATTTCAGAAACCTGCAAGATCTTTATCTAAGTTCGTATAACCTGTAATTATTTTTGGATACCTGTTAAAATATGCAACACCTTGGCTGTTATTCCTTACAAACTTCACCTTTTCTCCTGTCTTGCAGAGTTGCAGTTGATCCCTTTGGAAAGAAGGTTCTAGAATGGAAAACCTCAACCATGAGAATGAGCTTAAAAGTTTAAGAAGCCTTGCGATGAGACTCGCTTGTGAGATTGACTACAAGAACCACATGTTGATGGAAAAGGATGAAAATATTGCTAAGCTTGAGGAGAGCTTGATGAAAACGAAGAGGTTGCTGTACGAGAGATCTGAGGCTGTCAGTGTCTTGGTGTCTGAGAATGCGGACAAAAATAAATTGGTTGATGAGAAATCTGCAGCTATCATTGCCTTCAAGAAAGAGAAAGATCGGATACTTTATAAGACAAGCACAGTTATGAACCTTTTGGAGCAAAAGAAACAAAACCTTGATGAGAGTTCTGCAGCTGTCAGCATGTTGATAGCACAGAATACAGAGAAAGACATTCTGATTGAAGAGAAAGAACGACTGCTTAAAGAGGCAATAGCATCACTGGACATGTTGAAAGTAGAAAAGGAAAAGCTTGTTCATGAAAAAGCTGCAGAGATCGGCACGTTGATGGAAGAAAATGCAGAGAAAGAGAGGCAGATTGACGAGATATCTGCCGCTCTTAGAAACCTGATGGTGGAGAGAGATCACTGGTTTGAAGCTTATCTAAAAGGTGATCACTAAAAACTAATTCCCCTTTTTTTTTTTTTCTTCAAATACCTTCTGCCCTTTATTATTTCATTTGCATGTTTCTGAGATCATGTCCAGAATTCCTCATAGTATCTGCTAGGAAGACACACAGATTATCACTGAACCAGAAGGCAGAAAATTTTTGGTGCTGAAGTTTTAACAACATTGCAGTATTACCATGTGGAGTAGTATTGTTATATTAAGTGTAAAGTTCTTATATTGTGTACCATTTGTATTAGCGATCAATAATCTACGTAAAGCATTTTTAGTTGTTCTACATATGTCAGTGTTGCTGCTTTCCGTTGACTTATGATGCTGGAGAAATGTTTCTGTGACTTAACATTTTGAAACGTCATTCTTCAGAGTCTGCAAAGATTGACCATATGAAGCTAGAAACTGAGAAACTCCTGCCGGTCTTAGAATCTAATAAGGAAGAACTAGAAAGGCTGATGAAGGAGCAGAACGAAATGTTGCAAGAAACTACAACAACTGAAATAGTGCAAGTTCATTACTCTCCGGAGTCTCCCAAGAATAAACCAGACCTCGTTCTCCAGGAACAGGTAAGATAGTTTTGCTTTCTAATAAGATTAATTGCTCACAGGCACTATATATGTCTTTTGTTTAGTGTAATTTGTACTTTCCGATTACTGCAGCAGAAATTCCAAGACCTGGAAGAAATAGGGGCTCAAGTTAACATACTAAGAGAAGAACTGGATGAAAAGGCAGAAGCATTGCAGAATTTGGAGATGGACAATCGAACTCTGATGATCAAAGAACTCAGAAGTAACCATGAGCTACAAGCTGCTCGCAGAGCTGCTATCGAGGTACTTGATGATCTTCGCTCTCTATGTTCAATTCTTTCTCTGACAGCAGGCTATATGCCTGTCTGTCTAATATTCTGATGACTAAGTCCGAGTCTTATGAAACTTTCACTTCTGTAGAGTCTGCAAACCATTCAGAGAACACGAGTGAATATAGGGATCAAAAGGATTGGAGAGGTGGATCAAAAACCGTTCAGAGATGCATGTTCTAAGAGGTTCCATAGTGGGAATTGGGTCGAGGAGTTTGGGGACTGGAAAGAGAAGTCTATGGAATTATGCTCCTTATGGCAAAACAATATAAGCGATCCTGGTTGGCAACCTTTCAAGCATGAAGACATCAATGGGAAACTAACTGTATGTTGTATCAAAATTTACTCGAGTTACCTTAATTTTAGACATGCTTTGATCGATACTAACTTGTCCTGATTGTCATATGCAGGAGGTGATAGACGAAAATGACGAGTCCTTGAAAGAATTAAGGGAACAATGGGGAGAGGAGGTCTGCCAAGCCGTAACTGAGGCATTGCTCGGAGTGAACGAGTACAATGCAAGTGGGCGCTATCCTGTTTCCGAACTTTGGAACTTCAAGGAGAACAGAAGAGCCACTCTAGGAGAGGTGATACAGTATGTTATCAAGCAATGGAAAATTCACAAGAAAAAATGAATCAATTTCTATCGCGATATAGGACATATAATCATATATATATAGAACTATTTAAAGGTTGAGTGAACTTTCTCCAAATGGAGCATTTTGGCTCATTGGTAAGCGATATATAGTAGTACATAACAAGCAGCAATGAACAAGCACATATCAGCATATGAATGAGCAAATTTATCCCTTTGATGAACAGTGAAACATCTTTAGGGCGAGAAAAATGCAATTTTGCGAACCGGTCTAATCTTGGACCGATGTCTCAGCCAATTAGCCCTATGATTATATCGTGAGTTGTCAATATTCAACTTTTTCCGTTATATCTACTTCTTTTTCTAAAAGGTCGTTTTAAGTACTTATTTGGGGGTGGATAAAGATTAAACAATGTATGAGATAAGAATCGAACATGCGACCTCTTATTTTAAGGAGACCGTTTCGGGTGTCAACCTAGCAAGTACCCATTAACGGACCCAGGTCAAGTACCCGATTACCAATTACGTAAAATTTCCCCCAAATTCGCTGACTACTAGAAAACATGTTGACAATCTGAGAAATCAAAATAGAATGAACTCCAAATCTCGAGATAAATCCGCCATCAGGCAAGCCAGAGAGTACCATTGCAAAAAACTTAGCTTCTTTCATACATTTTCACAGGAAAACAGCTCTAGTTTTTCTGGGCTTTCGACAGCTTCTTACTTAAGTCTCCTTGCTCATTGCTCTCTTTTCACTCAGTCTTTCACCTTTCTCCTCATTTCTCAGGTAATTTAATCAACTTCCCTAATTTTATTTCTCATTTTTAGTGGGTTTTTTCTTCTTTGTTGAATTGCAATGTTACACTCTTATATTAGTGATTGAATCTTGTAAAGAAAGATTGCAACTTTATTGCTTACAGCTGAAAAAGACCTTGTCTTTTCTAAAACCCATGTTTTTCCGATGAGAAATGACCATAAAATCAATGGGATTTACAATTTTCAGTTGGATTTTGTGTTTTGGGTAGATTGAATTAGAAACCCTGAGTTACAACAACCAAGCCTCGTTCCCAAAATGATTTGGGGTCGGCTAACATGAATAATCATCTGTAACCGTCATGTGCGGGCTATAAAAGTTAATGATCATTGCGAACAAGTATAAAAAGAATTGAAACACGCTTAGCAAGAGTTTTAAAATATAGTTATAAATTAAAAACCATGTGTTAATATGGCAAAATTTGTGCCCTCTTTGTGAGGAAGTGTATAATAGTATTTGGTTATGTCGAAATTGTGGCATGATGTTTAGCACAGGAATGTCACACATAGAAACTGTGTAATGTTTTATTTTAGGATGTGGGTGTTGAAGGAATTCAGGAAAGGTCTATGTTTTTGTGTTGTTGTATAGATTTGTAGACGATTGTTATGGAATTTAGAGTATTAGACAGTATTTTCGCAGGCGATATAAGTCAGTTTGGTGATTTTGTGGCTGTGTTTGATGGCAATTTACAGATGTGGATTAGGTGGGTGTAATGGAGAGTCACGATTCTCAAGAGTTGCAGCAGCTGCGTAAGCTCGCTACGAAGCTTGCAATGGAGATTGATGTTAAAAATATGAGGTTGTTTCACATGGAAGAGAAGTTTGATCAAGTATCTGTAGCTCTCCAGAGGGTGGAGATGGAGAAAATGAAGTTGCAGCAAGAACATGCAAGAGGTATGTTCTGGTCAGTCGTAATTTTGAATTCCTGTCAACAGAAATTTGAGTAGGATTATCTTCCAAAATGTGGTCTGTTTGAGTTATGCATTTCTATTGAATATTGCATTGTCTCGATGTTAAATTTTCCAGTGTTATTACAACTTTTGAAAGTTCATGCGAAGAAACAAATGTAACAGATTGTTGAGCTCATAGAAAGATAAGAATTTAGGACTTAGTCTTGTACTATACTAGGGGTGACTAGATGTGCTTTGCATATATCAAAACTATCTCTTGCAGACTTTCTCCTGCAATTGGGGTGAGGACTCCAAAACCTAGGGCAGAGAGTTCTGTTTTCCAGGAGCCGAAGGTTTTTTTATTTTTTAGGAGAAGGTATTGGTTAGTGGTTATAAGATTTTAGGTGAGAAGCATTGCAGAGAATCTACGCACGTAGGTAATCAATGTGTTTTCTTAACTCTGCTCATTCGAGATCAGTTCATGGGTTTGCACTGCGTCATTGTATTTGAGATAGGTGATCTCTACTGATGCACTGTTAGGAAACAATTTTTCCACAATTCCACTAGCTGCGGATTATTTCTGATAGGTATAGTCATATAGATTAACTTAGGCCATCTTAGGTGGAATTTATGGGGGTAGGTGTATAATTCAACTTTATCTGATCAAGGTCGAACTGATTTGTTTTCTCTTGATAAGCAATCGGCAAAAAAAGTCATCAGCAAATCAGAGGGACGGTGAAGGTTTAAATTAAGATCTATAGAGGGCTCATGTTGTCATTTCTTACCTAAGGGTATCTCTTTCATTATGTTTCAGTGAATCATCCCTTGATATCTGAAACTTCACTTTGTTGTCACTTGTCGATACTCCATAGGGCTGTTGTCATCTTCCATTTAAACTCATTGTGTGCAGCATGATTGTTATCTTTGTTTTTTCATTATTTTGCATTTTCTGTAATAGCTATGTTTTTATCTTTTCAGTCTCGATGTGAAGATTTATTTTGTTGTGTTTCTTCCAGAAATACAAAGAATGCACTGTATGATGATGAATAGTGAGAAATCAAAGCTTGAGTTGGATACCAGAAGGAAAGAAGTTGAGCTGAGAGCTAAGGAAGTTGACATGCGTGAAAGCCAAGTCAATTCTGAAAAACAGAGGGTGTGTAGTCTCTTATCTGCTGCATTAATTTTTTTTATCTAAAGGTTCTTAATTTCAAGATTTACTTTCTCATCTTAACTCGTTCTTTGAATAAAAGATGTTTACTAAATGATTTATGGGTTCTTCTTAATTTTCACTTTTCTGAAATCAAAGATTCTTCTGAAGTGTTATTCCACTAAAGCTAAATTTGAATGCCTTGATATTTGTGTTGTTTAATAGGTCAGTGTTTTATTAAGTGAACTGGAAGATGGTGGATCGGAAATGCAAGATTTAGAAACCCTAAACCAAACACTTATAAGTAAAGAGCGTACAACAAATGCAGAGTTGCAGGATGCCCGTAAGGTTTTGATTCGCGTAAGACTCCAGCTCATTTTGGTGCTCACTCTGAAGCATGACTGAGTTTGCATTACCTCTTAGAATGCTTAAATTATAATTATTTGATCCTCCATTATCTAGGAGACTGATACAGTGATACCTTCTATTAACTGGTGCAGTTGCTGCAAGGATTGACAGATGTCCAGGGGGACATCGGAATTAAGAGAATGGGGGAAGTTCAAGTTACACCTTTCCGAGAGGCATGTTTGAAGAACAAGCGTTCAAGTGATTGTGATGTTGAAGCGTCTCGTGTTTGTTCATCTTGGCAACAAACTATTGGAGATTCTAACTGGCATCCGTTTAAGAATAAAGAACTGAATGGAAAGCTACAGGTGTGATTCCTTCCTTCAGCACTTTGTTTTCTCCGTTGTCTTCTATCAGCTATGTAGTTGGTTGCGGAAGTTTTTGCTTGGTATTGCTAGCCCTTTTGTGCAGAGGTATGATTGAATGTTGTTTGATGTTAGACACTTGTAACTTTTTAAGTACAATTTCCTGTTCTTAATAAATATAAAGCCACTAGACTTTCCGTGTTCCTCTTCTAGTAGATTGTTTAGTGAATGGGAACTTAGATATCAACTTTCCCTAATGAAGCAAATGCTTTCTTCTTAGTCCTTTTGTGGTCTGCCTCCGTATCATTTGAAAAATACGATTTCGATCTTCTTCCCTATTCTCTTTATATTATCTAGGGGCACATATTATCAGTAATCAAGGATTTAAGATGTCAAAATCAGAAGTCCGTGCTAGATTGTTGTTGTCTTGTTTCTCATAAACTCATGTCAGCATGTGATATCATGTGTATGAAACTTTGATCGGGCCTTCATATGTGTGTTTGGTCAATTCAGGAAGTTATAGATGAAGATGACCTTAAATTGAAAGAACTGAAAGTTGTATGGGGTGAGGCAGCATATGACATGGTGGTAAAAGCATTGTTGGAGCTGAATGACTACAACTCCAGTGGTAGATATGTTGTTCCTGAGTTGTGGAACTATAAGGACGGGAGGAAGGCCAGTCTTCGAGAGGGAATAGAGTACCTTACACAGCGACTAACGACAAAATCCCAGAAGCGCAAACGATAATATTTACTACCTCGAAGGTGTGTTTTCACATCAACTATTTCTGTGCTGATATATTTGAGCGGCCTTCTTTAGACCAGTGGTCTACTGCAAGTGACTGATGAATTTGATATTTTGATTACCTTCTCTTTCCAAACATCAAACACACTTGAGTATCAATAATAGCTGTATTTGAGTTTCTTGTAGAATTGCTTGTGTCTTTTTGAATTGCCTTGAGCATTGCGTGGATGAAGTAACGCCTTTTTTTTTTTTTTATCTTAGTAGGAGAATCACCGAGGACCGCCATACTCATAATCTTGGACTTTTGGTATTGAACTAAGAACTCAGAAGTTGAATGTTGACGTCAAAAGATAAAAGTTGAATGCATGCTACCACAAATTCGAGTTGATTTTCTGTTCTGTAGCAGGGTTATTTTTCACGTTACTTCTGCTGACTATAGCAGGGTTATTCTTAATCACATTCTACAGTAATATTCATGTAGCGCATTACTCTATGAACTTGGTAAGGCCATTATAATGTTACATTGCAGTCATTAATATGCTGTGATTTTCCAGCCTATCTTTCAGCACCTGCTTACTCTGGAACAACGCAAGATCTCAACAAGGCACAACTTATCATGTGCTCAAGCTCGAAAGCTGCTAATTTGCACAACAGATATGGAGAACTGATGCGCGTGAAACAAGCATTAAGAATGGTGAAATCTGCTCTCAACTGTGAAGTACACTTACAATTTCAGCAATACTTGCGAAGGTAAAGTATGTGTACCTGATGGTCTTGAGCCAGACGTTAAAAGTTCTGCATTCCACCAGAGTATGTGCTCAAATACTTCCTTGCGACCAATTAATGTCTTTCGTATGTCTGCATTTCCGCCAAGTAGTTTTTAAGCTAACCTGAAGTCTAGTGATCACCTCAACAACTGTGTGGCCATCTCCTCGACTCTTGTACTGTTGTCTTGTAAGCTGACGGGCAAAAAAAAAAAAAAAAAAAACAGAAGAAACGGGTAATCTGTAATGCCCTTACCTCTCTTCGTAATTTATTCAAATTCAATAACTGATCGTGTTGCTCGTGCTGAGGTCTGATGCTGATGCAGTGATGCTAGAGTGCTCTGCAGGTTTAATTGCTATTGCTCTCACTGTCAGTACTCAGTAGTGTATGCTGATCGTAATACACCGTATCACTCTCATTCATTTTTACTGTTGCCTTATTCCGCCAATTTTAAGCACTTAAAACTCGTTACTATTACACAAACAAGCAGTGAAAGTGAAACCTTCGTAACAAAACTCATTAGAGCTGACATTTGAGGTCCAAATATCATGTTGATTTCGGGTTGTACTCGGAACATAGTTACAATCATGACATTTTCATGAATCTGTGTCGGGATCAGTGAACCGTGTTCGTGTATTGTCGATTTCGGACTTTTCTTGATAAACTTGGGTTGGGTTTGTGTTCGGATCAGGATTACCACGTCCCCGGAACATAGGACGCTGGACTCCCAACATCAAGTTAACCAAAACCATGTGGTTGTCCAAAGTGATTTTGTTATAAATGACAAAATAACAAGTAACAACAGTCAACATCACTGTTCTGTTTTGTCAGTCCTACAGTCTACTTTATACAACAATTATAGTAACAAAGTACTGTATTTGTATTTCCCGTTTGTCACTATTTCTACTTACAGCACGCAAAGATGTCTCCCAACTCCCATTGAATCATTAATCAGAGTATCAGACAGTGTAATGAAACAAATTCTGAGAAAAAAGGGTGGAATCAAATAGTCATGAACACAAACACAGCTTCAGCATCACTCTACATTGATAATCAAACCCAATTTCTTCCCTCCAATTGCCAATACTCAGGTCTGTCTCTCTTTCTCTTCATTTGCTGTTTTTTTGGGTGGTTTTGGAGAGTATTATTACTGTATTTTAAGAAAGATTGTCTTTTAATGGGTTATTATAAGAGAATAATGTGGGTCTTAATGAAGATTGTAACTTTCTTGAAATGCATGTTATGGGTCTTGAACAATTTTATGAATACATTGACATCGATTATGCTAAGTACTAGCACTATGCTAGGGCACAACATTAGAGAGCAAATTATTCAAAATGATGAATCGGTTTTTCTGACGTATGACACGTGTTAAAAACCCACTTCCTTTCATATTTAAGTGAGATTCTCGGTTTTTTGAACGTGTGGCCCAAATGCAGATGTAAGGAACACATTTTCTTTTTTATTTAAGTGAGATTCTCCTCAAATAATCAATGTCTCATATTGTGTTTTCCCAAATGAAAATCTCTGTATAGATAAAGAGAAAATAGCTGTAAATTGACAGCAATTTTGGTAGAATCTTCTATGCACTAATGTACAGGACTACAGGAGTTTACATTGTAACAGATTAACTAACTCTTTAACTTAGGATTAATTAACTGAATGCATCAGTAGCTTAGACTGTTAAACTTAATGGCATCAGTTTGATTCTGATGATAAAATCTTGAACCTGAATGAATAGCAGTAGCAGCACGACCATGTGAATAACTACAGTTTCATACAAACCCGTCCGAGTTCTCGCAATGGGTTTCTCTAGAAAAAGTTGTTCTTACTGTATTAGGGGAAAATAATAAGTGCATTTACATAATTGTAGTTGTATTACGTTTTTCTCGTAATCGTGTTGCTAATTAACAATGACATGATGAAATAATTGTGCCTTCTGATGTTGTTTGTTTGTGTTTGTGGTCGTGGATACGTTTGTGCATGATCTTCAATTCTCCGAAATTTGCCAGGGACTGAAGCTACATGTTCGGAGTTTGAGACTCGTGCTATATTAAACTCTCAAGATGAGCTAATAGCAAGCTTGTATGCGGAGATAAATGTCAGGAACTCGGAGATAAAGGAAGTTCAGGACAAGTATAATCAGACTTGCTCAACTGTGTCCAGTGTAATTGCAAGCCTTGTTCAACAAGTTGAAGACCAAAATAAGAGGATTGCCGAATTGAAACACAAGTATGAGGAGAGAGAAGCAGCTTGTTCTTCCTTTGCAAGGCTCATTGTTAGCCTTACACAGAAAATCGATCTTAAAGATGAAGTAATCGCAGATCTAGAGCACCATTGCAATTATATGCATGATGATGTTCAAATGTTTAAGGAAGAGAATTACCGTTGGAACATATATTGCCTCCAAGGTAAGTTCTCAATGACCATCCTAGAACCACAGTGCTGTCATTTCCTGAATGTGTGTATTCATTTCAATTTATATATGTACGAGATGCCGAGTTTGATCATTATTTCAGAGTCAAGAAAGATGCAGGCTGTATATCTGCAAAACAAAAAGCTACATTCTGAGATTAAAACTATGGAGAAAAAACTTGAGCAGTCAGTACAAGGGATGGATGGAGCTCAAAGTGGTCTAGGGCATAACTTATCAATGGTAAATCTTTTAATTACAGAAAAAAATGTCTTAATCTCTAGACATTGGAAATTTCTTAATACATGGTAAGTAGGAAAGTGCTGAGCTTGTTTGGATAACGCAGTACCTCAGTAGCGAAACTGTAAGGGACTAAACAAAACAGACATGGTCTTTTATTTGCTGTATTTCGAAGTTTTTCACTATAGATTGTTAACCTGTTGTTACTTAATTCTGCATTTATGCCTATGTTTTAAAGCTAACCCGAACATTAATGTTTTGGACAGAGTCCGAGTGAGATAGAAACTCTGAGGACTGAACTCGAGGAGAAACTGGATGATGTTCAATACTTGCAAAACCTTACTGAAACACTAATTTTTAGGGAGCGTATGATCAACACTGAGCTAGTAGATGCTCGGGAAGAACTGTTAAGTGTAAGTCTTCAGTGTTTTCTTTGAGGAGATTCATTTCCATTTGACACGAGCAAAATATGTGAGTCCAACCAAGAAAGCTGTGTTTCTTCTTGACAGAAACCTGAAAAATGACCTGCAATTTTCGCCTCTGGTTCAGGGCCTGCAATCAGTGCTCAGTAGCCGAAAAATGCTAGGGATCAAAAGAATGGGAGAACTGAACTCAAAACCTTTCCTTGATGCATGTGGTTCAAAGTTTACAGGAGACGTCGCTGAAATTAGATGTGCTGAGGTCTGCTCTTTATGGGAAGAACATCTCAAGGATTCAATTTGGCATCCTTTTAAGCACAGCAACATTAACGGCAATCTGCAGGTAATATGCAAACTTTTTAGCTTATTCTTCAAGTCACATTTTAGCTGTAAATTGCTATGCTACCGATACTTAGTTGTGCCTACTGTCTCAGTTCACGGCTTCTCTTGGTGATCTGAAACATGTTTTTTTTCCACATTCGACATGTTAAGGCTTATTTCTATCCGTGTATGTCTAAATTATAGGACATTATTGACGAGAGTGACTCGAGATTGGACGAGTTGAGGAAGGAATGGGGCGAGGAAGCGTACAAGGCAGTGACAACTGCTTTGTTGGAGCTGAATGAGTACAATCCGAGTGGGAGGTATCCAGTTCCGGAAATTTGGAATTTCAAGGAAGACAGGAAAGCGAGTCTGAAGGAAGTTATTGCATGCATGATCCAGCAGCTTAAGTCTCACAAACGCAAGCGTCATTAGAGACTCGACTATTATCAAAGTTTGGGTATCAACTTTCGTTATAAAGCTACCTACCTTTAATAGAGGCGAAAGTAGTAAAGGAACCCCATACGTTTGCTTTTATGTGAAATCAACTCTCACATGTTTCAATTGTAGCAATTGACCCCCATAAGTTTGTCAAAATGTGAAATTGAATCATTCGCCAATTTCTCTTCAATTTCTCACCAAATTCACTCACAGTTACCACTTAAATATAAATTGTACATTATATCATTGAATGGATACCGTATCACTATTAAACCCTTCCCAAACCATTTCACTATTAAACCATATCAACAGAAGAAACAAAAAAAAAAAAAAAAAAAAAAAAAACCAAATTTCATTTTGATGGGCACTCACTTAACATTCATCCTTCCCAAACCATTTCACTATTAAATCTGATTTTCTAAAAATGGTCCATTGATCTTTACCCTAATATAAATATATAATCAAAATTGCAATTTGTTTTTATAAGATAACTTATTCTAAGAACAATTTCATGACTCGTGAATGAAACCAACCCAAAACATGTGATGAATCTGATGATCACAAAATTCGAAGAATAGATAAATTATCTTTAAGTTAATGTCTACAAGTGTAACCCACAAAAAGCTAAGCCCAAATATATCACGTTAAGTATTTGTATTTTAATGTATTTTGCTCTTTTTTTTTCTTTCGTAAATGGTATAATGTACTCCCTTCGGTCCAGATTAAACTTCTCGCTCCCTTTTGCGCACTTCCAAAGAAAAACTAATAATTAATAATTCATTTAGCAAATAAATTTAAAAGATAACTATCACCAACATCTTTATCTAGCATCCTTAATTATTCACTCGACAAAAAACGTAATATTTTAGAAATGGGGAAAACAAAGTCGAAACCCGAAAAAAGAGGATGGGAAGTTTAATCTGGATCGGAAGGAGTACAATTTATTTTGAAATGATATATATGGGTGATGAGAAATTGGTGAGAAATTGAAGAATGACTCAATTTCACATCATGACAAACTTATGGGGGTCAATTGCTACAATTAAAACATGTGGGGGATAATTTCACATAAGAGCAAACGTATGGGGGGTCATTTACTACTTTCGCCCTTTAATAGATGGGTAGAAACTAGAAAGTAGGGTTACGCTGATTGCTGCGTTAGGACTATAACACTAGCGTTTCATGCGCAATTTTCTTCGTTTTTACAGCAATCAGCAGGTGTATCATATTAGATAGCTAGACTATATCTGGTAACTGACTGATGGATATGGTGTACAAGGCATTCAGGCAGTCATCCTATGATCCTAGTTGCCAAAACTCGAGTATTCCCTGATTCCCTCCAATTTATTAGGCTCTTTACGTCTGATTTTAATCCAAACTTAAAAATTTGCCGAAAGAGTTTAACCAACATATCATACCCACAAAATTAAATTACAAATACAATTGCGACATTTTCATGAAACCCCAATTAGTGATCCGTGCTAGTATCTTGTCGATTTCGGAGTTTTTCCCAATAAAGTCGGGTTCGTGTCCGGATCAGGGTTACCCCGTCCTCGTAAGTCGTAACACAGGACATTCTATACACGGGGTAAAAGAGGTAAGAGTGTACCATGTGGTTGTTCCAAGTCACTTTTGCTATAAATGCAGCTTTTTGCTTTCTCACAATCTTACTCCTACTCAGAACTCTCACCTCGTTGTGTAATAAAACAAAAGTCTACGAAAAATGGAGGAATCAAACGTAGTCATGAGCACAAACAAAGCTTCAGCGTTACTCAACCATGATAATCAAACTCAATTTCTCCATTATTCAGGTTTTCTCCCTCTCTTAGCTTTCTCATCATTTGCTGCTTTTTTTTTCTTTTTTTCTTTGGTAGGTTGGAGTATTTATGAGTTATGACTATATACTAAGAAAGATTACATCTTTTAGTAATTTAGTGGGTTAATTTGTGATATTAATGTGGGTCTTTAATTCTTTATAAAGATTGTGACATTCTTCAAATGTATGTTGTGGGTCTGTTGTTGAAAAAGATTATTTCATGGAAATTAATTTATTTGAGAAAAAGTCCTAAACTTTAGACTTCATTCTCTGTTATTGCACGATTTCCAGGTTAACCAAGTAGAGTGTATCATGATATATTGTGAATAAACGGGCGAGGTTGCGTACATTTTGACCTCCTAAACACGGAATAATTTAGATTTTATGATCTTTATGGAAACTGAAATGATTGCTAGATTAGTAGAGAAACAAAAATTGTATGTGAAGTTAGAGAAAACTTGTAATTTTGTAAATTGGCAGTAATTATTGGAAATTTTCTATGTATTCTAACTGAAAAACAATGGCAAGACAGTAAAGAAATGATGGGTTTTTGATTAATCTGACAGTAAAAGGGTAAAAAAGTTTGATTCAGACAAAATCTTGAACCTGAACAATTAGGCAGTTGCAGTATGACCACTGTTTCTTACATCAGAGTTCCGACAATATGGATTTTCTTAAAAAAGGTTGTTCTTGCTGTTTTAGGGTTAATTGATAATTGATAAGTGAATTCACATGATTTTTAGCTGTATTAGGTTTTTTTCTCGGAGAAGTGTACCTAATTAACATCTGACATCAGATAATTGTGCCTCTTCTGATGTTGTTTGTTTGTGTTTGTGTTTATGGTCGTGGTCGTGGATACGTCATACGTGTGTACATGATCTTCAATTCTTGCTTCCGAAATTTGGCAGCAGGGACTGAAGCTACATGTTCAGGGACTGAAAATCGCGCTACATTCAACACTCAGGATGAGTTAATAGCAAGCTTGTATGCAGAAATAGGTGTCAGGGACTTGAAAATAAAGGAAGTTGAGGACAAGTATAATCACAGTTGCTCAAATGTGTCCAGTGTAATTGCAAGACTTGTTCAACAGGTTGCAGACCAAAATGTGAGAATTGCCGAATTGGAGTACAAGTATGTGGAGAAAGAAGCTGCTTGTTCTTCAGCTTCAAGGCTCATTGCTAGCCTTACACAGGAGATCCATCACAAAAATGAAGATATCGCAGAACTGGAGCACCTTTGCAACAAGATGCAGAATGATGTTAGAAGGTTGAAGGAAGAGAGGTACCGTTTCAACATATATTGCCTCCAAGGTGAGTACTTTATGACTGTTGTTGATACCACTGAACTACGGTTTCCTGCAGATGTGTATCCATATCGGTTTATGTACTAGATACTGAGTTTAAACATTTATCAGAGTCAAGAAAGATGCAGGCCTTATATCTGCAAAACAAAGGGCTAAAATTTGACATTAGAATTAAGGAGAAAAAGCTTCATCAATTGCTAAAAGGGATGGATGGAGACCAAAGTCGTCAAGCGCAGAAGTTATCGAAAGTAAGTCATTTGATTACCAAAAAAATGTCATTTTTCTCTAGCCATCAGAAGATTTTTAGTACATAGTATGATAAAAGTCCTGATCTTTTTGTATAAGCATGTGCACCCGTACACGCAGTACCTCAGTAGCGAAACTTGTATTGGAGGATATGAGATAATGAAGATTAGGAATGTGAGATCATGAGATCACTTATTAGTGGGAATAAGGGAAGATTACTATCTTCTAAACAAACCTGGAAGCTAAGGGACTTACCAAAAGAGACAAATAGTATGTGATTCGAACAAAAATCACAGTGTGATTCAAGTTTGGCTCCTGATCTTTTATTTGCTGTATTTCGAAGCTGCTACTGAATTTTGCTCATTATGAAGAACAATGCTCGCACAGGATGAGTCTTACAATCTTAATTTACATCATTATGTATATGTTTTAAAGCTAATCCGAACATTAATGCTTTGGACAGAATCTGGTAAGCTGTCAACAGAGTGAGATACAAACTCTGAAAACTGAACTCGAGGAGAAATTGGAAGATGTTAACTACTTGCAGAACCTTAATGAAACGCTGATATATAGGGAGCGTGTGATCAATGATGAGCTAGTAGATGCTCGAGAAGAACTGTTAAGCGTAAGTGTACAGTGTAAGCAAAGTGTAGTACTTTGAACCAAGAAAAGCTGTTTTTCATCTTGACAGAAACCTGAGAATTGACCTGCAATTTTCGCCTCTGATTCAGGGTCTGCATACAGTGCTGAGTACAAGAACAATGCTAGGGATCAGAAGAATGGGAGAACTGAACACGAAACCCTTCCGTGATGCATGTGGTTCAAAGTTTACAGGAGAAGACGCTGACACTAAATGTGCTGAGGTCTGCTCTCTGTGGGAAGAACATCTGAAGGATTCTCTTTGGCATCCTTTCAAGCACAGCGACATAAACGGCAGTCTGCAGGTAATGCAGACTTTATAGCTAATCTTGAGTCATCACATTCTAATCTGTTATGTTAGAGATCAGTGTTTGCCTAGTCTCCATCCAAATTAGACATGTTATGGCTTATTTCTATCCATGTATACCGAACTTGTAGGACATTGTTGATGAGACTGACTCGAGATTGGAAGAATTGAGAAAGGAATGGGGCGAGGAAGCCTACAAGGCCGTGACAAGTGCTTTATTGGAGCTGAATGAGTACAATCCGAGTGGGAGGTATCCAGTTCCGGAAATTTGGAATTTCAGGGAAGATAGGAAAGCGAGTCTGAAGGAGGTTATAGGATACATCATCCAGCAGCTTAAGACTCACAAACGCAAGCGACATTAGAAATCTGACTGCTCTTGCTTAAGGCTGTCATCTGATTTGATGACTAACTAGCTCGACTATGACAGTATGACACACACTCCTGTACATTTACATCTATCGTGTTAAGTAACTTAGTGACGGAAACACGTACAATTAGTGGCAAATATACTAAAAATTATGAAAATGTCCTAAAAAAAACAAGAGTGGGACACCGGGATTTTTTAATTTTTTTTTTCAGGATCCGCCACTATGCGCAATTGATGTGTCAGGGCTCAGGTATGATCCTAAGTCCTAACCCGCTAAATCTCAACTTCTCAAATACTCCTTCCCTTGTACCAATTTCTATACGTTTGGTCTTGCTCATAAAGTCATAAGTCATCTCCCTAACATTTCACTTTGAAATAAGACGATTTCACGATCCATACGATCTGACTCTAAATCATTTTAGGACTATTGGACTAAACTATTGTCGTTGTTAAGAAATACGGAGTTCATTTAATGTAAGCTTAAATATTAAACATGAGCTCGCACTTTATGAGGATTCGACCCCGAGATAAGCCTCCATATATTTACTCCTTCTTAGGTCCTGTTTATTAGGAGTTAATAAAAGTAATATTCAGATCAGTTCAGAGTCATTTAAATCAGATCATATCAGATTAGAAACGTTCAAATAACTATCAATGTGTTTGGTCCATAATTGATACTAATTTGCTGAAATTCAATCAAATTTTCAACAAATTCAGATCAGATCAGATCATTTTAGAGTCATTTAAATCAGATAAGATCAGATCAATGTCATTTAGATCAGATCAGATCAGATCAGTTTAAAAATATGTAGTCTCATCTAATAGAGCCCTACTCGTATTCTAAACCACTACGTCAATCTAGATGCCCTCGCGAACTCGCACTCGGTCCAATGACCATTCCCCCAAACTATTCCTCAGTGGCCCGTTAAAAGGAAAAGCCCAAAGCCCAACATTTACACCAAACTTCAACATCACATTCATATTTATACCTTCTCCCTTAAACCCTAATCGAACCCCCTCTTGCCTCCTTCTCTCTCCATTTTTTTTTTCTCTCATCCACCATTTTTTTTTTTTTTGTTTTTTTCTGATTCTTCTCATTTATATGAAAACTCATGTTTTTCAAGTATTATTCTGAAGAAAAAAAAAAGGGCGATGATTACAAAATGACTGAAATACCCTCTCTCTACACCACGGCTCCGCCCTCGAGTCCTCCATCACCACCTCTTCCTCATTTTCTCTCTCCTCTTTTTTTTTTTTTTTTCGTTACATGACCCGGTATCGAACCCGGACCCGTTGTTACTTCTTCCTTTGTTGAAGTCTTTGGGCAGTGATTATAAAGAGAGAGGGTAGAGTTGGGAGATTAATTAATTTTCTCTTAATCTATTTTTACTCGATATTATTTTAGAGGGGTAAAATTTATTTGATAAAAAAAACGCCGCTCCCTTTTTTTAATTAATTTATTAAAAGGTTGAGCTTCAAATTTGTTTTTTTGGGCGTTTTTTTTTTCTTTGAATTTTTCT
Source organism: Spergularia marina (assembly GCA_963680865.1). Taxonomy (NCBI): domain Eukaryota; kingdom Viridiplantae; phylum Streptophyta; class Magnoliopsida; order Caryophyllales; family Caryophyllaceae; genus Spergularia; species Spergularia marina. Next base: position 25,315,547 of record OY804554.1, on the reverse strand, counting down.
TTCTAAAATTTTCGAGTAATTTTAGGTTGGTTGAGGATTTTAATTATAAAAAAAAATCCGACTATGAAGATTTCTCTAAATTTACACTTGATATGAGCCCTTTATATTTTTCCTACAATTCTTTTTTCTTTTTTGAAAGAAAAAAAAAACATTTTTTTGCATGATTAACGTTGAATTTTCTGAAAATGAATCTGTTGTTTACTCAATATATTCAATTAATAATCAAAATTTGATTATTGATTATCTATTCGTTTGATGTTTGGCCTCTTCTAATTGCACGGACAGACAATTAATGGCCCCGATTTTTTACGCTCATCGATTTATTGAATTCTTTGCGTTTAGTTCAATAACGAGTTTCGGCTTTTTGAAGTTTCCGAAAACGTCGTCTTATACTTGAATTACGACTTAGCTAATTGCTCCATTCCGAGGACTTTTTTAGTTTTTCCCCGTAATGATTACCCTCATTTGTGAGCGCAAATGTACATAATACGGTAATTGATATGAAGTGAGATAGTTTCGGCTTTTACGCAATTTTGATTTACAAGTTGGTAATTGTCCAATCGCGAACGCGCAATTTTGATTTACAAGTTAGGTAATTGTCCAATCGCGAACGCGAAAACCCGAAACAACCGGGTACCTTACATATAATGCAATTTGTGATCAGCATAATCAAATGCGTTAAGTAGGTTTATATCCAAGTCCACTAATTCACCTGCCCTCAAAGCTTAAACCAACCACTCCTCAGTTTTCACTTGCCTCCCTACTTACATTTGACCTAAAACGCTTGTTAAACAATTGGCTACTAATTTAGGTGCATACCTTAAAAATAAGTTAATCTAGGTGCGTTACACTTTAATTTGAATAAGAATTTTCCGAGAATAACAATAACACTATGCTTGTCGACTTGTAGTATATATTTATAGAAGCCGGAGGCTATACGATAACAATTTTAAGCTGTTCCGGCTTTCATAAATCGGGTTTTAGCCAACGTTTATTGGCCAATTTCATTTTTTCTCCGAATAAACCTTAACTTGTATGTAACCCTTAAAAACTAATTGAATATGACCAAAATACCCCTAGTTTCCACCTACTTCCCACGAGCCAGGGAAACAAAAACAGAAAAAAGTAGAGACCATGACAGGGGTATTTCCGGTAGTTTAGTGAAAGTTTAGGCCCTGAAGTTCTTTCCAATGAAGGTTTGGCCAAATTGCCAATTAGCAGGGACAACGTTCCATGAAGTGGAACTGCGACGGTCACTGGCTGTGACGTGGAAGGAAAGTGACTGACCAACCAGAACAGAGTTTGACTGCCAGTTTTGACCCCAGTTACGGCTCATGCTCATCCACGGTGACCGTGACCCTTTGACGCTCACCCTCACTAAATCACCTGCACCCGCGACGTTGCTGATCAAAACCAGGTTGAAGTAACGGAAGCCGTTGATTGTGAATCTTATCCCACCACTCTTTCTACATGGAATCCTGCATTTTTTACATAAATCGCGTCGTTTAACTTACAAGATTTTTCACTATAACCATAAACTTTATATTGCCTTAATCATTAGATGCCTAATGTATATACAAAAATGATTCGTCAACATGGTATGATGTCTAGACATGCAAGCCTGTTACTAAAATTGCGTTAGTAAATTAAAAATTTAAAATCTAATTCGAAATGAAAATCTTAGACTGTGTAATAAAGTTAGCTCGAAATAAGGAAATGTATGTTTAAATTGGACATTGGACGGTTCGAAAGATGTCTAAATTATCGAGTTCTTAGTTGTAGTCGTGGCCAAATCAGCCCTCTCTTTATCATTAGCATCTTAATTATTGGGCATAAGATACCATTACGAATACCATGAGTCAGGACATATATTGGAGGGACTAAGCATTGTCTAATTGTAGCTAGCTAGCCAAATCACACCTTTCGCTATCAAATGCATCCTAAATAAGCATTTGATACCATAATAGTACTATAGATAACACTTTAAAACACGTTTATGTGTATCTTAAGATCACGACTTAAGCAAAATAATAGATTTTGAATATAGGTAGAGCATAATCATAAACTTTTTTGGTAGAGATTATGCCATTTTTCGAATAAGACACGAGTCCATCATATCATAGGCAAAATAAATGCACAACCAAGGATCAACTTACGTATATACAGTGTATAGTGACACTATACTTACTACTTAGACGAGGAATTTATTCAACATAAAACAAAAAAAAAAATATAGTTTCACATCATGTGAAGCGTTTTATTATCGATTGACAATCTTTCACGCACCAATATAGAGATTACATACCACTATACCAGTGTACTACTTCGTATATTTTTACATGGTTATTTTAAAGTTTTAGGGACAATAATTCTTCTACAGTCTCAGTTAATAAGTCGTGTAAAATCAATATTGGAAGCGTAAACATCACGACCCAAAAGACAGTAAGACACCATGCAAACAAAGACAAGAAAACAGAGGAAAACAGAGAAAACAAGAAGAAGAAAAAAAAAAAAAAAAGGGTGGCTCATACCTGCGAAAAGCAACAGGGACAATGCCAGCCCGGTACTCAGCAATCTTAAGGAACATAGGCATAGCGAGGTCAAAATGCGGCCGAGGCGGGTTGCACCAACCACCATTGTCACTAGGCAAGGCGTAATTTGGCGGGCAAAAATTTGTTGCAGTGATGAAGATTGATGGGCTTCCAGGGTGGCACCAGCGCGGGTCATTGGCACACTTGAGCTCGAAGCAGGCCCCACAACTCTGCCCGCTGTTGAACAACGCCGTGCTCAATGCGGCCGTTTGCACCCCGTACCCTTGGCTGTACAAGTTTCCGTACCCACAAGCTCCCCCTACATACATAACATAACATAACATAACATGATTATTAATAATTAGTATTCATTTCGTACGGATCACTAAAAACTATGAAAGACATTCCAAACCAAACATGTTAGATTAAGTTAGTTACATTTATTCAATACTCGGTTTCTAGTGATCCGTACGTTATTTGGTTTGGAATGTCTCATTTAAATTTGGCGTCTTGCCTTTCTTACACTAACGTAGACGGATCACTAGAAACCGTGAGACATTCCAAACCATACACTCGTCTTACTAAGCAAATTGTAAGTAAGTGGGGGTATCAAGAAAGTACCCATTGTTCCGGAAGCGTCAGAACCACCATAGAATGTGGCGTGTGCGCTTTCCCAAGCGCCACCAGTGTACGGGCCGGGGATTCGACCGTAAATTAGAGAAAAGAGAGAGGAGAGATAGAGGATTATAGGTAGGATCGTGGTGGCCATTGCTAAGTGTAAGGGAGAAGCTTTAAGAGTATAGTGAGAAAGGGAAGTGTATAGTGATGAGAAAGTATGTGATAATGGGAACAGAAGAGAGGCAGACTAGTAGTATATAAAGGGGAAAGTATAAGGGTTCATTTTCTTCCGTAATTAATGCGAGTTTGGTTTTGGTCACACCACTCTACGTACTCTCTAGTCTCTATATACTCTCTACTAGGGGTGTGCAAATGCGGGTTCGGTTAACCGTTTGTCACTTTTTGGCCGACCCTAAACCGTAACCGTTAGTTCGGTTAACCGCACATCGGTTAACCGGATTTGTCGGTTCGGTTTAATCGGGTAATGTTTTAGTACGGGGACACTATTTGACCTAACAAATTAAGTAAAATTGATGGATAAAATATTAAGATTCCACTATACGTCGATACTTCAATTAATTTATGTATTATTTCCCTCAAACAAGTGAATTTTAACAACATATTGGATTAATTATCTTATTTTAGACTTGTGAATTAGTTGACTTATAACCTAATTTATTGAAAATAAGCATTATGTCCACTTTCGGTTCGGGTTCGGTTAACCGCATACACACAAAGTTGCGACCCTAACCCGCATTTTATCGGTTCGGTTACCCGCTTTTTCGGTTCGGGTAAATCGATTTTCGGTTCGGGTTTCGGTTTGGCGATTTTTTTGCACACCCCTACTCTCTACTCTCCATTCTTTATGGTGTGTGTGAGATTAATTTTCTTGGTTGCCTTTTTTTTTTTTTTTTATTGCTTCACACTTTGACTCTCTTGATATGTCTTGTAGGATTTATTAGGGTAAATTTATGCTTTGTTTTCACTATAATTTCATTTCTTCTTTGTGTCTTGGAAGTTGAGTTTACGGGCAGGCACAATCGGTTTTAGATTGGTTGATTTGTATTACGGAAATACTGACCGCCTATAGATAATAAGAGAAAGAATACAAAATGTGACTCACAAATTTATTACTGTACTAGTTGACAATTCTCGAGGTACTCAATTTAGTTTGGCCAAATTTTGGATTTCGCTAATGGGAAGATACTAGATAGTTAGGTACTTCTAGGTGGATCTGTTGGGGTGTCAACCCAAGTCTCACATTGAAGAAATAAGAATCCTTGTATATAAGTTCTGCCTCCACACTAAATAGTATGAGGCATTTTGGGTTGAAAAGATACTCATGTTTGAAAAACTGTGTGGGCTGCTAGTCGGGCCCAAAGCGGACAATATCATACTAATCGTGGAGCCGGTAGTCTGACAGTCTACAACAGGATCAAGTTGCACTAATGTGCTATATTGTTTTAACTCGCGAGATTAGGAAGGTGAGTAGAATTACTGTAATTCATCGTCATTTTGTTTTTCACTTTACAATTGTATTGACACTAGTATCATACTTACACTCACATGTCACTAACTCATTATAGAACAAAATGGGATCAATTAGATATTTGGACGGTTACAACATTCCATCTTAAGATTAATGCACAGTAAAATGTCTTTGGTTCTTTTAGGATTTTCTTGGGCTAAGATGAAAAGCAACGGTTGAAATGGGAATTGATCAAAAGCAGAAATGTGAGGGTAACTTAGGTTGGAACTTAGCACGAAAATAGAAGACCATCACTATTCATTATCTAAAAGGAGGTTGAAAGCCAAATATGAAAGGGCTTTGCTTCACCTACAAGTTGTGTTCTCTGAATGGCAATCCTCGTTTGACTTTTCGTTTTCTTAGCAACTGGGAATCTTCCTTTCGGTAAAAAGTTGCAATCCTAGTTAATTCTCCACTGCAATTGCCTACATACTCTTTTATAGCATTTGCATTTTTTTGTTTTTTACTTGCTCTAGATTTCTCGAAATATCTTGCATTCGTCATTTAGAACTTCTAACTAGCTTAAGATATTGATTAGACACAATATTCGCTAATGAATCTGAGCTCTTTAGACATACACTTCGTTACCCTAAAATGGAGTATAAATTCTCGTATTTTGCTTCAACTGGCATTAACGTATTAGACTAGATCAATTGAGAATCATTCAACCACGAATAATCCACTAAATTGCACACAAAATCGATGAAAAGCGGGCACTTCAAACACTCTAGTATTCTTTGCATAAATGGTTGTCGGACTTGTCGCTGTTAGAAAAATATGATAATAAGGTTCGAAAGATCATTTGCCCTACAAAATTTTATCGAGCTTTAACATTTTTTTATGGATGAAAAAATGGCTTAAACTAGATTTTTAACGGATTTGGGTTTTGGATCTCCTAAAGTTGAAAATAAACTATACATGAGAGAGTTTACTTAATAAGATAAGAATTAATTATTTTACATTTTCTTTGGGCATTTCAAGATCTTTTTTATTTTATCTTATTACTAATTTTACCAAACTCTAACAAGTCTATCCGAAAATAACTCTAACGATCCTCACCCCTTTTTAACCGCCAAGTAAGAGGACGAATAAAAACAAAAAGGGTGGTTAATTTACCTGCCTTCGATTCTAGATAGAGTAGATAAAAGAGATGAAGGTGGGACCCATCAATGCCCCCGCATTTATCGGTCCACGTATTACGCCGTGCATTTACCGTACACCTCCTACATTTCTTCTTTATTCCCCCTTCTTTCAATTCATTCACGCTTTTGTTGGAGACTTTTACTACACCTTCCCTACTCTTTTTTCTTTAGTCTCCTCTCAAATTTGGTGGAAAAATGAAAGTTCACTTGTCATCACATTGTGGTTGGAACTTGTAGCTCAAGCTCACTTATCATACTATTGATTATTATTGTGTTATTATTCCGTTGTATGGTAGATTTCGAAGCATGCATGCATGATGCATCTGGGTATATCAGTGTAACGTAGGTAACATATGATACAATATAGTTTTGTGACTTGAATAACCACGAGTGACATGATAAAAAAGTTAAGATTAGATTTTATTATAAATTGTTAATACAATAGACGGTAAATTTTTTTTTTTTTTTTTGAGGTCCCAATAGACGGTAATTAAGTTCGAATTAATGACAAGTTGGAATCAATCCCTTTAGAAGGAAGGAGGTAGGATGTAGAGTATAGTCATCCTAATTAAAAGGAATGTGAAAAGGGGCAAAACAGTTGGGTTTGTAGTTAGTGTGTACCTAGTATCCCTCCAAGTTAAGGGTATAGAGTGGCAAAGTCCAAAAGGAGACAAGTGTCCAATATATCATCCCATCGACCAAATCCAAAGGAAATCATCCTACTCATCACAAATAAAAATGAGTTGTAAGTGACTAAGTGTCGAAGTGTAACATATAAGTTGGAGGTGGTGTTTCAACTACACATTTGCCACCCTCTTTAATTTTACCTGTGTATGTTGAATCATCAAATATAAAGAAGATTGAAGAAGAAGATTGAGGAAACTAACCAAAATTTTTAGTGTATGGCACGTCATCACGTGAAGTTCTCACCCAACAAAAATAATATACAGAGTTCTAGCTGCAATAGGTCTAATAAATCGCCTCATTTCTTCCCTATTTGCCTTTTCTGGTAGTTGTTTTTTCGTAAATGTCAACCCTTTGACTAATTAATTGGAGATGTTTCATGTTGAAGTTATATCGTTGACTGAGAACTTAAATGTTCAGGGGAAATTATTGTAACTTTGTAAGATTGCATGGTGGTTAGATTGGCCGTGTTCAAGATTGGATGATTTGGATCCATGCATGTTGTCCTAATTAGTAAACCATATACCGAGTACACTGAAAACACGAACGAATTATAATATGGATTATCAAATTTTGGATGTACAAACAAAATTCTGATAATAAAAAAAGAAACAGAGAAAACATATATCTAAGCGCTAAAAGCTACAAATATTATATTTGCTCGCATTGATACTGAATATTTGAGCACATCATATTTGATCATCTCATTTATAAGATCAACCACTATTTATAATAAAGTACTTCGTAATATTAGACATTGATACTGCATACGAAGTACACAGTAACATCATAAACGACGTTCACGCACGACATTATGTTAAATTGAGTAACGTTGAGATGTAAACTTAATAATAATGCAGGTAATATGATTGCCAAATTTCACCTATCAAGTACTCGATCGGATGATGAAATGATGATATTCTACTTTAGTTCATCTTAATATGCATTCAAGCATAATGAAGGCACAACTCCTAAGCATCATTAGCAGTATGGACCATATATACATCACGATTTTTACGCTTTTGCTAAAATCCAATGTCTCCACTGTACTCTCCAACTTATTTTTACTGAATCTAAGCTTTACGCAACTTCCAAGTTTCTTGAAGAAGCAATTTAAATGGAATCATATAAGTAAAATTCTTCCTACTTTAATTTATTTTTCCGGCCAACCTATGCTCTTGCAACATATATACACCTGGTCCACCCAGCTACCCAATATTATTATTATCATTATTACTACGTATTATGTAGTCCACACATATTTATCAGTACTAATGTATTTGCATCTTTAATTTTCAATTCATTTACTCCTATAACAAATTTATAACAGAACAAATGACAACTAACTAAATTAACTAACATAACGGCCCTAGCTCCTTTGGATTCGTATCACACTTCGTGTACCCCTCTAATCACGTGCTAGCATTTTATAAAAAAATTTAGAAAATATAATTTTTAAAGATAGAATAATGAAATGCTAGTATTTGATTGGAGGGGTACACGGAGTGGGATAGGAAAATGGGACAGGTGATCCGTACTGAGTACTAAGGCCCTATGCGATTCAACTTATTCAACAATGTTTTTAAATCAGATCAGATTTATTCAAATCAAATCAATTCAGATAAGTTTTATTCAAATCAAATCAAATCAAATCAGAATTATCCAAATAACAATCAATGAATCTAGGCTATTTCTAGTTATTAATTCGTCTAATTGCAGTTAATCTATCAATTAATTCAATTCAGATCAATCAAATCAAGTTTATTCAAAATAAATTAGATCAATTCAATTCAAATCAAATCAAATCAGATCTAGAAAAATGCAGTTCAATCGCACAGGGCCTAACCATTAGTAATCCAGGTACATACACTCAAGTTTTCAATTGATCTGCCCCAATTTAACCCTTATTCGATCATCATAATCAATCAATAAATGTCACTATACATTCATGAGGAGTTTTGTCCATTATTTGAAAGTATTCTAGCCGTAAATTAGATGGATATTTATCGATCAATTTAAACCTTTTAATGAAAGCTGGGCTCCTCATAGGCCCTCAATCTTCAAATTATCTATTAATTGGACGATCTGATCTTACTCGAAAATTGTAAAAGAAATTTTAGCTAAACCTTTTATCTAAAAGTAATAACGGGGTGCTTCCTACTCACAATAATCAATTACTATGATGCAAGTTCTAAATATAGTAAAGGACCTATGCCAAGAATGCAAAAGAAACTAAAGCAATTATACTATGTACATATGATGACATTCACATGGGGATCGATCACATATAGCATGCAATAATATGCATTTGCCCCCTCTAATTCAACATTGTTTTTAAGTCACATTTGAATGTTTTGATTTGCCCACACCGTCACATTACATCATCCATCACCTCGACTCCGATAGCGAGGGAAATTCAAATATTTTTCTTTGTTTTTGGGCCTTTTTTCTCTACATTTTCTTTAAGCTTAATTATATTTTATTATTCTTTTTCTTTGTCATAGACTCTAATCATTCTTTCGCTGATCTATAGGGCTCGGGGTATGTTAAATGCTTGATAGTTACGAGTTATATATATGTCCCGTCTGAAATGTTGTAATGCTAGAGTGTAATGTGAAACTTTGAAGATTTGGTCATCATCAAATGTAAATCTGTGAATATTCCGCTTCAGAATATGCTCCTATCCACAGATTAAGTAAATGACTATCAGGAATGAAGTAATCTTTTAACTTTATGTGCTAAGGAATGCAAGAGAGATGAAGATCAAGTGATCACAAACTAAATAAAACGCCTTTTTTTTTTCTCAAACACAAAAAGAAGCTAACTAAAGATAAACAATGATTACCAGATTTCTAAATTCGTCTATGTTTAAATATGCGTGTGTGCTTGTGATTGAGCCTTTTCAACATTAAACTTTTTATAACTAGAATATTTTGTTACTCAAATAATATTTCTAAATTTCTAAGCAATTTAAAGTGTAAAGTGCCAAAAAGCGAATGTATTATAGTAGTTCTAGCTCAATGGACCATTTCGAACAAATTTACCTAATTTTAACCCTTTTCTCTATATATTCAAAAGTTATGCATTTATGCATACACTTTTAAGGAATTTTTTTTTTTTTGGTGATGATGATTATTTAATTAACGCACTAAGTTGGACGTATAATCCAGAATCAAATCAGAAAAAGTGGGTACAATTTGGACGTATCATGCATGTTAGGCAGAGTAAGTCATCAAACACTTGTTATTATTATTATTATTAGGCACAAATAAGTGACTCTAACTTATTACTCACACTATTAATCGATTGATTAGGCCAGATCAACGGGACAGTACAAATTCAAGTATTGATAATCATACGAATTCCAATCTGAATTCTCTATCGTTCTTGATTAATTTGAACTAACACTCAGTCTCTCAATTCTTTGTACCTAGGTAATTAATTAATAAATAACGCTCTAGTATGTGTACATTTCATTGTTGTAATTTTTTTTGACACTATCTAAAATGATATATTGACCATCAATAACATATGATTAAAACTCAAAAATGCTTTGTATAATTGTTTTATGAATAGCATTTCAGCTGTGTATTGTGAATTATTAATAGTTAATTAAAGTATGTGTAAAGTTAAAACGATAATAATTTATTTATTAAATTAAATCGAACGGGACAAGACTCTTCCATAACTGTGCCAAAAAAAAGAACGTTACTTCGATTATACTTGAACTTGGAAGTTTCTAATAATAGATTTCTAATAATAGAAGCATGAAGTTCTCTAACTATATATTGGACCGACCTTGCACGCACGCCTTCCAGTTCGGAATAATATTCACTATCGTATTCCGAATGTAACAAATATTTGCCCATTCTGCAATTCCTCAGCTGAAACGGAAGATCATCTCTTTATGCTTTGTCCAATCTCTAAACTTATCTGGCGTAACCCACGGATGATTCGCTGGATATCGCATAGAGTATTTCCTTCCATCCACCACCTTTTTAGGTATTTCAAAGGAAGGACAAAAGATCTGCTATGCAAATATGTTTTCGTTTTGTGGAGCATATGGAAACGCAGAAACAACCTCATTTTTAAAAATAAGAACGAGGACCCCATTACATGTTTTGTCCGCGCCTTCCACCTAGCTAAAGAGTGGAAAGCTAAGACCGGTATGTCTCCCCTCTCCTCTCTTTCATCCTCCAATTCTCCTCCTACAGCTTCCCCGTTTACTATTTCTACCCTAATGGACGCACGCGATTCCTCTCCTTCCATCATTCATGTCTGGTGGACCCCCCCACCCGCTGGTGTTGTCAAACTCAATTGTGATGGGTCGGTCCGCAACAAATCGGCTGCAGCTGGTTTTCTTCTACGGAATGATCGTGGTGATTTGGTTAACGGTAGGGCTCTCAATCTCGGGCAATGCTCGGTTCTTTTCGCCGAAGCTCATGCGTTAAGAGCAGGTCTACAATTAGCCGTCAACTTGGGTGTTAATAATCTTCATATCGAAGCTGATAATCTCGTAGTGATTGAAGCTATCCATGGGCGATTCCAGACCCCATGGCAAGTTGATTTCATTATCTGTGACATTAAAGAGCTACTATCTCATTTTGAAGATGAAGTTTATCTCATATTTTTAGGGAAGGGAATAGAGCAGCCGACTGGCTTGCTAATTTGGGGCATTCTATCCTTAATTCTCAGGATGAATACCCCTTGTTTTGGGCTTCTTCAAAACCCTTTATTGCTATCTTGACCGCTGATAAGATTGGCAACACCCTAGCTAGAAGGTGACCCTCCGCTTACCTTTATATATATATATATATATATATATATATATATATATATATATATATATATATATATATATATGTGTGTGTGTGTGTGTGTGTGTGTGTGTGTGTGTGTGTGTGTGGACCGCAACTCCGCAAGGAGTTCTACCTAGCTTACTCTTTATAAGCATGCATAGTTGCATACATTGCGTATTTGCGTGGTTGATTCGTATTGGCTAATAACATAAACCTTAATGAAGAATTCTATATAGCCAGTGTTAGTTGTTCACTTGTTCTGTTGCGTAAAAGTAGGTTAGTTCGCTTCTAAAATTCTGAGACTTTGAAATGAAGGTTGGGTAATAATGCCTATGTAGTGAGATCGATAATGTTATAATGTTTATGCATAAACTAGTATACTTTACATGAGTTAAAAGATGCATGATCAGTGACAATCCGGGGTACCATTCTATTTGTACCCCCCGGCCCAAAACATGCAACAGATTGTTCTTAGTTGGGCCAGTTCAATTGAAGCAGCAAATTGTTCTCAGTTGGGCCATATCTATCCAAGCAGCAAATTGTTCTCCGTTGGGCCAGTTCAATCCAAGCAGCCCAATCAAATATATAAAAAAAATAAAACCCATAAAGAAACAAATAAAAACAAAAAAAATTGACATCTCACATTCTCTCTCCTCCCCTCTCCCCCACCCACGATCCAACTCGTCCTCCCTCCGTCCCCGCCGCCGCCTTCACCGACCGTCACCCCAGACCCCAGAAACCCACCACCGGAGGCGCAACCCTCCGGCGACCACAACCCCCCATCCCCGCGGTAGCGATTTTCCCTCCTCCCCCACGTCATTTTCTTTTTTTACTCCATTTTCTCTCTCCTAGAATTTCTCACTCTCCGGTGGCAATGTTTGAGCGAAGGCCGGTGAAGCTCCGATCCGGCGAACACTCGCCGGGGGCGGCGGTGGGGGACCTGGTTCTACGTGGTGGTGGGTAAGGGAAGGGAGGAGAGAGAAAGGGAAATGGGTGGAGAAAAGAAAAAAAAGGAAAAAAATTAATTTAAAATTAGTGATGATTATAGAACATATATTAATCATTATAGAACATAAATTAGTCTCTCATTCTCAAATATAAATTGATCATATAAACATAAATATGTCATTGTGGAACAAAAACTGATCATTATAGAACAAAAATATGTCATTCTGGAACAACAATTGATCATTATAGAACATAAATACATCATTATAGAACAAAAACTGATCATTAAAAATCAATCATTATGAAACAAAAACAGATCATTATAGAACATAAATTAGTCTCTCATTCTCAATTATAAATTGATCATATAAACATAAATATGTCATTCTGAAACAAAAACTGATCATTATAGAACAAAAACATGTCATTCTAGAACAAAAACTGATCATTATAGAACATAAATACATCATTATAGAACAAATCCTTATCATTAAAAATCAATCATTATGAAACATTAACAGATCATTATAGAACATAAATTAGTCTCTCATTCTCAAGTATAAAATGATCGTATAAACATAAATATGTCATTCTGGAACAAAAACTGATCATTATAGAACAAAAATATGTCATTCACTCATTCTAGAACAAAAACTGATCATTATATAACATAAATACATCATTCTAGAACAAAAACTGATCATTATATAACATAAATACATCATTATAGAACAAATACTGATCATTAAAAATCAATCCTTATGAAACAAAAACAGATCATTATAGAACATATATTAATCATTATAAAATATAAATTAGTCTCTCATTCTCAAATATAAATTGATCATATAAACATAAATATGTCATTCTGGATCAAAAATTGATCATTATGAAACAAAAATATGTCATTCTAGAACAAAAACTGATCGTTATAGGTCATAAATACATCATTATAAAACAAAAAACTGATCATTGAAAATCAATCATTATGAAACAAAAACAGATCATTATAGAACATATATTAATCATTATAGAACATAAATTAGTCTTTCATTCTCAAATATAAATTGATCATATAAACATAAATATGTCATTCTGGATCAAAAACTGATCATTATAGAACAAAAATATGTCATTCTAGAACAAAAACTGATCATTATAGATCATAATGATCAACTTTTGTTCTATAATGATCAACTTTTGTTTCATAATGATCTATTTATGTTCTATAATGATCAATTTTTGTTTTGTGTGCCGATCTAGTTTTGTTCTATAATGATCTATCTATGTTATATAATGATAAATTTTTGTACTATAATGACGTATTTTTTGCTCTACAATGTTCAATATTTGTTCAATAATAATCTATTTAGTTCTATAGTGAACGGTTTTAGTCCTACAATGATCTATTTATGTTTTATGATGACCCATATTTGTTTTGAAATGATCCATTTATGTTATATAATGATTTGTTTTATTTTAAAACTAGTTTTAAGCCCGTGCGTTGCACGGTTCAAATATTATATTATTTTTAATGATTTTTATCATTATAGCCAACTATGCTATCATTTCAGTTAAAATAATCTATACCAATTGTTGTGATGTCGCTTACATGTATTTTTAAAATTTGATCAATTCAAAAAAAAAAAAAAAATACAAATTTGTCTACACTGTCCATTTTTTAAATTATACAACATTATTTATCGTATAAAAAACCCTTCTTTTAATAAAAACCATTTTTCTATAATATAGATTTATGTAAAAGTTTAACGAAAATGAGAATCTCTTTGTGAATTGTTAATAATATTTTTTGTTCTTTCACCGTACACTAAAATCTCTGTATTCTTCAAAAATTCTTTGTGTGAATTGTTAATAATTAAATTTATCCTCTCATTTTTTGCTCTTTTACCACCCTCTAAACTCTTTAAGTATTTTTCAAATAATGGTCTCTCTCTATTGTTCTTTCAACATACACTAAATTCTCAAACGATGGACTCTCTCTATTGCTCATTCACTGTACACTAAACTCTTTGAGTATTTCTCAAATGGACTCTCTTTGTACTCTTCAGAAATCTCTCTTTTATATCGAAAAAATGTGTAAATGGATGTCAAATTGAGATACATTTAGAAACAAATCTCATGATATATGTTTTTAAATTTTCTACGCAACCAATGTTATGAGTGATTATGTCTCAAATCTATTACAAACATTTATGAAAGAGTCTCACGAAAATAAGGCTTCTATATGTGCATTATTAATTATTATCCGTATGAGTTAATAATAAAATGTAGGTATTTCTCATATTTAAACTCTCTCAGTATTTCCCTTTTGTTAGACTCTTTTTTTTGTTTGTTGAGTTTAGCTTAGGAATAGACACAATATATCATTTTTCCAATTTTCGCTCGATGACTGGTGTTTAATACAAAACATATGTATAAATGGAACTCATTTTAGATTAAATTTCAATATAGGTTTGATGAGTTATATGTATAAATGAAAGTTAGAACTAATTATGTCGTTTCACATTTAAATTACTTTCGAATTACAATTTTATGAAAGTATGGACTCTGGTTAATAAATGTTGTGAGAATTTTCCATTCTTTGGACTCTCTCACCATTTCTCTTATTTTGGATTCTCCCTAAACTTTTTAAGAAAAAAACAAATTTCTACTAAATGTACACGCAATAACTTAATTGTTTCATATCGGAAAAATGTGTAAATGGATCTCAAATTGAGATACATTTCGAAACAAATCTAATGATATATGTTTTTAAATTTTCTAATACAAGTGACTAATGTTATGAGTGATTATGTCGCAAATCTATTAGATACATTTATGAAAGAATCTCACGAAAATAAGGATTCTACATGTGGATTAATAAGTGTCCGTGTGAGTTGTTAATAATAAAATGTGGGTATTTCTCATTTTTTAAACTCTCAGTAATTCTCTTTTTGTTGGACTGCGTTGCACGGTTCAAATATTATATCATTTTTAATGATTTTTATGTTTATAACCAAATATGCTATCATTTCAATAAACATAATTCATAGCAATTGTTGTGATATTGCTTACATGTATTTTAAAATCTTGATCAGTTAAAAAAAAAATACAAAGTTTCTAGATTGTTCATGTTTAAATTGTACAAATAACATTTCTTACCTATACTCTTCAAAACACCTTATTTTTAAATAAATATAGTATATAAAGTCGATTGTAATCATTAAGGATTGCTTATCGGAAAATGTATAAATGGATCTCAAATTGAAATTCATTTTAAATCACATAAAATAATATATGTTTCAAAAATTTCTGATACACATAACCAATTGTATAATCAATCATATTGTGTTTCTATAATATAGTGTGAATGGTTAATAATTAAATGGGTAAGATACATTTATTAAAGAGTCTCACGAAAATAAGGATTCTTTATGTGGATTATTAATAATTCTCCATTTG
The DNA here is from genome assembly GCA_963680865.1 of Spergularia marina. NCBI lineage: Eukaryota > Viridiplantae > Streptophyta > Magnoliopsida > Caryophyllales > Caryophyllaceae > Spergularia > Spergularia marina. Next base: position 25,299,835 of record OY804554.1, on the reverse strand, counting down.
ATTTGTTAATAATAAAATGTGGGTATTTCTCATTTTTTAAACTCTCTCAGTATTTATCTTTTGTTGGACTCTCTCTCGGCTCTTCAAAAATCTCTCTTTTATATATATATACTAGTTTTAAACCCGTGCGTTGCACGGTTCAAATATTATATCATTCTTAATGATATTTATATTTATAACCAACTATGCTATCATTTCAATAAAAATAATTCATACCAATTGTTGTGATGTTGCTTACATGTATTTTAAAATCTTGATCAATTCAAAAAAAAAAAAATAGAGATGTCTAGATTGTTCATGTTTAAATTATACAAACAACATTTCTTATCTATACTATTCAAAAACACCTTTTTCTTAATAGATATAGTATATAAAGTCGATTGTACTCATTAACCATTGCTTATTGGAAAATGTATAAATGGATCTCAAATTGAAATTCATTTCAAATAAAATAAAATGATATATTTTTCAAAATTTTCTGATACACATAACCAATTGTATGATTAATCATACCGTGTTTCTATAATATAGTGTGAATGATTAATAATTAACTGTGTAATTTATCCTCTCATTTTTTGCTCTTTCACCATACACTAAACTCTTCGTTTGCTCTCTCATCATACACTAAACTCTCTGAGTAATTCTTAAATGTTGGACTCTTCTTTTTGATCTTTCACCATACACTAAACTCTTTGAGTAGTTCTTAAATGACTGACTCTTCTTTTTTTGCTCTTTCACCATACACTAAACTATTTGAGTATTTCTCAAATAATGGACTCTTAAATTGTTTTGCATTTCGTAAAAATGTGTAAATGGATCTCAAATTAAGATACATTTCGAAACAAATATAATGATATATGTTTTGAAATTTTCTGATACACGTAACCAATAATGTTATAAGTGATTATGTCGCAAATCTATCAAATACATTTATTAAAGAGTCTCACGAAAATAAGGATTCTATATGTGAATTATTAATAATTGTGTGAGTTGTTAATAATATGTGGATTATTAATAATTGTGTGAGTTGTTAATAATATGTGGATTATTAATAATTGTGTAAGTTGTTAATAATAAAATGTATTTCTCTTTTATTGGACTCTCTCTATGCTCTTCAAAAATCTCTCTTTTATATATATATATTAGATATATTAGATTAGATAGATTATGTTATATATTACCTAAAAATAGATAGATTATGTTATATATTACCTAAAAATCCATAATAATTTACAAGAAATTGGTGGGGAGCCGAGATACGATCTGAGTTCCCACATCCTTTGATATGATCTGTTTTATTGTATAATAATTTTGTTTTCCATCTTTTTTATCTTTCTCGCCATTCCTTCTCTCTCCTCCCCCTTCCCCCACACACACTCTCTCTCTCTCTCTCTCTCTCTCTCTCTCTCTCCAGCCTCCTGACCACCGCCGCCGGCACACCACCACCCACCTTACACGCCGGCAAAACCTCCAACACGTTCGCCCATTGGTAACCACCCTTCTCCTACAAACCACCACCATCGCTCGCGTTCCCTCCGCGCAATATATATGGCCCCTTTTCTCACATTTGGAAACTACAATTTTCCACCCTCACCCCCATTGTTCCATCACTGCCACCATTAGGGACATGTCACCGCCACTTGTACGACCGAATCCGCCGCTCCATTTTTTTGCCATCGCCGGAAGGAGATAGAATGTGAGGAGAGATGAAATGGGGGAGAAAGGGTAGATGCACTAGTGGACGGGGGTGAGGGGACGATTAGGTGTCGCCGACTCGCCGGTGGTGGTAATAGTCGGCTGAGTTGTGGTCGGGGTGGGGAACTCGGGTGGGGTCGGGGGGGGGGGGAGGGGGGAAGGGATTCATTTTAGTTTTATTTTATTTGAGGTTAATTATGTTTTGGGCTCTTATAAAAGAAATCTGTTTTGGGCATTTGGGGTGATGCGTGGACTGGACTTTTTAACTTAATAACTGTATTTTGCTCATGTTGAGGCCCAGGGGGTACCATTGTATCCGTACTCCCGGGGTACGATAGTATTTACGGATCAGTGATCATATAATCGAGTTTTCTATCAATGAGATATTTCGTGTTTCCTTGGAAACAATTCGGATCTCATCGGACATGTATATTTGTATTTCAAGAAGTACTACAACTTACCTAATTACAGATATTACCTAATTCGGATCAATTTTACATGAGGGTTATCCTAAGTTCGAATCCTCGTATACAAATCTACTACGGAACGGTTTCATAGAACGGAAAAAAAATCACTTTATCTTTACTCGTAAAGAGAAAAAAAAAAAAAGGCCCAAGAAAACGCACAGTTGTAGTACAAGTGAGTAAAAGCCCATTACGATGAATAGATAGTGGGCCGAAGAACCCATAATTTCTGTTATCACTCGCTTCATGGGCCTGCTCTGTCGAAGCCCATCCTTAAGTTCTTCTCAATCGATTGTTAGCTGCGAAAGTATTGATCTTGTTAGGCAAACATCAAGTTATCAACCATTAATGACTCCCTACTTTTAAATTAATCAAAGCATAGAAAGTTTCAGCAACTCTACATTTTGAACAAAATCCTTTATTATCTTTTATGTCAAAGTAATATTTAATTTTATATATAGTTTTGATATCGAAGGTTCAAGTGACTCGAATATTTGCAAACATTGAACAATTATAATCTTTGTCGTTGGAATTACCCAAATAACGAAAGCTAGCCCAATAAAGTCAAGTCTCTGACATTATACGAAGTACAATATTGTGTAGCGTAGAATAGTTAGACATGATAGTCCGAAGTGCGAAGTTCGGTGCTTGGAACTCTAATTATCGGAGAAGATCTTAAAATCATTATATTTTGCCTACAATAAATAAAAATGTCAATGACTTATATAGTAATAAAATCGTTGTTTATGATTTAAACGTCGCTAAATAGTATTATTATTGGATTGAGATCCCCCTGGAGTTGAAAAATAACTCCACACGGTAAATTATCATTATTGTCTTAAAATTCATGAGGAAATTTAGTCGACTGTCATTGAATAGTATTATCGTTATCTTAAAAAAAAAAAGACGAGTGAGTTTAAAGTATCAAAGCCCCCACGATCCACATACTACTCATCCAAAATGTAAATACATATACAGTATATAGCAAGTAAACATAGATCATTAAAATTGGTACAAAGAGGTGAAGGGAATAGTGGTTGACCATATCCAATCCAGCATATACCAAAAGATACCCTTCCTCCAAAAGTGATGGACCATAAGCATTTTGCTTGATCATTGCACACAACGAGCCGATAAGATAGGAATAGTGATGCATGACACTTTTGTCATTACCTCCCATGACCTCTTTCATTCTTACCATTAATCCACACTATTTTTTGTCCAAATTTTTCTCAAACTTGTATGAAAACTCTAGATTTTTCCTTGTGCAACTATAAAAGATGGATATACTTTTGCTAATTAAAGTTCCCTAACTTCTACATCATTCATTCTTATTACTTGATAATGTTGACATGTGTTAACTACTTAACTATCTAATTAAAATCTAATGGATTTCCCTTTTACTTGGTCTAAGCAATCATTCGATAATGGTCTTTAGTTTAGTCATAGTGTCGATCTTTTAAGTACATTATGTATAGTTTCTAATGGTATTATCTTCCTCGAAAATGAGAGAAAGGCGATATTAGTGAACTCATCATTATACTATTATTTTTTATATATAAAAACTTTGTTTCTAACCAGAGTCAATTACTTGAAAATGTAAAACTTTCTTTGGAAACCAAAAAATGAAAATTTTACTATCATTATACTATTATTTTTTATATATAAAAACTTTGTTTAATTTCTAACCATTTGTTTTGCTGTTTATGTCGGACACTTCTAGGCAAATTTGAGACGTTTATAAAAAGTTGCACATAATTCATCATGCATAAGTGCATAACAATTTTACAGACTCCCTAATATTAATAAGGTAATGATGTTTCAATTTTCACTTGATCTAGAGGTAACTTTCAACCCGGCACTCAAGTAGAGCTACAAAATTACAAAACATTAGTCCAGCATGAAGATGCGAATGGCGGATGAGTCTTTCCGAACAGTAAAATTATTTTAATCGCAAGCTATGAACAAAAAGGAAAAGTTAAAACAACAACAAAGTAAAGTAATGCCAACCAAAATGGTCCGCGTCATAAAGAAAAGTACGAAGTAACATAGAATTTGAGGTTAAATATGGTTAAAATATGGTACTCTGTAGTTAGACAAGCGTACAAGGTACTTGATCATATTTAATCATTCAATCGATCAAGCCGACAAAACACCATAGTAAAACTAATAAAAAATAGTAAAACTTGAGTTAAAAAAAGTTGATTTAACATATTCTCTCAATGGGTCATCAATATAATTACAGTTCTCCCCATATACTATAAATTGGTAGCAATTCAAATTAATTAAATGAAGATCCTCACACTACAGTCATTGACAATTAAATATTACGTACATATTTATTATAAGAATGTTAAATGTTGTCCTTGAAAGTTCAAATCTATCACCAATATGGTAGAATACGATGATGAAATACTTTTACCTATTACTATTACATCAGTGACAAATCATATTAGTTATTAATTAGTTGATCATACGTTACTGATTTACCACCCCAGACCACCACTATATCGAAATATCTAACACATTCTTGAAAATCCCATCAGACTCGACATTCATAGTCATTTTCTTCAATCCATTCTTATAAACATATAAAATACATCTAAACAAAACGTCGACAATCCAACAAACCAATTTACCAGAAAGAGTAATTCCCACACAAGCTAAAAGTAAACCACCCATACAATAACAATAAACAATAAAAACCATCCACCTCACACAACTTTCACCCCTTTTTTTCCTGTCAAATTTAGAAACCATACATAATTAACCGGGAGCAACCGGTAGTAGCCGGTTATGTGGCTGAGAGATTTGGTTGGGGTTTAAGCACGGTTTTATGGGGGAATTTTCTTTTTCTTTTTTCTTTTTCTTCTCATCCCAACAAAAAAAAAAAAAAAAGAGAAAATTCCCCCATATACCCCGGGGTTTTGTAATAAGAGAGAACCCCTCTTCCCACATTCATAGTTTGTGTCCCCACAAATAACAAAATCTAGAGAGAGAAACCAAACAAATCTTAGAGAGAGAAACACACATTTATTTTCCTTTTAAATTTAAAAGAAAAAGGAAAAAAAAAAAAAAGAAAAAACCGATTTTCAGTTGCGTTAGTTATAAGAGAAAGAAATGAAATGATGATCATCATTTTCTAGACGTAAAACCTCATTTTTTTTTTCTTTTCATTCTTCTTTGTAATAATAATAATAATAAGAATTCTTTTGTAAAAATTATACACAAACAAACACAATGGAAATTACATTACCCAACATTTGAATAAATTTGTACAATTTGTAGATAAGATTTATATATATATATATATATATAATACAATTTGTTGGAAGATCATCGAAGAAGTTTCTTTTGTTTTATACAATCGAGGTGATTTTTCTCTCTATCCAATGTTGCTTCGGAATTGTGATCTCTTGTGGGTTTTTCGAATTCGGTTGAAATTCGGAATTTTTTTTTTATTTTTTAAATATGAAGTGGGTTTAATTATAATTTGGGTGGAAGTTTGGTGGAATTTTGGTAGAATTTGATCAAATTTGTGTAGATATTTTCAGCTTGATTTGGTATGTGGGTGTTCAATTATATGTTAATTTATGCATGTTTAGTGGTGATTTTTTTATTGATTATTGATTATCAATGGGGAAATTTTTGATGATCATGATTCTATGATCCGGAATTTTGATGGCGTATGTTAGAAGCAATCGAGTTATATGTTTTTTTTTTTTTTATAAGCAATTAAGCATCATCATATTATAATTCTATGATGATCATACTTTTGTAATTGATCACATTTTTTTTTTTTTTTGGTTTTTGATGAATTGTCGGTTGTAATTATAATTTGTTTGTTGATTTTATTACCTCATTTGTAATTGAGAATTATCAATTTCTATCACAATTCTGAAGAATTTAATTTGGTAGTTCTGATGAAACAGTAATAATTGATCAGTTTGATCAGCTTAATGGGATAATTATGATTGATTTTGAGGTTATTTGGGTCAAATTAGCTTATTCAGGAAGCTTTGATATGGAATTGAGATGAATTTAGGATCTGGGTTAAACCCTAGTTGAAGTTATGATGGGGGGTTTTTAAAAGATTGAATTTTTATGGGATTTCTGAGAAAAATTGACTAATTTTGTATGGATTTTGTTATGTTGCTGCAGGATAATCTTACCATTTCTGGAAATTTGTTTTTTTACCTGGTATGTGTATTGTGTGAAAAATGGTGTTGTTGAAGAGAGCATTGGATAATGGAATGAATGGGTACCGGTCGCCCGCTGTACCCAGAGCTCCCAGATCCATAAGGGTGAGTTTTCCTTATTAATCGCGGTAGTTGGATTGACATTGCTTGTTGCTTCCCTTTGAAGTTTTGTAACAATTGGATTGGGAATTTTGTTTTGTTTCAGAAGCGGAGTTTGCGTGAAAAGAAAGTTGAAAGTAGCCAGATATGTGCTTTTGATTTGCTAGCCACTGTGGCTGGGAAGTTGCTGGAGGAGAGTGAATGCTCTTCTGCTTCGAGTAGCGCTGCTGTGGTTTTTGATAAGGGTGGCATTGGTATAAATGGTATTAAGAAGGAGCCACAGGATGTAGATAAACCATTGGGTGGTGAGCATGATGATCAGGGTAGCTCTGAGGGTAGTGTGTATTTTTCGGGGATTCAGAAGGGTGTTTGTAAGGAGAAGGTTGAAACTGTGATTGCTGGAGAGCATGTCTCTCCTCTTGCAAGTTCTGTTTGCTCTGAGAAAGTGTATCCTGAGTACAAATCGGCCGCATCCCAGAAAATGAATGATGATACTGTAAAGGTTTCGAGTAAAATTATACCGGATTTCCCCTTAAGCGGGGAGTCTGATGACACTAATAATGTAGAGAATGTGCTGAGTAGGAAGTTAGATATCAATGGGGGTGGTTCTGGAGGTTTTACTGTGACTAACAAGTCTCCTGCACTGACCAACTCTGAGGAAATTGTTGAGTTGCCCCTTTGCGGGGAATCTGTTCCTAACGATTCTTTTCTCAAACATGTGAATGGTGTAAAGATAGGGTGTAAAGATGATGACGAAATTCTTTCTCGGCGTTTTCAATCTAACAATACAAGAAAGATATTCAGGTCTCCAACACGTATTGGTGACCGGAGATTTAGGAAGATGCTGACATCTAAATACTGGAAATCAGCTCCGAAACTGAAGGATTGTGAACCTAGTAACTCAGGTGAGCGTCTGTTGCTGCTTTGCAGTTCTTTTTGTAGATTTAGCCTTTGTAGATTTGAAAGCATTTTACTAAATACGCTATTTCCTGCTTCCTGTGTTCTTTTTCGGATTCACCAGGTGGCTCAGCAAGGCACAATTATCACAACAAGAGGCCCTGTTATGAAATAGACAGGTCTCAGCGCAACACTCCTTTCAAAAAGAGGAAGTTGTTTGACAGAAGCTCAATTGTGACTTATGATGGAGGCATCAGTTGTGAAAGTGTTTCTAACTCGCCTGAGAAGAGCAGGGATGATGACAAGGATGCCTTAGCTGGGAAGGTGCATGAAGGTTTGTTTTCCAGCATTGCGTCATTTGGTAGAGTTGTCAAACGAGATTCAGTAGCGAGGGTAATCTGACTTGATGAATGAATACTTTATTGTGCAGGAAATGTGAAGCTTCCTTCTGGATTTAGGCGCCAAAATTCGTGCAATTCTAGGAACTCTCACGGTAATTGCAATTTTGAGTTTATGTCTATCCTTTCTAAGCAGATGTTCAGTTGTTATGGCTAGAAATTCTTATTTGGATTGTGCTTTATTACAGTGCGGCTTAGCATTAAGTCCTTCAAAGTCCCTGAGCTTTTCGTTGAGGTCCCAGAGAGTACAACTGTTGGTTCACTTAAGGTATAACAACATCATATTACAACCCATTGCTCTTGCATTACATTGAAATTCGACAATCTAACTTGGCATTATTTTGCTCTTTGTTTGGACTTGGAAGTTGTATACCATTTTTATCTTTCAAGTTGCTCTGTTGACACAATTTAGTTCTGAATGATTACTTTCCTAAATTGTATTCCTAGGTTTATCTGTCTTCTCCTTACATGTGATACTTTACCCTTTATTGTCAGCAATTTACAGTGCTTCGTAAATGTTTCTGATTGTTTGGAACTGACGATGTATTAAATGTTCACTCGCAGAGAACTGTTCTAGAGGCTGTGACATCTATACTTGGTGGTGGATTACGTGTTGGCGTACTTCTTCAGGGAAAGAAAATTCGAGATGACAACAGAACTTTACTTCAAACTGGCATATCCCAAAATGATGACATGGATACAGTTGGGTTTATGTTAGAGCCAAATAGTCCTAATCAGCCTTCTCCCCCAATAAGCCCTAAAGAACCTCCTGCTTCACTTTTGTGTGACTCGCCTAAATTTGTAAATAGGTACTTGATTGTACGACTCCAAAGTCATTTTCCAATGCCGTTTATTCCTTGGTGCTGTTTCTTAATTCTATGTTTGGCTGTTTTTTCAGGTCCCATGTTAACCCTAAAGAAGAAATGTTTCTACTCAGCTCACTGGATAAACCTTCCGTGACTGATTCAAACAGCCCTACCGGAAGTTCTAGGGAATTAGTTCCCTCTGTTGCTGTGGAATTCCCAGAGAAAAATGTTTCTGATTCTAAGGCTCTGGTGCCTGTTCCAGAAGCTAGCTTGGAAGCTTTAGCTGTGTTGCCTGTGAACCACAGATCAAAGCGTTCTGAGATTGGACAACGTCGTACCAGGCGACCATTTTCTGTTACTGAGGTTGAGGCACTTGTCCACGCAGTGGAGAAACTCGGAACTGGAAGGTACTTGTTACTACATCTGAGCCATTCATATTCTTTTGATCACGCGTTTGGCGACAAGGACTGATCTCCTAATGCAATTAAGATTTTTCCCTTCTTACAGGTGGCGCGATGTCAAATTATGTTCCTTTGAGAATGCTAAGCATCGAACTTATGTGGATTTGAAGGTAAGATCCCTTTTTGTTATACTTACTGGTGAAATATGCCATTCTCCTGATGTGATGTGCCTTATTTCCGAAATGTTAGAGGACTTCATTATCATTGTTATGTAGCTTTTGAAAACAAAGACTTGCCACATAAAATTTGCACCCTTTTCGCCAAGGGGACCTGCCTTCTTGGAATGCAGTGGTCCTATATATGATAGTTTTCAGTGCTCTTATTCTCTTTCGCTTTGTTTGTTCCGCACTCTTGTAGTTCCATCGTTGAGGGACTCGATCGAGCTACCTTAAATTCACTTGCACATAACTTCCTTGACTGTGATGGGCTAGCTCCTCTCTGACCAGATGACATATTCAATCTACAAAATTAGCATAATTGCAACATTATGTGGTTGATAATTTATTATCTGTTAGTTGTTAATGAGACATGAATCTAAACATGGCTCCAAAATTCTTGTGGGGGGGAAAAGCCTGTGATCCACATGGGTTGTTCACTTGTTCCTCAGCTAAACTCATCTTTACTACTTTAATTATAACTAATAAACAATTAATCCTATGATTTCTGGCTCATTAAGGGCTTATCTTTATTATCACATGACCTGAGTTGTACTAATCTGTTTGTTTATCTGTTTTTGTTTACCTGTCACTTATGTCTGCCCTGTCTCTTGATTCAGGATAAGTGGAAAACCTTGGTGCACACGGCACGAATCTCCCCGCAACAAAGGAGAGGCGAGCCAGTTCCGCAAGAGCTTTTAGACAGGGTGTTGGCTGCTCAGGCTTACTGGTCTGAGCACCAAGCCAAGCAACATGGGAAGCCACAGCACAGTATCATCCCTAAACTTACCGACTCGGTAGCTTGAATTCTTTCTTAGCTTGTAGATTTCTAATTCTTGTGTAGAAATTGAAGAAATTGTGACAGGTACAACAACAGGAAGATAAGGAAAACATTGTAGAAAAGAAAAAAGAAAAAAGAAAAAAAAAGAATACAATACATTATTCATGTAGTTAAATGTTCTTACCATTACAGTTTACAGGGTTTAATCTTACCATTATTCATTGCCAAAGTCTCCATTAGTAGGGAGCAAATTTGGCCCTTTTGTAAATGATTTGTAACAGAATAAGGGGGTTATTTCCAAATTGGAACCCACTGTTCTTTAATTTTTGTAAAGACTATAGGAAAAACTTCAATAAAGTCGAGGTTGGTTCTATTCAATATTCATGCACACGGGTTTTCATTTCGAGTACTGCCTCTAATAACTTTACTAGCTAAACTAACTTAGTGCGTTTTTCCGAGTTTTGGATAATTTGATAGTCAATTCATCAATATTACGCGGTTCTTTAGTATTATTGCAGCAATCCCGTGAAGAATGGGAAGATGCTGATTCAGTGTTGAAAACATTGAATAAGAAACCGAGTTGACGTACTCGGATTACCAATCTTTGTAATTTAAACATGTGTGAGTTTAAATGGTCAACTGCGTGAATTATTGCATAAGTAAGTAGTAAAACCCAAAATTAGAAGGCTGTTTTGAAAACTCTGTGAAACTGGTAAACTGTCAACCAGGTGAAAGTCAAGTCCTAATAAAATACCATTTGCGTGTAATTTCAGCCTCATCTTATCACAAACCCTCTCAAAATCTCTCCTTCTACCCAAAGTCGAGCTCGAAACAAGCACAATTTAAGAGAATAGATAGAGTCTGTCGTTATTTGCTTAATTCGTTTTTACTACAAATATTCTCGAGTTAGGGAACGGGTTTTTCTTGTTATATGCATACAGTTTAAAAACACGCCAACGAGTACGGATTTTGTGATAGGGTGTAAAATCGTGATGGCAATAATGAAAGGGTTAAGAGTGCCGTCTGGTGCACCAACTTTTACCAAAGAGTCCTCAAAGAAATGGGCAACCAAGATAGAATAAGAAAAGGGCAGTTGGTCAAATTAGCTGGTAAGCCAAGCATCTTAGCTTTTGCTTATTAGATTGCCATGAATATGAGATCACCGCCTTCTTATCTATCACAATTTACATACATACATATACATAACATGATACTACATCATCATCATAACAATATAACATTATACTCATTTACAACCCCCCCACCCTCTTTCCTTCCTCTCTCTTACCACGTTACGCCATGTGATATTCCTTCCACTTTATTATATCTCCCCTCTTTTCCCTTTATTATTCTAATTTTCATACCATATTATAAATCGTAAAAACTTCAGATATGAATTTTGAACGTAAATTTACCAGTACATATCAGGTAATCGTTATGTTTAAACTTTCTGTCAACACCAAAACCCGACAAAGTTTTATTATTAGCAAAGTGGAAATGTAGTGACAAATTTTAACATGTTGATTATCGAGTATATGAAATTTTGTAGATTTACATTTTTTTGGTGGTTTAGCTTTTAAGGAGGCACCAATCATGTTATCCCAAACTTCAAAGATAGTTCCCCCAATTGGGGGTGGGCCCATGATGAAGGGTTACTTGTAAAATGAGGCTACCTTAATAATTTTCTAATAGAATTTGATCGTAGGACATTTATGTTGTTCCATTCCAATGGATTATATTCGAGAAAAATGCGAAAAGTGAATTTGTTTGGTTGTAGGAAATGTGAAATGTAACGTAAACCAGATTGGCAAACCAGGTGCTTGCACATGCAAATGCCAAAACCTTAAGATTCATAGGATATATGCATTTTCAAGGGGTTTTAGGCCTAATTTAGGAAGATGTCACGCTACTCTCTCTTATTAACCCACAGTCTGTCAATTTCCATTTCCAACCCAAATATGATCAGTAGCATGCATGAGACCTAGAATCAAACTCGCATTATTCAGATCTACATATATGTGTTTAATATCTTATTACAAGTTCTTCGTTTGGACTCCACACTCAACATGTCTGTTGGGGCCCTCGGTTCTTTAGATTGGCCGTGAAAAATGAGCAATGCTACCATATGCTCGTACAATTGTTGGATGATTAACCGTGCACTGTCCTAAAAAAAAGGAGGTATTTTAGTGAATTCATTTTACTCAAATGACAATTTGGACTCCTATAATACAACTATCTCTAGCAGTCTAGCTCATTATATTGATTTGGATTTTATTGAAATTTAAGCTCCTGGAAATGAAACATTATGTCAACATATATGGTTATATTCCACATTACTAGCTAGAGTAGCTACTCGAACTCAAACAAAAAATGACAGCGCGCGGAGATTCGATAAATGAATTACTCTATTAAAAATCGTATTTTTTAAAGTGAGGTAGAAATAGATCATTTGCAGGATATAGTATATAAACACATTTTTCTTCCAAAAATAAAGTTACAAATACGAGTAGAACATTACTCAAAGTGTTTACTTAGGTTCCATCTAAAAAAAAAGGTGTTTACTTAGGTTACACTCTTTATCGCTTAAGGGAATAAAGATCCCCAAAAGAAAGGAAAAGAAAAAGGGCAGAAGTGAAAATTGATTTGGGCAATTCCACATTTCCACTGCTTTGGGCTTCCAACCTTTGTTGCAAGTCCAGCTTCTTGGGCTTTTCAGAGCAGTCCAGTTGATTGAATGTGGGCCTGAGTCTGATTAGCGTGACTTACAAGCCCAACTCTAAGCCCATAATCCTTTGCAAAAGCAGCCTACAATCTTATTCCGTATATCTCGACTCTGAGTTGACTTTATCCAATGACCGTGTTGACCGCCAAATTTGACCAACTTTAGGCCAATTTTGGGTATGGTTTGATAGATAAGGTCTCTAGGTCCGTCAGTGTTGGATAAAGTTCATAGCACCAATTCTGAATGAGTACCATATTATTGCTTAAAAGATTATGTTAAAAATAATTTTTCGTCTTTTTAAGGAGATACAATGGACGTTTGCAACCCATCTTTATAACGACATGGCATTTTTACTGAGGTTGGGGCATGTGGTGAAGTGTGTAGGTAGAACTTGGTGGAAAAAAAACTCTTTCAGCCGGTGATAGTTGAATAATAGTCTCCTTTTGGAAAAAAAAAAAAAAAACAAAAACAAATTTTACCAGTCAATAGTTTTGTATCTTAATAAATAATTTATGTAGAATACTTCGAATGTGCATATATTAATTAAAATGTAGAATGTTTTGGTTTGTACGGTAAACTATATAGTACAATTACGTCGATTCATAAAAATTGGAATCTTGTTGTAAAATATAACGATGAAAGTTGTAGGTGGTAATGTTAAAACCAATCACAATGAAGATTTTAAGATGAACCAATAAGAGGCTGATAAACCATACTTAGTGATACTTTAGTTGTACATCATCATCATAGTATATTACATTAAAATGAAAAGAATATATTTCTCACATTAGCGAATCAAGCTCCGACTTTTTACGCAGACACGACCAATATCTTGTTCTTCACTAAACAATTAATTAGTGGTAGTTAGTGGCTAAGCAATAACAAGCATACTACGTACGAGTAGAGAATAAGAGAAAAAAAAGGCGAGAAAGAGAAGTGATGAAGTTTTACAATAATGATTACGAGAAGGAATTATTCTCACACCTTTAACGCAAATTCACTAAACTTTTATTTATTTGTTATTATTTTATTTTACAATTGATGTCGACCTGATATAAATAAATACTCCTTTTTATTACTTTTTATTTTATTTTAAAATCGAGATTTACATAATATAAATAAACAATTAAAGTACGAGAATAGTCGTTTTTGGCGATATACGCCGAAACATGGATGATCAAAAGGCTTATTCGGTTATTCCCAACTCTCCTCTCATGAGTCATGGGTTAGAAGTTTGGAACATAGGAGAAGAAGTGCAATTATTCAGTTAAACTAATGTGGAGTAAAGAAAAAGCTGCTGTTTTCCCAGGTGTTGTATAATACATGTCAAACTTAACCGCTTTTCTTCTTCTTTGCTGTCTCATTTTTCTCTTCCTAGGAATCTAGATCCCTTCTTTCTCTTTCTCTCTCTCTCTCCCTCTTCAGGGTTTTGCGCAAAGCTTGTGACTCACTTTACTTTGCTCTCTTTTGAAGGGTTTTTGCTCAGGTACTTTCCTTCTCTATATTTCTTGTGTAGGAAGTTTTTTTCTTGGATTTTGAGCTGAGATTTGTGTAAATTAGCTAACTTTATGATATGGGTATTCATGGGTTTGCCTGTTTATGTTGATTTTGTGTATTATACAGTTGATAATATTGCTAAATAAGATTTGAATTGTTGTTTGTTTATTGCTTATGTATGACTATTCATGTTAGCCGACCCCAAATCATTTTGCGACTAAGGCGTGGTTATTACTGTTGTCGTTGTTCTATAGTTTGTCTAGTAATCTTGAAAAATTTCCCTTCATTTTTGGGTTGATGGATTAGAAAGGGGAGTATTGGGGTTTGTGTAGAACTTTAGAAGTGAAATTTGCTGACTTTGTGATGTTTTGGGGGTTTATTTTTGATGTTGCTGTTAGTTGATTTGATTTATGCTTGGAAATGGATCCTCAATTGGAAGAATTATATGGACCGTTGCATCGAATAAAGTTCAATGAACAGATGGGACCAATTCCATCTAGTCGAAATTTGGGGAATATGGTGAGAATGCAGGATTTTGAAGTAAATCCATGTTTTGCAAACTCTCCTCCATTGATGCCCCAAAACCCGAATCTGAATTCGGTGGTGCCATCACTAGGACATCAAGTTCAAACCCCTGATGTTGAGAGAGCCCTCCACGATGATTTCGACTTTAGTGATGTCATTTTCAAGTATATTAATCAACTTCTTATGGAAGAGGATGAGGGAGAGAAAACCCGTCCATCTCATGAGCCTTCGGCTTTGGAAGCTAAAGAGAAATCGCTTTATGAGGTGCTTGGGGATACTAATTCTCTTCCTGAAGATCAATATAATGTTCCTGAAGCTACTTACAAGATTTGGAATGGCAATGGCAACGACAATGGGATTACCAGTTGCAGTCCTTGTAGTTACAGTGGAGAAAGCAGTGCAAGCAGTGTCATTGATCCTAAATGGTATGGTTCCCCTTACGGGTACAGTCCTACGGCCTTTGTGAATGTTCCTGTATCGTCATTGCAACCGTCGTATCAAATGTCATTCAGCTCATCAAACAGCTCAGGCGGAATAACTGATGCTTCATACTTGAGCTTTGAGTCATCAACTGGCTCAACAAGTAATGTTATTGGTTCAGTAGATGGTCCAGCGGAGTCTCCTGTTAGTGCCCTTAGTGTGTCTGATATATTCAATGATAGTCAGTCGATCTTGCAGTTTCAGAAAGGGCTTGAGGAGGCAAGTAAATTTCTTCCGAAAGGTTCTCCGTATGAGGCTTTGAGGAACACAAACGCCTCGTTCCAGAGTTGGCCACAAGCTGTCCCTGCTGAGCATGAGAATGGTATTTCGGCACAGGGTACCAGGGGAAAGAAACACCGTCACCCAGAGGAACTGCTAATGGAGGAGCCTGGTAATAAGCAATCAGCGGTCTCTGTGGTTCCCGATGAGGCTGTTATGAGATCCGAAATGTTCGATAGGGTGCTGCTGTGCAGTAAAGGCAAGAATGATGCTGCTCTGAGGGAATCTTTGCAGAGTAAACTTAATAAAAATGTGCAAAATACTCCAGCCAAAGGGTCTACTGGAGGGAGAGGTCGTGGTAGAAAACAGAGTGGCAAGAGAAATGTTGTGGATCTAAGATCTCTTTTAAGCCTATGTGCACAAGCAGTTGCATCCAATGATCAAAGGAGTGCAAATGACCTCCTTAGCCAAATCAGGCAACATTCTTCTCAAACTGGAGACGGTAATCAAAGAATGGCACACTATTTTGCAGATGGTTTAGAGGCACGCCTTGCTGGCGTTGGAACCCCTATATATAGAGGTCTTCTCACTGGACCGGGCTCTGCTGTTGACTTTTTGAGAGCTTACCACATGTTTCTGGCGACATGTCCGTTCAAAAAAATTGCAAATTTCTATTCTAATAGAACAATTTCCATGGTGGCTGAGAAGGCAACATGTCTTCATATAATTGATATTGGTATGGTATATGGATTCCAATGGCCTTGTCTATTTCAGCGCCTTTCATCTAGGCCTGGCGGGCCTCCCAAAATCCGTTTAACTGGGATTGATCTTCCACAACCGGGATTTCGACCAGGCAAAAGGCTTGTGGAGTCCTTGAGTCGCTTGAAGAACTATGCCGAATCATTTAATATCCCGTTTGAGTTCAATGCTATAGCGAAAAAGTGGGAAACAGTTACCATTGAGGATCTGAAGATTGATGACAATGAGGTGCTTGTTGTTAACTGTTTGTTTAGGTTTAAATACATTCCCGAGGAAACAGCAATGGTGGAGTGTCCCAGGGATATGGTTCTAAACCTGATTAGGAAGATAAAACCAGCAATTTTCATACAAGGTGTGGTCAATGGGGCTTTTAATTCCCCTTTTTTCATAACTCGATTCCGTGAGGCTCTCTTCCACTTTTCAACTTTGTTTGATATGCTGGAGGTGAATCTGCCCCGGGAGGCTAGGGAGAGGATGCTGATTGAAAGAGATATCTTTGGGAGACAGGCAATGAATGTGATTGCATGCGAAGGTTTGGAACGGATAGAAAGGCCCGAGACATACAAGCAATGGCAGGTCCGCATTGAAAGGGCTGGTTTCAAGCAGCTACCTTTAAAGCAGGAAATCACTGATATGGCCAAAAAGAGGGTGAAAGTGTATCACAAAGATTTCTCCATTGACGAAGATGGCCGTTGGCTATTGCAGGGATGGAAGGGCAGAATCGTATATGCTGTCACTACTTGGCAGCTTGTTTGAAGCTAGTCATGCCTGAGTGCCTGACTATGTTTAGCAGCAAACCCCTGCTAAGGGCACGCCTCAATTATCACATGATCCTTACTTATAAATGAAGGTAACATTATTTACCTTTTCAGTTTATTCTTGTATGATACATCATAACCATCGTTAACCCCCATATGCCCCCGAAGAAACCTCCCGCTCCAAGTGTCCAATATTTAGGCTCATTTGTATTGATCATTGAACAAGAATGGAACAACCATAAGCTACTTCATGATGAACGCAGTGCAAATTCAAGCTAATTAGTTACTGCTTGTACTATGTCCTAATTTTTTTTCACGCTCTTCTCAGGTCATCTCGGTGGAATAGAGTGGTGCATTGCATTGCTTCCTTCCAGCTATCAACTTCCAGAGTTAGACTTGTTTCCCTGATCATCTTCAGTTTGCCACCATGCATATACATTCCACATGGAAGAAGTCTTGGAGGTTCCATCTTTCATACTCAGTGTTCGTTTTGCATGAAGACGGGTTAATACTAGTAAGACACTCTCCAAATCCTCGAATGTTCAGGATAATTTAGAATATGTGCAAAACTCGATCCTTCTAGGCATGAAAGATCACATAACTTGAAATGGTATCATTAGCTTTGTTTCAAGTTTCAGACTTTCAGTAGTGAGATCCTGTTTTTATGCTGTTTATAGGAGAAAATTTTATGTAGCGCAAGTATATGGTTGTATACTTGTATTACGTGTAATCAAAACGTTTCACAGTTAGTAAACTATATATCCTATCGTCTAAAGTTTCCAACAAAATCAAACTTTTTTCTTTCTTTACAAGTTTCAATTAGGAGTAGTTAATGCAAATTTGTTTTCAAATGTGATTTTAATACTTTGAGTTCACTTTTATCTCCTGTATTTGATACCATTGAACAGCAGCCGGTTTTGGACCAATTCTCCCTGTGCTTCCCCCCTAGTGAAAGGCGACATCATCCCATCGTCCGTGATAGGTCGTCTTATGGGTCTCCTAGTGGATTAATGTCGATTTTCTGACTGATTGGCGAGATTTTTTGTAAAATGTTTATTTTTTTTTCGTAATTATTATGCTTCTTTTAAGATCGATCCCTTTTAGACCAGTATTTTCGCGGATAAAAAGATAAATAAGAAGAATGTCAAATCTTGCATGATGCATGATAGGGATAGTGTCTGTCGTCTACTAGCTGCGCAAGTATTGCTTTCGTTAGTTTGAAGCTAAGATGGAGACTTCATTTAAAATAGTTGAATTCTAACCAAAAGCTATCATTGTTTTCATAACTCGATAATTTTAACAATTGTATTACTCGTATTAAATCTTTCGATAATCCATTTTCTTGTAGCAAAAAGTCAATGTCCTCTTACATAAGTTCAATCATATTTAGGGGATTTCTTGCTTTTCCACTTAAATCATGCAACTTTCTCAGAGCACGGGATTTATTCGAAATATATTTTGTCCGAATCATCGCTTTTTGTATCATTCTAATAATTAAGCAATACTCCGTATTAATTTAGTCCATACCGTATATTAAGCCATTTATGGATTTGAAGGACAATGAATGAAACTTTAAAGAGAAAAAAAAAATACACGGATTTAAAATTCTCATTTCTAATGAGTCTCTCGTGATCTCATAAATCTAATTTTATCAATTAATATCATTAATGTTGTTATCCGACAATTTCAACTCAACGCATTCCAATAATACTCGTTGTGCTCCCGAAAAAATGGTATAATTTGCGGATTAAAAGTGAGCCACCTTTAGTCGTTTTAGACACGTAGATAGGACTTCGTTAGTTTAGATCAAATTAAGGAGTACGCGCGCTAACAGAGAGAATGAGCGGAGTGCCAGACTTCTTCTACAAGGAAGCCCAACGCCTTCGTTATGTCGCTCGTTCTGCATTCAAGGTTCTCTCACATCCTATACACCATACATTATACATTTATACACCAAAACCATACACTACAAATCTATAATAAATAATAAAAAAGGTTTCATCTTTTTTTTTGTTGTTGTTGTTGTTTGTATGATTAATTTTCTGGGGTGAAAAATACAGTTGCTTCAATTACAAGAGAAATACAAGCTAATAAAGCCAGGTTCTTCCGTGCTTGATCTTGGCTGTGCCCCTGGCGCCTGGCTTCAGGTTCACTCTTCTTGTTATTTTCTCATTTTTCATTCAGGCATTGCGTCGAACATCTTCTGGGCGTTCTTACTTTTACTTTTGGGTGTTACAGGTAGCTTGTCAGAGCTTGGGTCCTCCTAAAAATGGTGGGGTTGTGGTGGGTATTGATCTGAAGGTAATTTAATCTTTTGGGTAATCTCATTTTACTCAGTAGATTGTACTGTACAAT
This sequence comes from Spergularia marina, assembly GCA_963680865.1. NCBI lineage: Eukaryota > Viridiplantae > Streptophyta > Magnoliopsida > Caryophyllales > Caryophyllaceae > Spergularia > Spergularia marina. Next base: position 25,280,565 of record OY804554.1, on the reverse strand, counting down.
TTAACAGTTTTAAGGTGTTTTTTTTTTTTTTTTTTTTTGTAAGGTGGGTAATTGGGTATGCAGTATTTTGTGACATGCTACCTCCGTTTTTTCAGAAAGTTAACATTCGGTTTGAATACGTCACGTGGAATATGTTTACGTGTAGTACTCTGTAATATTTTTTATGGTATTGAACATTGCAGAAAGTAAGGGTTCCTTCTGAGTATTGTGATGCCAGAGTTCAAACTGTTTGTGCTGATGTTTTGAACCTTCCTAGAGACCATATCAGGGCACTTTCTCCCAAGGTAATGTGGCGGCGTGGCGCTACTTCAAACCTCAATTAGTCTGTTAATGAGTTCGATATAGATTCATAAACATCGACATTATTCAGCTGTTTGGGGTTTAACTGTCTGGTTGATTTGTTTTGCCTAATGCAGAAGGCGTTTTCAGTCATCCTATCAGATATGTGCCCTCCAGTGTCTGGAATCAAGGTTAAAGATGCAGCTCTATCAGCCGAATTAGGGATGCGTGCCCTTGACTTGGCTGTTGGAAGCGCTGCGCTGGCTCAGAATGACTCAGATCCTGAAGAGGAAACTGATGATTCATCAAAAACTCAAGATGACAATGGCATATTGTGCCCTGGGGGCAACCTTGTCATTAAACTACTGGAGAGTGAAAGTAAGCAAGGTGTGTTTACTGGACAAGCTGCAAAACTGCATCTTTTTCTCTATTTCTGATTTCGACCTCTTACGTTAATTTTGTATGCCTGCAGAATTCAATCAACTATGCAAACCACTCTTCCGAAAGGCATCTTGGTTGAGGCCGAAAGCTACAAGGCCATCATCCAGAGAAATATACTTGATCTGTCAAGGTCTGCGTGTTTGAATCTTAATATGCTGACATGAGATTCGCAAATTCTGACAGAAGGTTGCAGCGTAAGGAGAGTCTAAGTGAAGCTAGATCAGAGACATGACTGAGCTACTGGTAAAAGACGCTCAAACGAAGATCACTGACGTGAAGTTTATTTGCAAGCTGCATTCACTTTGCAGTGTCAGCGATTTAGAGAAACATTAAACCTCTGTGAATGGATTCCAATGTGCAAAATTTACTTTGATCTTTGTATACACACAGTCTTGACGATGATTTCAATGTGCAGTAGCTGCTTGATCCTTATATACACAGAACAAAGTATTCACAAAATGTTACATGATAGTATGCTACCTAATCGTGTCGTCTAACTCTCAGAATAGAAACTAAAAGATGCTATATATGTATATATAATTGCAAACCATGCAGTAAGTTCTATACAAATTTACGCCATGTTAGATGGTGCCCTTATTTTCTGGTTCACTGAAGTTCTAATGAGATCAGCGAATATAGGTCCGTCCAAGTGACCATAAACCGGTGTCTCTGACTGCAGCCTGAAAATGTAAAGAGTCAAAGGTTAGTGGTCTAAACCTTGTGCAAATCCTAATTTCACAACTTCTCTGTAAATTAGCATGCCTGTGTTTTTCCCTGAAAAGATGATGCCACATACCTGTCTTTTAACAGATGGGAAGACATTCCAAAACCTTAAGGTTTCATCTCCAGCTCCAGTTACTATCGTCTACAGATTCATTTATTAAGCATACCATTAGATGCTGCACAGTGTATGATAATAGGAAATTACTGAAACTGTTGGAACATTCTGCAGATGGCGCCATTACCTGACCGTCTGGTGACATAGCTAGATAGAGAACCCGCATACTATGGCCAGTCAGAGTTGCAACCTGTGACGGAAATTTTGGATTGTTGAAGTTTCAAATTCTCTTCGTCTTACAGATAAAATTAACCAAATTGCACAAAGATATGCAAGCCTTACCTTCCCGAGAGTTGGATACTTCCACACCATCACTTGATTCTGAGAATACCCGTGAGTGCTAACTAGTTCATTCACATTCTTACTCCATGCAAGATTGCATACCTTCACATCAAATTATCACAAAATTTCAGTCTAGACTCGAATGTATTGAACAGAAACGTACACAGTTCCGGCACTCATGATCACAATTTTTGAACCATACCTGACTTCCTGTGTCTATGTGGTTTATTTGATTCCCATTTGTTGTGTTCCAGAATCGAATACATCGATCTGCTGTGCCACCTCCAGAAGCAAGAAGGCCATTCTGGTGGGGAGACCAGGCTATGGCCTTTACTGCAGCTGTGTGCTCTGTCAGCTTCAGAACTGGCTGTTGAGAATGCTGATTCCAGACCAAGAGCTGTTTTCATATACGAAACTTGCAGTCAGTAAAGCTTTTCAAGAATTTCTTTCGGATTTTTTTTTATCTGCACACTAAATTACCTGATTATCATTGCCTCCAGATGCAAGTTCCCTGTCATCATGAGACCACTTCAACCCACAAACCTGAGGCATTAAGAGGAACGTTATAAATTACCGTCGTTAAGATAATAACAGTAAAATTCTGGAAGAAGATTTCGCCTTTACCTCAGACTTATGACCAACTAGCTTGCTGACATAGTCCTTTGAAACGCGAAGGTCATGCTGAAGTATGTTCCTGTCTCTGCTACCAGAAGCTAAAGTGCGCGAATTCCATGCCAGTACACCAGCTCTTGTTTGATGACCGCTCATGCTTCTTACTCTTTTGCATTGAGTACCGTCCCATACCTAAACGATAGATAAACCATTGTTCTCTTACAACCACCTTACACACATAGTTGAAAAGACACAAGTGATGAGCACACACAACAAACCTGAACTAGCCCGTTGCTCGTCCCAACCGAGACATATGAGCCCTCTTTTGTCCATTGAACAGCACACACACTGTCATTTGGTCCTAGATCACACAACCTAGTCACCTGCAACACATGCCGAAAATTCCCATCCTCACTTTGGTATCCACAAACTGTTTGGACATATAGCTTGAGAAGGCAAAACAAATGAAGAGTGCTTAAGAAACTACACAAATCTTACTTTGCTGCTAGATGCATTCCACAAGTAAACACAAGTTCCAAGTCCAACCGCGAGCACATTTTGCGATGACCAATCAACCAGGTTCAGATAGAAGTCATCCTGCAGTGAAGGGGCATCCAAGACCTACAGTCCACATGTTATGGCTTTAGCAATCTCCACAATCAAAAATTCCCTCCAAAAGTATAAATCTAAGGTTGAACATGCCTAAAACAATCAATATTCAACTCCGATTTTCGATTTAAGTAGTTCAAACCCACACCTCTCTACACCAAGACTAGAAAAAAGAGCATCTACATAATTCTTACATTCAAATGACTTGATATGTACACCAATCTATCAACACATGTACATTTGCAAGTAAAATGCATCATTGAAGCTCCATTGACACTCAACTTCTCACAATTTCAATCAAAAGTGTTGGATAATGATCAAAGAGAAAACAATCATCAAAATTGTCATCATTCAAAGCAATTTGTACACAATTTTAAGCTCCAGTAATTCAGTTTATCAAAGTTTTCAACCAAAATGTGATGAAGAAGTCTCCTAATAAGGGTAAATAAGCAATGTGTACACCAAAACATGTCATATACATACCAAAATCAAATTTAGAGTTCAAGCACCATATGAAACACATCTCAAAGATTACCTTATGGGGTGTCTTAGGAACCTTCCTAGGAGCCTTAGGAGGGGTAGAAACCTCATTAGAAACCCCAAAATCTCGGCCTAACCCGGAAGGCGAGAAAGGTGAAGAAGGTGAAGAATACTCCACCTTAAACCTCAGTATATTCTTGTTAGGACTACTGATAGGTGAAGAAGAACCTGCACCAGAAACAGGAGAACCAAAATCAGGACCAAACAACTCTTGCTTTAACAACCTCGTATAAGCCTCATTACTACTACTACTACTACTACTACTACTACTCCCTCCTTCTTTCTTAGGAGAAGGCTTCTCAATCAAGCCAAATGCGTGCAGCCTAGAGGATGATCTGCAGGGTATGAATCTGTCACTGCAGATTGATTTTTTCGCTGTCGGCGACGATGATGCAGATGACAGGCCAGTGATTGATCGAGGAGATGAAATTGTTCTTGGTGATGATAAGTGAAAATTTGATCGGAATGGAGTTGATTCAGTTGCTTGTTTCGCCGCGGCCGGCGACCGGAAAGTGTCAAGCCTAAGATTCGTTTGAGACATCCCTGATGGGAGATTCAACCCACTTTTCCTCCTTTGTTCCAACTCCATTTTTCTGGGGTTTTTTTTACCACAAATTTCTCAGTATATTATTAAATAAATGGTTAAATAAAGTTGGGATCTTTCAAAACAAATCAGATAAATTAAAATCAATCAAATTGAGAAATTAAAGATGGGTTCTTTTCTGGGGTGAACTGGAAACTTCAATCAGTTGAAAAGTTGGGAACTTTCTTCACAAATCAATCAAATAACTGGAAACTTCAATCAGAAGATTTGTACTTTTTCTTAATTAGATGAGAAATAAATAAAATGCCACTCTCTTTGCAAAATTGCAATCAGATTAATTGAGCAAAAGAGAGGGCTTTTTTATTTTTCTGAGAAATTTGGGGATGAATCTGCAACGGTAATAAAGTTAGGTGAGAAGAAGGGTTTTAACTTTTAAGGAAAGAGTGAAGCTGAAGATTCACTGTGGTTTTTATATTTTACGATGGAAAAAGGGAAAAAGAGAGGGAATTTGGAGAAGGGGCTTAGGTTTTTCTATAATTGGCTCCAACGGTCAATTTTTCTGATTGTAATAAGCTCTTACATAAAGTAGCCGTTATAAGTTCCCACTTTGGAGCTGAGGCTTCTCGCAGACGATATGTCAGCAACTCAGCTTTGATGAACAGATATTAGATCGCTAAAAGTGAACTAGTCGTTCATCCTCCCCACCTTTCGTAGTTCGACTTTCGTTTTCCCAACTATCAGGAGAGATTTTCCGTTTCTTCTCATTTCATCTTCATACCATCTTAAAACGTTATAAACTTCTATACTTATATCTCTTCACAAATTTGATATGATTCTTAACGTCTAAAACGTTTTATAATTACATCACTTTTTTTTTTCTCGCACTCAACAATGACACAAATAGTAATGTACCATTAAGGCATGATTTTTGCAGGAGAGACCATTCGTTAAAACAACCCCAGTAGCCTAACTCAACACCCTTGGAGTTTGCTTAATTACATGCTTCCAAATGGGAATCATATGAATCTCGACCTAGAATTGGATTCGAGTAAGCAACAAAACGTAGCTGGTACATTTAGCACGTATTGACCGAGCCTAAATCATTTCGGGATCAAACTTCTGTCAACGTTGAGATGTATCGGAGGTGAGAACTTTAAACAACGATTATGATGCTTGCCATTTTTGGGGTGTTGGAACTTGGAAGCCAGCCCCTGCTGAACAAACTACAAAGTGTTTCATGACGTAAACTTGTAAGCGTTTATGATCTGAAATAATTACCTAAATATCTGACTTACAAGGACCGGCTCTTTTTACACAGAACTTCGGACAACACTACTTACATTCCTGGTCAGATCGTGTACCTCAACTTGTATCCCCTAAGCCAATCTTCCCCTTTTTCATAATAATCCATTTTGGTGAAGGTTTGCTCCGAAAACTGCACAGAAGCTGCATAAGAAGAGGCACCTCGCCAAGCGTCAAAATTTGGATCTGTCGCTCCAACAACCTTTATAGGAGCTCCACAAGGCCGAATCATGCGAACTCCAGCTTCCAATCGCTCGCTCAGTCCAGGAAATTGGGTACTTCCACCAGTCAAAAGAATGGAACTGGTCATTTTCTCCTCCAAATTCTCCTCCTTGGGCAAAAACCTTCTTAAAGAAACCCCAACCATTTCATCTAATCCTGATTGGTCAATTCCAATTATGCTAGGGTTAAATAAAATTTCTGGGCATCTAAATCTTTCAACCCCCATTACAATCTGGAAGTCCTCCTTTGTGAGAGGACGAGCACGTGGGATATCAGCTTGTTGCGATGAACCAGCTTCCGGCTTGAAGGTTGGGTCGATTTCCTGTCACAAGGATATCAATAAATCATATAAGTGCCGCAAAATATTCGCGAAAGAGATTGTTCTTTTCAGTACGTATTTTGTTGGCACCATCCAATTAAAAGCAGATTTGATTCCAATAGAACCGTATAGGGAAGCAAAGCTCTCCCCTGAGAGTTTAGCATTGCTCCTTTATTAAGGGCTCGAACTGGAGACTTCTGATTAAGATGGTAGAATTTCATGCTAACTCAACCAAGGGCTCATGAATTTTCTTTTTGGTAATATACATATACTGTATTCTATTGACTTGCCTGAAGTTTAGAAGAAATACGTGCTATCTCTGCCTCGTCCTTGTCGGGTCCCTCTTCATCATCATCATTATCTTTGCTCATCAGCTTATAGAGATACCAATCTTCGTCCCTAGAACCAAACGTGTCCTCGCCTTTGCCACGATCAAAGGCAGCTGTGGTCAGCAGTCGCATCCTTTCTTTCTGGGCAGCATTCAATCTCTCACCACGACCAACACCCCCAGATGTATGATCTCCATTTGTATTCTTACCATTCGTCTTCAATCGTTTCTTCTGTTCAAGTTTCTCTGAAAGTTCCTCATATTTTGCCCGCAACTGCTTTAAATAAAGTTCAGGATTTTCCCTACATACAAGATTAGGAAACATCAGAAATTTTACACGGCTACACGGTAGAACATCACAACCAAAGCTTAACTGGTTAAGGGGTTCCTTAAAAAAGGTTGTCATTAAGTTCATCAGGGTGCCAATTAAACTGTGGTTAATGATAATAGCTGTTTCATAAACCTTGTTCGGTTGAGTTAAATGGCTTGCGATGAGGACTTAAATGACCCTTCAGCTTCAGCATTCAGAGGCAATTATATTTATGTGGAACCTCTATATGTGATGTGAAGTAAAACCAACAAAACTTTAAGAGGCGTTTCAAGGTTGATGCTTTTCAGACTATTTCATCTCTAAGCTCCGATAACTTGTCAGATTACTAAATTTGGCACACAAGGGATGGTTTTCAAAGAGAATTTAGCAAATTGCTTTGAAGTGCCACAAATCAGAGACAGCCAATAGCTGCTTCCATTATTGTACATACTCTGTGTATTCCCCCCAGCTCCTAAGTATCTAGCAACATATATATGCAGATAATAAGATAAATCTCATGAAGAAGAAAACTCTTCTGATAAGATTCATAAGAAACAGATGGGTCTTTGTGCATGGTCATGCCTCCTTGTGCACAATCAAAAGAAACCGGACTCCAATAGGTGATATGTAGACCATAATACTACTACCACCATATAGACACAAGATTCAGCATACACCTGCTTTAAGAAACAGATGGGTCTTTGTGCATGGTCATGCCTCCTTGTGCACAATCAAAAGAAACCGGTCTCCAATAGGTGATATGTAGACCATAATACTACTACCACCATATAGACACAAGATTCAGCATACACCTGCTTCCTCTGCAAGATAATCAGGTGCTACAGAGAGAGAGGAAGGGAGGGAGGGAGGGAGAGGGGGTGAAGAGAGTCTGAAATTAATTGTGCATAAAGAAAGTGAGAACATACAAACGTTTTTCCTCCTCCTGTTGAGTTTGCTTCTCTTTTAGTAATTCCTCTTCAAGGCGTTTCTGCCTGGCTCTCTGACGACCTTCAGTTGTAGTCTTCAGAAAAGTTTGTTTCTTCTTCTCCTTCAGCTGTAGTTAAACAGCAAGACAGACTATCATTTAAAATAAGTACCAAAAGCCTTGAGGATAAGAGACAGATTTTACAGCAATCCTGATTGCAGTATCCTAACAACCGGTGCATTTTTAATAATCATATTCTCGGGTTTTATTGACAAGAGAACAATTTCGGGAAAAAAGACTTCATGCTATATCTCAGCCAGAAGATCAAGGAAAATGAAGAAGTTCTTGTCTACCTACTTATTGAATAAAATCAATCCAAAGTTAAGTAAAGTAAACCTGGTCTGGGGTAAGCAAGTTGTCAGGGATATCAACAAGTGGGAACTTTTCAGTTGTTGCTGCATCAGACTTCTCCTCCATCTCATCCTGTTCACCCTTGGCTTTTCGCAAAGATGCAGTCACCTTACCATGCTGACTTTTTACTTCCTCCTCAGTGAGATAGCCAGTAATCGAAAGAAAACTGGGGTGGTCCTTCACATCTATACCTTCTAACTGCCCAAGAAGATGATCCAAACCGCATAATTCATTTTCCAATTCATTTATCCGAGATGCCCTCTTAGCTTCAGCCATTTCCCGCAGTCGCTGGCCTTGTCTTTCTTTGATAGCTGCCTTTCTTGCAAGCTCCTGTTCAGAAGGCTGCTCTTCAACTGGTGGCGGAATGAAAGGAAGTTGCCAAAGTTTGGTCTTTTCTTCAGCATCTTGTGTTCCATTCTGTTCCATTTACTACAAAGATAAGATTACAAGTGTTTCAGGAAGAAGCTTGTACAAATATTTCATTTGAAGCTCATTACCTGAAACAATTTAACTTCTGAGGCATAATTTAAAGCAACATAACAGTTTTCCATCTTTAAATCTTCAACTTTCTCCCACGTAAGCTTAGGTCTGTTGCACAAAATATAAGGTCTAAGCCACAAAGCTACCAACAATCAGAGTAACCAGAACAAATCTAGTTATTCTTACATGTGCTGTGGATATTTTAGTGAAAGCAGCTGCTTCAAGTAATCAGTGACATGATAACCTCCGATATTAGTTCGGCAGCATGCTTCAAAAACAGGCTCTCCACCGACAAACTGAAGACACAAAACAGCAGAAAACATTGTTGGCATTGCTATTGATACACTCCGGGGAATTTCCTCTGGTTTTTTTAATTCTATACGTTTGTTTTGAATGCAACACATAGTCAAACCAAACGTAAAGAATGCAATCAAACAGAGGGAGTAAGAATCAACAAGCATTTACACATAATGTAGGTATCCGGCATGCATGTACACTGATAATTTCTGTGAAAGATCTACAGAACCCCTTGCATCCCATTCTCACAGTTTTTTAAGCCATTACCTAATTACTCCATAGAATAAATCATAGAACACACTTACCCTCCACCTAACGTTTTCAGAAGCAGAAACCTATAAAGACATCTAAACATAGGGGGAAAGAAGGGCAACACTTACTGGTATTATATGGCTGGTGTTAAATCCAGATGAGACAGCAAGACCATCCTCATTGCAAGTACCAAGTCTTTGGTTATATGTGTAGCTAAACGCAGCATCAACACCAAATGCTGAAAAAAGAATCAATAACCAAGGACACGTCAAAATTGATCAGAATGAACAAAATGAAAAAAGGAATATTCATAGCTTGTGCTGAAAATTTTTGAATATCTTGGGTAGAGAGAGTACAATATAAGATTTGAGACGATGGACTATGAGTCTTAGTAATGGTAAGAGATAGAGTACATACCCACCGAAGGAACTCCATAGGTCTCAAAAAGAAGCTCTGCCATTTTAGAACGTGATGGAAGCGGATTGCATGGGCATTCAGTGATCAAGACTGGATGGTCAACCTGCACTGTCCCCAAATAAATCAGAACACGGAGTCAAGGCCAATTCCACAAAATGAGATAGATCGTAAAATATTGGTCAATGCACTTAAGTACTTAACAGTTAACAAACATTCAGAATAAGATGAAAATCAATGTCAAGTCATCAAATTTGAAAAGCAAACACAAGATGTCCCAGCAGTTATAGCTGCACTAACAGAGACCTTCAGCTATCCCTTACTAAAAACTCGAAGGGAGGTGATTTCTATCATCTGACGACTAGTATCAACCAGATTTTTTTAGACTAACCACACACTAATAGCCGTGTCCAAAAGCTCCATCCAGATTACATATGGATGCAATCATTCTTATGGGACAAAAAGAGCCTAGGCCATCATCACATCACTCTCCCAATGTCAGACGTACCTTCTCTGCAGCCCATAACACCCCCATCTTATTCCTTCATCTTCATTCTTTTAGGTTCTTCAAACACACCGACAGGTGCATCAGATAATTGGGTCCCATACAGTACAACATCCATCCAACTGAGAAGGACAACAAGGCGAGACATATTCACAAGAAAATAACCCGCTGCAGGCAACTTCGAGAAGGGTCCTACACTTCTACCACAGATAAGAACAAAGTTGAATAAAATGTAAGAGTGAACCCATCTATTTTCTTACACAAACTAAGGATAAACATTGTAGTCCTGGACGCCTTAACCCCCGAACGTGCACTCTAGAGAATTGTCCCATATTTGCGGAATTACTACCATCCCTCTAACCGTAGACCTTTCTGAGACACCTTCCCATAATGACCATACATAAAACCCCATCTGATGTTCTACAATAGCTACAGCATACCAATACCATTTCCACCTAATGAATATGTGTATCTGTCTTCACAACAAATGGGATATAATAATATAAAATTAAAAGGATAGGAATTCCAATCTAACAAATTACGACTTCTGCTTTGGTAACAACTTGTATAAAAAGATCATCTTACCTTAGGCCCATCAACGCCCAATCGATCAAACCCAAAATCAAGAATCTGAGAGTGCAAAACAACAGAGAAAGCCTTAGTATTTGACATAAGTTACTTTAAATACCTCATGACCTGCCAGATTATACTTGAACGTCTGTTCCCGAAATTAGCATATACAGGGGCATGGAATGAGAATGAAATTTGCACAAAGGAAATTTTAAAAAATAAAAATAAAAACAATATATCCATTGACATGACCTGGAGATATTGGCATTCACATAAAGTATGCATGCCTTCACCCTATGATAAATTGTCTTAACACAATACTGTATCACTTACATATTCCATAATTTCAAACTGAAACACAACATTGCTATCAAACGCTGAACGTGGTCCTGAACGCGTGCAATCAAAATATTTCAGCAATTCAGTGTTATGATCTCCGACAACAGAAACAGTTTCTCCTGTACAAGAGCCAAATGCAATAGTTGAGCGACCAGTAGTCAGGACTAAGATTATAAGAGCAACTACAATGTACGTCAATAGAGCCACAGAGGTCAGAATATTGCACATATCGAATTGTCAAAGCCAAAAAGAGGTGCGCCCACAAACTCAACATAATACCAGAATTCTCCAATGAATCGAAACTTCAAAAAATGTTAATACAGATTACACTTATCATAGAGTCTCACATTGTCAGTTCCCAAGAATTCACTTAAGCAGATTACACTTACTAGACTATCTAAAGATTGACTACTGTGAATCCCAGCAAATTTGTAATCGTCCTAGATGATACAGTTCATGAATTCAGATTAGAATCTCTACGTCTCTACTCCAGTGACCCAACCACGTAAAAATTCCCAACCTACTACGAGCTTCTATAACTTCAATAGAACCATCATTCACTAGAAAATCTATCACTCCAAAATGACAGTTCTAGGCCAACAAAGCTCAAAAATATCATTATGTCAATACAAACACGAAATTATCGTTATCCACGTGTCTCAAATGCTCTCGTATATGGCAATGTAAAGGTGGGCTATAAAAACCCCAAAGAGGGTGCCATAATATCAAAATCCCATAGAAAGTCGCATCGACTCACTGTTACTTCACAATATAAGTATCATAGTCGATTTAGTGAGCCATTTTGTTTTATTCCATCACGCTCCAAAACTAATTAAAAAATCGACATACGACTCAAATGTCGATGCAATAGCAAGATTACACGTCCTAACAATTAATTCAACATAAACAAAAACAAGCATAAACATTTCTTAAATTCAAATTACAAAAAAAAAAAAAAAATATACCAGTATGTTTATGACGAGGTCTCTGAACAATATTACGGAAAATTACGCGAGGATTATCCTCGCCCGCCCACCTGAAAATCATATAATTAAACTATATAATAAAGCAAAATTGCTGCATAATCATGTTAATTAGTACTACTAACTAATTCAATTTAAAATCGACATCAACAAAGAAATTAAGAAATAAGAGAACAAAACGGAAAAATTAGGGTTTAAGAAAAGAGGGGAAAATTGAAGGTGAAGCAAAACAAACCCGATGCGGAAATAGGAGCCGCCATTGTCGATAACGATTGGACGAGAAGAAGGAATTGAACTGTAATCAGTTTGTCTCTCGACTTGGCATATGAACGGCATTTTTTCTCTCTCCTCCAACGCGGTGGGTGGGTGACTGACTGACTGGTGGTGTACTGGTGCGTGTTGAAGAAGCTGTTGATTGTTTACAGTGTTTTTGGTGTTGAAAACTCGCCGAAGTTCTAAATTGGGAGCCCGTCACGCGGGTAAATGGGTCGATTATTTCGGTTTCGGGTTTAAATCGGGTTTAAGTCTAAACGTATACGGAGTACTCCATATAAGTTCATACGATGTAAATATTCGGCTTTTAAATTGTTTCAAGAGTTAACCATTTGAATGAAAAAAGAGTTACAAATTTACAATTGGATAATTGATGCAGGCATATTCCTAAATTCTACATCATTTGTCGAGAACACAATTCAATATTCGCTTCTGTTAGCACCCTCAAATCCTTATTTGAAATACGGAGTACAATATTGTGGTGGATACTCGTGAAATTTTGTTCAAACTAGACACCAAGAGTCATCAATTTAGAAAAACCGCATTGAGACAGCTTAGGCGAGTGAACATACTCAAATGAAGCTAATGTGTGACTATGCGAGGGCATACTCAATAAATCGAGGCTTTTTAACTTAGCTAGGTAACATTATTCCAAACACACTAGTTTGCATGCCCGGCCCGCGTCCAGGCTGCAAATTTATATTGTTATACTCGGTTTATAAAAATTTGGATTTATCTTTGGTATAATATTATTAGCAATAATATTATTATATAATATATTTATAGTCACTAATCATATTATTATTATTTTTTCCACTCGTACATCACTCGTTATACTATTTCATTTTTATTCCACTATCTCATAACCTGGCTGTTATATCACATTACATTTAAAATTATTACCATATATTAGTTTACCATCATAATCGACATAAATTAAGAACACCATATATTAGTTTGCATGCCCGACCCGCGCCTTGACTGTATATCTATAGTGTTTTACTCATCTGATGAAATTGCCCGGTTGTCTATTTTTATATCAACAACACTATTCTTTCTATAAATTAGTTTTCTACCATAATAACCATAAATTATATTATTTTTCATAAATTAACTAATAATTTTTATATTATGTAATTACTTAGTGTTGTCTAATTAATGAATGTCAAGTGTCTTTTTAGTAAAGACTTAATTTCGAATTTTAATATATAGTATTAAATAGATTAACTTACCACCAATCGAAAAAGTAATCCACAAGTTTCTAACTAACACTTTATAAATAAATTTTATAACGATGAAACCATCTCTAAAAACAATTTAGCCCACCGCAACAGGCGCCCACTACTTGCGTCGATACCCAACTGTCCACACTGCATGTCACCCATACCCAATTTTCCTGGTGGGGCATTAAAACCAATACCCAGTCTCACATGGCCCACACAATTGAATAAACAAACAGAGGCCCAAATTCAAACCCTCGTCAATTTTCCCGCCAAATATTCCCCCCTTTTTTTCATCCTTCCGCCGGAAGATTACGATTATTTATTTATTTATTTATTTAGTACATCCCTCAACCCCCCCCCCCATAAAATTAAAAAGACATCCAAATTAATTTAACCGCCCACATTCAGCTTCCTCAACAAGCCATCGCCTATACACTAAAAACCCCCCATTTTCCCACCATTCAAAATTCCCCTATTTATACACACCTTAAACCAACTTTATTTATACAAAAAAAAAAAAAATTAGTTTCTATAGCAGGGTGAAATGTCATTGGGAATGGAAGACAAGGAAAATACCGGAGTCGAGTTCGAGTGCCAAACGCCGAGGCGTGGCAGAATTCCGGCAGCTCTAGTTTGCCCTCCGGCGCCGAGGAAGAAAAGGGTCTACGCAAATCAACCAGTTGTTCCTCCTCAAGGTGGATATTTCAAACCACCGGATCTAGAGTCCATTTTCGCTCCATTGTCGGTGAAGCGGGGAAAGGCCGAGAATCGGTGTTATTAGTAGAAAAGCGTTTTTAGATGTCAATTAGTTCAGTTGGTATTGTTAATTTGCGTGGTGTGAACTATTAGTAGATAAGAGTTTGTGTGGTTAGTGGTGTATGATATTTCTAATTTTAATTAGTAGGAGTTGAAATGTAGCATAGGATTCCTTTGTTTGCTTAGTTTTGGGAGAATTAATGAATGAGACATCAGACATGTATGTATTTGAGCTGACACTAATAACAATAGGAGCTGTTTCAAAATTTTCGCATTTTTTTTTTTGTTTATGAAGTTGTGCTTGCGAATCTTTATTTACGAGTATTTAGATTTTAAACTGCTAACACATTTATGTTTTATTTTCGATGCATTTTACTATTGCGATGTAAATTAGTTGGGGACAAGTAATTACTCGTTGTGAATACTTTTTCGACCCTGGCACCCCAAATATTATGCAAGGTAATTTTGACCAACAAAATCAGTGCTAGAAAAAATGGAAAAAAAAAAAAAAAAAAAAAAAAAAAAAATTGAGGGTAGGAAACAGGAGAGGGGAGTTAACCGCCAAAGCCCTTGATTACCTTGGGCTGTTTTGGTTTTGGTACTAATTGGGCCTTATAAATCACAATTTGGGCCTTGTTCGATTACAAAGTTATCCACTCCGGTTACTTTTAACGATTGTAAGTGTGAGTCAATTATTTTTAAGTGTGATTTTTAACAGTTACCCATTTATTGTGAAAAATATCACCATATTTTTTGTGCTCTCAAAAGCATGATATAATTTAGTAATATAAGTGCATGCTTCAAGTGTTAGTTGAGTAGTATCTTTATTTTATTTTATTTTTGTATATAAGAGTAGCTAATGCTGCACGTATGAAGGTATGAAGATTTGAACTCAAAACAACCCCCAGTCAGGTTGACTTCTTAACCACTTAGTCAACTTTAATCATTAGTTGAGAAGCATATTTTGATTGACGTTCCATTGTATTTGTATCATCGTGTTCTAATGTGACACTTCAATGATACATGCACATCCCATGATGTGCAAGATTTCGTTAATTGATTGATGGTAAGACTTAGTATTTATATTTAAAAAACAATCAACCTTGTACTTATTTATTTTCGCGAAATTTACATATTGATTTCAATCTGTGCGAGAGTTTGCTACAATTTTTCGAAAACTCTTACTTTTGTTCAAGTGAGGGCTTCTTTCATTGTAGAAACATAATCTATTTAGTAAAATGGTTCAAATTCTGTTAATCTTAACAAAGACAACAACGCATGTTTTAAGAATTATCCCCTCAACCCCTCTACATTCAAATTAAACATAAAGAATCGAAAAAAGCGGTCAGAGTCAAAATCTAACATATATCGAGTACGGAAACATGTTTTTCACTTTTATTCATCAATGGAATGAGCTGGGTTAGAATTGAGTGAAAATGTGAATAATAATGTAGTCAAGGGAGAGGATTTTGGTGGTCATAGTCAGTGTGTTTGTACCACACACGCACTGTGAGTGTCAGTCCAGGTGAAAGCTGGTAATGTCGACAAGTACGTGTACCATTTTGGGCCACATTTCTTCCTTATTGGGCTTCTTGGTAAAGTTTTCATTGGAGACACATCGGATTCTTTTCCACTGTTCGCGGTCCATCTGACCAAGAGGGCCCATCAGGCTTATCCAATTTTGTTCAAGTTAGCCGCCTAAGGCCTTGTTCATGAACTTGATGAAACCTCGTAATTTCTTTCGTAACGTTTGATTTAAGTTTCTCGAATATGAAGACTGATGAAAAAATGGAGTATTTAGCGTATCTATACATTACTATTAGTGTTCGGATTGTAGTTTTTGTTTAATTCTAGAATTTTTTTTGGTATAGACAACTTTACGAACCTAAAGTTTACTGATATCCCTCTGACAAGAAATGATATAAATATGAAAAATTCTCTGCCAATTGGATGAGAGAATTTAAGAAGCAAGCCAGATTTTAAATTTACAGATACCACGCGTTTATATAGCCTAAGGGAGTTGCGCCGCTGCTAATGTTTATTTCCCAGCCCAAAGTATTGACATTGATATACAGTATACCTTATCAAACGAATTGATGAATTGTGAGTCTTCACACAAATTAATTATTTCATATTTAAGTCTTACCATATTGATAATTGTACCGTTATATGCACAACAATATAATTATTATTTCGTAAAAAAAAAAAAAAAAAACACTTAATTTACAGAATTTTCAATTATCAAACTACAGAGTATATCACAAATCTGATAAAAACGTTGAAATTTTTATTGGAGATTATAGTACGGAGAAAATCACATTAATGCGCTTGGCATAAAGGGTTCCATATATACTTCCATGCACTAATCAAGCTTGCACAAAATAGCAGTACTAGTAACATGGACGTCTACTCAAGTACTCAAGTACTCATCTCTAGATCTTACAAAGCTAGTAACACTGACCAATTCCACACTTTCTAAAACGGGGTTACCTGTTAGATTACTAATACAGGACAAATGTCAAGCCCACATTGGTCATCACTTTGACAAATAATATTTTAATTCAAATTAGTGCTCCTAAATCTAGTCAACCTCGGAAAACTTGTGAGACCTGAGGAACACTTGATTATTCTCGTATATGTTGCCCATTGACAAGTTATAACTGCAAAGTTGAAAGATCTGTAATATTACTAGTGTACAGTACTCTACACTTTATTAACAAGTTTCTATTTAACTTACGTATGATCTAGACAGTGTAACAGCAAGATCGAATTACGAATTACGTATCTACATACGTAAAAGTAGAACTCGCTCTTACCCCGCTTTTCTCGTGGCCCTTTAAATTCTCTCCATGGTGATTATTCTTACACTCCCAACATTTGTTTTTAGGTCAAATTAACACTCAAACCATTGAACCCATGATATGGATGGGTACCAATTGCCTCGATTATGCTAAAAGATCGATGTTAGTTCGATCAATCTATACGCATGGAAATGTCGTCATGTATATGTAGATCAAACTCTATACACATGAAATCTGCATGTGATGATCAAATGATCAATCATGGAGTATTCTTGAAGCCAGCTCAAGATCAGTAACAATAACGTTTTCAACCTACGGAATCAATGCTTTGGTTGACCTGGGGTAGAGAGAGATTTCTATAAACTGTATACTCTCAAGTGTAACAGTAGTGTCATAAATAGGGAAAGTTGCCCAAAATAGAAAGTCTCACAGCTGAGATCAATTAATTTTAGTCCCTAGGCTAAGTTACGTACCCGAAATAGTAATAAGTTATTTACTGAGTATTACTCCACTAGCTAGTGTATAATTGCGTGAGTACTAAAGTTAGTGTCAACTTCACTGACCGCAAGCTCCAAGAAGTAAAAGATCAGATTCAGTATAAATCCAAGAATTATTCTCATTTCTTTCGACGGATGATGGGATGTGATTTAAAATTTCATAACATCGAGCACATCCACCAACATATTCTCCATTTTAATGCTCCAAATAAACCATTTACTACCCAAGATCTCTTCCCTTAATCGCTAAACGTATGAACAGCGGAGTGCTTCAATTCATCGGCATAATAAAATTAGAAACATTAGGGTTTCGAGTATCGAATTGACTCAACCGGTTAATTAAATAGGCCATCGATGAAACCCTAGTTATTTAAAAGAAGTTTGAGATCAAAATAAACTTATGTACCGAGAATAATGGTTAAGCTTAGAGCATTATTCCATCCAAGTTGTTGTAAGGCTAATATTGTTGCAATAATGTATTTACAGTATTCTAAATCGGAGAACACGCCTACTTTTTACTACATACGTATGATGGATACGATCCGAGTACAGTCATAAATTAAAATCTTGTGCAAAACTTTCCAAGTTTTTCCGAAGTAAGCAAAATTAGAGAAATATTATATTAGTGGTACACACATATTCATGAATCATGATCATCTATCAAGAGTATTAGGGCAGCTAGCAGGTAACGTGTGAGATACTAAACACTTTTTATATGAAAGAAGAGAGCTGAAAGAAGGGCTATACGATGAGTAGGGTGAAGCCATAAAATTTTCCAAATAGAGAAAAACTCGAAACACCAAGTATTCCTACTACTTACACACCCACGTAAATACAAAAACCCCTGCATCTCCAGCTCTTTTATTACTTCTTTGTTGCGTTCGTACCATGCAAATATTTTCATTATAAATTTTCTACGTTATTTACGTACGTACACGACTTGTATCTTTGATCGATCAATAATAAAGTTTGATCTCTGCAAAAAAAAATTGTTCAGCGGAATTTCCGGGCTGTAAAATTTGAATACGTACGGTTTGGAAATTCGTAGACAAATCTTTTCAACCAGACATTTGTGCCCTACTTTGTTAAAGAAGAAAGCCGTTCGTACTACACCATTTCTCTTAGACTGTCTTCCTTCTCGTCCTGCTACTTATTGCTTTTCGTGAAGGACAAGCACTTTCACCAATATTGTTTGCGTTTTATGCTAATAATAATTTGGGATATTTTTTATGGTGCCCCTGTGGTTTCCGACTTTTTCTGTGGTGACCCCATAGTTTCCGACATTTCTATGGTGCCCCTGAGTTTTGTATTTTCGCAAAATCTGTAGCTGTTGGGTTAACGCCGTTTTTGGCCGTTTGTCTCTGTTTCCTTCCGTTCCCCTTCCACTCTAATTACAATACCAAAACACCCTACCTAATTATATATTATCTTTATAAACAAAAAAATAAATAAAATTAACAAAACAAAGGAACCTCATTTTCTCTCTCTTTCCCATTCACCCACCCTCCACCTTGCTCACCACCCCTTCCCCACCGCCCCTCCACCCCCGCCGATCGACACTGGCTACAACACCATCATTCCGGTCGGTGTTGGCCGGCCAACCCTTTCCCCCACCGCGGTAACCTCTCATTTCCTTCATCTCCTTTCATTTCCCTCATCTCCTTTCATTTCCCTCATCTCCCTTCATTTCCTATCTCTCTTCTCCCTCTTTCACCCTCTAAATTGAATCTCTCTCCTCTACTCCTTCACACAATTAAAGAGAAACATCCCTAAATAATGGTAAAATAGGTTGTCATGGTGGTTTTATGGAAGAGGGGAGAGAGAAAATGGATATGAAGGGTTAGAGGGGGAGAAGAGATAAGGGAAATGAAGGAGAAAGACAAATGGGAAGTTGCGGAGGCGGTGGGAAAAGGATGGCGGGTCAAAGCTGGCCGAAATGGTGGTGAAGGCACGGGGTTGGATAGCGGGGTTGGGGGCATCAACGGTGAATGGGTGGTTGGCAAGGTGGAAGGTGGGTGAGGGGAGAGAAAAAGAAAAAGGGGATTTCTTTTTCTAATTTTATTGTAATTAGAGTGGAAGGGGAACGGAAGAAAATAATGGAGGCAAACGGCCAAAAACGACGTTAGCTCATCAGTTACGAATTTCGCGAAAATGCAAACCTCATGGGCACCATGGAAAGGGCGGAAAGTACGGGGTCACCACAGAAAAAGTCGGAAAGTACAGGGTCATCACAGAAAAAATCCCTAATAATTTTACTACGTACTCCTTGTCCCAAGTCGAATCCTTTAGGTAACAAATTCTGTCGTTCAAAAATTTCTATCAGAAGTAGTAATCGACTGATATTTAATTTCTAATATATATATCTGGTTATATCTAAATTGAACTACAAGAGTAAATCCTTCAAAAAAAATTAGAGCGCATTATTACATTTGAGAGTCACCTGGCTTAGTGTCGATCATATGATAGACGATAATCATGTTATCGATATCATTCAGGCCATCAACTTAAATTGGTTTAACTAGTTGCATATTGTTGATCTAGATGTACTGTCTAGGTTATCGATTATCTAAGGAATGTGAGTAGGATTGTCGTCCTTCATAATTTGATTTAGTACATATTTACTTCCAGATACTCATTTATAAGATGGATTTTTCTAACGTATGCCCATAGAGGGCACAGGTTAATCAAGTGTTATAAGATTCGTGATTAAGATTGATGTGGACTAATGTTACTTACCCCATTTATTGTCTTTGGAGTATTCAATTTATCACTTTCAGTCGGAAATTAAAGCGTGAAAAGAAGAACGAGTAGTAATCAACCGACCATGAAGATCTTTGTGGGTACGGTTGTAATTAAGTTGCGTTTGTATTGATCAAAATCATTTGTTTAATTTTTTGTGAAAATGGGTTTTAAAAGATTCAACAAGATGGGGTGTAGGTAGACTCGGTTTTTAGTTCAGCTTGCATTTCGCTGTCGCCCTATATTGTAATTTGTATTGAATAGTAGCTAAACCCAAGGGGGGGAGGGGATTTTACTGTGTTCAAAACCGCCATGCGCCAATCCACCAACCCGCCCGACGGCTGTATAAAAAATGTTACAGTTACAAACTATAAATACACCCAAAAAGAAATGCGTTAAGGAATGGGGTATGATGAAAACGAAGGGGGTATGCTAAAGTATAAAGTCATTGTTTGGGCCCTATCTATCGGTCTAAAATTTTGATTGAGTTGGTTTCAAACATGCATGGTATCAGATCCTCTAACCTGATGTCTCAAGTACAAATCGTCGTAACCCCCTCATGGATTGGTATATAGTCCACATTTCATGCTCAAAGGACATTTACGTGAGGGGGCGTATTTAGCCTGCTTTGATATTTTCCTTGGGCTGGGGAGAAACCCTCCAAAATGATCGATGAGTCTCAAATACGCAATTATATCATATAAACATAAGTTAATATGAGCGAACAATATCAGAATGGTTAATTACATTATCAGGATGGTTAATTAATTACATTATCATTTCATCGTATTTGGATTATTCCGTTGATAATGACTCTAGTGATCGAATGTCTCGTCCGATTAAAATTCCCTTTGCCCCTTCGTGTTTCATAAACGGTGGTTATATAATTAAGCCTGATTTTCTACAGTTCATATACTCACTTAAGTTGAAAAAGTTATGATATGTCATATACCGATCGAACTTATGGAAATATGACAATGACTAGTGTAGTCTTAAAGAAGCTAAGTCGGCAAGGCCTTCCAAGTGAACACAGTAATATTGATAGGTTTTTTAGGTTCTATACATTTTATTTGTTTGAGTTCCTTTCACATATTCAAAAGAAACGAAAATTGGAGGGAGTAGTATCATATTAGCGTTAGTAATTTTCTCAAATAACTGTACCCTATTTGAAACCCTACTAAATAAAATTTCGTATATTGTGAAATCTAAAATGGTTGGATAGCTTTCTTAGGAAGGTACTTTGTACTTTTTTTTTTTCCGGAATGTTATATTATAGATCAGAGTAGTCAATATCTTAATTTCATGTTGTTGAAATTTTCGGGGTAACTCATACGCTCCAGAAACGACCTTAGATATGGCCATGATCCCATGACCTTTGAAACCTTATTAGCTAGTGGTGTATAGCAACATGAAAAGCCATAGCATCACTCATTTATTCATCTAATGACGATTGAATGAGGAGAGCTAAGGGACCTAAAAACCTATATTTAAAAAAGAAAATAAAAAAAAGAATTGGGTTATATGATCATAAATATATCTTGGCTTTGGCTTATTGTAAGATATAGTGATAGACATTGTCGATGGGTCATGTAATTATGATGATATATAAAAGGGGGAGGATTTTCAATCGAAAGAAACAAATGTGATGGAGCTGAGGTGCTTTGATTTGACATATTCAGAAATAAAGAGGAAAAATGTTATCGGATGTATGATCTTTGTCACTTAGATTTCTTGATCGAACTCTTGTAAGATTAAATTTCTTAGAGAAAAAAATGATACTCGTAAGTTTTTCTAATTGCTTGCCATTTAGCAGCATTCGCTAGATATAGTGGGTTAGTGCAATTCTTTAATCTGAACCACTTATTATATATTGTGTGACGGTGAATTCAAGTCAAGTAGAAATACATATAGTTCATATAGTGCAAGTTGTCGAGCAAAGTTTTCACATTAAATTTGTATCAACTCATATATTATTTATTGACTTGGATAGGAGACGACCTCTAGTCTATTTGATTAAGTGTACCAACTCAAACAAATATGTTGTGCAAGTTGTTATCAATCGTATAAATATTAACTCCATAATTTGGTAATTGAATTTACTGCACCCTATTGAATTACTTAAAGCTTGAATTTAAGGGAAACTTTTACGGAAATTAATTTATATATCTCTAACACACACCTTTGAAAAAAAAATTGGTATTCGTAATTAATAAGGTTTAATTAACTATGTACAATATAGGTAATGTGCGATTCAACTTATTAAACAGTATTTTCAAATCAGATCAGATTTATTCAAATTAAATCAAATCAGATCAGCTTCATTCAAATCAAATCAAATCAGATTAGAATAATCCAAATAACAATCAATAAATGTAGTGTACTTCTAGTTATTAATTCATTTAAATGCAGTTAATTTATCAATATATTCAGTTCAAATCAAATCAAATCAGATCATTTTTATTCAAATCAATTCAGAAAAATGCAGTCCAATCGCACAGGGCCATAATATACAATTAAATTATTAATATATGATGTACAATTTTATTTGGCATCTCTAATAAATGATGACATCACATGATTAGGTACGTTAATATGATTATTAAATTTAATCCAAAAGAAAAAAAGTAATATGGGAATCATCCTGTACTAGGTTATGTCTAATCTAAGCTATCTGTACTACTGGACTAATTCGATGCCACTCAGAATTAAATGTGAAGAATTATTGTTAAATTATTTGTATATAATAATTAGTTGGTGAAATAAAATTATTGTGCAACACGATCATGAAAGGGGAGCGGGAAGTCGTACGAGGAATATGCACATATGCCAAAGCTATTATTTATGTATGAACTCTTAAATTAAATATTTGCAGCCAAAATCCCACAAATGAAAAAAAAAAATAAAAAAATCTACAAGGGTAAATTAAATTGTAAGAAAGCGTAACAAACAAAACACATAAAATGATAAAAGCCTCGCATAGAAGGCATCCGTACGAGGATGGCCTATGCAATGGACCCAACCGGCCATCAACTACCGTGCCCGTTACAAGCCAAAGCACTTCATATTGTCCTATTTTGTCGAATTTACATGAAATTCAACCAATTAGATATAAATAATTGAAGTTGAAATACTTAAAAAAATGCGTCCTCCTTCCCAACATATATGTTTTTCTCACATTTCGAGAAATTTATTTGACCTTCGATAGCTCTCCAAATATAAGGGTAAATATTATGAAATTATAATCTTTTGAAAGTATATTTTACAACGAATCCAATGATATAATTTTTATAATTTTTCATAAAATATTTTTTTATGAAATTGAAAGTGAAAAATTGTCTCGTAACTTGCAAACATCATATATATTGAAATGGAGGGAGTAGTAGTAAGAGTTTTGGCTACCCCTAAAAAGATGAGTTTTGGGATCTATTTCGAGGAGTAGAAACAGTAGTTAAATATTGTTCTTGCGCTTCGTAAAAGGAGGTTTCTTGACCAATCTCGTAAACACGATATGAGAAAAGATGTTAATTTTATACTTTAACAATCATATCAGCACTTCCGAGGTTCTAATGTATATTGTTTTACATTTATTGATCTGGAAGTTCAGTAATCCTATCTGCCTCAAATTCAAACTAAGTAGAATAAACTAAAAGAACAAAAGAAAGGGAATATCTTCTTGCAAGTATTAAGATCCACTGATAGTGAAATATCCAAGCCCAGTCACTTTTACAACGAGGCAAAAAATCAATACAGATCTTGATCTATGATGACAGATTAAATTACGACCTATAAATGACCGTTATATATAACGTTTTACTCTCGTTTTTATTGATTTTTTTTTTAAGAAGAGTTATTGACGATATTATAATGTACTGTATTTCTTTAGATATAATAAAATTTAATTTGCTTATGACCGAGGCTAATTAAATTAGTGAGGAAGTACAGTAATAAGCAGAGTAAAGTGTGGGAGTCCAGCAAGGATTTATGGGAGAAATGCGCGTTGAAAGTCTCTAAGAAGATACACACTGCGTGGACTGATAGATTCTGCACCTTAAACTAAAGCTAAAGTTAATATTGCCCATGTGATTTGATCCATGGTTGTTCCAAAAAATTTCATGATTTTAAGTTTCCTACAACTTTTTCATCTAATCGTCCCTTTTTAAGGTTACCCTGGAACATGTGCCACGTCATAGACTCATAGCTAAGCCAAGGGTAATAAGTCTAATAACTAACATACTCACATTGGTGTAACGTATGTAAGAAAGTGGATAAGTTGATACCAATTTGATTAGTTTGATTCGTAAGAAGATGTAAGCTAAGTCGTTTAAATTACCTTATAATGTAAATTTTGAAGTAGCATTGCTAAAAAATTGATCTACAGTCAAAATATTTTTCAAGAATCCATATTAGTACGATGCCGAGGTTTGGATCACGGTTAATATCAACGTAGTATAAAATTATGAATTGAGGTAATTCATATATGAATTTTACACTTTCATATTTGATTTCGCCCCAAAATTCATAACCATCAATCAATTCATGTCAAGAAAACCCTACGTCGAGCTTGGGGTACAAAATTACACAGAGAGTCAAGGTCCTATTCATATATAAGATGCGTGTGGATGGACACTACGTCAAATTTGGCCTTCCAGAACCCTCATAAGAGAACGGAAAAATATAAAACCGATCTCTTATGTTGTAAGAGAACGGGTCCACTAAAAACCGTTCTAAAAGATTATTTGCAGAAAAAAGAAAATAAATATTAAATACCTTTTAGAACGGTTTTGTTAAAAACCGTTCTAAAAGGTATGGTTAAAAAAAAAACCAAAGCTTTTAGAACGGTTGTTATATGAATCGTTCTAAAAGGCACGCCTAACAAAACGGTTCCTTAATTAACCGTTCTATTAATATCAATTAAAAAATGAAGAAATTAAAAAAAATATAAAAGTTCCTCCTCCCTCGTTTTATCCGTCCCTAAGCTTTCTCTACTCTCAGAATTTCCTCTCTCTGAATTCTCCCTCTCTCCTTTCTCTCATTATATTTTCCTTTGTCATTTTTTCCGCTTCAACCTTTATCCTTTCATTTTTTTTCCTCTTTGATTTTCCTTCTCAATAGTCAGCAAAGAAGATGAAGGATGGTTTTTCTCTTCGTTTTATATGGCCAAGTTTAAGACCGGTGCTATAAAGGTATGTTATTTCATCCATATCTGATTATTTTTATCAAAGTTTGTTTGTTTTGCGCAAAAAAAAAAATCAATTTTCGCCATTATTCAATAACGTAGGAGATGGGGGAGTACGGCGGAAGAGGGGGAGGAGAGGAGAAGTCTATGCATGGTCACAGAAAGGTTCTGTATTCTTCTATTTTGTTTTGAAAATAATTGAATCTGGTCCTTTGAAATTGATTTTCATCTTTTAATTTCTTTTGAAGTTTATGTTTTCTCAACTTTCCTCTTATGTTGATTTGATAACACTTCTATTTCTTGTCTTTTTACATTTGAACAAGGAGAAAAATGGCAAGATGCATGGACAGATGGAGAACAAAAAGATGTGAATTCGTCCAGATCTGAGAAAGACGAAGAACAAAGAGCCAATCAACACAAATTACGAAATTTTTAGAAATATGAGTTATGTAAATTGGTTGGTTTTTGTTAGATCTATATTTTGATTAGCTTCTTTTTCCATAAGTTGAAATTGAAATCTTGTACGTATTGTGAGATACACATTTACTCGACTTTTTTCTTGTATAAGTTTCAGCACAAAATAATAAGATCCCAAATTTCATTTAATTTGGTTTGTTGGTGTTTAATTCGTTTTGAATGCATTGTTGTTGATGGTGTTTTTGTCGTCTAGTTTTTAAGGGTCCTCGTCCATATTAATGAGGATAATCCAAAACAGCATATTTAAAATAAAAAAAAGTACTTAAGAGAACGGTTCTAACAACAACCGTTTTCTTATGTCCAAGTCTATATAGAACGGTTATTTAAAAAACCGTTCTTATATGTCTTCCAAAACGGTTTTGATCAGAACCGTTCTGAAAGGCTATAAGAACGGTTCCAACCGTTCTCTTAGCCTTTAAGTACCGTCGTCTAGAGAACAGTTCCACAACCGTTCTGATTAGTTTTAGAGGAACCGTTCTTATAACCTGTTTTTGACGTAGTGGGAGGACGCAAACCATTGTATCCCAAGAAACCTAGACACACACACAACACAATTCTAGATTTCTAAGCAAAACTTTGAGATATAGAGTTATAGACACACACACAACATAATTCTAGCTTATTTGAACCACTTGGTGACACAAATCCCCACAGTTTCGATACTCATATACATATATCTAATAATAAGTGTTAGTATCTAACTCCGCGTTGAACATGTATTACAAAATGTGTAGTATACCGAAATCACTTACACCTCGTGATACCGGCGTAGTAATACATTATCGTAAGTAGAAAAGGGTTTCTCGATGACAATATACCGAAATCACTTATCGTGGTACCGTAAATATAAAATGAATTTTCGATAGTAAAAATTTAATAAGGTAAATAGAGGGGGGGGGCTCAGGGGTAAAAAATCTGGTACCTTGGATCGCGATGTATAACTGTTGTGGGAGTCCACTCTATTTGAAGCTGACAAATTCCTCAGAACCAACCGATTCCCCTAAAATCTCTCTCTTCTTTTTCTTTAATTTTTTTTTTTTTTTTACTAACCTTAGCTTCCTCTTATTTATATCCCTTCTTTCACACCACCCTACTTCATCACTCCCCCCCTCATCTCCTCCAAAACTTTCCCTTCTCCTTCCTCTTCACACCAAGAAAAAGACCCTTCTTTATCTTCTTTGTTACTCTTCTCTCAAAAAAAAACCTTGTGAAAAAACAAATAAAAATTAGATTTTGAGATTAGGGTTCTTTACACAATAGATTTCCTCATAATATTCCAATCTTTTTCCTTGGTAGAAAAGTCTATTAGGGTTAGGGTTTCATATATGTTCATCCGAAACACACGGAGTCTTTTCGAGAAAGATTACTACAAACCAGCTGTTGTTTTCCGATGCAGCACCATCAAGATTCACATGCACAGCTCCATTGATGACCTCTCTTTAATTCCCTTATATATTTTTTTTTCTTAATAACTTGACTTTTCTTCCTTTTTTTTTTTTTTTTTTTTTTTTTTTTTTGTGGAGCTTTCATTTTCAGTGGTCCTTGAAATTAAAAGAACAAAAAAAAAATGTTGTTTTTGGGTCCAAAGAGGTCAAGTGGAAGCAAAGGATATGAGAATCTTGATGATGCTGCAGCGGCAATAAATAGCTATTTTTCTGTCTCATTTCATATAAATTATCTCTAATAATAATCTCTTATTATTACATTTTATTAGAGTATATATATGCTTTGCTTGATCTTGCTTAATTATTTATCTTACAATTTAAGATATTCAATCTATAGTACAAATTATTTATGTTTATATTTGATGATTATGCCAGGTAATGTGAAGTGCACTATAATAATACTTAGGTTACATATATTTTGCTTAACTAACTAACATGCAACTAGACATTTTTATATGTAGTCGTTGTTATTATTGCTGTATTATAGTTAAATGGTCTATAGTGTTTGTTCTGAGTAACATTATTATTAGAGTATAATCGATTTCTTATGGGTGAAGTTGTCAATATTACGCGCCTTTGCGCCTCATTATAGACCCGGAAAAATGACATCTTTGAAGTAATGGAGGAGTGTACGTTTGAGTTGAATCTGAGAAATCTGACCTAAAAAAGTTGTATATATTTGGTGGAAGATTTATACTCCGTAGATTGTACTGGGTTTATCTGCAGAGGAGAGGTGGCCTGGGCATTAGTATGTCTGTACTTTTTTTTGCAGGAAACAGTAATACTAAGATCAGATTCAGATGGAGTTAGATCTACATATACATTGATATCTCTCTCTCTCTTTATATAAATGGTTATTCATTTGTTTCTTTTTTATGAATAAATTTCTTTAGTATTTTATATGGTCAATTATTTTTATTTTTCTGAGAGTATAATTGGGTAAAGTAATGTTTTATGTCTGAAAAATGTGTAGTATTTGGCAGGGGATTTTTTTTTTTTTTCATCTAATCAGCTGATTGATTTGAGATTTTGATCTGATGGATGTGTTTTTTTCTGAAGAAAAAGGTACAATTTGAGGTCAGTTGCTCAATAATTTTGTCACTCATCTTTAAATTGTTTTATTTTCCTCTTTTTTTTTTTTTTTTTTTTTTTTTTTTGATATTCGATCTGTTTGTAGGTGAAGAATGTGTCCTTCCAGTTGGTATAACTTGTGAAAATATTTCTTGTTTTCATGTAGTATAAATGTAGTCAAATGAAGAATCCTGGAATGTTTAGTATGGGGGATGCTATGGTCACTCTCCTTGGAAAGTGATCATGGACACTCCACATTTTATTGGTTATTGGGCAAAAAAATAATCATCTACTTATAGTATTAATTGCAATAACCATAAATTACAACCAATAAAAGGTGGAGTGTTTATTATCACTCTTCCAAAGAGAGTGACCATAGCATCCCCCGTTTAGTATTTGATTGTACTTAGGTAAAAACAACAATGTTGTAATCTGTAAACTTTAATTTGTTGTGAGTTTTGATACATTATTACTAGTTTAAAGAAAACTCAGTTGTAAGAATTTGTGATGACGCAACTTGGTGCGTCATCAATCCGTTTGTTTTTGTCAGTTCAAAAACCATTGTACTGTTGAATTTGGATATGGATATTGACAAGTGTTAGTGTTTTTCACGCGTTAATATCTATATGCCGAATCTCATAATGATGAAAAAGGTGAAGAATGATTTTTGTTGTTATCATGTACAAATGGCCTAATAATCTTAAGAATCATTAAGTGCTATTTGATATAATTAATGTTAATGTTGAAAACAGCGATTTTACAAGTAGCCATTGTTTGGACACATTACTAGCTACTTAGCTAGTTTAGAGTGACTCTTTTGTACGATCGGATCTGCATAATGAAAACTCCACAATTTTTTTTTTTTTTTTTTTTTTTTTTTTTTTTTTTTTTTTTTTGTCACTTCGATAACTTTTATACCATCGGAATATGCTCCATATAAATTAACAAATGTTAGAAATTTTCACGCCTTAATATCTACAAGCTAAGGCTAAGCTTATTGATAACTTCAAATCTAAGACTGTAGTCACCACTAAATTTAAATCTATACTTTTACATCGATATAATCATACTAAACTATCATAATTAAACATGTCTCAAAAGAATAATTAACTAGAATACATGTTAATTGCAAAACTTTGCACTATACGTAGCTACGTACATTCACTTCAAGGGCTAGCTAGGAACACTTTGAACTTGCAAGATTTCGATGGATTTCCCTATCAATCAAATTTGCTCATACATACATACCTTCATTCGCCCAACATATATAATCAACAGACCTATATATGTATCTTTTTATACCTTAGGTTGTCTGTTTGTTAAGTTCCCAGTGAGACTCTCCTACGGTAATTTGTATCCTCTCCTTGGCGTGTAAGACCTTCTTATCCAAATTTTTGGCCTTATCAAGGTCTCATGCATACGCGTTAATTAGGACTTAACTTGACGTTTGGGGTAAACCCGTATTAAACATATGCGGGGACTTAAATTATGGATTAATAGAGGGTCAAGTTAAGTCCTTATCAAGGTCTCATGCATACGCGTTAATGCAAAACTGCTAAATGTTATATGTCATATGTTTAATCCAAAATACTCCATAATCCTCTATTAAACATATACTCCATAATCCTCTATTAAACATATATAACATTTAGCAGTTTTGCATTATTATGCATCATGCCATACTTCTATTTCGTAGTTGATTGTTGTTAGACTTGTTACTGGTGATACTGTTCTAGATGAGTTTCCACATTATCTTGACTAAATACAGCAGCTGTTGTTGTTCATCACTTCATAATAAACAAACTTTTGATGGCAGCACATTTTATGAAAAGGCCAACAGTTGGTCTGATTTCGAAATCAGGCCGGTGTACATACGTCTGTATTTAGTTAGTCTGAACTAATTATCAATGTACTGCCACTATATATTGTCTCTCAAAAGAATTAAAATTTCAATTTCATTCATTTATAAATTAAGCTCACATAATCATAATAATAATGCCATCAGCTAAAACATACAATCTTCACAGTACAACTCAACATATAGTCAAAACTCGAGAGTAATTAAAACACTTGTAAATTAAGGAAACACAAAATCTCATAAGAGACAACTCGGTCATTGGATTCTTTCTCTAGTCATTTCGAAATATATATTTAGTGTTAATTATTAACACCCACCCAACCGCTAACTAATAGTAAGTAATAACCCATAGTTAATCCCTGATTAAAAAAAAATAATAACAATCAGTCCATTTCAGTTTCTTTATCATGATGAAGGACATGCAGTGAGAATTATTGCAGGATCATGTAACGCTTACTTGTGGTATTTATGCTGAAAATTGACCTTGAATAAAGATTTTATTGTCTATAAAAACCTTTACATATGGCTTTAAATAGGTCATATAAACATAGATGTATGGAGATTAAATGTAGTAGATGTAACTCCTACTGTTCTAAAGTAGTTGAGTACAACGTAGTACTTAACAGTAAATGTCACCTTTGCAATATTGTACAACCTTCCAAATCGATCAAATGCTTCTCTCAAAATACAGCAATTATGCTTGTCCTTTTTCCTGCTTATCCTGTGTACACGGACACATCGATCTTCTCTTGACTAGATTAGTAGGAGTTCGACTAGCTATTATAAGTAGAGGTTTCGAGTTTAACCTTTTGTAACTTTTGTAAAGAAATCGTGGTGGAGAGTTTAATTAGGATAAGTTTTCCTTTTTTTTTCTCATCGGAAAAAATGCACATATTTTCCAAGACAGGTAAACAACGAAATGAGCGCTAAGATGTAAAGATATAATAGGTGTTAGGGTAACTATAAACTAAAAGCCTTGTGACTTTGTGAGATAATCTTGCCGACGTATGTGACTATGTTCCTACACGACTCGAAATCAAGCCAAACCAAATGATGGGAAATAACCATTGAATCTAGCGTAATCTTGCAGTATCTTGCGTAATGGTACCACAATGTACCGGAAATAAAAGTTGTGGTACCAAAATTAATGACAGAGGTAGACCATGTGTTGAGAATGCGACGGGTATAGCCTCTAATATTGAATCGTCCGTACAATAATAACGCCCTATTAAATCCAATTACAGCTTGTTTTAGGGTTATGATATTGTCAGAGAAGCGTACGCGCCTGAGAGGAGGTGGCGTAGAAAAAGCTTTCGCTTCTCTAACATTAAATGAGAGCGATATAAAAGTTTCCACATTTTTCCACGATATAATAATATTACGTCACTCGGTGGTACACTCACACCAAAGGATTATACTAGTAAGGAGGGATGCTATGGTCACTCTCCGAAGTTACCACTGAATTTCGGAGAAGAATTTTTAATTTGGGCCATTTTCTACTGGAATAGATTCGCAGTACTTCAGACCGGACCACACCATTTTTGCCCGAGATCCTTTCTTGAGGACCGGCCCACTTCGTATTGGACCTTGTTGTATGTACATGTACAATTTTTGCGGCAACTTTCATCATGGGGCTTCTACAATACTCAACAGTGATGACTTGGAATTTGGATGGCATGGGCCGTCAAAAACAGGCCTACAAGACCCTCGTATTTAAATTGGGCTTTTACAAGTTGAGCTATAAAAAAAACTTGTAAAGTTGCCCGGCTCAATAGTTCAGAAATAATCAGTTGACACGATTCTGGAAATGATTTTCGGATTTATAGTCATCCTACTCATCCACGCATTTGTAACTCAGTAAGCAACCTTTTTATATTTTTAACGTAAAAGGTAAGGTTAGTTCACATTCAACCTCCCCCTTACCTCGTCTTACAACGAATCTTTTGAGAAAATGGAGTGATGTTGTACTACCAACTTTGGGATTACAAATATCCACCATCAACTTAATTAGGATTATTTCAGGAGTATAATTGATGCCTCCTAAAACACTATCAATAAAAATGACAAAAGTAAGAATTTATCCTCTGGTTTTGCCTATTTGTCTGAGGGTTCAAAATAATCAAAAAATTTCTTATTGTTTTTTTACTACATCCAATAAATTTGGAAGTTTTATTGGTCTCCATTATCACAACATAGTGACATACTATCACTTCTCCAACACGATCAACGGATAAAGGATCAATTTTTTTTTCCAATAAATTCTCTTGATTGCAAATCAAACACCTGTGTGCATGATCTTTGTCACTCTCACAATAATTCGCACGTAATAAATTCTTCATTTAATCAAAAATAATTGGAACCAAAATTAATAAAAATCTGATAAATAAATGACAGATCCAATAATTTAACTTGCAGAGTTACTCATAATTTACGAACATGCATTCTATTCTTCTTAATTGATGCAAAAACTATGTATACTTCTTAATTACAGATTCTATTCTCACTCATTCATATATGAGTTTTGACTAGATTTTGTAAGTATTAGGAAGGTTTTTTTTTGCCTAGTTGCGGCGTGGACCGTTCTATTGACTGTGACTGCTGGTTTTTTTGGCCCGCAAATTTGCAGGGTACCAGTATATGTACCGTTGAGCTCAATTACGAGTTTTACCAACGTGCTTTCACATGTGAGCACATGTACAATTGCAAGGTATAATTTCCATGCAAAGTTGCAAACATGCATATCGATTAGGATAGGGTTATAGTTCAATACATAAACTAGCATATTTTTGCATGCATAAGGAATCGGATAAACAGATATATATGGAATGTGTACAAGTATCAATTACAGTGTTACAAGATGTTGTACATGTACTTGATCAGTTACATGTCTGATTGATATATGAACCAAATCACGCTTTAAGTTTTTGTAGTTTTTAATTTGTCTTCAATTTACAAGAACGTTTGAAATGATATCATGTGTCTTATATAAACTGTAAACTCGAATGTATACTGTGAAACCTTGAATTCATCTCATTAAGAACCATTGATGGCACTATTTAGCAACCTCTATTTCGAAGTTGTGTGATTCACAAACAATCAAAGAAGCATGTCTTAGACCTAGAGATCCGGCATACAATTATGTACTTAATAAGCTAAAGGTGTAGTTAATTAGTTAATTGCCAAAAAAACAAAAATGGAGTGAGTAACGGCCAAAAAACAGAATAACGCCGGGAGCAAGTAAAGACAAAAGTTGGTATAGTTTTTTATTAAGTGCAAATCTTGTTAGTTAATTAATTGATAATCTTAAACTAAAAGTAATCACAAAGAGAATATTAAGTTAACAACATCAACTTGATCCGAAATAATAATGTCTTCTTGCTATGTTTTGGTTTGAATTGACTAATTATAGTTTAATACAAGTTGATTTATCATAATGAATCAAATTTTAAGCAATTATCGATCATTATGTGGTCCAACAAATATTAGTTAGACACACTCAAGAGTAGTAATATTAAGAGATTAATTAAGTGAGACTATTAATATATTCTTCTTCTTTAGTGTAAAAAACAGAGACCTAAACAATGAAGATCTATCCTAATTAACTAAATTGTAGTCTTTAATTTCCACTTAACTAAAGAAGGAGATCAGAGCTCCATTGAAATGCTACCTTCACTAGGACTGGCCGCTCTTTACAAAGAAAATGTTCCATGTTTCGGGTAAAAATGTTTCATGCATCTTGTTACAAAGGAATCGAAAAGTTCACTTATTAGTTATCATCAATTCATCATATATTGTACTTAAAGCTAAATCAGAACGACACTACCAAGTGATCGACTACTTGATCTACATATTCTTGATCATTAATTGACAAGGCCAAACGTAACAAATTTGAATATATAGACTGATGATGACGATTAATCTAGGTTGCGGAGTGCAAATACGAGTGATTTTCGATTACGTGATAATTCTGCCATTTAAAATATATATATATATGTAGTCATGTAGATAAACATGGATAAGACTTCAATAGGTCAGGTTCGTATGTGAATGCGACATTAACATATTGCATGCAAAATGCATTATTATCGTACATCCCTGACATACGCGGCAATGTGATATTAATTTCTAAGAAGCATCACAAAATCCGTCTACTTGTAGTACCAAAACTTTCGAACTCAACGTCTCAACTTAGACAATTACACATGTACGAGTTTTTTTGTTCAATTGACCAAATGTAGATTACATTATGTAAACATGTAATGTAAGGGTTTTCGTTCCAAAGCAGTCTTTGAAAAAAACAATTTTGTTACGTTTAGCTGCGCACTAATGCAGACTGTCGTTTGTATTTCCCATCTGAACATATACGATCTGAACTGACATCAATGAATCTAATCAGCTCAAATCTGTTTAAAATTTAGCCGAATATGAATGTATTAATACCAGCAAACAATCTCGATTCATGGATCGTTATTTGTACTATATATTCTGATTTGATCTAATATAATTTGAATCAATCGAACCTAATTTAAATGACTCTTATCTGATATGATCCGAACACACTCATTTTCAAAATTGTGTCGTACCGGGCCTAAGCCTAGGCTACTGTATGATTGTATTTATGTTCAAAGAGAAATTAAACATAAAAACGTGCGCACCAAAGAACATGAAAATGACTAATTAAGTAGTAGTACGTATGAATCAAGTTAGCATGTTAACGTGTTGCACGACCACAGCGGAAAGTATATAGTACCCCATTGTGCTGAATAACACCCAACATAACTCTGATCCACACGACTAACTTATCACTTCCTAGTTCATTATTATTAGGAAAGAACAATGTTCATACAATCAACCCCATGCTCAGAGCCTAAGCATTGATGTCTCGATGCGAAATCATACGGATCGAGTTCACAAAGTGTTCAACTCGTTCACACGTATTGACGAACATTTAACTTTTTTTTTTTTTTTAGCTCACTTGGTTGAGCTACCACTCCCCTAACATGGAGGTTGGGGGTTCGATCTTTATCAGTAAGGGTCCTTCTGCCGGGTTCATGCCTGATTTCCAACTGTTCAGGTGGGGTCTTCTTATGAGCTAGATCACCTAGATAACCCCCTACCTCCACAGGGACCGAGCCCTTCGAGGCCCGTAAAATTATCGAATCATAAAAAAAAAGTACATTTAATTCTCATTAGCAAAGTAATTGACGTTCGGTACGAAATTCGAAAAGTTACTAGTTGCAAAGAAATTGACATTCGATTAGATTAGTTTAAATTTCTCATTTCATCTAGCATATATAGTGAACTCGAGGTCATTGTCAATTTGCCATTCCTCTTGTTCTGTTTATTTCCTGCAATTCAAGAACCTAGGAACATTCAACTCTTACAATGCAATCAGCTAAATGAATTTCGTCATCTCTCGATCTTTCGTTCACGAATAATATGAACATATACCAAATTTGGTCTAAATTGTATATTTTTGATGTGATCAAATGATTTGTAGATCGATCAGACAATAATACATATACAATATATAGTACTCCGTATATACACAATAATTGATACAAGAAAAGTATTAAAAAAAAAACATATACGTTGTGCTCTAAAACGAACACGTTGAACATTATATTAATTCATTCAATTACTCAAGTACCCTTCCCGGTGCGTGATGGGAGAGATTAAGCTAAAAACTTAGCTTAGTGATGATCTGATGATTAATAATGTGGCGTATACTATACAATTGTTAAATGTGAAGAGAAAATCAAAAGGAAGATCTTTGTTATGAAAAGTATAATACGGAGTAAACAAAATCCAGATAACAGAATCATATATACTCATGACTCATGAGACAGTGGCGTTTTGCCCACTTAATTATTTAAATGAAGACAGAGTAGATGTAGTAGTTTAGTTTAAGAAAGCAAATTAGAAGAATTTATATAGATGTTCGATCAGTATCTATAATGTTATATATACCGTATTCTGCAAGAAACAATTATTGCTAACAGAAAGAAATTTGGACGGCCAGATCCATATCGTTAATTATATTATTGCTTTGGTTTATACGGAGGTGCATTGTTGTTACAAGAACAAAATGTTGGTGTAAATAAAGGATTTTGAATCGTGTTCATAATTATCACTCTTTCGATCGATTTTTATACACTAACGAATTGGTCAATTAAAAAGTATGATAAATCATTTCTCAGTTATCCATCGAAAAATCTAGGAATTAATCAATATGTAAGAGGGTGAGGTTGACCTAATGTTACAAGTTTATAAAAAATTATATCATAATTTAGTGGCCATGAAAATGGATACTCCAAATGTATATCGCAATAAGTTAAACAATAGATCCATCGTCAAAGTAGTTAGCATATTCTACTGTACAAATAAATTTCAACCTAATTAAATAATCTAAGGAAATATAATCATGGTTCAGCTAACTGCGAGTCAATATATATGGCTTTCTGAGAAACATGGTGAGATCTGCGTCTCTGCCCATTGTAATCAATTTGGTTGCGCCTCGCATTGATGCCACGTGACAATATGAACGGTTGAAGTTTACACTTTGATTTTTCAATGTGGACATATGAATATATGATCTTCACAAAGCCATGAGAACACAGTACATTGTGGATAAATTAAATGATCAATCATCACTCTCGTATATTTGTAATTTCCATTTCTAATGGAGTCAAAGATGACTTATCACATAATCGATTCGGTTAAGAAACAATAATCGGTCAGTATAATTTACAAAATAATAATGTCTTCACGAATCATTTGAAAACCTAAACTTCTTCATTTTCATCATCCGATAATAATGTACTCTAGTTGTTACGAGTATCTACTAGCTGGATCAAGAATTCAAGATCATCTAGGTTACAATAACAAAAATGTTATGGCAAGTCTCAACCGGCTCATTTGCTTTTACAATTGGTGTGGTGAAAAAGGGAAAATGTACGCAGCATTATACTTATCCTTACGATAGAAATATAAAGAGGTTGTTTATGAGTAGTTTATAAGGACAACGACAAAATAAACTTGCGTCTACTAATTACGGAGTATTTATCTAGGCATAGTCTAGATCAGACTATGTTCTACTAAATACCAATGCTAGTAACAAAACTAGAGTTGCTATTAAGATGCTAGTGAATAATTAGACTGTAACGTGGATCATTGGTAGATCTGAAATTCCATACATATAAAATACATTCCTAGCACATTTGGACCTATAGAAGGAGATTGTGGTAAAAATAAAAAATAAAAAAAAATCAGCATGCATGCAGTTGCAAGACATGCACCAGTCAGTCAGTAACCACTCATCAGTCACTATTTTACCGAGGATTTGTCAAAGAGAAAAGATCGATACAGTGAAAAAGATGACGTGACACAGTAAAAAAAGATCATGTCACTAAGTCAGTTTGTGACTGATAGACGTGTTAACCTTCACTAGTCATTTCTTAGACGCATATGATTTTCTTCGTCGATGCTTCGTAAAAGGCTGGTTTTTACAGCCAATCATTCTTAAGATCTGGCTTCGCAAGTTTCATTGGGCTTTGATTTGAGCCCGCCAACGAAATTAGAGGGGGGAATTTAAGTGGAGATTCTCACGCGAGGACACGACACGACAGCGATTCGAATACGTAAAGAGTGACGATTTTACTTAATCGGCTACTTGAAGTGAAATAATAGAAACTACTCATACCTCATATTAGTTAATATAGAATACGTCTTTACATTGATCAGTATATATATTGCGTAAAAATATATCTTACATTAACGACGATTTTTTGAGCATATGCGGGATCTTTTACCTATAAATAGTGTTCTACAAGACATATAGGCTTTGAGTTTTGAGGCGAAGAGGAGTGATAAGCCGGACATTGTTTTGCTATAGCTTCAATTATTAAGCAAAAAGAAGTGTAGATAATCTATCTTAATTAAACAAGCACGTCACGCCAATCATCCACTTCTTTTGCACTACGCCATTTTTAGTAAGAAAACTAATGGGAATGAAAAAGAAACATTTTATACAAATCAAAGTTTTAATATATGTATATTGACCACATGAAAACGACTACTACGAGTATTACATTCTAATGATAACTATAAGAGTGAGCTTTATTTTCTCTCCGTTATTAATTAATTGTAGGGTGCTTGATTATCACTAATTTAACGTTGAGTTATTGACCGTCTTTGTTGTTGTTAATTGCATAATAATGCAAATGGAATGTATTACCTCGAAAAAAAAAACAAAAAAAAAAACAAAAAAAAAAAAAATTGCAAATGGAATGTAGTGGTAGCGATGCACTGATGCCATGGCATTTGATGTGTGTGGTATACTGGTATAGTGGTATGTGGAATTGTGATGAATTTGGAAGTCGAAACCAATATCTTAATATATCTTATCACACTTCTATAATTTAACAAGTACGGATTACTTGTTTCATTTTCCTATCCCACTTCATGTACCCCTATAATTACGTGATACAATTTATTATTTTATCTTTAAAAGATTATATTTTCTAGAAAGATTTATGAAATTGTAGCACGTAATTGAAGGGGTATATAAAGTATGATATGAAAATGGGACAGGTGATCCGCACTATAATTTAACTTGCAATTATACAAATGTATACATGAGCATATATCCAAGTATATACTACGGAGTATTAATCAACATTCTAATTACGATCACATATTCTGATTATCCATTTTATAATTTTTTATTTCTTGAATGATGCCAAACACAATCACTAAAAAGCTTAGTTCTCTATGATTTACCGTGTTTAATTGTATTATAATATATGCTTCTGAATCATATCCAAGTCTTAAATTACCCTTACCTGTTTTTCACTTCAGGTTCTGCATAGTTCAGTTTCTCTCAGTGAGATTTTCTTTCCCTGCATAACTCCTCTGTCCATTTTTCATTTTTTTTCACTGCTTCTATAATTGATATGTTGTCAACACCACGTCATTATAGTTGGAGCATTTATTTGCATTTTGATATTAGGCCATATAGGGAAAGTCTAATTGTGTGCACTACAATCCTCAACAATATCTATCGAAGCTCTTAAAATATTGAGGCCATTATAATTTGGCTTGGCCAACGACCCAAAGTATATGTGTATGTATTAAATGGTGAGATATCAAACCTAGATTGATCATTAGTACTTCGACATTGGATGTAAATTTTCGATTCCCATGATTTGATAGAGGACTATAGGATGGTTTTCGCCTTGTTTTGTATTTGCAAGATTTGGTCTCAGTTTTACCTTATGTACCACAATAATCACATCAAATAGTGTGAAATACGAATCATATAACCAAATCACACTTTCATAAGTGTTTTCAATCATCCACATCATTTATAACACCAAAATTTATCGTTAAGAGATATCGATTATGAAATATCTAATCATTTCAGGGGTTGTCCCATGAAATCGAACCCACTAAACCATTTGATCAGCTCTAAGTACATCCAAATCCAATTAACCAAAGTTCTACAAAGGCTATGGACCCTAAACTACTAGTAGTACTACCAATTATTTTTCCTTATATAGTACTACCATATCAAAGTGAATGTTTATAATAAGCAATAATCAATTAAACCCACTGAATCGCATTACATTACATGCAAAATCAAACAACTTAACCATGACGTGTGCATTCATTGGGAACTCCCTTCACTTACACACTACACCAAACAAAAAGAAAACAAATTTTGCTCACACTCCAAACAGAGAAACAAGTTATGATTTTATTTTCTGACCAACAAATTAAATTAAAATTAAATTAAATTAATCTTTCATACTCAATTTTTTTTCCCAAAATGGTGTTGTTATCGAAGCTAAAGTGAGGCCCAGGTGATGCCCACTGCCACACTCTTCTGTCACACTCTCTCACATTTCTCTCTCTTACCTAATAAATAGTCTTTAAAATCTCTCCACTTTCTTCTCCCCAAATTTCTCAGTTGTTTGAGAGACTTGGGACTCCTTCTCCTCATCAAATTCTATCTAATCTTATATTCTCTGCTTTCTCTCTCCTCCTCCTCCTACGATTCCTACTACCCACAATCCTAATCTCACCCAAATCCTATAAAAGTTTGCTTCTTTCACTTCTAATCACTCACCTACACTTCCAAATTTCATTAAGTTTGCGACTTTTAATTTAGTCCGAATTCGAGTCGGATTAGAAACCCAAGGAAAACCCTATAAAAATTTGCATCTTTCACTTCTAATCACTCACCTACACTTCCAAATTTTATTAAGTTTCGATTTAGTCCGAATTCGAATCGGATCAGAAACCCACAGAAAACCCTATAAAAGTTTGCATCTTTCACTTCTAATCACTCACCTACACGGCTACACATCACAATTCCATAAAGTTTGCAACTTTTTTTTGGTTTTGAATCATCGGATTTAGTACGAATTCGAGTCGATACTGTTATAATTTGCAACCAAGAATCAGACATCCACAAAAACACTATAAAAAGTTCGCATCAATCACCTCTAATCATTCACTACATACCCAAATCCCATAAAGTTTGCACCTTTTTGTGATTTCGGGTCAATCCCATTTAGTTCGGATTCGAGTTTGGTAATTTCTTTTAAACCCAGAATCAGAAACCCACCAAAACCCCTGTAAAGTTCGCATCAATTTCACTAAAAATTCAATAAAGTTTGCATCTTTATTACGAATTAAACGACGTACCAAAAAGGGTATGATCATGGCATCAGAAGCGTCAATTTCATCTCCAACGGCAAAAACGACACTGTATTTCGACGAAAAATGGAAACTTTCGAAGAAAGAATCGAGCACAAGAAGCAGCAGAAGTTGTAGATCTTCATCTTCCTTTCTGCCAGCCAATTCGTCGAACAAGAGATGTGCCTTCTCGAGGAAGTGTGCTAGGCTTGTTAAAGAACAGAGGGCTAGATTCTACATCATGCGACGGTGTGTTGTTATGCTTATTTGTTGGCGAGATTACAATGGTGATTCCTGATAATCTTATTGCGGTAAAAGAAAAAAAAAATTAATAATTTTGGGGGTAATTTTCCTCTTTCGTTTCTGCGAGATGGTAAAAAAATTTGAGGTTTTTTCTGGTAAAACATGGAAGAAAACCCAGTTGAAGAATTTGATGTAAAAAATCAATGGCGTCCGAGGAGAAAAGAGGAATTATCATTAGGGTTCAGAGATCATCATCATCATCAATCATATACTAATTGTACAGTTTTTTTTTTGGTTTGGGTTTAATTAGAATTTTAATTTCTATTTTTTTTTTTTTTTTGAGACCCAAAATAATCCAAATTTGGGTTTTTATTTACAGTAATTATTCAATGTAACTTTGCTCAGATTCCAATGAAGGGAAATAATCATCTGTTTAGGAAAGTTAATTTCTTGTTAATTTTTGACCTTTACCCCTCCCCCCGTATTTAATCCATTACGCAAATTCGCGTAACGTAGATTGTGGCAAAAACTTAGGTAAAACGATCACGAAAAGGAAAAGCCTGAAAACGTTTCGACGGGGGCGGAAACTTGTAAGTGTTGTGGCTGCAAATTGCAATGTAGCTAAAACACTCAATTGAAGGTGGACTTGGGTGGATGAGCTCAGCTGATTACGCACTTAATTAGGTGATTAAATTAGATTAATTTAAATTAAATCTTAAAAAGAATATAATTGAAATTAGGTGAAGTTCTACTAGTGGGATGCCAATAAAGAAATGCAAGGATGAGCATATGAATCAACGTGGGGAGGAGAGAGAAAATGAAAGAAGAGTCAAGTACTGAATCCTAGGGTCTAGGGATACCCTAAAGGGGCGGCAGAGATGCCCTTAATTTTGTTGCTAATTTACTATCCCAATTGTGTTTTTTTTGTTAATCACATGGAAACTTTGATTTTAATTGCGTATTCACAAGATTAAGGTTTTCTTCGCTGCAGATCACCCGTCCTATTTTCTTATCCCACCCCATGTATCCCTCCAATCATATTCTAACATTCCGTTTTTTTAATTTTTAAAGATATATTTCTTTGGAAAGGTATATGAAATGATATAATGTGATTGGAGGGGTACATAAAGTGGGACATGAAAATAGGACAGTGATCCGTACTGGGTTTTCGTGCACTTTGAGAGTTTGAGGAAAAAAATATGGGATACGACCACTTTCTTCCTTGATCTAATGAGTTTACAAGCAAAACGGGGTTATAGTCGGGGCGAATCTAGCTCGATTTTTAGTGGTAGTCTTGTTCCCGGTGAATATCGGACATGACATCCCCTAATTTGTCGTGACTCATAGGCCATATTACGGGAGGTTGATGCAATATTGAATCTCATATTCATATGCTTCGGGGGGTTTCATTATTTCATGTGTACTATATGGGTTTTGACCATCTTATGGACCACTTTGACTTAAATATGGCCACCGTGTTAAAGAGTATGGTTGTGAACTTGTGATTCCTGAATCTTTATGGCCTTGGTCAGCCTATGAACATGGTGGCTGATAATTTTTGGATAAGTTTTGGCCACTTGTTTCCTCTACGACGAAGTATGTAAGAAAGTGTAACACCCAGTATAATACGAGTGCTCATAAACTAACCACTATGATTGGGTGTACGGACCCAATTACAGGGGCAAAAGCATCCATTTTTCATCCAACCCAAAACAGCCTAGATTCGGCAACCGCGTATCAGCCTCCAACCACGCACGACACCACCAGCACCCTACCCAACCCAGCGCCTATAGCCGGCGACCCACCTCCCACCCCCGAAGCATTGCCGTCTTCGCCGGAAAACACAAAAAGACATCCTAAAGAGGGCGGGTGTTTGAATGAGTTTGGTCAACCCTATTTAGGGTGTGGTATCCTTAAGGTGGTCGGGTCCCACTTTTCCGGTTGTGTGGGTGAACGTGGTGCTGGTGCATGGTGGCTAAGTTGGGGAGGAGAGAGAACACTAAATAAGGGTATGGGTGGGGAAATATTTTGGGCCTTTGGATTATAGAGATGCAAATGTGCGGTTAGGATTTAGTCACCAATCCGTGATTGACACTTTTGGGCCAATCACGGTGATTGGTTTAGCAAAACTCATATAATACAGTGTTGACTGTTGAGTTTATGGTTTCTCCTCAACAAAAAAAGAGCAGGAGATAGTCGGAAAATAAGGAAAAGAAGAGGATGCCTATGGAGAGTTCACCTATGGCTAGCGTCTTAACGATATTATTTTACTTTCTTGTTCATGTCTATCCTTAGTGAACATAGTTTGTCACTCCATTTTTGGATATGCACTTTAAGGTGTGAGATAATTGAATCGACCTAAAATTTAATATGGTAAAAACATATAGTCATCGTAATCTTGATTTTCACTAGACTAGTAAAATGATACTCTTATTTGAAAATGAAATGAGATCCTTGATAAATTTTGTAATTACTCAATGGTCCTTACATTTCAACGGGG
Organism: Spergularia marina; assembly: GCA_963680865.1. Lineage (NCBI taxonomy): Eukaryota > Viridiplantae > Streptophyta > Magnoliopsida > Caryophyllales > Caryophyllaceae > Spergularia > Spergularia marina. Next base: position 25,237,003 of record OY804554.1, on the reverse strand, counting down.
CTTGATCAGGATGCAGGTCAGTTGACATTTGATACAGGAGTACGACTACTGAACGGAATGCCGATTTTGTAATTAATTTTCCGATCAACTATCACATCTTCAGCAATGTAAGCCCCTCATACGGTCCAAAATAATTAGCATTGATTATATTATCATAAGAAATGAAAATTTATTCATAATCATACATTCTTTATCTATTCAACATTAATTCGAAATTAGTAACATTACGGGACAAACACTTTGTGAGGATGACACTGGTCAAGAAAACTTAAACTATTTTTCGAAAAGTGATGAGATACAACCCACAATTGACAATATCGTAATTCGTAAAGACACGTCGCACTCTCGTATCTTTTATTCAAATTAAATGTAATTTATCTAAGGAAACGAGCATCTATAGATTGTAGATCAAATTTATATCTCAATCAAAAACTTGATACTCTGCGAAGAGTGAGACTAGCCAAGTTTATGTATGAATGTATGAATGTATGATACATCTATAATTGCATATTCTATAGGTAAGGGAGGTAGGTAAGTGTAATTATGAGTTGAGAGAGGAGGCTAGAATTGTCATCCAGAAATTACAGCTAATGTTTCTGTAATTCTGTCCCATGCATACATACACACTAGATTTTTCTCTTTGTGGGGAAGGATTATTCATGTAGAACTGATACTGACTACTCACTAAAAAAAAATAAAAAAAAAATTGGAAGGAACTTTGGGACTCCTCATAAAGTGCTGTGCTCCATTACTTAAACAGGCAAATTCAGATAAAATAGGAACTATGATAATATAACCCCAAAATGTTCTATGTTGTGCTCTTTTTAAAAGCTGTCTTACAAGTAAGTCCTCCTTTTTTAGTAGTAGTAATCAATGTTTATAGAATTGACACACATATAGCAAAGGTTGTTTCTTTGCTTGTTCATCTAAGTTCGCCTCCAAAATTTATCTTGTAAACCAACTCGAGTGTCTAGTAATATTCGATAAAATCAGATGACGAGTTTCTTACTTACGGTTGGTACCATTTTGGTATTGGAGCACAGCCCTTAGGTCAGTGTACCTTAATAAAGGCCCATATGATGCAACAGAACTCAGTTGAGGGCAGCCCTTAGATGAAAGGAAAATAAAGGGTCAGGATTGAATGGGGAAACCTAGGATGATTCCTAGGACCCCCATCATTTCCTATAAATACCCTCCCTTTTATGAGCTATCAAATCCAGGGTTCTTAAACATTCTCTGACATTCAATCATTCCTCTGATTATTCCCTCGGTTTACGCTCAAAAGACCCTTTTTTGTCTCTAGCGCCACCCTTCCCGAGCCATATTCTAACTTAAGCGTCGGAGGGGCGACGCCTGGTGAAAACCGGGCTCCCTTTTTTGCAGGTATTCGGCGAGGCATCCTACCTCACTGTCCTTCAAAGAAACCCACGCCAACAAGTGGCGCCGTCTGTGGGGATAGTTTGAAAGGAAAGTCGGTCGAGAATACCATACGCTGCGAAGATGGCTCCGAGAGAAAAGGTCACGCGACTCAAGGGAGCTGGGGCAGACGATAACCCCATCCTCGGTCGAGCTGACCCGGATCCCTCGCGCCTCGATAACCCCGGTGAGGGAACGTCGAGAGTGCTCGAGGTGGAGCGGTCAGCCCCCGCGGGGGGAGCCCATCACACTACAGGGGAGAACACGGAGGAGCAGGTAGATTTGGAGGAGCAATATGAGCCGACGGATGACGAGGAGACAGAGAGCGAACCACGCCCGAGGGACGTTGCCCCGATGAAGGAGCTAGCCGAGGCTCGTGCGAGGCTCGAAGTCCAGGCCGACTTACAGCAACGAATGAATGAGCGGATGGCGGAGTTGGAGAAACGGGTCGCCTCCCAGACCAAGGCTTCAATGGCCGAAGCAGCTCCCTCCAAGAGCAAGCACAAGCGAGGCCCTCGAAAGAGCCCCTCTCAACGAACCGCGGTGGTCATCCGCAGGATAAAGGAGATATACGACAAGAACTGGCCTACTGAGCTGAGGGAGACCATCAACGCCCTAAGAAGAAAGAGAGAGGAAAAGGAGGCGACACAAGCCTCGCAAAAGAAGCATACGGCGAATGAGGCGAAGGACAAGGAAAAAGGAACAGTTATTACAAGTACCTGAAGAGCAAGCGCTACCGCTTGCTGAGCCCAGCTGTTGGGTCGAGGGGTATTGCGAGCCAACTCGCACAACGTGTAACACTACGGAATTTGGAAAGTAGATTATGGAGTTGGTCTGCCCCACACTGGGAAATTAAGGCCCATATGATCAGTTTATAATAGACTCCTACCATCATACTACCAACAAGGCCTTCACCTTTTAGAGTTCGGAGATGATATATGAACCTAATAAATGACTACCCATCTTATTGGGTTGTGTTGCGACGTATGATGGATCGGGAGGTTACAGATGGTATCAGAGCAACCCTGCGACCGTGTGCTGAGTGCTGGGGTTAGGCCCAGGTCAGCCGCCTAGTGGGCGAGATCTTGGACCTGTGCTGATGATGGTATGGTTTGGCCGAGGCGCAACGGGGACGTGCATTCTTTAAGTGGGGGAGTTTGTAACACTACGGAATTTGGAAAGTAGATTATGGAGTTGGTCTGTCCCACACTGTGAAATTAAGGCTCATATGATCAGTTTATAATAGACTTCTACCATCATACTACCAACAAGGCCTTCACCTTTTAGAGCCCGGAGATGATATATGAACCTAATAAGTGACTACCCATCTTATTGGGTTGTGTTGCGACGTATGATGGATCGGGCGGTTGCACAACGGCTCAACATCCCTCCATATGTCAGGATTCCCAGGTAAAGCCCCCAAGTCGCGTTGAGAGGATATACTATCGAGGAATAACAGTCAGAAAAAACAACACCAAATATAGACGTTAGGGAACTGTTCGAGAAAATTACCCGCCAAAGAGTCCAAGCCGCCTACATCCGTCCTCTTGGGAGCCGATGTCTCGCCCCCCTCGAGCGGCCTCTTGCCTCGACGCCGAGCAGTGAGAGCGCTCTACGATGGCCGATGCGTCAGTATCAAGAAAAAGTCACTATTACAAAAGGAAGTGTTAATACAAGAGACGGGATAGGGTTACCTCTTCGTCCTCATCCTCGGAGCCGTCCGAGGCCACGATGGGAATCACCCGAGGGGTCGGCGCTCCGGGTCCGATTACGATGCCCGGAGCCCCTGTCTCTGGGTCGTTCCCGCTGAACCCTGCACGATCGTCCCGCGGGGGATCATAGAGTTAAGGGGAGTGGCAGGTTCGGCCATCGCGGTGGTGGCGGCTCGGGCCATGGTGAGAGGAGTGGCTTGGATGGGAATAGTCGACGCGTTCAAGCCCGGAGCGATCCCTTGAGACGGCCGAAGCTGAGTTGCTCCAGCTGGCGGAGGCAGAGGCCGAGATGACGGGGAGGCCCTTGTTGTGGCCGGTCGATCTCCCGTGGCTCGAGCCTCGCCCCCTCGCGGAGTCGTTCGGGCCGCCTCAGCTCGGGCAGCGTCTCGAGCGCTCTTCGAACTCTCACTCCTAGCCCTTTGAGCCATGAGTCGATTTAGGTTCGGCATAGTGGCACTCCAGCGGTCGAGGTTCGCCTTCACTTGAGCGTGAGCGGCACCTGAAAAGCAGACAACGACAACAAGTTAAGCAATGAGCGATGTGTATAAGGGAAGCATACATTGAATCGGGGCATACTTTTTTCGGCGTCGCTCTCGGGTAGGAAAAGGCCCGAATATATCAACCAGACAGGATCCTTCAACATGGATAGGGTGGGCACCCACGTCTTGTCCCCCGGGCCGCCGTCGAGCCGTTGGTAAAATCGATACGTGTAATACCCCGGATTTCAAAGCAGAACCCTAAGAGATTAAGGGATCATATGAGGTGATTAAGAGGATTGATAGTGCTACTCATACCAACAAAGTCGACTTTCCTTTTAGGAATCCCATGTGATAAGAACTTCACAGTTAAGCGTGCTTGACTGGGAGTAATTTCAAGATGGGTGACCTCCTGGGAAGTTTCCCAGGGTGCGCACGAGTGAAGTCAAAGTGCGCCGTAAAGACCCGTGTTGGTCTGTGAGGTCAGCCCACAGCCTGGCAAGCTGCCATAGGTGACTACTCTCGCCTCAGGCGATGAGCCAGGGTGTTACAAATGGTATCAGAGCAACCCTGCGACCGCGTGTTGATCATGTGGTCAGGAGAGCCCAGGTCAACAGCCTAGCAGGGGAAAGATTCTGGAGCTAGACTATGGTTGGCTGTCAGTCGCAACGAGGACGTTGCTTTCTTAAGAGGGGGCGAATGTAATACCCCGAATTTCAAAGGAGATCCCTAAGAGATTAAGGGCTCATATGAGGTGCTTAAGAGGATTGATAGTGCTACTCATACCAACAAAGTCGACTTTCCTTTTAGGAATCCCATGTGATAAGAACTCCATACACTACAAGGAAGAGGGCCTAATGCAACTCACCTATTGCAACGCTTTACAAACTGTTGCCTAATCCTTACCTAATGCAACGGTTTATCACATTCTATTAAAGTCTAATGGCAACCGTTGCACTAGACACAATAAGCAACAGTTTTTTAGAGGAAAGCCTATTGCAACGGTTGAAGAAAATAGGAAGTGTTGCCTTAGCCAATTATGAGCCTCCCATCTTATTTCCCCCAAAATGAAAGTCGAGCACTCAAACCCTTTTTTTTTTCGTTTGGCCTCAAAAACCAAATTATCTCTCCTCTACCCCCCTAATTTCTCACCATCTTTACAAAATCTCCAGGATTCTACTTCTGCCCCTTCGATTTGTTCGACAATCAAAGAAATTCAACGTTAAAGACAAGGACGAGCAAGATTCGCTTAGGGTTCTTCTTCGTGATCCCCATCTGCAATGTAATACTACTTTTTCCTTCTTAATTTCGATTTTCTCAGATCTTAAGCTTGCATATTTGATTATTTATTATTCCGATTGTTATATAATTAGATTTGTTCACATGGTGAATTTAAGTTTACATGGGTAGTTTCAGAATTGTTTTTAGAGTTCTATTGTATTGTTTATGAATTAGGGTTCATATATCCAATTTGGGGGTTTTATTTATGTTTCGAAATTGGGTTAATTGGTAATGTTACTATTCCTAGTTTTTGAATTAGGGTTCATATATCCAATTTTGGGGTTTTATTTATGTTTCGAAATTTGGGTTAATTGGTAATGTTACTATTCCTAGTTTTTGAATTAGGGTTCATATATTCAATTTGGGGGTTTTATTTGTGATTCGAATTTGGGTTAATTGGTAATGTTACTATTCCCACTTTTTGTCTAATAGAAGTATTTGGTGTCTTATTGTGTAGAATGCTTAGTTGGTAAGACTAATTAAGAACTAGTGTGAGATTGTCTACAATAAAATTGTATTGTGGATTTTTTGTGGAGACATTATTGCCTATTGGTGTTTTTATGTTGATGTAACAAAATTAATGGAGTATGTAGTGTAAGAAGAATGATCTTTATGAATGTGGTTTTGGGGTTGTTGATAGTGGTAGTGTGAATACTTTTTATAAAGGTTTGTTGTTTAAGTTGGATCATTTTCTATGACTTATGTTGGAGATATTGTTAGTAATTTCCAAACTTATGAATGTAAATAAGAAGGAGAAGGTAGATGTCCGTACCTCTTTTAAAACCACCTTGGTGTTTCTCATGTGGGTGCTAATTGTGTTTGTTATGACATTTTTAGATTATGTTCTAGACAACATGTCTAAATTATTGCCTCTATTATTTTGAGCACAATTCTAGGTATCTTGTATTCTAATTGCTATTCCAATTTCATTCTTGACACCTTTATTGCGCCAGCTAATTAGAGAGAACAGAAGAGAAGTCCAAATTATAGATGTAGATTTTTTTTGGTGACGAATTATAAATGTATATAGTTGTCCTACTCTTGCATCTGTGTGCAATGTTTGATCCTTGTTCCTAACTTACATCTAGTAACTTGTTTATGCTTGATATGTTTGTCCCATTCGCTCGCTTCTTATTTCAAAGCTATGTGGTATGTACCAAAAAAAAAAAAACAAAGAATTGTATTTGTGTAATTGTTAGTTTATTATATAGCTTTGACTGTGTTTATATATAGGCTATTAGCTCAATATGGCAGAGCAATGTGCATTTGCACAAATGTGTGGGTTCAAATCCCATATAGCCTAATTGATTGTGGATCGGAGTACCGTTGCAATAGGACATGCATAACCGTTGCATTATACTAACATTTCCACCTCGTTCATATTGGAAATTATGTTGCATTAGTGTCGAAAATTTCGTTGCCTTAGCATGTGGAAAGTGTTGCCTTAGATTTTAATAAAACCGTTGCCTTAGCTTCTCTAATGCAACGGTTCTAAAAGGTGTTGCAATAGCTCTGAAAACTGTTGCCTTAGATCTAAGGCCACGCCCCCCTAATGCAACGAATTGACAACCGTTGCCTTAGGTCTATTGCAACGGTTTTAGGGGTCTAATGCAACAGTTTATTGAATTGCATTAGGTCCATTTCCTTGTAGTGATAGTTAAGTGTGCTTGACTGGGAGCAATTTCAGGATGGGTGACCTCCTGGGAAGTTTCGCAGGGTGCGCACGAGTGAGGTCAAAGTGTGCCGTAAGGACCCGTGTTGGTCTGTGAGGTCAGCCCACAGCCTGGCAAGCTGCCATAGGTGACTACTCTCGGCTCAGGCGATGAGGCAGGGTGTTACAATACGAATGGTTCGATCCCGTCTCGGGTCTGTTGAACCCCCTGACCTCTCGCGAACCGTTTGTTTAGTTCTCGCCATCTGAAAGAAAGAGAAAGGCGGTCACACACTCACCTCATGCGAGCCATCGCCTTTCATTTCCATTCCCCGATGACGAGACTGAACACCCCACACTCGATGGGTCAACTAGGAGTCGAGGAGAATCGGAGGGTCGAAGTGGGGAAAGCAAGACAGCCGCGTGGCTTATCGCTTCCCACCGCCGACCTCGAAAACCGAGTATGCCATCGGGCGTTATCTGGTTCCAGTCTCAGCACTCGGCCGACATCCCATTGCCGCCAGAGTGAGACCGGCAACCCAGATTCATCACCAGACAAGCGAAAACAAGACACAAAAAGTCGTGGAAGGTGGATAAAAACACGTACCGTGATCAAAGAGGGAAGTTAACGCAAGATCGGAGGGAAAGTAGCGTCGCCGGAGTCGAGAGCTTCGCCGGAGAAGAAGCACGGTCAGAGCAAAAGGTGAGGAATGTTGGAGAAGAAAACTGAAAAAGAATCGAGAGTGAAAGTGAGTGAAACCCTCACCCTATTTATAGGGGTAAAAGGGGAGGGGTAAAAAGGTAAAATCACAAGATTTTTACACAACTTCCCATGCGCCGTCAGTCATCATCACGGTGCAGGAGTCGAAAGGATTTCGCGTTTTCCCGAGGTTACTTTATGCGGGAATCGAGGAGACGGTTGGCGTGGAAAACCGCCGAAATTTCCGCCGAATCACAAGGAAAGTTATGAGTGCGAATTTTAAACTTCAGCCTTTCCCCGAGCCAAAACGCCTCGGACAGGGGCTCGAGCCGAGGAGACGCGAGGCGTAGGATGTTCGAACCACTTTTTATTCGAGCCATCACTACCCGCGCTTAAGGGGTGAAATTTTCGATCTCTACCAGGCGAGGGATTGAGGACTCGAAAGGGGTGAAATTTTCGAATCACTTTCAATTCGAGCCATCACTCCCCCCGCCTAAGGGGTGAAATTTTCGAGCTCTCCCAGGCGAGGGATGGAGGATTCGAAAGGGGCGAATTTTTCGAATCACTTTCGATTCGAGCCATCACTCCCCGCGCCTAAGGGGTGAAATTTTCGAGCTCCCCCAAGCGAGGGATTAAGGACTCGAAAGGGGCGAAATTTTCAAATCACTTTCGATTCGAGCCATCACTCTTCGTGCCTAAGGTGGAAATTTTCGACGCATTTTAAACTAGTCAGAAGTGTACGAGAGCCTCAAAATGGTACGTTGCATCACACGGCTTTACCAAGGTCCACATAGTACACCTCGATAAAGGGCGGCCAGGGGTCATACCCTAGTCGCTGCTAATGAGTCCGCCCCTGTCGACAATGAAGGGCGCGACCAGGCTTCGAGGGGCTCTGTTGGTACCACTTTGGTATTGGGCCACAAAACTTATGTCAGTGTACCTTAATAAAGGCCCATATGATGCAACATAACCCAGTTGAGGGCAGCCTTTATATGAAAGGAAAATAAAGGGTTAGGATTGAATGGGGAAACCTAGGATGATTCCTAGGACCCCCATCATTTCCTATAAATACCCCCCTTTTATGAGCTATCAAATCCAGGGTTCTTACACATTCTCTGACATTCAATCATTCCTCTGATTATTCCCTCGGTTTACGCTCAAAAGACCCTTTTTTGTCTTTAGCGCCACCCTCCCGAGTCATATTCTAACTTAAGCGTCGAATGAGCGACGCCTGATGAAAACCGGGCTCCTTTTTTTTCAGGTATTCGACGAGGCATCCTAACTCACTTTTCTTTGAAGAAACCCACTTCAACACTTATATAGTTATCAGAAGGTACTGAGAATTACAAATTAATGAATGAATTTTGCTGACAAGGCAGCACGAGAAGGACACATGGGGTGGCTTGTCATCAACATGGCCTTATTTTAACCTTCGACCTTTTTAAAGTAGTACTAGTTAATTAATGTAGTAACCAAACCCAAGATACTCTTAACTGCAGTAACACTGCCCTCCTATGGTCCTATGTGACTGGTTGAAACTTGAAACCAATCCTTCAGTGAGAAATCTCGAGGTCAAATTCTAATTAACCGTATCAACGATTTTTGGTGTATAAACGCTACTATCAGAGAATCATAAGAAAAAAGGGACTTCAACTATCTTTTTATCAATTGTTCGAGAGATTGAATATATATATATATATATACACTACAAAAACACAATGTGTATGTAATGTTAAGGTATACAAAACATACAAACTAAGACATCAAAGTCGAAGTTTACTTACATCGACATGTACCTAAGATTCTTGGTGTTTGAGCAGTCGGTTATTGATTCTAAAATATGACTTCACCATCGCCTTTTCTAGTTTGTCTGCACTTTGTCGTTGTCTCGTTAACGGCTAAACAACTACCAACAAGCATTAGAACCCCCATATAAGATTACTATCAATGGTGAATTCAATGCAACGTAATGTAGGTAACCTCCATACATACTTTATTATTATCCACGATCACAGTCCTAAAAATGTAATTTGTAAACCACAATAAATCATCAAATGTTATCCTACATGCTCAATAATGAACAAACAAGGACCAAAAGCATCATTGGGGAAGTGGGGGTCTAGCACAATGTCTGTTTTCCATCCTAGAAATAGTGATCATTGATTTGAGAATAGAAGTTGCCACAATGAGGTGTATAGAGAAGATACGAACAAAAGTTAACAGTATCGTTGTTGTTTCTTTCTGATCTTTATGCAAATTGGGTGCGGGTAGAGCACTTTGACGAAATAGAGAAGAAAATGTTTTTTTTTTTTTTTTTGACGTAAATAGAGAAGAAAATGTTAATTTACAAGTTCGTGGATTATTTCTTATACAGCCTATTGCCTAGTGGTCTGACGATCTTAACTAGGATGTAATTGGACTTGACCAGTGAGATGATCTACTTTATTTTCTACTACGAAACTCAACACTTTACACTTGTTGAGTTTAAATAAAACAAAGATTTGACTAGTCGACAACAATACATGTCACTGAAATAATTCACACATCACTATAACAACTCGAAAGTGAAAAAATAAACGCATTTCAGCACACGGTACAGATAGCCTAAACGGGCTAGCCAATTCACGCCTAGTTTATGTTTGATGGAGTATATATGAAGTGGCACGTACAAATATGACAGATGATCCACTCTCGCAATATTATTGACACTTACATAAAAGACGATCTTTGATAGCCAATAGCACCTATTGGACGAAATCGTCCAATAGGGCGCTAGAAGACAAAACTACCCCCAATTCATCTTCTTCCTCCTCCTCTACTGCAAAACTTCTCCATGGCCACATTCGGCCCTCATTTGCAAGTCTATCCCAGCTCATCTACTTTACACCTTCTCTCTCCTCGGAACGTATCACCTTCAGTCCACCACTTTCCACGTTCTCTCTCCTCCCTCACTAACAATATCACCACCACAAATTCACAACCCAACCACCATTAATTTACGGCAAGAATGCAAGTACACCGGTGACCCTAACGACCATTCTGTCGTGGTCCCAAGCCCCCGTAACAATCATCATAACCCCTACAACCACCCTCCCAACCACTTGAATTGAAGCCAACAACCACCGATTACCACGTTGCCCATCAACCACCACCATCACAGCACCCACCAAATCACTACATCAACGAGGTACCTCATCAGCAAACACCCATCTTAGACCCAAAAACAATAATTATACAACCACCACACATCACCAACCATGACCCATACTATTTTACCGTGATTATTCTACCCTAACACATCACAATACTATCTCTCAATGTTCATATACCATTTGAAATTTTTTATATACCATTTGACTATACGCCACTAAAAAAATATATCTTAATATAATGCATCATCATTCTCCATTAAACTATATTCATATACCCTTTTTATATATTTATATACCATTTGACCACATTCATATACCAGCGGCCAACAATCACGAGGTGCACAACCACCCGAGGCACCGGTTTGATAACGGTGGATCAAAAATTTGCCCAGATACGCACATTTGCCCTCTTCTCTGACACCCCTAAAATTTGCCCACATCGTGTTTGACCTCCTCTGACTCCGACGAACACTTCCAACACCAACGCACACAGGTCCTTGTTACAGCCAAAACATCCGGCGGCGGAGTCTAGCGACACCCTAGGAACGGACTGCTAAACCCCAAGATTAGAAGAATTATATTGATTGGGATTGCCGAAAAATGGTTTATGGTTGGATTTTCCGGTGCCGCGGTAATGCCAACCCTAAACCCTTTTCCGGTGACTGGGCGTGGGGGTATATTCCGGCTGGTGATCAAAGGAAGCAAAAGAAGTTGCAACAATGGAGAGACGGAATGCGAAGGGAGAAAAAGTAACGCAGGAAGAAAAATAATTTTTTTTTGTCCTGTAGTAGCCCTATTGGACGAAACGTCCAATAGCTACTATTGGTTTAGAAATACCCATCAAAAACTATGTACGCCGGAAATAATGTAATTTGATAAGGAGAGAATCATGTATCGTATCAGAAATGGGTATCCAACACGTAATGGGAACAGTTATGTGGGCATTTGTGTCTGGCCAAGCTTGTAAACAAAGGACATGAGAGGTAACATATGATATGAATACAGCCCAACAGCATGAGCACCGGCCTCCTTTGTTCGTTCAACGGTCACATCATTGTGTACCCCTTCCTAGCCCTTCTAAACGGCCCTACTCCTCACTTCTATATCCCTATCGATGATCGCGAGATTTATTGGTTGGTTAAATGTTCATATCACAACTTGTTATGTAAATTGAATTTAAACATTTGTCAAGTACATTTTTGAATGAAGACTGTTACGAAATTATTTTGAGCTTAAGTGAGGTTGGATAATAGTCGAGCAAGAATTTTCGTGGCTTAAAGGAGTTGGATAAGTACAAAAACCACTCCATTCCAAGTGTTTATATGGGCAACTTATGATATGAGTATCCCACTCTTTTAATCAAGGAGGTTTGAAACCCTTTGACTTTAATGTCATCCTTCCTCCAGACATATTATATTTTAATACTGTTTGAGTCATCGATGGTTAAAGTACGACGTCAAAGAGAATCAAGGTTGACTTAGTGAGGAACTCAACCTGTGCCTATGTAGAGATTATCGAGGGTTCTAATCTCCCTATACTTATCTCCGCGACATCAACGACTATTGTGTACTAAAAAAGAAAGTAAAATGTCAAAACGATAACAATTCATAACACAGGACTACAAGAGGATTAGATGAATACGATACTAGTTCCCAACTCTTGTGTGATCATAATTCATAATCCATTTTTTCCCTGTTTGATGTTGTTGGTGATCTTTTGTCAAGATGGTTCGGACCTACAATCACGTGATTATGAGTCATGTGATTCCTTGGTGGGTCATTTTTTTCTTATCCAATGTCTAGGTTGGGCTTTTTATTTTGTACACTTCCATAGCCTGCCTAACCCAAAGTTTAGGCCCCTAATATTCCCGTCAGCCTATTTAATATTTTCGGGTTTGTCCCTTACAAAAAGAAAAAAAAAAAAGAAAAAGAAATCGGCATTGTATGGCATTATTATCTTCATCGGCATGCATAATTAAGTTTAGACATGATGGTTTACCAACTAAAATGGCCCCCCGTGCCATTCTTCCTCGTTTCCTTTTGTCTAACTTAACTTCTATTGTATAGGTGATCCAGCGAATCATATAATACTCCCTCAATTTCATTCAATTGTTTACGTTAGTCAGGGTTTTGTGAGGGAAATCCAATGCCAACATAAACAATTGAATAAAATGGAAGAAGTACAATCTAACGTATATATTGGACGCTTCTCGTCTAAATTAGTCCGTGTCGACATGTCGTTAATGAATGGACTAGTACTACTGCTGGAGACTGATTATGAAAATTTCCAAGGAAACTTCGATTTCACCGTCACAAAACAAAAACGGGTTAGCTCACAACTCACACTACTACTTCCTGTCCAAAGTCACCAACTCATGAACTCAGCACTTCGTCGCTGGGGCCTCAATTTGTTGTGAAACTGGTCAATTGGCCCAAATATTGGGCTGTTTACTTCCATGGACTCGTTATTCATGTGAGACCAACGAAGCTAAAATATTCATCAACATAAGCACAACAGCCATCACCCTTGTGCTTAATTGAGTAAAGAAGGCGATCCATAATTAAAGTTGGTTAGTGTGACTGTGTAAGTAAATCAGGGATTGATTTATGCCCTTAGTCTAGAGATCTATATAGCTAACCTGGCAGTGATGGGCGAGTCTCCAAACATAGATTTTTGTTTTGACTACATCAAAATCTCATTAAAGCGAAATCAAATTACTTGTCATTATTGAAAAAGTAATCCAGATATCATTCTCGCCCAGTCATCCCACATACAAGTATACAAATACAAGGTCAAGAGTCCACCATCAATAATTTTCTCACTCGTGAATTCGTGTTGAACCCCCTTATAAAACGAAAAGTTATAGTTCGACTCTTAAGTTTTACCTCCCCTCCCTTCTTACTAGTTATAACTCATTTTTATGCATCACATGTCCCACTTTTATATCCCATTATCCTATTTCTGTTTCCCCCTCACCGAGTAATGATATATATAGAAAATAGGATACGAAATCGGACAGATGAATCCGGAGTTCCACGAAGAAAATTGTAAAAGAAGATTGACCACAAAAGGCCAGCCACATCGGAGAGATGAGATGATCTTTTACTCCAATCTTATTGGCTTGACGCTGCTGACGAAAATATCAAGTGAGTCAAACCAAAACCAAAACCAACCAAAAAAAAAAAAGAGAAAAAAAAGCGCCTTTATTATTTTTTTTCCGCAGTTCTTCCCTCTCCCTCCATTTACTTCTTAACGGATCGCTCAACCCAACCTCGGCGATTTCTCCCTCTCCCTTTTTCTCTCTCCTCAAACCTAGGGTTTTTATCGTCGGAATATCTCAATTCTTCGCAACTATTTTTCTCTCTGTTCCGTGATGAACAAGTTTCAGGTGCGTCGTCTTCCGCATTCCCCCCTCTCTTCTTTGATCGTCGCAGTTTTTTTTTTTTTAAATTATTTTTTGCGTTTTTGCTTAATTTTACTGGCATTCATTTTAAATTAGGTGATTACGATCGAAGCTTCTGGATTACGTTTCAATAATTCGAGATTTCTTTCGAACAAGACGATGGAAAATTGATGTTTGTTGAGTTGCTTGCCAATTTTAGGTATGAATTTCTGGTAACTTGCGCTCTTTTTGGAATGTTTCGTGTTGATAGCGAAATTATGAGTATTTGTGAAGCATTATTGAGAAGTTACTGGTAATCTGATGATTTTTTTTGCGGAATTATGATTATTTACGGAGCGTTGTTGAGAAATTACTGGCAAAATGATGATAATCGTCTAGTATAAGTTACTTGCAACATGTGAATTGGTTAATTGAGTCTTCTAGTTCAAGTAGATTTAACAGAGATTGAAGAGATCAAATTAATTTTACATGAAGTAATAATCTAACATTTGGTGAGGATTGTGATGATTTTCTTACTATTGACGTGAAACTTACATGAATCTTGACTGTAATTACTTTGAGGCTGGTGTGTTTGATGATATATGAGCTGATTACGATCAGTTTGGCCGAGACACTGTTAATTGTTTAGGAAGTTACATTAATCTCAAGAAGTTGATCAGGTCGAGGCAGATAGATGCTACACCAATATCAGTATCTACATTGTCATAGGACTCGCAGTAATGTCATAGTATAAGTTGAATTATGTGTATAGCATAACTTCGACACTGGGAAATAACATGGTCATTTTGGACGATGAAGCCGAGAGTAGTCTGTACACGAATTATTGTACATTTTGATGAGGAAGTAACTGTGAGAGCTATGATTAGCGTAGGTGATTTAGTCTCAGACGCTTGTGTTGGAGATCCCTCATATATCTGTATAAATAGGTTGCTGTTGTTGTACTCTATGTCGAGTGTTAAACTGTTAACGTGTTTCTCAAGATACGGAGATTGATATGTTATACTCCCTCCCTTTCATTAGGTTCTTTGCATTTGGTTTGGATCTGTGAGAAGATTTCAATCCAAATGCAAAGAACCTAATGAAATGGAAGGAGTACAAGTTTGAAGCAACGGTTGTAAACTTCTATTGATGTGGTTATTGCTCGGTTTTGTTCAATGTCCAAGAGTTTGCCTGAATTGGGATGTGGAGAGAGCATACTGTTAATAGGATTCACAGGATTCCTCTCCACAATTCTCAGATTCTGTTTGACAGGAACTACTTGCGTTTATACTCTGTACTGTAGTTTATATGTTTTCTTTATTTCGCTGATGGAAATTTTAGAGGTATAATAGCTCCTTTGTTGGACTTTTGCCTTTTGGAGGTAGGTGCATTCTGAATTTAGAATAGGTACCAAATTTGGCAGTTCATTCTTCTTTTGGAAGTTTCTTTATGACCGACACTTGTTTATTGGCTTCTGTAATCAATTTAAAATAGGCATCAGATATAGTTGTGAAATGTCACAAAGCTAATCAACCATTATATCAGGACGTTTTAGGTTAGATTAATGAGCATTAGGCTAATGCACGGGGGCGTCAATTAGCTCTCTTATGAGGATGTTTTATGACTCTTATCCTCATTTTTTTTGCTCTTAATACATCCAACAAAAAAATTACAATGCAAAATTAATGGGTTGTCAGTGGAGTTGCTATGCATTTGTAAGAAATATTCCTTATGTTCTTATGGCTTATAGATGCATATGTGGCCTCTTGGTTAAGTGGTTGTCTTATAAGCAATCCTTTCAGCTATTAGAATTTAGAGTATGAGAACATGAACTGAGTAATTTATGGTTATGTAATGAGGCTGCCAAAGACTACTTATTTTTTGGTTTTTGGAATATAATAGAATAAAGCAAAATGGCTCATAAAACTATCCGTGCTTCTTATTTTGTGAAGTAGCAGTCAGTCAGTGCGATTCTCGAAGCAATTTTCATTTTGGGTCATCCGTGCGCAGCTTTTCTTTTTTTATAATAGGGGTAAGGCTTGCATGCATCCGACCCCACCTTACCCCGCCTTATGGCACTGGGGTTAAAGATGTTGTTGTTGTTGTAATGAGGGCTGCCAGAATAGTATGCACGGGAATGTCACTTTTATCGGGGCTTCTGATTGCCCTTTTTGTAGGTAAATAGCATGTAATATCTCTAAATCTTTGATATTGCTTTGTGCTTAACTGACGTTATACGACCAGATAATGATCAAGGAGATACCTGAGAGTTGGATCTTATTTTAGTCTGACACTCTGCTCTGGTGCATGGGCTTGATGGATTGATCACTCTCATTGTGGTTTTAATATTGAATGGTGTAGTAAGCCTTTGAGGCTTTGACACTTGAACTTCCGTGTGAATTTTACATAACTCCAAAGCAAAGAATTTGCAAATGTGTCTTCCAAAACAAAAAAAAAGTGTCACTTATAGAATTGTATTGGCTCTTTGTCAAATAAAGGGGGCCATCGTTATATTTGAAACTGATGCAACTTTATCGTTTTATGATATTATATGGAATCAAAGAGCTTACATTGATGATCTTTGCTTATAATTTACAGTCTGACTATGATCCTGTGATCTTAGATATATTGGCTATGGTTCTTCTGTGATCTGATTGTTCTTTTTTCTTTCTTCTCCTACCAGACTACTCGGACACTTTAGCAATACAGATGGGCAGAATATGTTTCACTTTCGAAAGAATACTGACTCTGATGATCTGATCTTTATGCTGCCTAAGTATGTTCTTTATTGGGTAATTCTCGCTTTCTGATACCGCCTGAATTGTACTGCACACCGCCCACGCTCAGTTGGTTAAGCCTCTATGGCAAGTGTAGCTTTCTGAAATGAACTCTTACGTCTGAATTCTGATATTGTGCTTGTATTTTCCGTCATCTTTAGGACAGAGTAGCTCATGTTCATGAAGTATGGCATTAACCAGGGCCACTGCACTTCTTTCGTGGGTTTTCCTTGCATGTCTCCGCTGTCCCGTTCACACTTTTCACTTGTAAGTTTTCTTCAACCTCCGATTCCTTCCACAGTTCCACCTGATTTTTCCTAATATTTATAATCAATTTTTGTTCAAAGCTTCCTTGCGTGGTACCTTCTCCCAGTTTGTTCTTATCAGATTGGTACTATAAGTCTATAACTCTATAAGCCTATAGCAGTTACATGTGATGTTTTTGCGTGGTATCTTCTCCCAGTTTGTTCTTATCAGATTGCTACAATAAGTGTATAGCAGTTACATGTGATATTTTTGCGTGGTACCTTCTCCCAGTTTGTTCTTATCGGATTGCTACTATAAGCATATAGCAGTTATGTGTAATGTTTTGGATTACTCTGATGCTGGATAATTGATCTGTTAAGGACATAAAAATATTACTTATAGAATCATGAGTATTCGTTTGTCTTTGAGTAACCTGTAGATTCATGAATTGTCAATATGGTTTCTAGGAGACTGGATCTTCACATAATCCTATAATAAACAAAGGTGGAAAGTGGGAATTGTCAAATGAGGGGATACATTCCCGAATCAACTCCAATGTTATTTGAGGAATCAGACTCTTGATCAAGTATAGGTTGTTTAACGACCTTGTTTTTGATGAGTTGAGGATGTTATATCCCGGTGAAATACAATTGGAATGTGAACTTTCTCCTCGATAATTAACTACATTGAATTTGCAAGAATTTAGGATGGTTGGGGAAGATCTTGAGATCACTGTTATAAACCCTTGTACCAGTATGGCAGTATAGATATTCAGGCTACAAAGGGGATATAGTTAATGTTAATGATTGTAGTTGCTAACAGGATTTGGATACTGCCCACTCCTATTGTTCCTGTTTAGCAGTTTGATACCATTTCTGTAGGAACTAAGGAGAATAATGGGTGAGCGCAAAATTTCCTGGATACGAGGAAGCTAGTGTTGGTTTACTCAGCAGAGGAGTTAAGGCCAGCTACCACACAGACCTGTTCTAGGAACAATAAAATAAGGAACTAGAGAATCTGAAATCGGGGATTGGTTATGATAACAGAGGTCTTACGAAAAGTTAGGAATTTCCGGTTTTCCTTTGCCTCTGATGAGGATCCAAATACTTTTGCTGGATAATTTAGTTTTTTTTTTTTTTTTTTTTTTTTTTTTTTTTTTTGTGATTCGGTACTTTACTTGTCCCGGAGGGCTCAGTCCCTGTGGAGATAGGGGGTTATTTAGGGGATCTAGCTCACAGAAAGACCCCAGCTGAATAGCTGGAAACCAGGTATGAACCCGGCAAGGGGACGCTACAAGAGGGCCCACATCACAAACAAACCCCCTCAACTTTACAAGTTGGGGTCGATAAGGATCGAACCCCCAACCTCCATGTTGGGGGAGTGGTAGCTCACTTAAGATCCTTTGCTGGATAATTTAGTAGCAGTAAGCAAAGTGTTTTCTTGCTCATTCAGAGATTTTCTTGGCCTTCTTTGGTTTGTATTTCACTTCCTTTACGAAGTTTTGTTGCTAAGATTCATTATTTAGTACTATTTACATTAGACGATGGCCCAAACTTGTTATCTTTCCAAAGAATATTTTCGCTGTTTGTTGAATGTTGAATGTTTAGACGTAGCTTTCAGCTAATACCCATTACTCAGAAAACTTTTCTGAATTTAGCTATCTTCTTTCTTAGAATGGCCTGGCTCTTTGTAATCAATGGAGAGGAAGAAACAGTTGGGCTTTATATGTGTTGTCAGTGTGTCACTCGTGTTTCATGTTTATATAGGTTTGGGTTCTTTTTAAGGGAGAAAGGGTGTTAATTGAATGGGCTTCAGAGTCCACTTTGCACTCGTGTAGAATAGGACGTTTTCAGTGATTTGATACGCTTCCTAAATCCTAGCTGACCCTAAACACTTGCAGATCTAGTCATACAGAATGTGTTTGATTTAATTACCCTTGTGGCCTGTGGGGTAGAAGAATTCTGTGACTAACCCTTCAAAGCTTTAGTTAGTTCATTGGTTGAGACTTGAGTTTCTCAATCCTTTTACTACATAACCTCCCTCGTATGTCCGAGGAGTGGTCAGTTCGGCTTTGGTTTGACAGTAGGCGTTCAATTGGGGGCCGGGTGTGTACCATTATACTAGAAAATAGAATTTCCAAAGAATTAAGGTTCAATAAGATGTTTGGTATTACTTTCTCCGTTGTTTTGGATTGGTGACATTTGGTTGGAAACTTGAAATATGTGAGAGGAACTGAACCAAGCGAATTAGATAAACTGTCACTAAAACTGAAGTGATGGTATTTTGAGGAGAAGGGGCAAATTCAATGTGTCACAAAATCAAAAGCGATAGTATTAGATAAACCGTCACAAAAACTAAAACGATAACCAAGTGTTGGAAATCATAGTGAACGGGTGAAGTACGCTTTTTCGGTGATAAAGCATGTTACATAGGGGCGGAATTCGTTGTGGTGCGAGGAGAGAAAGAGGAGCAATAGGTGCTTTTTGTTGGTACTTTGGGTGGGTGAGGTGGTTGAGGAGAGGTGGCTTCAATGGAGTTGGGAGGCCTAAACATTTAACAATGGCGATAGGAGGACAATGTGGGCGGTGAATTGGTGGTGTTGGTGAGAGAAAGGGGAAAGAAGTATGGACGAGATAATTATCTAGGAGTTAAATTAAGCTTAATTAACACAGATTAGTCGGAGTGAACTGTTCTAATTCACCGGAAAACTGAGTTATGCGTCTCTGGTCGAACAAAAGTGCGATGTAAAGTGATTCTTAGAACGATTTTTTATAAGGTAGTTCATGGCAAAATATTAAGAATGGTTGCGCCTCATACTTTCTACTGTATTTGTTTTCAAAAGCTTATTAACTCGAAAATGGCGTCCCCGTCCAACCATTCCTATTCCCTAGTAACCAACCACCCAAATTGTGTGATTTGTGCCGAAAAGTATAGATAAGTATTACAAAGTGGGATTAGAATGTAAGGCACATATTGATTTCTACTAATACTGGCAACATATAGACTGATGGACATAAATTAAGTTACGTGGATTCAACAAGTGAATTCATTTCAATTGAGCCTAAGACATTTCTAGCATTACAATTTTATTATGAATTTGTTATCTTAGATTGTCAAAATGCTTACTAATATCTTATAAGATAACGTTATATTATGGTAGGGTGTGAATAATCTCGTGTCACAATCTAAGGAGATTTATCCTGTTGTAATAGCGTGGTGCAGTTTTGTAGTAACTTGCTAATAGTAAGCTGAGCACTTAACCGCACAAAAATATGGCTCTTGGCCTGGCTGTAAGCTTAAGAGGATAACGATAGCAAGTAGTATTGCAGAATTATTGGCTTCTTCCTAAATTCTAATCCGAAAATCTGAAGTAGTCATTTAACGCAACGTTATAGGGTCATCTGCCACACAAACCTTGTGCCAAAAGACACCAAAAAGTTGCATATCATTGCGCTGCTGCTCTTTGAGGGGAAAAATTAAAAAAAAAAAAACTATATTTTCTCTCTTCTAAAAGACCCTTTTTTCTCTCTCTCTCCTCCTAGATACACGTGAAAGTGCCACCAACCTAGAAAGTATCCTCCATGTCAGCCCTAAGAAATCCTCAACACCCAATGGCAATGCGCCACGTCACTGGATAAGAGAGCTTAGCTTGAACTTAAAAAAAGGGTAATAAATGAATGTGGATTATTTCGCAGGCATTATTATAGGTAGCTTACTGAGAATAGATCCTACCAAGCCACCAATCCTTGCCCATGATTAAGATAGATTTATCTAAGATGCAAAATAACGAATGTACCACTGCCATTTTTGTTACTGTTACTTATGATTGTTCTTAGATATTTCTTTGTCAGGAATTATTTGATTTTCATTTGATTGATTATGTGTGTTTTCAACCATTTTAAAATATTGTTGTCCATTCTTTTTGCATTGGTGTCTCTTTTTGGACCATTACTCTCATTTTAAAATAGCTAACTACTAGAGTAATTACTAACTAGTAGTAATTGGAAATCCACCTTGGAAAATATACCATGATATAAGTATTGTATCAACGTCTACTCGTATGTTATATGCTAGATGACGTGAATCTTCAATTTGTTCTTCCGAGTTATCGTTGTTGGATATATTCTTGCTTTCTTTGTGATATTAAAGTTGGATAGTAGTACTGAATATTGATGATGAAAGCACATACCAAGTCCATCGAATAGTAACATATAGTTGAGTATAATTATTGAGGTGAGGTGTGGAGGAAGTTGATATTTACCAAATTAAGAACCATATTAATAATCATACAAATACTTTGATGGCGATGGAGTAATGCATTTGATGTTTTCAAAGCCATTGTACATGGAAAATAACTGGAAAGTGGAAAGTGATTTTTTTTTACATTCATGGTTAGCAATGCAGGATTCTAAGATATTTTTTCCTGACATGAGTTTGCATTTTTTTTAATATAAAAATGTGAAAAGGATATTTAGCTTTACAATACAACTTCATACGCAATTTGAGAGTCAACCCAAAAACAAGGTTTTCCTTTTGCCAAAAAATTTGTTGTATTTTTAATTTTCAAGATATCACTGTGCATGTCGTTGGCTGTTTTTATGTTGCTACATGCACAATTGTGAAAATTTTCGAAATCAATGAGGGTCGTGAGTCGTGAATGTTGAAAAGAATAGCTTACAGAGTCACAGTTGATCCAATTTTTGAAAATTTAAGCATGCTTAAATTCCTAAACTACATAATTAATTACTGTAATATTAATATTGATTTTTGGTTCCTTCTGTCAATATGCCGTTTTTCTACCCTGTATTAAAGCATAATATTATGCTTAATTTTGGACTTGTACGCTGCCTTGTTGAAAAGAATTTCCTGATTGTTACATAGTACAGTTGAAGATGTACCTAAAAATTGAGGGGCATTATAGTCAATGAAGCACTTGAATAATTGCTCTAACTTTGCTAAAGAGAGAAATTTTACAGAAAGAGAGAGAGAGAGAGAGGGGGGGGGGAACAGTGGTCCTCTGATTATTGTTTGCATATGAAACCAAAGGTTGTCCCTTACTCAGCTCTCATCACCGTCAGTCCATCACTCTTAAAATCACACACATACACCTCTTTCTCTCTCCTCTCTGTCTCTGTTTTTCTGAAAATCCCACTCTTTAGCCTTTGCTATCTTCAGAGTTTTTTCATCTTCAACGGATCTTTACCTCTTATCTCTTCCCTCCACTCGTGACCTACTCTAATATACACAAAAAATTCAATTTTTAGTGACCCCCCAATCTTTCTTATTTGTGGGCCTATTTTTTTTTTTTAATTTTATTTGGATTTTTTTTTTTTTTTTTTTTTTCACTCTGAACTCCTCAGCTGGGTATATTTCCCATTTAGCTGACTTCTCTGATTCTTTCACTACAGAAGAAACCCATTCCCTGTTACTATACGATTGTAATTTTTTTGAGCTCTGTGCCCTTCTCTTCCTTCTCTCATACTCTTTACCCCATTTTACTGGTCCTATATAAGCTAGAAGTAGAATCAATGCATTCTTACACCACAAATCATAACCTACATTTATAGAATTATAGAATTGGTCAATTTTTGTGTTGGGTTTTCCCAGGGTTTAAGGCTTAGATCAGTGCCTTTCCTATTCTTGTTTGCAGCTTTTTGCTCACATCAGCTTTTATTCAATAGGGTTCAGGGTTTTTCCTTTTTCTTCTTCCTTAATACTAGCACCTATTTTGCTGCAAAGCTTGAAGCTTGTTCCTCAATCATCTCAATTGCCATTTCTTTGCTAGAACCTTTATAATTCTCTCACTTTGCCCCATTTCATAAGATTACATCTTTCTTCTTTTTCCTTGCTTTGCTTTGTCCAAGCTTCCTCTTTTTGTCCTCAGACAGTGTCTCAGAGGACTTGAAATTGAAACTGAGCCTTTGTTAAATCACCTCAAGCTTTTTCTTGAAGTTTGACCTTTCCTCTGTCTCTACTGATTAGGATGAACATCATTTCTATCCAATATACAGGCTACAAGCCTTGAATTTTTCTTTGGGTTGGGAGTAATTGATTGGGCTAGACTCCAAGGGATTCTTTCCAAAATGAGCTCCTGTTTGAGTGGAGGTGGTCGAACTGCCTATGGAATTGACCTTGATATTGTTAAATCTCCCTCAACTTCCAGAACATCTCATTCTTCTTCACCTTCCTCTACAATATCAGAATCAAGCAACTCTCCACTTGCCCTCTCCACTCGAAAGCCGAGAACTCCACGAAAACGCCCCAATCAGACATACAATGAGGCAGCTGCTTTGCTCTCCACAGCCTATCCAAACATTTTCTCAGCTAATGATTGCTCTAAACCTTGCAAATTCATCAAACCCCATGAGTATTCTTCCTTTTCTTTTGAGGATTCCTCAGATGAATTGCTCATACCTTTTGCAGTTGATAAACCTTCTTTCCAGATTGACTCAACTGCTTATGAAAAGCCGTACTCAAATGATACAGATGAGTATGGCTGCCAAACGAATTCCTCGAATTTGTGTGACGGGTATGAAGATTTTGATGCGGAATCTATCCTTGATGAAGAGCTTGATGAGGGTGGTATAGATAGTATAATGGGTAATTTGGGTGTGTGTCTTGAAGAGGAAACCACTACTTGCAATAATGGTACTAGTGGTGTCGGTGTCCCCATTGATTTTTGCTATGGGTATCCGCTCGGATTAGGACTAGGATTAGGTGGGAGATTTGATTTTGGATTTGGAATGATGAGAGGGGGAATAGCTAGAGCATTTAGACAAACTGATGAAGGAGACTGGTGGAGATTTCCTGCTGTTAATGTAGGTGAAATTTCGCCCACATTCAATAAACCTATGTCGCCTGAGAAGAAAAAGAAGAAGAAAAAGGTGATGAAACTAAACGCAATGCCTCCTTCTCCGGCACAAAGCAAAGAAAATTCTGTGTCGGTTCCCAAGCCCAGTTCAACTACAAGCAAGGAAGATTCCGCCCCGAATCCCAAGTCAGCTTCAACATCAAGCAAGGAAAATTCAGTCCCTGTACCAAAACCCAGTGCTGCGATGCTTTTGAAACTGAATTACGATGAGGTTTTGGATGCCTGGTCCGATAAGGGTTCGCCTTTCTCCGAGGACCTTTCAGGCTCAGAATTTTCAGGGAGTGATGGCTTGGTGAGTTGCAATCTTAAATTAGTTTCTGTCTCCATGTCCCAGTTTAGCTTTAGCATGAATTGAGAAACAGATAGTTGGTGTAGATATATTGATTAATTTACGCAACAAGTCGAGTGATGGCCACACTTCTGTTCCTAATTGGGTTATATCTAGCTTATTTTAGAGGTCTTCTGGATCATCAGTCACCAATCATCACCTTAGTTTAAGAGAAGCAATACGCCAATAGATGGCATTTAGAAAGGAATGATCTTTGTGCTTAATCAATTCTTTAATATGCTGCAAATTCCTTGTTTTGGAGCCTTCTTTTGGCATCACCTCACTGATGATTGAAGCATGTCAATTTATTATTTAGTCTTAAATGACAACAGCAAACAAAAGTGTTGTGTTTAATCATTATTTAATTTTCGCTGTCCCGGGCTTAGATGTATTATTTATGCTGACAAAACTGCTACTGTTGTTTCCTAAGTTAAAAATCTAGTGAAATCCTGCTGTATTGGTTTATTCTGGTAGTTATATAATAATGCTGGTGAAAGTGTTAGTATTCATTTCGTAAGATAGTTCTTTGCAAATATATACTCCATATTACTTTGTGTAAACTCTCTGTTGCATCTTTACATTTTCCGCAGAGTTATTGCTGCAAGTAGCAAATGAGTAATTTAACTGGTGTCTTTGAAATGGCAGGCGCGGTTGGCGCAAATAGATCTGTTCGGGGAGAATGGAGCCTTGAGGGAAGCAAGCGTTCAGCGGTACAAGGAGAAACGACGAACACGTCTTTTCTCTAAGAAAATAAGGTACCAAGTCAGGAAGGTTAATGCTGATCAACGGCCCAGAATGAAGGTATGTTCATGTACTTTGCCCTTTTGATCATATGCAATTTCTGTCATGAGTCATGACAAATTAGAGTGTTAGGGTTAGAATTTGTGCTTTGTTGCGTTGTGCTCCTTTTTTCTGTATCTTATATAATGACTGCGGCTGAGAACAGTGGGTTAGAACATTGTTGCAGGGCTTTACTTATGAAGTGAAGTTCTAGAGTTAATTCCCTTGTGATTGTTGTTCGAATTTAGAGATAGATTCAATGTACTCCGTAGTTGCGATTTGCTGCAGTCTGCAGACTTCACCACCTGTTGGTAGGGGTGACTGCGAAGTTTAAACACCACGTAGCTTCTCATATGGTCTAGATGTCCTTTTTCCTTTGCAAAAGCCAAAAAAACCCGTCTTCCCGTATCTTCTTCCCGAACCAGAAGCTGCACCTCAAGCTGAACCTTCTTGTACTCTTTATGTCTTGAAGTGATTAGTGACAATATTCGAGTCTTGAATAATAGAGTTGGCAAACATTTGGGATGGGAAATCTTCCTGTAATCTCAGTTGGTGTGTCCTGCCAACAGTTACTGGGTTTAAATATCACAGTGCATATACTGTGACAAGCCTAATAAATGTTGATACGCTGCATTTTTTTTTCACGATCTAATGACACAGAATACTGACATTTGTTCACGTTATGTATTTCAGGGCCGATTCGTTAGAAGGTCGAATTCATCAGGAGGTGAAGAAACATAGGGAGGAATTGGTAGCTTATTTTCTACGCTTTGATCCTTTTTGCGTCTTTGTACTATAGGACGTTATACTTTTGTAAGAAGTCTGTCAAATTTCGACAGGCTTCAATAGCAGTAGCTGAGATTAGGTAACATGGATAATTGAGGATTTTTAGTGGTGGAATTCAATCGATTTTTGTAGTCTTAAACCATGGCTTCCCTCAGTTTTAAATCTCATTTTGTGTATGTATATGTCCTTGTATATTTTTGTTGCTAGAATGCGAGTAGACGTGGTAAAATATTATTTGTATAAAATCTAAATGAATTTATATTAAGATTACACACATTAAACACCATTATAATCAATTTCATCAAAACGAATGGTTCTCCATAAATTTTAAGTTATGAATCAGGATCGAGACACCAATGGTGATCATCGCAAATCCAATACGAAATTGTTGTAGGGATTCCCAACGGTGTGTTGGAAACAGGAATCATATTTCTTACCATTTGATGATATCCCTTTGTGAAAGATGTGGGCATACTTTTCCATGACGAAACCCTATGCATAAGTGAGGTAATTAAAAAAACAACAGAGTACCTAGACTCCTAGAGCCTTGTCACAGATTAAACACCGGGCTTCCATAGATATTTGAACTAGTATTTTTGCTCTTGGGTCAAAAAGTTGGGATTAAATATTTCGGTTTGCGCTAGTTTTGATCACTTTTTTCAAATTAGTCAAATGTTCACAATTTTTTCTCACGTGTAGTTCTTTCTTAGAGATTTTCGTTGAACGCATTTAGTCCACGTCGCCCGTTTAAGTTGTCTAACACAAGTAGGTTTTAAGGCTAATAAAACCCAATAATTTAATTCATAAAGCTTTCCACAAAGATTTTGAGCCGTTGTTGTTTAAGGCTATTTTGGGCCAAAATTGGTGGATTGTATATTCGTTTTTCGCCAATTTTGACCACTTTATTTTATTTTTATTTTTAAAGTAGAAGAACTATTGTCAAAACCTTAATACTCATACTATAGACAATCTTAAAGTACCGTTATACACTTATACTGGCTAATAAGTGGTTATGAAGGTTGATTCCTCTATTGAGGAAATCGTCTAAACTTTTCTGCCCGGGTCACATAGTAATACTCCGTAATTAAGCAGGGTTAAAGTGGAATACTCCGAGGTTGTTTAACATATCAAATGCAAGAATTTTCACAATGAAATGTTATAAACTTTTTTAACCGAAGAAAACCAATGAAAATCACGATTTTCTTAAATCCACTTTCAAACGTATACAGAATCTCTTTATCTATCTAGTTCTACTAAAACAGAAGCCACTAGGACACGTGGCATTCTGTGGCTAAATAATTTCCCGCTCAAAAGCTCCAAGATATTTTCGGTTTGCTGCAAACTAACTCTCACCCTAATATTGCCTATAGTTTAAGAATAAAATATTAAATTCCTAATATTGCTCAAACAAACTCCTGATATGTCTCCTTCAGCCTGCTACAACAAATTGTGTTGTTTCTCAACAAAAAGTCATAAAAAAATCGCCACCCACTATAATATGCTGCCCTCTCAAAAAATTTGGATCAAAAATGATATCCTGGCCTTCATCAGGTATGATTATTACTTCCTCTTGCCTATGAATATGATATGATCCCTTATAATTTTATACAATCGAGGGTGAATGTCGATAAACTTATTGGGTAGTTCTAGCGAATCTAGGTTGACCATAAATTTGAGTATTACTGTATTAGTGTATGTTGATGCTTGGTATTATGTTCAGTGACTGATTTTCTATTACATACATTCCTATATCACATGGTACATTCCTCCATAAGAATTATGATGAGTTGCGTTACATAATTTCATGAGTTGTTGTACAGGTTAAATTGTATGTCAAATTGTTCTCATAGCTACTATATTTATGGCTTTTGCTGATTGCATCATTAGCATTTTCTTCTTTTACGAGATATAATATTGAGTTGCTAAACCATTTTTTTTTTTGAAGTTGTTGCTAAACCATTATTCAGTAAGTCTATGGCTCCTTTTTAGCCATTATACAATTTGATACTATCACTCACATCAAAAGCCTACGACTCCTATGATTTACACTGCATTTTTTGGGGTGGTGTACGTTTCACACTTATACCATTACATAGATTTGGACCTATATTTAGACAATGGTGTGCGTGTTTTGCTCGAGCTATTCAATTTTTTTTTAACATGAGATGATTTGAACTTGGGTTACTAAATAAATTCTCAACAACAAATAATATATAATTTTATCGAATATATTGCTAAATATCTCCGTGCAACGCACGGGTGTTACGCTAGTTTATTCTCTAAACAGGTTCACCCAAAAAACCTCTTCACACATAAATCGCATTTCTGACCTGCTATGGCCTACCAACAACTTCACTACTACTCATCATCGCACTTTTCTCCCCTCGCCGTCTCCTCCACCGTTGCCGCCGTCAGAACAATCGTGAACTCCGCCGTCTTTGTTCCCTCTCACCGCCTATCCTCCCGCTACGTCGACGGTCAACTCTCTCTCTCTCTCTCTCCCTCTCAAAGAAACGATAATTCCGATGCAAATTTTGTTACTTTTAATTAATTATTATTGCCTACCTTAATTTGATTAGCTTTTCTTGATTGCTTATTTTGTTTATTTTTTAGATTAATTTGATCATCTTATTAGGTTTTGTTGGTTGCAATAATTTGATTATTAAGGGGAGGAACTTTTTTTTTTTTTTTTTTTTTTTGGGGGGGGGGGGGGATTTTGATTGTACTGTCGGAGTATGAGGCTTACTGGTGAAGTTTTAGAATTTGGAAGGATTTTTGGAGATAACTTATTGGTTAGAATTTATAGTTTGAAGTTGGAAGGAAATCGATAGACGCTGTTTCGGACAGGATATGATTAATTTATACCCAAGGAGTGTTTAAGAAGCTATCTTGATAAGTTGAACTGACCTAATATGTTGATTGGAAATAGAATGTTCATAATCCTACTTGATATTAAGAAAATTTTGATAGAGCAGCTTAGGAAGAGTGTGATTTTCTCGTTGAGTTTCTTTAATTGGTGTGTTTGCAATACGTTTGCATTGTTTTTTCTCGTCGAATTTCCCTAATTGGATACTCCTGAGTTTTATCCGTGTTCAGGGAAATCTATTCATATGTATTGTTGTTTGTGATAATTTTGTTTCTTTGTTTGTGTATGTAGACCTTTAAAAGACAGAAAATATGAGTGATGCAATTGACTTGAGTGGTGATGGTGGTGTTCTGAAGACTTTTGTAAGGCGGCCAAAAGAGGATGCCGATGGCCCAACAGAGGATCTCCCGTTAGTGGATGGTAATTTAGTGACAGTTTTTTTTTATGTGCAGTTGAGATTTCATTTAACTTTTTGTATCTTCATGCCCTCGGAAAAAGGTTTTGTATCTTCATGCCCTCAAATGGTTTTGTATCCTGGTGAAAATAGAGTGAAATGTGTAAAACTATGTGTTTCGTAATGGGGAAAAATGTGCCCATTATTTGATAGGCCATTTGATGTAGAATCTTATATCCATCAAAACTTTGTAGAATGATATATCTTTGTGTCCGTTGAAAATCAACGGAGTCCATTGACTGCTGCATCCTTATTTGGTTGAATTAATTGCGAATTATCTGCTGGCTTATTTACTAAAGTGATGCATTTTCATTGAGCAGTCCACTATGAGGGCATTCTTGCGGAAACAGGTGAAGTTTTCGATACTACCCATGAAGACAACAGTATCTTCTCTTTTGAAATAGGGAAAGGCTCAGTAATTAAGGCTTGGGATATTGCAATTAGAACAATGAAGGTTAATTAAGATTTTCTCTCTCGCTTCATCTTATGAGATAATGAACTTATCCCTGAATAAACTTGTGGACATTCCATATTCACAGGTTGGGGAGATAGCTAAGATTACTTGCAAGCCGGAGTATGCATATGGAAGTGCAGGTTCTCCACCTGAGATTCCTTCTGAGTAAAGTCACTGCTCCTCTTAACTAAAAGAATTTCCTGACTTCTTTTGTTATGGAAAATTCTAAGACTTATAACCACTGTTCCAGTAGTACTTGATTTAGTGTATCTAATGAATACAATTAGTTTCAATATTGGACCTAGACTACATTCAAACGGAGGTGTTATAATTTACGTTCCATACCCTGTTTAGAAAACCTGAAAGAGAGTTCTCACGGATAGTAAATTAAGTTTCAGAACGTACGAAGAAGTTGTTGATGGATACGCTGAGATTAGTTTTTTTTTTAAGTTTTTTTTTTAATCTCTTGGTCTCCCTTTAGTTTTTCATTTCAGTTGTTATACCCAGATAGGCTTTCTTAACTGATGATAGTATTATTTGCAATCTAGTGCCACCCTTATCTTCGAGGTGGAGTTGTTGTCCTGCCGGCCACGCAAGGGTTTAAGCGCTGGTGGTGCTGCTGATGAGAGAGCCCGACTGGAGTAAGTTGCTTATCTTTTCTGTTCTGCTTATTTTTTCAAGTCAACTCTTTATTTCTAAATACTATCGGGTATCAATGAAACTAGGGAGCTGAAAAAGCAAAGAGAGATGGCAGCTGCTGTGAAGGAAGAAGAGAAGAAGAAGAGGGAGGAGGCTAAAGCTGCCGCAGCTGCTCGTATTCGGGCCAAGATGGAGTCAAAGAAAGGAAAGGGAAAGGGCAAAGCCAAATAGGTACTTTACGCTGTTTTCATCTCTTACAAAAAGATGTAGAAACATAGTTTGAGTACTGCTTTCAGACCTATGTGCGGTGATGCTTTTAGACTAGCATTTGCTTAAAATAGCACTGTATACTGTATCAAATATATGCTTCAAGTTTTTAGACGATGTAAGAGAAGTCTTATTCAATCTATACATTTAACAAAAAAATTGAATGGGAGAGTGAAAAATAAAAACTTCATGGGCCACTCTTCAATACTCGGGGTGAACAAGGTGGAAAACTAGTGGCCGATGTAACTAATGAAACGGAACTCTTGTCCTAGAAACATTATTCTCAGTAAAATTGTTCTTCAAAAAAATCTTAGGACAGCTTTTAACATTTAGGAAGATCAGCTGGCGGTGGAAGCAGCTTCTGATTTGGCAGCTTCCCGTCTAAAACTACCCAGGCCGTCTTCAAGCCCCAGCTGGTGTGAACTTCCAGG
Source organism: Spergularia marina (assembly GCA_963680865.1). Taxonomy (NCBI): domain Eukaryota; kingdom Viridiplantae; phylum Streptophyta; class Magnoliopsida; order Caryophyllales; family Caryophyllaceae; genus Spergularia; species Spergularia marina. Next base: position 25,206,334 of record OY804554.1, on the reverse strand, counting down.
TGGCAGTGCATAAACCACACTCCTGGAAAACCAGAAAATTTTCACAATTAGATTAATTTCTAACAGAAAATTATATAGTTAGCTGCCCTGTAATAATGTGTAAGAGAAGTGAAACAAAATGTTACCTGGGTTATCGGCAAGAAAACGGATGGCAACCCATCCTCCGTCAGGCACGCCAACAGTGTTCCTTTCGACAGGATCAATTAGGTTGAACTTAGCAGGGTCGTTTTTAGGGTCAAAATTGCCGAAGCCTTGACCAACCACAAAGAAGTTAAATCCGTGGAGGTGAAGAGGGTGGCTCTCAGTCCCAAGGATGCTGGTGTCTTGCATGATTAACTCCACACTCGTGTTGTATGGAACAACCACCACTTTTGTTTTATTTATTACCATTGTGTTGTTGGGTGGTGTACCGGTGTAGTTGAAGGGGGTCAGTGAAGCAGGTAAGTCAGCTGCGTAAACTCCGTTTGATTGGCCGAAGTAGTGTGATTGGAGCAGAGCTTTTGTGGGCATGACAAAAGACACATTGTTAATTGCAGCAGCAAACATGGTCGTATTTGTTGGACCTTGACATTTTTGGTTTTTAGGGCACGGGGTTGTTCCTAATCCGACTGTGAACAAGAACTGTCTGTCAACATGTTTGGGTACATGTGCGGGGTATTCTGCATTTCCTAAGCTTCTGAGTTTGCTTGTATAATTGGTAACAAAAGATGTGTCCCTTAGTGTTGGAAGTGTGGGTTTGTAGAGAGGAAGATTTTTAATGGAAGCTGATGTTTTGGGGCTCTGGTATTGGAGGATGCCAGCTACCGTGGAGTTATCGAATGTTCCCTTGCCAGTCACATAAGGTCGAGCCATCATGAGGAATGTGGCACTGGGGTGATAGGGTTTGGTTTTGAGGAGGACATTGGAGGTTTGGCCTGGAGTTATGATGATTACATCTGTCTCGAAGGGCTTGATGTAGACAGCATCAACATCAACCACGGTGAGCGTGTGGTTGGCAATACTGAAGAAAAGCTCATCATTGAGTGCGGCATTGACTAGTCTGAGGAGATACGTTTTGCCTGGTTTTACGTCCAACCTGAAGGTATCTGTACATTACAGAATGTTTACTCTTAGGATCTTATACTGCATTTTTCTTGCATTATGTCGAAGGTAAAGTCTGGTTACCTTTTGTAGAGCAGTTATATAGTGGCCCAGGGAGGCCATTGATTGTATAAGCATCGGATACATTTGGACCGCCTCCGGTTTGTGTTGCTTGCTTAATGACTGCCTCAGTATCTGCATTCCACCACTCCCCTGCGGTCCGCAAAAAGTTAAGTGAGACCATGAAAGTCACAATGTTTCATGTCATTAAACAGGAAGAGTGAAGCTTCTTCCGAACTATAGAGCATCATATTTACTTTTTAGTTCAATCATATGGTTGAAGCTTACCAAACACCATAGGAACTTCCTTATAAGGCTGAAGAAAAGGGTATGGAACGTTGGGCTTGGGGAGAATAACAATGGGTCCGTAAAGGGTTGATCGGAGCCAAGCGATATGGGCGTGCCACCAAAGTGTGCCTCTTTGCCCGACTATGGTGAAGTTGTATACGTACGATTGCCCAGTTTGAATGGGGCATTGTGTTATGTATGCTGGCCCATCTGCCCATCCACTCCGAAGCTGTCTGATACCATGCCTGTTCACGCAGTTAACATAAAAGATAATTAAGCACCAAGTAATTAATTATTTACTGACTGATTATAGATTTGTTTGATGTTTAGTCATCCGTGCTCTTTCGTTAAGTGCAAGTAAAGAGTGACTAAGAAATAAGACTGATTGTTCTGATTAATCCCTTGTGGAGTAAAATGTTTCGAAACTCTACTAGATAGGTTTTCTTGACATTTAGTTTCAGTTGTTGGGTATGAAAGTGAGTGTTGATTTAAAGTTGGCCCCTGTGTGAAATCAGGGATAGTGAAGGTAAATATATGAAGTTGACATTGATGTTATGAAATGGAGTATGCTATAGACTTGAAGGCTGCCAGCCAATACCAATGGATGCTGATGTTGTTGGGAACATGGTTGACAACTTTGATCAGTAGCCGATCCCCTTCCCGAGCAACAATGCGAGGTCCCGGAAACTGCCCGTTTACTGTGACTATGCTCTTCGTGTGGCATAATCGTGTGACATTTTGCATCTTGATCTATCAACACACAACAAAGAACATTGTTAAGAGATAAAACAGTGAGGCAGGGGAGAAGAATGGTAGAGAGAATTAAAAAATTTCATGTACGTCGAACTTGTAGTGTCTAGTAATGCCAGTGTATGTTGCCCCAACGACAGTATCAGAGAGCGCCAAGAAAGCGGCAATACTGAAAAGGGCAATGAACATCCTCAGAGTTGCCATAGTTGTAGCTCTGGGTCTTAGGATTGTGTGTTTCAGATGATATTGAGATGAATGGACTGAACGAGTCGAGAATGATGATAGAATTCGAGGACATTGAGAGTTATATAGGGTATGTGAGCTGATTAGGTGAAGATTGAACTAGAAATCGATGTTCCAGCATGCACTTTTGTTTGTTAGATTGTTACTTTTAGAGTGATCGTAAAGTCTATGCCCGGTATTAGATAAGAGTAGGAAGAGGAAGATTATTGGCTCTTTCAAGTTTCTGTCTATGCTTTTTCTTCAGCTTTAGAATCAAGCTCCCCATGGAAGAAAATGACCTATTTAGCTTGTGTTTTTACTGCCATTCTTTTTGCATTGATTATGTTAAAAAGTAAATAGTGATCAAATATATCATTGAAATGATTGAATGTTATTGATGCTATAGTATCATACATTATATATATATATATATATATATATATATATATATATATATATATATATATATATATATATATATATATATATATATATATATATATATATATATTTTTTTTTTTTTTTTTTTTTTTTTTTTTTTTTTTTTTTTTGTCGTGGAACATAATAGTATATGCAAATTGACCCGAAGAATTGTACACTTTTTGTAATGTGTTGTGACGTAGCAATCAGTTTATGCGATTTGCGTCGCAATTTCCATCAAGGCTCATTTAGAGGCTTTCTAGTTCGACACATATTAGGGTGACGTATATCCGACCCGCACTTATCACCACACCATAGGCGCGAACATTTGAGGCACTGAGGTCAAGCCGTTGTAATTACTATACTTCATGGAGAAGTACCTTTGAGATTAGTAAGGCTCAATGGACATCAAATCAATCTCTTCACATAATATCTATAAATGAATGCATCAATGTTGATATTTTTATTTTTTAGCCTTGAACCGAAAACAAAAGCGTGTGACATACTTTCTAGAAATAATTCAATTGTAAGCAACAATAGTTTGACCTAGCCGTCTTGCATATACTTTGATTTCGACAGTCTAATTAGTTGTAAACAAAGTTCAGCTAAGAAAAAAAAAAAAAAGAGATAATAAGATGAACTATCCCATCTACCAAACATGAATTTCCCATGTCATTATCAATGTTATGAGTTCTTTGGGGTGTTCTTGATGTCGAATCACGTTAAACTTGTACACAGATAAACGTAGTCATTGACATGTTATTAGCGAGACGACAATGACGCCTGAGTCTTAATTCCAAAATAATTAGAGTTTCGATAGTGTGAGATTAAGTTTTGGTATGATTTGGTGTGTAAATGTAGGGATCTTGTGATTGACGAAGCAATATATACTATTATTTTAGTTCTAGGACATGAAAATCTTCACTTAATAGGTACTCATGTCCTTGAAAAACTCCCTAAATATACGCATGCATAGTTGCAAGGTCTACCTCCATACAAGATTGCATTACAAAATACTTCTACTGAAACTAGTACCCTAGTCATTGAGGTCTCGCCACATAAGAAAATAGTAGAAGATGATGAAGAAGAAAGTAATGTTTCCTTGTAAACTTGTAGAGTCTTTCTAATATGTCATTTTCGCCAATCGAATACGGATTTATAGAATATACGGATGTTGAATAAATTACGATAAAGTTAAAATTCGAGAAAATGTTGTGGAATGTTTTATTGTTCTCATAATAGGATGTTGATTATACCAACTCTAACTTTGAATTTCATCGATGATTTTATGGTGTTATTCCATGTAAATTATTCAATTGAGGAATATTACAATTGGTATTAGAACAAGGAAGATTGCAATTTAACGTAATTAATTTTAAGTTTGTGCGAAATATACCATCAACAAATATTAAACTCCTTATTTCAAATACCAACTTTCACAATGGTAGGACTTCAATTCTACTTCTTGACCAGGGCCGTTCCTGACATTTTGAAGGCCCTAGTGCGACATTGAAAAGTGGGGCCCCATATATATAAAGCGTATGGAAATATCTTTGGGTAGGAGGGTGTATTAGCATTTGGTAATATATCATTTGGTAATATATTTAGACCAATTTGCTTTCTTTTTTAACAATTGGAAATATGCTGAATGAAATATTAAAGTGAAAAGTTAAGTTAAGAAAAAAAGGCTTAAAAAGTATAAAAAAAACTGCACTCTGGGGGTTTGAACTTGCGCAACTATAAGGCCCATCAACATAATCTTGTCTCAATCAGTAGGCTATGGTTCCATTTTTGATGAAATTAAGTTATTAATCTTATAATACTTATTTCCACTTTACTACCTTTCAAAGAGATTGGGCCCCTGTAAACGGTGGGCCCTAGGTGGCCGCACCTTCTCGCCGGGGGTCAGCCGGCCCTGTTCTTGACAGAGCTTATTTGATTCATCACATTAAACAACTTGCTTATATAATCTACGGAGTTTTTGCACTTGAAGTCTTGGGTCCTACTTTAAAATCAATCTACTTTGTCGGATATCATACACCCTCTCCATTTTTTTTGGGTTTTTTTACGTTTTATTTGAATTTCTCTCACGTATTCAAACTAAATGTAAAGGACAAAAAAAATTCCCTTTTATTATCTTCCCTTTTTACACCCATCACGTATAAAAATTTCCGCTCTTTAGAGTTAGAACCTCAAACTATCGGAGAAATTAGAAGAATCATGCCTAAACCTGGCAAACAGGTCATTCGGGTCGGATCTGGGTCGGGTCTATTCGGGTCGGGTCATCTTTTGGGTCATGTATTTCGGGTCTATTTCGGGTCGGGTCAAGTTCGGTTTAGGTGGGTCTAGTTCGGATGTGCCGACTTCGGGTCAGATTCGGATCGGGTCAACTTCGGATCGGGTCATTTCAAGTTGTTCAAATTTGATCATATTACTGTTAGATTTCTTAAAATTTTGTCTAATATTATCTTAATTTGAGGTCTTATTGGTAATTTGAGTGATTGAAGATGTGATATACCTAATCCTAGTCATTTTTGCTCAACCGATTCATAACAACGTCTGGTTATTCGGGTTTGGGTCATTTCAGTTCGGGTCATGTTCGGGTCGGGTCAATATCGGGTCAAACAGAATTCGAGTCATTTCGGGATCGGGTCAGGTCAATTCGGGTTTCGGGTTGAATTCAGATTAGAATTTCGGGTAAAGTTCGGGTGTTCGGGTCAAGTAATTCGGGTCGAATGTTGGTTCAGTTTTGCCACGTCAACACAACCCTTTCTTATTCCGAGTTGTTAGTATGTTTTTAAGTTTCAACATAGTGGCTTGCTTGTCATATGTTTTTAAGTTTCAACATAGTGGCTTGCTTGTCATAGGGGTTAAATTAAGATGAACTCACCATTGGAGCTGGTTCGATATGATAACTTTTATCGACTCACCTTTAACCCGCAGCTTTATGTCCAAGACTTATGTCCCTTGAAATTAAACGGGTCTAACCATTTATAAGTTATGATGAAACCGTCTCATACAAGAACTTGCACATCCGATAGTTAGATTAAGCATCATACTTGATACTAAGCTTTGATAAGTTAATTGAGTGTCACTAGTTGGAGTTAAGGGTGAATTTGGGGTCCAATGTTTCACAAATTTTTGGGTTTGGGGTCTGGATGTTTTTTTTTGTATCGATTGGGGTGTTAGTTTGGTGAGGTGGCCATTAAATGGACCCGCCGTTTATTTCTCTAACAACTAAAACACATAAAAAAAAAAAATTAGAAAGAAAAAGCAAGAAGCTTATCATCTCCCTCACCAGAAACAAAGAATCTGGGTTTGATAAATGATTCTTCTCCATTTTGTAAAAAAAAAACAATCCTTCAATCACAACATCTTACCTTTCAAACCTCCTTCATTTTTTTCTTTCCATAACAAAATCTCCTACTGTACATTGTTTTTTCTATAACAAGATTTTCTACATTTATGACCATGAGTGGGCTCCAAATTCCTCCAAAAGTGCCCAAATTAGAGCCAATAACCCACAGAAAAATTGTCCAAATCACCCCCAAATATTCAATCTAAAACACTCCCAATTTTTTTGCTTGGAATTTTTTCTCTTCTGAATGAGTCAAAATTTGTAATAATTAAATTAAAAAAAAATGGAGTTAAACGAAAAATTGAAAACGATGATCAGGGGTTTTTGTTGGGATTTTTCTTGTTTGGGTTATTAATCATAGGGTTTATGGGAAATTAAATCTGAAGGGTTTGAATCGGTAGATCACATAGATGCATCATGATTTCTGCTAGAATGAGTCAATGATTTTTAGTTGATTGGCTTAATAATGAGTCAATGATTTCATTTATAACAAGAAGAAGAGATTTTTAGTTGATTTTGGTTGGAGACTTTTCTGGGTAATTTTCATTGTTGACGATGAATCAATCAATGCATAAAGTTTATGGAAGAGGAGAGAGAAAAATGAGAAAGGTGAGGAAGAAGATAATAAAAAAAACACCCAGACACCAATCAATAAAATTCTGGAACCAATAGACCCCCCTACACTAGTTGAGTGTTATAGAACATCAGAACATACTCCCTCCATTTCATTAGGTTCTTTGCATTTGATTTGAATTCCTCTCACATATTCAAACCAAATGCAAAGAACCTAATCAAATGGAGGGAGTACAAGGGAAAAGAAATGGAATTCAAATAAGATATTTCGCTTGGTCATTCAACAGAAAATTGTCGGGAAAACGAATTACAAACCCATCATCAACACACTTTCTTACAGATCAGAGTTACTGGCCTAAGAAAATTGCTCTGTGACAAGTTGATCAGAACTCTTATGGTAAAAAAAAAAAAAAAAAAAAAAAAAACACTCCAAAACCAAAACAAGAACAAAAAAATTTCGCCATAGGTAAAAAAAAATCCAAGTTATTCTCAGCTGATGCAGCTGTTGGAAAATGTTGTTAAGAAAGCCGGTCGGTTTCAAGTTGTCAACACTTGGGAAGATCGGAAGGTGGTGGCAGAAGCTTCTGATGAGGTAGCTTCCCGTCTAAGACAACCCATGCCATCTTCAATCCCCAACTTGTGTGAACTTCTAAGTGACAATGCATAAACCATACACCTACAAAAAAACATTTCATAATTAGTACGTAGTCAATATAGCTTACCAGGTTGTTTACGTTTTCTTTTATTTATATTGTGAAGTAGCAGTTAGTCGTCTATTTTAACAGCATTGGATAACGTACCAGGATTATCAGCGAAAAAGCGAATGGCGACCCATCCTCCGTCAGGAACACCAACAGTGTTCCTTTCAACAGGGTCAATAAGGTTAAACTTAGCAGGGTCTTTGTTAGGATCAAAATTGCCGAACCCTTGTCCAACCACAAAGAAGTTGAACCCGTGGAGGTGAAGAGGGTGGCTCTCAGTCCCGAGAATGCTGGTATCCTGCATCACTAACTCGACACTCGTGTTGTAAGGGACAACAACCACCTTCGTCTTGTTGATCACCATTGTGTTGTTTGGTGGTGTACCAGTGTAGTTGAAGGGCCTCAGCGCGGCTGGTAAGTCACCCGCGTAAACCCCGTTTGATTGGCCACTGTAGTGTGATTGGAGCAGAGCTTTTGTAGGCATAACAAAGGAGACATTGTTAACTGCAGCAGCAAACATGGTCTTATTTTGTGGACCTTGACACTTTTGGTTTTTAGGGCATGGGTTTGTTCCTAATCCAACTGTGAAGAAGAAGTGTTTGTCAACCTTCTTTGGCACGTTAGCAGGAAATTGCGCATTTGCTAGGCTTCTGAGTTTGCTCGTATAATTGGTAGCGAAACCTGTGTCCCTCAATGCTGGAAGAACAGGTTTAAGGAGAGGGAGCTTGTTTGCGGATGAAATTGGTTTTAGTGGGTGGTGGTACTGGAGGATTCCGGCCACAGTCGAGTTGTCGAAAGTGCCGTTTCCTGTGACATAAGGCCTAGCCATCATGAGAAACCTGGCATTGGGGTGATAAGGTTTGGTCTTGAGCAGAATGTTGCTGGTTTGTCCTGGTGTAATGACAATTGTGTCTGTTTCAAAGGGTTTGACATAGACAGCATCAACATCTACTACTGTCAGTGTATGATTCGCGACGCTGAAGAACAATTCGTCGTTGAGTGCAGCGTTGATCACCCTTAGAAGATAAGTCTTTCCTGGCTTAACATTCAGTTTAAAGGTGTCTGCAAAACATACAGGGAAAAATTAGCTGATGAGTGAGTCTCTTGGTTTTTATGGAAGTGTGTAGATTAAGATTTTAGAGTATAGTTTTCATGACATATTTGATGTTATGTACCTTTAGCTGAGCAGTTGTATAATGGTCCGGGAAGGCCATTAATGGTGTAAGCATCGGACACGTTCGGGCCGCCACCAGTTTGCAAAGCTTGCTTGATAACAGCCTCAGGGTCTGCGTTCCACCACTCCCCTGCAACATCACTCACCTTGGTAAAACTGATTGCAACATTATTTTCTTCCGAGAAAACGACTATTTTCATACGCTTTAAGCATATAATTAGGGTGTAAGAATAGTCGATCCATAGATCATTAGATAATAGATATTGGCTAAAGGAAGCATACCGAATATCATAGGAACTTCCTTGTAGGGCTGGGGAAATGGGTAGGGAACACCGAGCTTAGGAAGAATGATAATGGGTCCATAAAGAGTTGATCGGAGCCAAGAAATGTGGGCATGCCACCAAAGTGTGCCTCTTTGCCCAACAATGGTGAAGTTGTATACATAAGACTGCCCAGTTTGTAAGGGGCACTGGGTTATATATGCTGGTCCATCAGCCCATCCACTTCGTAGCTGCCTGATTCCATGCCTGTCATTAATTCGAAAACTCTTTCAGAACATTTTAATTACGAGACATGATACACATACGCAAAGCATACGTTTAGCCTTCTCCATACATTCTTCTTAGCTACGTACTAGTGTTTTATAAGGTACGAGTTTTTAATTATCTACGATGATGCTAATGACGATATCAGAATTATTCCCAAAATGCGTTGGAGTCGATTAGACTTAATGGAAAAACGAAATGTTGTACCAGTGGATGGAAACATTATTTGGGACATTATTGACGACTTTGATAACGAGCCTATCACCCTCCCGTGCAACAATGCGAGGCCCGGGAAACTGGCCGTTAACTGTAACGATACTCTTCGTATGGCATAATCTTGTCACACTTTGCATCTTGATCTACACATTAGAATTACGTTTGCCACAACAATATGGTTAGCAAAAATTCGAAACTTGCATATAATTGATGGGAGCGACTATCCTCACGTCACCTCAACTAATTCCTAGACATTATTGTGAAATGAAGTGCGTGTGAAAGTGAATCGTTATGTTAGGTGTAAGGATAGATGCTCCCAAAACTAATACGCAAACATAATCAAATTTACGAGGAAAATCAGTTTTGATTTCATGTACATCAAAGTTGTAGTGCCTAGTGACTCCAGTGTCAGCTGCACCAACAACGTTACTCGTAAGCATTAAGCAAGCAATGCTACACAAAAGAGCAAGGAGCGAAAATCCGAAAGCCGCCATTGTTGGCAGAATGAGAAGCTGATCGTAATACTTTTGTGATTGAGAGAGACAAATGCTTGAGAATGATGATGGATTTTGTAACAATGGAGCTTATATAGGTTGCATTCACATAAGTAGGTGAAAAAAACATATGGAACTAAAACCTCCAACATGCACTATGGACCAATTAGGTTGTTAGATTGTTACTTTTAGAGTGACCTTAAAGTCTATATTATGTTAAATTGATAATAACTGATTAATTAAAAATATTATTTGACCTATTTCAAGTTAATACCAACCTTTTTTGTTTAAGTATGCAGTATGATTTGGTTTTTTATAAATTTGGGCATAAGAATGTTTGCGAGGATATCTTTATGAGTGTATGAACACTCGAACATGCTAATTTAGTACAATTACGAGTTACGAGCTCGCTACAACGTATATATAATTAACGGAATCTTGAAACATGCATTACAGATTGCGGTATTTGCTAATATAGTAATGTATGTCTACGTTAGTGAATTTCTAGAATAACACTGTTTTTGCATATCTTTCGGATGAAAATAATTTAGACTACGATTGAATGAAAGTTATACTAAGTGGTGTAATACGAGTGATTAGTCAAGACATTACAAGAGCATACCAAAAAAGTCTTCACTTAAGGGGTACTCTTGTCCTTGTAAATTTGCGGGGTTTATACACTTTGCATGGTTGCAAGGTCTACGTCCGTATAAGAGTGCATTACAAAATACCACTACTCTTTCGGATAGGATAATTACGTATGCCATTGTGGGCACAACGATGGTAGAGACACAAAAATACGAAGTGCTATACGGGGAGTATTTCTTTTTTTATATTTTGGTACTAATTTATGACCGTATGAAATATAAATAATGCTCATCGCCTGTCGAATTGACCTTACTCTGTTTTCTATATAGCGTGTCTGAATCACTTAACAAATTAGAGTTTCGTTTGTTAGGAGAAAATGGGTAAAAATGGAACAAATGAATTCAGACTCGGAGTCACCGGACCAGATTTGACCGACCTAGTGACCAATATTGATCCTCAAAAGTGGTCAAGTACATGCTAATGTGGTAATTAGATGATGTGTTGATCGCAATTTGCATAGCTAGAGACCTAGAGTAGCAATGTTAAGAAGGTTGAGTACTTCTTAAGCTTTTCTAAACTATTCAAGAGACTCTAAAACCGTCGTCCATATTCAGTCTCGTAGAACACACACTTCCTTCCTCTAATAAAGACCCTTTTTTTAGGTTAAGACGGGATTAGGGGATCATTTATTCATATTCCTTGTTTCTTTTCAAATGTGATTATTTTGGGACAAATATATTGGCATTTGTACGCTATGATATAATCTCACTGATATACAACATGTCAACATAATATAATCTCACTGATATACAACATGTCAACATGAACATCTTCAACATCAACTTGGAAGTTGTACAGCTTCGTAGCTGTAGATACACGTACAACAAAATCTCCCACGTAAACCATGAAGCTGCACAGCTTTTCAAATATATCGAAGAAGCAGGAATTTATCTTTCTTTTTTTTTTTTTTTCCTCATCTTTTTCCGGATTGACCGTGTACACCAGCACCTCCAAGTCTCGTGAAGGCGTCCCTATCTAAAGCTAAAGTTTACATAAGATGTGAACAAGCCTATGAATCAAAAGGTTGGGAGCTTACGGTCTGTTAAACCATGTATGAAGCATCAACATGACCCTCTTCATGCCAACCAGTTCCGACCTTAAATTTACACACAGGACATGTTCCTTGTTGTCTGAGCCACGGGTCAATGCAATTAGCATGATACTGCAGATATAAGAGGAAATCTATGTTAGATTCCAAGTTATGTCAATGGGATTATGTAAACAGCGACACTAGAACAAATATAAAAACTTATTCACAAAATCCCGCCACAAAATGCAGCAGACCCACAGAAGCCTAAAGGCCAGCAAGTGGTCTGCCAACAACACAAATTAACGTCTTTTAATTCCAACATTCACACGAACACAGCTAATGATGATCAGGATGAGCGCCACCTGATAATCTTAGGTGATGAAACCACAGCTAAATTTTTAAGTGAGCCCATTTGTGTAATAAATCTCGTTGACAAGACAACAAATCTCGTCTGATTGAAAACCATAAAAAACCTGATACCCATGAAGTCATCAAGTACTAGGTGGGAATAGAACTAACCAGTGCTGAGTAAGGATGGCCTATAGCTGTTCAAGGGATACCTAGATACGCTATGCTTCATGGCCAAAGCACAATGGATACTGCTCTGGCTACCTTCCACCCTAAATCCTACTCCCCGAAACAATAGAACAGGAAAAAGAGGGCTCCAATTCCGCCGTTTAACACATACCCAACCATAGCAAATTACAGAGATATGAATTCCCACTACACCACCACCTATTTGCTTAACTGCACCTGGTTCCTTAGGTTTCAGATATGTATACCGTAAGAGATAATTCGGAGCAAACAAAATGAAATGTGCTATTGTTAAATAAAGAGACCTCGCCCTTCTCTTTACGACCTAGCCCTTCTACCCTGAAATCTCAAGGCTGCTATTAAAGTTCTTTTACGTCTTCAGGCACTCGTTATGTAAAGAAGGTAATATCCCATAGTTTATCGAATTGAGGAGGCCAACCAGTGGCGGAGCTTGCTAAAAAATTTAGCAGGGGCCGGGAGTCGAACCATTGACCTCCTCTTCATAATTTATCGACCTTTCCACTGAGGTAGGGGGGCCAGGTGATATTATTGCACTGTTAATAGAAACCCTGAAAGATGGCAGGGGCCTCGCCCCCCTCCAGCCTAAGGAAGATCCGACACTGAGGCCAAGCAAATGTTTTTGGCTCTAATATTTTGCACACGGCCACCATAAGACATCTAGGTTCATCCATATAACTTTGGGCCGTTTTTGACCAAAACCGTGGACTATTTACTACATTTTTAGCCAACTTTGACCACCTTTATTAAAGTTGTTGGATTTTCTCAAAACTTTACCAAGGTAAACCTTGTTATACTTGTGTTATATATGAGAAACGATTCATAAGTTATTAAAGTTCTTTAACGTCTTCCAGCACACGTCACCTACCCACCGAGGGTAATATGCCTTTTTTGGTCGATTTGGAGGCCCTACCAAAGGTTTATAGCTTCACTATTTTGCAAACGCCCATAATATGACTCCAAGGTTCAACCGTAAAAGTTTGGGCCGTTTTTATTCCGGAACCGTCCATGGCCAAAAATATTTGTTTTTCGCCACTTTTGACCAGCTTTTTGAAAATTGCTAGATTTTCTCAAAAAATTACCAAGAACATGCATAGTTTATATTTGTTAGAAACAATTCATCTACTATTAAAGTTCTTAAACGTCTTCAGGCACATGCACGTTACGTACAAAAAGTAACATACCATAGTTTGTCCATTTTGGGGGCCTACCAAATGTTTTTGGCTCTAATATTTTGCACACGGCCACGATAAGACATCTAGGTTCACCCATAAAAGTTAGGGCCGTCTTTAATCCGGAGAAATTTTGGCCAATAATCATGGACTATGTACTGCGTTTTGTACCAATTTGACCGCCTTTTTTCAAGTTGTTAGATTTTCTCAAAACTTTACCAAGGAGGCCTTGTTATACTTTTGTTATATATGAAAAACGATTCATCAGTTATTAAGTTCTATAACATCTTCAAGCACACGTCACCTACTAAGGGTAATATGCCATAGTTTGTTGATTTTGTAGGTCGCACTAATATTTTGCACACGCTCATAATTCGACCACTAGGTTCATCCATAAATGTTTGGGAAGCTTTCATTCCTGAGCTACTTTCGGCCAAAAGTTGTGGACTATATACTCATTTTTGGCCAATTGTGACCAGTTTTTTGAAAGTTACTAGATTTTCTCAAACATTTACCAATAACGTCCTTGGTGTACTTTTGGTATATATGAGAAACGGTTCATGTGTTATTAAATTTTTTTTATGTCTTTCAACACACGAAAATAAGCCTTTTTGTCGTTTTTGGGGGCCTACCAAAGGTTTTTAGCTCTAATATTTTGGAAAAGCCCACAATAACCTCTACGTTCATCGATAAGAGTTTGAGCTGTTTTTATTTCGGAGTAGTTTTTGGCCAAAATTCGTGGACTATATACTTCGGTTTTGGCCAATTTTGACCAGTTTTTTGAAAGTTACTAGATTTTCTCAAAAAATTACCAAGGACGTCCTTGGTGTACTTTTGTTATATATGAGAAACGATTCATCTGTTAGTAAAGTTCTTTAATGTCTTTCGCCACACGTCGTCACACACCGAAGGTAGTATGCCTTTTTTGTCGATTTGGGGGTCTACAAAAGGTTTATCGCTCCAATATTTTGCGAACGCCTATTATATGACCTCAAGGTTCATCCATAAAAGAATGGGCCATTTTTATTCCGGAACTGTTCTTGGCCAAAAACCGTGGATTATACACTTAGCATTTCGCCAGTTTTGACCAGATTTTCAAAAATTGCTAAATTTTCACAAAACTTACCAAGGACATGCTTGGTTTACTTTTTTTTATAGAGGGGAAACTATTCATCTACTATTAAAGTTCTTTAACGTCTTTAGGCACACGCACATTACGTAGGGTAGGTAATATACCATAGTTTGTCAATTTGGGGAATCTACCAAAGGTTTTTAGCTCTAATATTTTGTACATGGCCACAATAAGCCATCTAGGTTCATCCATAAAAATTTGGGCAGTTTGTATTCCAAGCAATTTTTAGCAAAAAAACGTGCAATATACACTACGTTTTTGGCCAATTTTGACCACCCTTTTAAAAGATGTTAGATTTTCTCAAAACTTTACCAAGGAGACCTTGTTATACTTTTGTTATATATGGGAAACGATTCATCAGCTATTAAAGTTCTTTAACGTCTTGCCACGTCACGGCGTCACCTACTGAGGGTGACATGTCATAGTTTGTAAATTTTGTACATCTACCTAAGGTCTTTGACTGTAATATTTTGCACACACTCATAATATGTCCACTAGGTTCATCCAAAAATGTTTAGGTCGTTTTTGGCTAAAAACCGTGGACTATATACTTCGTATTTGGCCAATTTTGACCGGTTTAAAAAGGTTTATAGATTTTCTCAAAAATTTACCAAGGACGCCCTTGGTGTACCTTTGGTTTATCGCTCTAATATTTTGCAAACGCCCATAATAGGACCTCAAGGTTCATCCATAAAAGTTTGGACCGTGGACTATATACTCCGCTTTTCGCCAATTCTGACCAGTTTTTCAAAAATTGCTAAATTCTCACAAATATTTACCAAGGACATGTTTGGTTTACTTTTGTTATATAGGAGAAACAATTAATCGACTATTAAAGTTCTTTAATGTCTTCGGGCACACGCTAAGGTAATATGCCATAGTTTGTAGATTTGGGGGGCCTACCGAAGGTTTTTGGCTCTAATAATTTACACACAACCACAATAAGACATATAGGTACATCCATAGAAGTTTGGGCTGTTTTTATTTCGCAGCAATTTTTGGCCAAAAACCGTGGACAGTATTGCGTTTTTGGCCAATTTTGACCACCTTTTTAAAAGTTGTTAGATTTACTCATAAATTTACTAAGGAGACCTTGTAATACTTTGCTATATATGTGAAACGATTCACCAGTTATTATTGTTCTTTTACGTCTTCCAGCACACGTCAGCACACGTCACCTACTAAAAATAATATCCCATAGTTTGTCAAATTTTGTACACCTACCTAAAGTCTTTGGCTCTAATATTTTGCACACGCTCATAATAGGACTACTAGGTTCATCCATAAATGTTTGGGCCGTTTTAATTCCTGAGCTATTCTAGGCCAAAAGTCATGGACTATATACTTCGTTTTTTTGCCAAATTCCTTGTTGTCTTTGTTATATATGAGAAACGATTCATCTGATATTAAATATCTTTAAAGTCTATCGGCACACGTCACCTACTAAGGGTAGTATGCCATTTTTGTCGATTTTGGGGCCCTACCGAAGGTTTTTGGCTCTAATATTTTGTAACCTCGATAATATGACCTCTAGGTTCATCCATAAAAGCTTGGCCCGTTTTTTATTTCGGATCCATTTTTGCACTAAAACCATGGACTATATACTTCACTTTTGCCCAATTTTGAGATTATGGCCAATCTGATAGAAATGACGATATGATTATGATGGCAACATTTCCCGCTCAGTTCTCGATATACAACATCCCTCATAGATCAGAAAAAATATTCTCATTTCTCAATCCGTGAAGAGTATGCAAAAGATGAGCATTCAAGCACACACGAATGCATAAATGAGAAAATAAAGAGATTCCATTGAACGAGCTAACCTGGTGCAAGCACGGCAAACTGCGTATCAAATCTCCAACATTTACTTGCTCCAAACATACACTGCAAGTTAGATCATCTTCAGAGCTTCCCTTAGAGCTGCCATCATTGATCGAAATGTCCAGCGGCTTCTGATTTAGAGGGAAGTCAAATACAAATTTCAAACAAGACTAGAGAACTCAGTCGTTTCAATCAAATTTGAAACAAAAAGATGAATTTATTTATCAAGTGCACTTCATATTTATAGGATAGTTCAACTCATCAAAAACCCTCTTTCAACTAGCAGTGACACAAACCTTAGCAACACGGTGACATAATTCTTGGCCATGCACTTAGTAATAAGGACTTAAATGGCAAGGCCATGCCTCAAGGAGGATAGGCTACTAAACCCTGAAAGCCAACTTGCCCAAGTAACATTAATAAGAGATTAATACATCAAAAGCCCATAAAATGTTCTTGAGGAATCATCCTTTTTGGAATCTGGACGTCCATAGCTGAGAGATCAAAGGGATACTTACACTACTAAGCATACTCGAACAAGACATTAACAAACATCTCTCTCAGAAAGATGAGAGAAAATCTACATTTCTAAGACATTGCTTGGCGAAAAATCTAACAAAACTTCTCATTAGTCCAATCTAAAATAATATCTTCACAGAGAATGTACAGCAGAACTCTAGAATAACAATAATAGTCATTTCACAATGAACTGATGTCAAGTTATCCTGAACAGAAGTACCTCGGGAGATGATGAAGATGGTGCGTGCTGCAATGCTCCTAAACCACTGTAAACGGAGAATGCTTATTAATAAAAAAAATACACTTCACATAAACTAAACATCTAGCACAAGACACAAAATCCACTCTCAAAGGATAAGTTTATTAATGCCTTAATGGGAACACACTCCACAGAAACTAAGATTCTTGCACAGCACACAAATGAATTACTCTCTGGAAAAGAAAGTAAAAAAAACCACAGATCAGATAAGCCCCAACCCAAGTATAAACAAGACACCAAATAAAACACAATGATTACATGTTCCTGTTCAAATGGAGGAAATCAGAGTCTATGTATTCTGCTACACTTGCTGTTCAGCAGCAAAATCCAAAGATAGCCATAATTACTACTGCTAAAACATTGTGTGCAAGTGTATTAACATTATCCCTCGACATACAACCAAATATCCTCACAGAAATAATGTCATATGACAGAATCAATTCTTTATTGTAGTCCATTATCCAGTCCAGCAAAATTTATTACAAACTCTTAGCGTGGTTTACTATGGAGCCACTATTGAACTAAATTCAAACTATGAAGTAAAGACCATCCATCTGACAACAAAACTCAGCAACATTCATACAATTTCTAGAACTCACTTTCAGCAGTGCTAGCCTGATTAGCAAAATCTAACAACATTTTTTTTTTTTTTTGCCCTGGACGACATAAGCAACCACAATGACAACTCACATTGTCAAGACTTAGGCATACGAGACAAAGCCAATTTGAGCCAATAAACAAGATAACATCTTTCTGATTAACTAATGGCTAAAAAAGTGTCCAAAAAACATCGGACACATGTGCATGCCAAACTTATGGCAAATTGAAACCTTAAGTCCAAAAATGTTTAGTAGCGGAAATTCATAGTCCATGATGGAATACAAACAATTTAAACAAATAACTTAGTTGGAATGAACACCTGGAGCTCTAATGCAGATCCGCAATGAAATTACACTAAACTACATAAAAATACAAAATTTGTCTATAAGAATAAAAGGATAAACAGACTTGGTTTCAGACAAAGGATATACAGACATCTAACCTTTGGGGACCAGTAACTTTATACTTGTGGACGGGAAGAGCATTTATCTGTTCTTCACTCATTGAGGTAACTGAAGGTGCATTGTCTGCATCTAGCGCTCTCAATGTTTCATAATCTACAAAACAGTATAGAGATTGGAAAAGAGAGTAATATAAATAACAAAAGAAGGGAAAACAGGATGACCCAGCACAAAAGGAAAGAAACACTTGGTGAAAAGGTTGCAAGCTCATCAAACCTAAATCATCAAATTCTCGATCAAGAAGAGCAAGCTGCAGCCTAAGGCCCTGCAGACGTCCTCTAGACGCAAATGCAATTGATGGTGGCATTTGCAACCGCAGTTCTGTATGGCGAAGTAGACCACTTGCAGCTACAGCATGTGCTTGTGCCTGAGCTTGAAGTTGTTGGCATGTTGCATACATTCTTAGGCTGGTGGCCATCAAAAAGAAGCCAAACACAAGCCATAGCTTTGCATATGATGAACAAAAGCCTTATCAGATCCCTTAAACAACTGAATCAACAAAGATAAACACAAAGCAACTACCATGCAATAAGAACGATGCACCTACCAAAAAATTTGGTGACATTTGATGGGAATTAAGTACAACGAAAAGCAATAGCACTGCCACACAGAAATGTTTAGAAATCAATACCCTTAAGAACCAGTAGAATCCACAGCTGATAATTACATTGTTAATCCTAAAAATGACAATATTATAGAACCATATATATTACCAGTAACAAGGAGCGCGAGTGAGTTAGCATTGACTGGCCTAGCTGCATGGATCCGCTGAGGAAACCAAGCAAACCGACAAGAAAATATATTCAGTTAACATCTGTATAACAATAAACATGAACACCAATCTGTACATAAACTAAAAAAGAGGAAATGGAAGGGACATACTACTCGTCGTTCTGGGACTATCCCGGGAAACGAACTTTCAATATCGGCTCGAGTCCCTCGAAAAACAAAACTCATGATTGCAGACTATACCGGAAAAAACACCAGTCTCGAATTTTCTACAGAACAATGAAGGGCCCCTAAAGACTGAACTGCAGATTACAAGTAGCCATCAACACAACAATAAGAGGACATATATCCAGTGAACCAAACACAGTGCCACTAAACACAACCTCATATAATATGCAATAAATACAAATCAAATATGATCTACAATCAAGGAAATGAAAACTTATCTGTATCTGGGTAGTGTAATCAATTGAGATCACAATAAATAACTTACTAAAACACCCCCCTTTCCCCAATTTTTTACTTTTTTTTGCACTGAATATAACTCTAGAAAACGCCTAAAATCAATAAAGTTTTAAAGTGATCATCTTTCATTAGCAAGAAATTAAATTGAAGATACCAAATTGGATATATTCATGAATGTCATTAATTAAGAGCTTTAATCCTCTATTATAATGCTCATCATCATAGAATAACCCACAATTCTATTAAACCCTAATTTCAGTAAAATGAGCTCAAATTTCTACAATCAAACATTTCAATTATAATTATAATCACACAAAAAAAAAGACCCATGAAGAAATACTACAGAGAAATGCATAAGAAACCCTAAATTAAGCAAATTGAGCTCAAATTTCTACAAATTAAACAAGATTTTTCCCAGAAATGATGCAAACCCATGAAGAAAAAACAAACTTAATTACAACATTTGATCAAAACCCATTAAAAATAACAACTTTATTTGCAAACTCTCATTACAATAAACCCAGAAAAATAAACAAAAAAAAATTGCATACAAAATTAAAAGGAAAATTGAATGAAAGAAAGAGGGAAACTTACAATTTACAATTCAATTACAAATGAGTCGAATTACAACGTCGTACCAAACATTTGATGAACAAGAGAATTCTCGTTGTTTTTTTAATTTGTTAAATATGTCTAAAACTATACAAAAAAAAAAAAAAAAAAAAAAAAAATTACCCAAAGTTCGAAAGAATCAATGAAATTGAAAATACGACCAAAAAGAATAAATGTGAGTTTTACTGTTTAGTTCCCCAATTTGTCTGTTTTTTTACTCGGTTTGGATTTATGTTTAATCTTTAATTTGGTGGGAAATTGAATCAATTTGCCTAATTATAAGTTTTATGTCTCTTATCCCTAATCCAGTAAATTATCGGTTTAGCTTGATAAGGTTAGTCCAACGACTATTCTTCCACGTCAAAACCAACAGAATGTTGAGAAGAGTCTTAGATGGGTCTAGATCGACAGTGAAGTTTCGACGAGAATCGATTATAAAGTTTCAAAGGTACTAACATATTGGCGATTAGATAAAATAGTCGATCATTTGCGAAGAAGAAAATGAGTAAGAGTTGTTTTGGGGTTTTAGTATCGGGTGGATTTACAATTCTAAGTGAACAAGTATGACGTGAATTAAGGGCTCGTTTGGTGACTTGTAATTTCATTGTGCATCCGATCTATGGTGTCGTTTAGATACACTCAAAATACACACAAAACTTATTTTCCTACAAATTGATTACCACGAGTTGTCTGATTACCACAAAAGTGTAGGAATTGGAAATGTTTTCCTCCAAACAAATTTCCCGAATTCTCATGCTTTCTTAATTCCTAGGATTTGCAAATCCATGAGAATTTCGACTTTCCGAGTATATCCAAACGACCACTAAGGATATATGAAACTGTTCAAATCATGAATTAATAACGTAAGCAACCAAAAAAAAAAACTATATTTATTTTGTGATCGAACACGAGTAAATAATTATTAAACAAACAGCT
This sequence comes from Spergularia marina, assembly GCA_963680865.1. Classification (NCBI taxonomy): domain Eukaryota; kingdom Viridiplantae; phylum Streptophyta; class Magnoliopsida; order Caryophyllales; family Caryophyllaceae; genus Spergularia; species Spergularia marina. The sequence goes on along the minus strand of OY804554.1, from coordinate 25,185,514 downwards.
CGTCATTTTAGTGAAAATTTTCAAATTCCGTGTTTGTCTAATGTCAGTCAGCCAAACAACAATAAACAATTGAATTGAAATTCCAGAATTAGGTGCTGTTTGGTTAGAAATCAATGTTTGGAATAACTAGAAGAAAAACTTCAATTAAAGAGTCCCTTGAATCTTTCCGCAAGTGATACTTATTTATGATTTTTTTTTTTTTTTAAAAAAAAAAATTGATACTTATTCATGAGCCCACATTTCTTGAACAAACGTGGTCTTGGACTACTGGGCCTGGCCCAAAATATCCAAGCCGTCGACCAACTGGATCCAACCCAGTCAACCTCGACGAATATATTGACTCTTGAATGTTGACTTGACTTCCTCCAAATTTGGATCACACATTTATGCTTACAGTAGCTTACCTGCTACTCTACTAGCAAGTTACAACTCTTACAAGTTCTCATAGATGTGTCTTATCTCTCAAAAAACAAGTACAATTTCGACTGGCGGAGCTAGGTTTCGCACCAACGTCTTCTTGGGCGAGAAATATCCATTCAATTACATACTCAAACATGAAGTTACGAGTAAGGACTTTTAAAACAATGAAGCGAGTATTAAATAAAATTTCCAAAAAATGAGAATTAATGGGAGTTACTAAGGGCATGTTTGGTATCATTTTCTGTTTTTAGTTTTTTTTGTTTGTTTTTTTAAACCAAAGTCCTGTTTTTAAAAACCAGATAAAGTGGTTTTCAGTTATCATTTTTCATTTTTTGTATGACTATTATAGTTACAAACAATTTAAATTTAATTTTGTAACTCATTTAACTAAAAAATTTTAGGCACAAAAAAAACAAAAATTGAAAACGACAGTGATACCAAACGGGCCCTAAATTTTAGGCTTTTGCGAATTATCGCAAATTCACAATCAATCCAACGACCACGACGAAATCGAAATCTTTATTGTAGTGAGGTTTTACAACAGAGCCCATGATTGGTGTGGCCGGTGGTTGAGTGAAGACTAGATAGCTAGGTTCACAAAATGCATGTGATGAACATCCATCTTGTTTCTCATGTCACGAATTTAAGCAACACCCCCGTTTTTTTTGCTAAATTTTTATGCGAGTACTACAAATTCTACATTTGCCTTCTGACAAGCAAGAACATGAGCAGCGTATGATTTGGGGGCCTCATCACACGTGAATTATTGGACAAAATAAGACCCATCGGGTCAATCTCAACCTACTCTATTATCATCAGACTCTTGTACCTCATGAAGTCACCCAAATCTTGTGGGATCATTTTTAAGGTTTATGCATGTGGAAACGGTACAAGTTTATGTTACTGCAAAATTACGCATACCATCAATCTTTGTAAGGAGTAGTTGTTCGGTTTAACTGTACAAATCCAAATCTGCAACTAAAATGTGCTACTCACTTCCAAACCTCAAGTTTCCCAAACCAAATATCATTTCATTCATAACATCTCATATTCTCATATAATTTACTTCGTATATAATACTATCACTGATTTACTAGTAATCTATAGTAACTCTATCTACATGTATGGTAATGCTTGAAATATACTGATACATGGGAGCTATGGGTCAAAGCTTATAGTGGAAGTTCAAGACTATCACGTCACCTTCCAGTCTCAATATCTTCTGAAGTACTCAATATTTCGAAGAACAATCAATTGTATAGGAAAGTTCATGATCTAAGCTTTCCGAAAAGTGGTCATATGCCTTAAATGGTTAAGTAACGAATGAGATATGCTTGTTTTAAGTTGAGCTGTCCAGTTTCTACGCGGGCACACAAGGATGGCCGAATCTGCTATATTCCCCAAGCCATGCACGTCCAAGGAAGTTCTTAGTAGATATAATACTTATTCTTATTTGTGTCTTTGTTTAAGTTTAGGAAAGTGTCTTATTTACAGTATTTTGTGGAATAAAGGAGCCTTAGAAGGTTTCCAAGTTGTTATAGAAGATTTTAGGAAAGTTTCAGTAATAAGCTTGAAGTTGGTTTAAGGGAAGACCTAAAACTGGTTCTTAACTTGACTTTAGGTAAGTTTAGGAGTCTTAAGAGTAGTATAAATAGAGAGTCTTATTGTATTGTTTTTCATACAAGTTTGAGCATTAATATCGAAGAGTCGAAGGGAGTTTCCTTCAAAATCTTGGCCTTGAGAGGTATTCTTTTGGTTTGTACCTTGTTTCTATGTGATCTTGGTGCTTGCCGTTTGTTTGTGCTTGTTTCTTTGTGATCTTAGTACAAATTAGTCTTAGTCGAGTATTCTTGAGAGGATTCTAGACTAATTCATATCCTTTATTTTCTGTTTTAATTCCGCTGCGTTACAAATTCAAAAACACATAAAAATTAGAGTAGGTTTTACATCATATACATAAAGGCAAAGCCCCCATGAAGCTGGCAAATCTTAGACAGTCACTAAGTACGTGCCACGTGGTGCTCCTCCCAAGCTTTAGCTCAAGTTTGAAGATATCTTTACCAACCTCTTGTTGGTCACTCATACAGTCATACTGTCATACTGATACTGATACTGATACATCACTGACTGAGTGACTGATCATAATATCTTTTGCCAAGGACATTTACGTAATTTACACACCCCAAATTTACATACACCATGAAGTAAAAAAAAGATAAAAAAAGATTTTATACACTATTTCTAGTTTTCTACAGGCCCAGCCCTAGTCTCTGACTAGCCAAATCACACCTAACCTCTGCTAACCCTACCCTAGAATTTTCCAAATCAAACTCCATCCACATGTTTTGTTGATGATGATGCCCTATTATATAAGCCTCCACACCAAGTAAATCCGAATTACCAAACGTAAAACAATGTACTCCCTCCGTTCCTCTTAATTCTCCCGGAACCCGATACAATAACCGCTCCATCGATACCGTCATTTCGGCTCCTTGGAACATTAGTGTTACGGAAGGCAAAGGCGGGTACCCTTGTTGTGTTAATGGGATACGATAACACAAGTCCATTGCCCCTTGGAATACGTAATTCGGGTCCCCTAGTTCCCTTAATTTACCCTTTGTTTGAGCTAAGAACTCGTTTTTCAAAGCGGTATAAGCTGGACCTAGTAAAAACGTAAATTGAGTGCCCGAATCGACCATGGTTTGACCCGCACCCGTGTGATCGGGTTGTAGGACCGACTTTGGTAAATTTAGTAATTTCTGCCCAACTTTAATCCCTTCGAATTGTACCGAATACGCAACACGATCAAAATACGGTAACGGATTAGATACTTTTACCATAGGGGTGTAACTTATTTGCTTAAGCCACGGAAAATTGGCATCCCCGAATAACAACACACCCGAACTATCCTGACCCGAAATACAATACGAAAATTTCGGGTAATTCATTTGTGTCACAAATGATAACGAACCCCGGTTCATACCCAATAACCCGGTTGTCCTCGAGTCGTCTGATGTGCTAAGACCCGAATCCATACACCCGAATACAACACCGGGCACGGCCGACCCGCCCATCTTGAAATTATCCATGGCGAGTGTCCCTTCCATGGACGACATATCCGCGTACCCGACCGTGGCGTGGCAGAGTTTTCTCGGGTCACAGGAAACGGGTATGGTCAAATCCCGGGTCCGGGTCTTACAAACGGACGAAGTACACGGAACCGGGTTATAAGAAGTGGAATGAATCGGGTCAAATAGTGAATTAACATTCGGGTTTTTCTTGCAATGGAGCCAAGAAAGCTCACTTCCAGTGTCCAATACCATTGTAACAGGCTGAGGTGGCGTGCCAACTAGGAGAGAAACCGTCAAGCTTACGTTATGATGAAACGGGAGCTTACTTGCTGGCCGTCGGATTGACCCAGAAGGAATCTTCTTAGCCACAAGCTCAAACATAACAGAATCAGAGGATAATTTACTCTGTTTTGCTTGGGTAAAAACAGAGCATATGATGATAAAATTAATAATACTATGTATTACATAAAATTTCGAAGTACCCATTAATATAGTCTTCTCAATGAAGCTTTTGGGGTGAAAAAGATGTAAACTTTGATTAGAAAACGGACCAAAGTTTTGATCTTTATTGTGGTTTTTGTTGGTGTTTTTTGGAGTGTTTGAGAGGTGTTCGATGAAATGACGCTGAGAAGTTTGGTGTATGTTTGTGTAGAGTGTAGAAGAAGTGGGAAATAAGGGAGTGTCTGGGTAGGTGATATATAGGATGATTCAAGTGGAAAGATGGAAAAAGGTACAAACAGCTGGTTGTGAATGGGAAGAAAGAACTTGAGTTTCCCAAGGAGGGAAAAGAGTGGGTATTTGGGAACAAACAAACAAACAAGGTCTTATCTAAATTCAAATTTAAATATTATTCATCAATTAAATTTCTTCATTTTCTTGGTTTTTCTTACTCAAAAATTGTTTTACTAGGTGGTATGGTTGTTTGTTCTTGGAAGGTGCCTTTCTTTGCCGCCCTTTTATCAGATGGTTCCAAGGACTCACAGACTGTAATTTATAAGTACTTTTGACAAATTCTTGTGGTGTGGAATTGTGACAATAGTGAGGCTCTAGTGATACTATATCGGGTTTTAAACGTAGACGTGTTAAAATACATAATTCGATACAAATTATAACTAATAAACGACTTTCATAACTGTCTAAGGCTTTAAGTGATTTGCGACATAGAGTCATTCTAATAAGAACAATTTTTGGAGTAAATGATTGAGTGAAATCTAACATATTTTTTCGACAAAGCTAGTCTCGAATCTGATCTAATTATAATCATTTTAATTTAGAATAAAGGAAACGGCTTATTTTAAAACCGTTTAAGCGAAATGTAACGTAAATATAGGTAGAGTGTAAGATTGAACAGGGACTGAGATAACATTCGAAACGTGCAAATTACGTAGGGATTAGGAGGGGAACTATCCTTTTCGGGTGATGCAATCATAGTTGCAAACTGGCAAGTATACGTTGAGCCGTGTGTAATGATCAAGCCTTTGTCAATAGGATGTCAAAGGTGTCCGACAAACACTTTTATATACTTCGTTTTTTGGTGACAACAGAGGACGGCAGATTGCTAAAGTTAGAAAACTACAACCATGTAAACTTAATAGTAAAAGAAAAAAGGAGAAAGGAAAACTACCATTTGTGGCTTTGGCTTCACCCAAAGTGTAATATATTCAACTCTAGTGTGCTTAGTTTATGGATGGTAAATCATCCATACAAGTATTGTTATAGATCACCTATCTCACTTTTCTATCTTGCACTATATATATTTTGTTAATCACGTGCTACCATTTTATTATTTTATCTTTTAAATATTACATTTTGTGAAAAGATTTATGACATGGTACCGTATAATTGGAGGGATACATCGAGTGAGACACGAAAGTGACACAAGTGATCTCCACTTATACAACACACCTATGTTTTCCATGACCTCATTTTAGTTTTGCAGTTACAAACTATTAAGGTTATGTTATTTTCACCTAAGTTTCACGTCATTGTTTTTTAGATTTAGCTTCACTAGACTTGTGGGCCTTTCTACATCTCCTACTCTCCTAAAGTCCTAGGCCTATGAGCCTGTTGCGTGGAGCTAACACATTATTTAGTTTATATTTTTTCCATGAATTTATATAAACTCCTAAAGTTATATTCTTCTCACTTAAAGTTTTTATGCCGATTTGAATTTTAGGTGTATACTAGAATTTAAGATTACAAATTACAGATTCATTGTATCTAAACTTAACAAAGTTCTTAGAATTAGTGTGTGGTTTTGAAATCCTACTGTCAATTAGAGGGATAATTATGCTTGGCGCTTGCCTATGTTTTGATCAAAGCATAATCTATAGTTTCAATGATTGTGCTAAATCAAACTCTTAGGTATAATCAAGTTTGTCCATATTCTGTTTATCCCCACCATTTTTTTAGATTATCTGACTAATCAACAATCTAGTAGCTCCATCAGTCAACTTAATCTTCTAATCTACTGATAATCACAACACATAATCAATGCTATATAGGGGCCTAGGACGACTGAGCTCAATTATTAATCAAGGATTTGTTCATACATTTCTATCACGCGGGCGTATCATATACATAGAATTTTGTCGATTAAGAATTAACTACAATTTGTCGTCGTCTATCGTGTTTATTTTTATTTTTTTACTTTGTGTTGATCAATAATATCTCATAACGACATACCAATATACAATAACCCTATATTTCCCTCCCAACACTCCATTCAAAAAGCTAAGTTAGGAGTCGAACAAGGTAAGTAACCGTCTGTTTAAGAGATGAGAGCATATCTCCGTCGCACCAACTAATATTATTGGTTAATTGCATTATTGTACATTAGTACCGCAATGAATCAATGATCTTATAGTTTTCAACCTACTGTGGAAAAATGACACTCGGACTATTAATAGTTTGATACCTATGTCACTATGTGTACTGGATGCAGTGTCACAGTACAGTGTTTGGATATATTGTACTGTAATTATTGTGATTGTAAATTGTCATTTTCGTACTTGTTCGGAAGGTAAGGGTCGAGTTAGCAATGTCTTGATGAGACTTGCGACTTTGTGAGTATAAAAGTTGTAATTTGAGTATATATCTAATTATCTATTCTATTTGGAATTTTCGGGAGGCTAATTGACATCCGAAAATAATTGGAAGTTCACGACGATAAAACGTTGGTGAAAATTATCGAAGTTTCTCTGTTTATTTGCACAATTTCACGTACCTCACGCCTAATTTCATTACGTAACATATGCTGGTATAAAAAAGAAAAGAAATACCAATCAATAATGATGTACAATAACCTCAATAATGATTACAACTTTCATTCTTATCGTCTCTTCTTTATAGGTAAAACCAAACTCGATGCACTTCGCAATGAGATTATAGTTCTTTTTGCTTTCAAGAAACCCAAATTGCAATGAGATAATAGTTCCTTTTGCTTTCAATATATCATCACTTCGCAAATTAAACGTGTGTCATACGAATTCAATTTTTCTTTGTTATGTACTCCGATATGCATGCACATCCATGCATGCGGCTTTTCAACAAAACTAGTGGCTTTGAACCATTCTATTGTAGGTTTCAACTTTCATTTCAAAATTTCAAGTCAAAAATATATTAAAGATGATCGATCATTAGCTTAAATTAATGTCTTAATCAACACGAATGTATACCAAACCTATCTTATCATGGCCATCAATGCATGAGCACAACAAATTCTTGAAAGGGATTTTTCGATCAAGTGACAAGATCATTGTTGAAACAAAGTGTAGTGGTTCGACAAATCAGATTAAATATCATTCAAAATTCATTATGAATCTTATTACCAACAATTTTCATTGTGAAATCAAATGTTAACATCTGCAATGAGCCTACATGGTTGTCTTAACTCAAAACTAGAAACAAATTAAGCCTCCGTATGTAGGTTTTGAAAAATTGGTTAAAAACTCGAAAAGATTGAAATTAAAACACGGATACATAATTAGCTAATTATAGAGAGCGAGTTGTGGTTTAATAATAGACTACCTTGACGGGCCTTCGACTTTAATTTGTCCATGCCCAACTTTCAACTATTCACTTTCACTTTGGTTTTTGTATATATCTAAGCTACTGTGAACTACCATACAACACTAAAAATATGCTCGTAATTATAATAAAGTGTTAGATACTGTGGGAGCTGAAACAAAATTCATATAAATGTACTAATGGACGAGTAATTTTACGTTTGTTATCCCAACTTTAAAGTTATAAACTTAAGATTTGAGGTTCGGATTTTGTTCAATCCCTACTAATTAATACGTAGTATAAACAACATTAATTTCTAGTCGACTAAACTCCAAAGTGGAGTACTGAATTTCCAAGACTCGACTATAGACTCGCGAATTCGTTGACATAGTCTAGCACATAGTAGCATGTCAACATATACTACTCTGTATATGAGTATGACAATCTTGTCAAGCTAGCAAAGTGGAATAATGTAGCAATCTCTCTCCAATATATGCATGACAGCCACAATGGAGCATGCGCTCCTTGGCAAGTAGCTAGTGCCTGTTATTTCCCAGCTTCCTCCTTACGACTCCGCCATCATCAGTCTCAGTCATCAAATTAGTCATATACATGGCTGCTTGTTTTAAATGCACTGATGTTAACTTCCTTCATTTTCATTATTAATTGTTTGTCTTAACTTTCTTAATAACTTCATCTCCAAAGTCTTTTGTGCCGGACAACTGTTTTCTTATCAACCAAACATTGTGGAAGCAGTCTCTTAGCCATACTTTTTACTAACAATCTTCCATTATTACTAATTAGTAATTACTGTGGAAAGGGACTTCCCTATTTTTACACTAAGGAAACACATAACTCCACTCGTACGTCCTGTTACTTCAACGTAATGACACTTCATTCTATGTTAGGCATGTACATAAACAGTGTCATTATGGCTCCATTTTGTATGTACGTACGTACGTACACTTCAAAAATCGAAAATTTCACAAAATCCTATTTGAGACATTAATATAATGAACATGTAGGCGAGTGTCAATATGTCAATATGTCATTATATATAGTACGTACTATTGAATGTCTGAAATAATCTGAATATATAAGTTATTTCTGTATGTATTTTGAATCTAATAAAGTCTTTTTCTTCCTAATGAGGGCATGAAAGTGTGAAACTTTAACCAACCATTCTTCATTTACAATTGTACCTTTTAGGCTCTCATACTCCGTTTCAAAAAAAAACTTAACACCCTATTTAAAACACAGCAAATCTAACACATTTCATTGGAATTTCTCTAATATACGTACAATTGAGGAATGTAAAAAAAAATCCCAGCATATCTACACGGGTATGATTAAGATTGCTATTCTTATAAGAAACAGTTTAACTTCGGTTTATCAAAAAAAAAAAAAAAATTCTAAGTTCAGTTCGATTAACTAATTTTCTTTTATAAAGTCGAATTTGTCTATACACCTCTCACATTCTAAATTCGGCCCCTTGACGACCACAAAAAAAGGATACTATATACAAGAGGCCGTCGGTCGTACCAACAAATCTCCAATTACCTTTTAAGAAACTTTATGGAGTAATATAGAAGATTGGGAGAATGCACTGAAAGAATACTCACGTAGATATAATCGGGAAGAAAGTAAGATTTGATTAGCGCATGGCGGCCGGTTCTGTTAACAACACGTCTATTTTTTTAATTAGGTGTATGTAGGTCCAAATAGCTTACCAGATTCATGTCTGTTTGTTAAAATTAATTGCACAGTTTTCTGTGATTCCTACATTTTCAAACTCCAATTATTCTCAATTGACATTATTTGACATGAAAATAAACTAACCAAAACTATACAAGCTTTTATGTGACATCTCGTTAGTGTAGTAGTTAAGTGTTACTATTATTCAGTGTTCATTGCTTTGTTAGTTTGTTTGATTGCCTTGGTCATCATAAATCAATCATATTAGTATATTTAGAGTTGTATATAGGAACATATTCAAGGCACTTATTCGTGCCGTTTTTGAATAATTGAGCTATTTCGTTTTTGAAGTATTCACGGCATACATAATGGGAAATTTGCCATTTCGATATGAAGCACTTTTATGTTAATAGCATCAACGAACGATTCAACGCAAAGGAGCTCGTATTATTATGTCATAAAACTGTTTTATACAATATTCACGATATGAGGATCAAGGTTAGCCTATTGGTTAGGAACTCAACCTGCTTGGGGGATGTCCCGGGTTCAAATCCTCATACCCCCACCCCCGCAACATTAGTTGCTCATTTGTACCAAAAAAAAAAAAAAAAAAAACAATATTCACGATATGATGATTGTATCAGAAGGGATTAAAAAGTCATTATAGACCCCCCATAATTTTTTGTGATTAGATTTATGTATTAATTGTGACACTTAAGTTAGATGCTCTGTTTGACAAGACTGCGATTTCTTTATCTGATTTGGATGGATCTAATAAACTGATTTGATTTGAATAAATGTAATCGAATTTGATTTGATAATTTGTTGACAAATCACAAGATTTAATTATTTTCTCATCCGACCTAATTTGATTTAAATGAACCTAATATGACCTTAATCCAGTGTTCTTTAAAGTAGAATCAAACGCGGTCAAAATAGTAGTGAAGAATTGAAGATATAGCAAATCTATAGTTATTCAATTAAGAGAGCAAACTTTTTAGGGAAAGATAATGCATAATCACTTGCTGAAGGTGTATATAATATGTGTTGTTCGTGCCCCAGTGCTGGGTAGTAGTTCTTGATGGGGTCTTATAACTAGAAAACACTATTCTACACCCAAACAAAGTGGCCGAAAGTCGATCGATTTCTTTGTTTTCATACTTAATAAAGCCGTGTTTAGGGCATTTTATTAGGGGCTAGGATACATCTATACAAAATCGGATTTGTCGACTCTTTGTTATTGATCCGTGCTACAGTTCAGTTACAGTAATATGCTTGTGAATTTGTGATTAATAAGTGAACTAGGGTTCATCTATGATAACTTATCATGAGACCGTCTTATCATGAGATAGAATCGTAGTCTATACAAAAAAATTGTTTATAACGTCGAGTTAGTTTGTACACCCCGCACATCCAAGATTCGTCCCCTTGGCCGACGACAACAGAAAAGGAACATCAGAAGGCTGTCTTGGTGGTTTTTTTTTTTTTTCATTAGAAGGATAAACTCATACAAGTTCTAGTGGTCTTAGCCACCTTCATGACCTCTATAGTAAACCTGGTACTGGAACCACCGAAACCACCACTTCTACCACAACAACCAGATTGTTCTAGGTACGCCATCTATAGCCAGATGGACGATCCTCCCTCCTGCCCCATCTATCAGTTTCTGAAGCCAGGGCCCGTCCAGGAGCGGATGAAGCTTCAGCATTACCACGAAGGTGCCGAGGCACATATCTTCCAGGTGTTGGTCCAGTAGGAGAAGCGTCCGACTGAGGCCTAGAAATAGGCTCAGAAGGTCGAGCAGGGGGCTCGTTAGCCAGCCTTTCCTCTTCTGTCTTCAGATAGAAAATCATCTTCTGCATATACTCCCTCTCTTGCCAACGTTCCATGATAATTTGACGTTTAAGATCTTTTCTAGCCAGAATGAATTTGGTATACTCAGTTTGATGCCGGATCCTTACTCTTTCCTCGAAAAGTTCCTGGAAAGAACAAGCCAACATTAGTGCAAGTGAGCAACCCATACTACAACAATTAAGGGCAGAACCAACACTTCGTGGAGCCGACTTGCCGGCTTGTCATCAACCCATTCAATCAGAAAAGTTAAAACCAGTGTTAAACAAACCATTTGCAATAAGTTTTCGATAGTCATCGTTTGGTAAACTTGAGAAACCTGCAGTGGGCAAAGACAGATATCAACAACTACACCAGAAAGAAAAGATTTAAATGTGTTTAGATACACTAGTATAAGAGCAAAGGGATCAAGACCAGCGGGACCAGCTGAAGCAATCTCAACGTCGCTAGCTTTTCTAGAGCCGGAACATACTTTGACAATTGCACCTCTGGCACGACACAGAAGAAGCAGAAGCGAGTTTCCCACCAATACTGGAAATTTTGTTTAGCATGGGTTGAGCTTGTAGACAAAGATTCAGAGGTAGAAATCCATGCTCCACAAGATGAATTAGATCTTCACTTCTGGAAGTACACAAGACATAAGACCTTTTGATACCTGGAGCCAGAAAATGCCAGAAGAAAATTTCATATTTAATCTCAAACCACCATTGAGAAGTCTACATCTGAAATTTTCAAAATAACCATCCTAACATAAGCCAGCAATGGTTCCACTTACCAGGTCTAGAAGAAGTGCGGACCGCGAAAGCTGTCAAACATGAACAATACCACTATTAAGCCATTTTCAATTGCTCAAATCTTGTGTCAAGGTACAATTGCAAGCTTTGCGGAGCTGTTAGATCAGGCTTGTCTCACAGATCATTAAATTTATTCAAGTTGGAGAGATGGTTCCTGATTATCTCACACAGTCTACGAAATTCAGTGGTACGTTTGTACTGCTAACATAATTGAAATGCGCAGCGAGCTGTCATCTGTTGAACAACGAAAACGATTTCATAAATCCACTACTCTAGTCTCCTTACCACTCAGGCAAATTAGACAGACTAAAGTATACAGAGCAATAAATCACATCATGAGTTAGAGAAACAAATTTGTTGGACAATGAAGCAACAAAACACCGACAACCAAGAAGGTTGAATTCCATAACTGAGAAGCAAGAGGTTCCAAAGTCAGGGAAAGGAAACAATGGAATAACATCAGTCGATGACACAAACGAGCCGTGGAAATGAGATAGATTGCAGAAACAAACAAAAAAAATAGGACAAAAAAAAAATCCAACACAGATATATGCATCACACATTGCAAGCAGAGAAAACCAGCACTGACAGGCAGCGTCACAATAGATATAGTCATGTAAACAAGACTTACAGCATAAAGACTCTCCAGCTTCGAATTATTACGTGATATCTCCAAGACTTTCCTGTATGTCTCCCACAAATATTTGAACCTAGGGTTACAACTTCACGGTCAGACCTGTCTTTCCCCTTCTCTCCACTAAAGAAGCTTAAGCATTGAATCCTCTGGGCGCTTATCTGCCTCCAGATATTCGACAGTCAGTGCATCTTCTAATGCTTGAGCTTGATTACGAGCAATCTCAGCCTTTTCAGATTATAGGTGGATGAAATGCTTAATTACCTCCTCCAGAGAATTCTTATACCCTTGTTGACACACATTGCGATATTGGATCAAACCGTCTTTCGCATACCTACCCTTCCCCATATCAACACAGAGTTCAATGTACTTAAACATGATCTTTTCCAATGGCTTCTGCCATGCCCTGTACCTTTTCGAAGTAAGCATATCATGAATAGCTTGCAGTGCATCTCGCTTCTGCCCAACTTTAATAAGCTCTGCAACAGATAATACCTAGGCTCAGGGCATGCAATTTTTCGAGATACACAAACTCCTCTGACCACCAAACCACTAACACAAAGGAAACAAGAAGGTAAAACTTGAAAGTTGAAACTATCCACTTATCCAGGCAACAAAAGACGACAGATATCCAATTTCAAACAAGTCTTCGACAACTTTTTAGTTCATCAACTCAACAGAATTGTATCTAATATCATGTTCAAATAGACAAATGGAATCTAAATAGTGGAAAAAGATTCATTAATTGGATTTATAACACGGCAAACACTATTGTGAAGGCGCATAATGCCTTCAGTTTCGTACAGGGTCGATTGGACTAAATCAATATAACCCTCTAAACCCTAGGGCCTTATTTGTCCATGAGTTGAACATACTTATCCCCATTTCAGTTAAACGCAATTGAAGACAACCATTCGCTGGTGAATACAAACTCGATAAATTATAAAAACTCCGGACTAAAGGGATCATTGATAATAAAGTAGACGGTCACGGAATTTCTAATACATTCCCTTTAGAGTCAGCTTCAAAGAACACCAATACAAACAAATGCAACATCTAACAGCACAAAATCAAAGATTAAGACGCGAAAGAAACGAAATTGAATTGTTTCCAAATTTTCCGTTCGCTTCAGGGCATTTTCCGGTTTCGCGAAAGTTGACATCTATTACATTTTATCGCAAACAACGTAAAGTCTTGTATGAGACGGTCTCACAATAATTATCTATTAACTACCAAGATACGAACTAAATTAAAAAATCATGAGAATTTTCAGATTGATAGGTGTTGCCGTGTGATATAGGTCACGGGTTCAAGTTCTGGGAGCAGCCTCTTGTCAAATACATTGACAAGGGAAGGCTTGCCCTCGTTACACCCTTGTGGTGGTACCCTTTTTCGGACCCTCGCTTAGCAAGAACGCCAATGTGCACCGGGCTGCCCTTTTTCAGATTAACTATCTTAATTAGAGCAATTTTACCTACAAGTCTCTATTAATCTCCAAATTCTATCAACTACAAATTAGAAAACGCACAGCATAATTATAAAATTTCTAAAAGATTTAATCACGTTATTATAGAAATGAAAATTGGAACTTTTAATTAACTACGACATGCAAACTTTCTATCTTAATCATTCAAATTGTTTGGATTGAAAAATAATCTCAGCAATTTTCCGTCAAATAAAAAATTTAACAGTTTATAATGAACCGAAATCAGAAATTTGATCAAACAGGGGTTAAAAAAACATCTAGTAATACGGAAAGAGGGTTTAGAAATTACCTGGACAGTTGCTAATTTGATTTGGGCGTAATTTTCACGATTAAATTGGGCGTGAAATTGAGAAAGAAATCACTGTGTTCGGTTTATGGTCTGGGGTTTATTAGGTTTTTACACTGAACTCTCTGATCAAGTCTCGTAGTAGATAGAATAGATACGTAACACCGATACGGATACGTGACACGCCATTTTGAAAATAACATTGATATATCCGTACTAGATTCGATTGATACCCGGAAAAGCCGATTACTGAAATTTGGGTGGCGGGTCAGGACCGGGTAGCTCTGCCGGGTTGGGTATGTTTGCTTATCTTTACCGATTAGCATGTTGTTGAACGGAGTTAGAAGAGCCCTATGAACTTATTAAGGTCAGTTTGCGCAAATGGGTCATGTATGTGCAAGCGAAGAGATCTAGGTGAGCCCCGATTAGCCACTAAGCTCAGTCTATCGGTACAAAAACTTACATGTAAAGCATGTGTTAAATTGAGCTCTACACGTGAGTTTCTCACATTTAAGAAAGATGATTGTAACAACCCTAAATTTTGACCAACTATAAATAGAAATAAATTTAGAATTGTCACGCCGCAATTGACTACCAAGTCAATTGCTAGGCTAGAAATTCAACTGCAACTAACCAACGGAAAATAAAACAGCGGAAGTCTTTAAATGTCGAGCTATAGTTCTCAAAACGAAACCCAAATTACATAATCAAAACGAAATGAAGTCTGAAATAAAACAAGTCCTTCGAAAACCCCAACATGATCAGCTTCGTAAGCATGCAGCCATATCATCAAGACCTGTCAACTATGCCATCGAAGATTGACATAGGCCCCAGAACACGGTAGGGACGAACCAGAAAACAGAACGTCAGCACAGGCTGAGTAAGAAATTAATAAGCATAAAGAACAAATAAGATACGCGCCTTGAGGCGCGTAGCTAACAAGAACGAATTGACGTTATATCATAGGATTAACAATAGCAACAGAGTGCATTATCAAAAGAGCATCGTCGCTCAATATATACATATTGTTTAATTATTCGGCCAGGGTCCTACCCCATAGCCCCACTTAACGAACTTTGTTCGAGCTAGAATTGTAATTATCGCCCTAATAATCCCGAGTGTGCACACCCCTCGCAAGACAGGCCGGTAGGACGAGTTCCCATCTAGGAGAAAGACTATTAGGAAGTCGGCAGCTAACCCGACCCTACGTACCTTGATCAGAGGTATATCAAACGATGATCGGCCGAGCCGAATCCATCGTACTCTAGGTGGAGTCATTTATTTTCTTTCATCCGTTTTATATACGTTATTCACGCGTGCATTATTTGACGATGCAAGATATAATGATCATAATCGATAGATACCTGAAGTGAAACAAAAACACAAGCAACGAGCAAACACGCCACTCGACCGAGTGGCCGAGTGGTGGTCTCGGCTAGAGGCCGAAGGGCCGAGGAAGGCAAGAGGCCGAAGGCCGTGGGGAGTATGGTGGTCAAAAGACCGCGGACGAACGTTGATAAAATAGAAGGAAAATATGCTCAATGCTATAATTAGGCAAAAGCGAAACGGGTAACAAGAATAATTGTGTAAAGCAAGAACATACGATGATCAAGCAAGTGTATCAAACAAGATAATGGTTAGTGAGAGATTTGTGATCAACGTTCTTACCTTACTAGCGAAATCACAAGATCAACTTAAGACTTTAGAACGGTACTTCCTCGAACACACAACCTAAAATCAATCAACAACACACTAATCACTAACCACTTCGACTAATCAACTCGACATAGCTAGTAGTCCAAACCACACCACCAATCGACATAGACCAAAACATGATCAACATACTTATCACATGCTAACAAGATTTTCACTAGGTTTCAATGCCCAAACGATCTCCAAACGATACCAAATTCGCACATCACCTTCCCAACCATACCAACGACTCAATTCCATTATTAAAACATCAATTCAACCATATTAACACTCAAATTAGGGCAAGATCAGATCTGGACAGAATATGTTTTTCATCATTAGAACACCATAATTCATCCCCAAATTAAAACCATGAATTATTTAAACCATGATAATCAATTCCTCCAAATACTACACAATTCCAAACATAAAATCATCATTAAATCATCATAATCTCAATCATAAGAACCCTAATTCTAAATCCAATAATTCACGCATCAAAACCAATATTAAGCATGATCATAATTTAAACAAACAACACCCAATACTACAATCATGTTTTAACTTCAATTAACATGATAATTTAGAAGCCCTAATCTGAAAATTATGAGAGAAGGGTTTAAACTTACAACTCTTGGTGTAAAAACCAAGAGAGAGGGCAAAGAGGGTCGGCGGTGGTGCACGGGTGGCGGCGACGGCGGTCGGCGGCGGTTCTCGGGGCCGCTCTTCTCCTTCTTCTCTTCTCTCTCTTTCTCGGCTCTCCTATCTTCCTCTTGCTCTTCTCTTGCGACGGGAATGAGTGAGGGGAAGGGTTTTGTGTTTTTTTTTTTGTAGAAAGTGGAAAGGGTTTAGTAAGGGTATTTTGGTAATTTCGCCCAACAGTTGCCCAATTAGGAAAACGTCTCGAAACGGAAAGTATACCCTAATTTCCCAAAATAGATTTTCACGTCCTTAAAACGAGATTCTCCCAATACTTTGTACAATTCAAGTAACCCAAAAATATGAGGTGTTACAATGATAAAGTTGAATTATTATATAAACCAACAATATAAGATTTGAACCGTGCAATGCATGACTAATATCTACCGTTTATGTCCAAACTTACACAAGCATGAAGCATGTTTCATGTTAAAATCTCATTTTCTAACAAACTCATATCATTATGTCATAAAACCGTCTCATAGACTCATACAACATTCATAACATGATGGTATCGAATGGTATTGACAAGCAATAATAGACAGACACCCATTATGATCGGATTAGATATTAATCATTTTACAATACGTGAACAATTCATTTGGTCTAAAAGTAACTCCAAACACGCCTACCCAAAAACCGTTTTCGAAAGACGGAGATCTTTATGGGTGGGATGGAGTATAATATGTATTGTTCTTTGTCCCAGTTCGGGGCAGTAGTTCTTGACTTCTTGATGGGGTCCTATATGTATTATGTAACTAGGAAACACTAATTATTTTAGCACCCAAACAAAAGTGGCCGAAAGTTCATTTTATTTGTTTTCCAACTTTTTTTTTTCAAAGAGATTTGTTATAATAAACCCATGTTTACTGTTTAGGGGATTTTATCAAGGGCCATTGGCTAGGATTCATCTACACAAAATCGTATTAGAAACAGCTTCTCGAACAACTTATTATTAACATCTTGTGAGATACGTAAACGGCTAATTTTATGGCCAACGAACAAAAGAAGACAACAAATAACGTGATGGCAACAAATTTCTAGACCATCTAACAATAGATACATCCCAAGATCGACTAACAAAGCTGGCAATGGGTCTAAAAGTGGTAACAATTAGGTACAAGATACGCAGAAATTATAAAGATACGAGGAGCGTAAAAACAATTTTAGTCCGAGGACATGTCCCAAAATGCAATAAAATGAAGAATCTAAAAGGGACATTTTGAAGAGCAATTCATGGGTATTGGTTTCCTTTCTTATGGACCAAGATACTATGACAACCAAAATATTACCCTCTCTTATAAGGTAATGCTCACATTGGCTAGGGACAGCTCATTCTTCAATCATTCATGCAAAATCCCACCTAAAATTTGTGGTTTTGTGTCAATCAGTTTGGCAACTAGTGTTTACTCCTCGGAAGTTCGATGAAGCATGGAAACTCCTAAGGTCGTGTCACCCCCACCCCGTAAACTCCTAATGTATGTCAAACTACCATTTCCAGTTCTTGTTTCAGTTCCCGTCCCGGATCTGATTAAAGATGAAAATTTTGCCCATAAACGACTAAATCGCTTTGAATCTCGTGGGACTGTAAATGGTCCAAGGAAAAATCACCGAGACAGAAAGGCGATCCTGTTACTGAAAACCAGTTGCCCAAATAGATTCGAAAGAACGATGCAAATATCGCTCAATGTCGATAGAAATGGTCAATACATCTGAGCTCGAGATGTACTAACAACTAAGAACATGAAACCCAGAAATCAGATCAGATTCCTCAGAAGACTGACACAGAAAACTGTACAAGGAATATAATACATCAGGTTGCACTTGCACAATAACTTGAGCAGGAATGAATGAACATGGAGTACTGTACATGTAACATTATAAGAGCAATGACACGCAATAATCATGTGCATTAATAAATGCAGGCCATTCACCAAAAACCTTAGGTCTGAAGAACTTGAATGATTAAAGTATCAGCAGAGCAAACTAATCCCAGACTATTAATCGTAAACGACACGATTAGGCGCAACCAGGTTGCTGAAATGCTGATCTGGTACACACTAGAATACAGGAATAGCATAAATGAAGTCAGAGATCACAAGGAGGTGATCTGGTGTCAACTAAAACTGTCACACTCACTAAATCATTACTCTGACATCACTTGCACAGCATGATGATATTCAATTCAGCAAGCAACTAACATATGGAGACAACCTCACAGCAATAACACAATGCATCATGGAGGTTAGGATGTGTACCATCCACCCTCTAATCATCTGAAGACGCCGATCAGGAAGACTTTCCCAGAGGACCGTAGACACTATGCCTCCGGAAAACTCCCAACCTTGTATACTACAAAACCCCCCGGGGTCAGAAGTCGCAAAGGTTCAGACAATAAAGTTTCACCAAGCAACAGAACTTAACAAAGCCTAAGTCCCATATTCCATCCCGCGGGACACAGGTAAATGGAAAAAAGCTGCAGAACTAAGAAGATGATTGTTGCCCTAAAGTCCCAAATCAATGACATTGGACTAAACATTTTCAGAAACTCTAATCTTAAGAAATTATTACCAGTGCGCGGGGCAGACTCAGACACCAAATTTCACCAAGTTAAGCAGCATGGTTAAGAGGACAAAGATCAACGAGATAATTAAAGTTTCTCAATTCCAAATAAAGACGCCACAAACTATCAAACAGAAGCAACCTGAAAGAGATACAATCGGTAACAAACATACGAAAAGGCGGTTCTTTCGCAATTCAAATGTATGCTTGTCTTAGACTAGAGTATGACATTGAGACAAATGACAGATTTTGCAAACCCATGAAAGTCACATATCAAAGCCAAAACAATCGTGATTAGCAACAAAATTCTTAAGAAAGAACAAGAATACAAGATAAACCCCTACTAAAAAACATCAAACGTATCCATCAAACTACTACCAACTCACCGGCAATGCCAAGATGTTCTTCCTAATATATTGCTAACCAAGAGAAAAAACATCGATCATTCTAAACTACGCCACAAATCAACAAACAATCCAGCCAGCAGGTACCACTCGATTTCGGAGACTACTACCAACAAGTCACCACGTCAATTCCTAAAATGTTCTTCCTAACACATTGCTAACCAAAACCCAATAGACACGATTTCGAACCAAAGTTAGATCATGCTAGACAAAAATTGGATTGGAGGAAGATAATAACAGTGATCATCATACATAGAAACTAAATACATTTTTTTTTTTTTTTTATGGTTTCAAAAAAGGGTGTACCTCAATACGAAATAATACAGAAATGGGATTACATAACATTTATAGTTACTTTTACCAGTATGCAACCCACATTTTGTTTCCAAAATCCCCACGTTCTTCTTACTCGTCTCCCCTCAACTCCCTTATTTATTTTATGTACAATACGAAACCGATCCAAAATGGCGAAATTACAAACCAACCCTTTGATTGGTCACCACCTCCGTATCCTTCCACCCATATCAAGCCCTCGATTCCTCCTGGAATTAGAGCCGAAAACAGACAAAGAAGACCGGCTCCGATTACGACTCCTCCGCCCATCCAACCTCGAATCCGAGCTCGAACTAGTCGTCGAATCAGACGATTGAGCCACCGCAACACCCATACCACCAAAACAAGAAAACAAGTTACGAAAAGCTCGTCTAATCCCACCACTCTCTCTATCCCTCCCACCTCTATTCCCCCACGATATCCTCCTAGGTACCCCACCTTGATTAAACCCACCGTCCATCTCCGTATAAACCACCGGCAATTCTCTCTCACCACCACCACCACCACCACCACCTGCCCCTCCTCCTCTTCTCCCACCGGCAAACCTCCCCACCGCGAACCCTCCCCCCGGCAACCTCCATATCGTCAACCCAACCGTCTCATCCTCATTACTATCCACCACATTCTGCGGCGGAGAAGGCGACTGTGTTTGCGGTTGCGACCTCGTTTCCGCGTTATCCGGCGGAAGCTCGTGCCGACAAACCGGACACGAATTCCTCAAATTTAACCACGGTAAAATACAATCCGGATGGTAAATATGTTTACACGGCATCTCCCGCGCTTCGGATCCTAATTCGAAAGCTTCTTTGCAAACCGCGCAATGCGACTCCGTGCTGACGTGGTTCTCGACGATTTCAATCACCGGCATAGATTCGATCGCCGCTTTCGACGCCGGCGGCTGCTCCGCTCTTCCGATTCCGTTTATTTCAATCTGCGCTAATTGATCCAACAGCCGATCAAACCCTGACCCGAGCAGAAACTCCGATACACTCGCCGGCAACGGCCGTAGACCTGAACCTCCGCCGTCGTCGTAATAAAGCTCGTATCCACCTCCACCGCCGCCAACTGAATTCAGATCCTCCGGCGGAGCGCGGAGGACGATGACTGGATTAAACGGCGATCTATCTCCACCGTTACGGCGGCTACGACGGAGACGCGGACTGGATGAAATCTGTTGCGTCTGAGTGACGGTTTCCGCGGCGGTGGTAAGGTTGGTTGAGGTAGGGGAAGGGGAAGGTGAGTTGGAGTTGGAGTTGGAGTTTCCGATGTACATAGCGGCGGCGGGGAAACGACGTCGTCTGCTATCGGAGAGTGATTGGTGGAGGAGAGGATTCGGCGATTCGATTTCTTCGACAAAGCCACCGTGGCAGTCCGGACAGTTGACGACGGCGGACGGCGGCGGTGATGTGAAATCAAGACTGTTGAAAACCCTAACAAATCTGTTGCATCTGTAACACCAATACGATGACAACGATGCCGGTGCCGGTGACGTCACCGCCGACGACATCTAATTTTCTCAAATCAATTTAATTTTATTCCTCACCAAATCTAAATCTGAAAAATAAACAAAATAAATCAAAAAATTTTAAATTTCGAAGTTATGAATAAATTAAATTAAATTGATTGGATTTGAGGGGTATGAGGAGAGAGAAAATGGCCGGGGGGTGAGATCCCGGTGAAGGAGGAGAGAGGAGAGAGGAGAGAGGAGAGAGAGGGAAGGTTTGTTTTTCGAGTGAGGAGGAGAGAGAAAAGTGGGGGAGAAGAGAAAAAATGTGATATGAAATGCGAAATGGTGGAATAATAATAGACAAAAAAAAAAAAAAAAAATGTTTTTGACGGAATGGGAATAAAACGCGTGAGTGTTTGTAGCGTGTCAATCACGCTTTGATGTGGTATATATGACGTGGTTTGAGGTGGTTGGGTGGAGGGGTTTAACGCTGTTAGTCCGCCGTTATTAATGGATATAGGTCAATACTCAATAAGTCAATAGGTTGGGTTGAATTTGAAAGTTATAAAAAAGAAGAATAAAATTGTTTTGTAGCCGAAAGACGGAGGAAAATGAGGAAGGGATAATTGAGGTGGGGAAGCCGGTGTTTCGCCGTGCCGGTCGGATTTGTTCGAAGCAAGAGTAGTCGTAGGGCGATGCTGTATGATAATGATAATGATTTATGATCGATGCAGCTGTATATATATACTATGGCGGTATTGAAGTTTCGTGGACGTAATTTGTGTACGGTGGAGTGAGTGAGTGAGTGAGTGGGGAAACTTGGTGAGGATTTGTACAAGAACCTAAGATCACACTTAATAATAAAGGGGAAGCCCTGAGTGTAGACCTGTCAGAACCTGACCCGACCCGGTAACCCGACCCGACTCGACCCGCATTTGAACCCGATTAAACCCGTTTTTTTGACCCGCGACCCGTATTTGACCCGAACCCGATCAACCCGAAAATTTGCGGGTCAAAACGGGTCGGGTCAGGGTCAACCCGGCGGGTCAAAGTCAAAGTCAAAGTTAAAAAAAAAAAAAAAAAAAAAAAAAAAAAAAACTAACCTAACATTGCCGTTTTCAGTTTTTGGTTTTTTTGCGTAAAAAATTTAGTTAAATAAGTTACAAAATTAACTTCAAATTGTTTGATTGTATAATAGTCATATAGAAAATGAAAACTGACAACTGAAAACTGAAAACTGAAAACCACTTTTTCTGGTTTTCAAAAACGGGACTTTGGTTTTCAAAAAAACAGAAAACTGAAAACAGAAAACGATACCAAACAGGTCCTTAGGTGTTGTTCGGTATTGCTGATGTTTTTCGTTTTTTTTTTTTTTTAGAAAAATAAACAAAACGCGTTCGGTGGATTCCGTTGCCAAAAACAAAATCAGCTTAATTCCATGATTAATCTGCCCGTTTTCTCAAACCACTTTTGATGGTTTCCAAAAACAGATTTAGATTTTTATTTTTAATTTCTTACCAGTTACCATTCCCATCATCCTATATAAGTAATATCAACGCATCCTGCACACTATCGTCGCCGAGATGCAACAATGATCGGCAACCGGCGTGACTACTATTCCGCCGCGGTATCCCCTGCCTACTACGACATCGATTTCTCTGGTCAACAACATCAATCATTAGGAGGAATCCGATATGTCTTCCGATCGAAAATCTCGGTCCTCCGTTTTGCCTTGTTCCTTTTACGCCGGTTACATAATCGGAAAATGGTATACTGCGGAATTAGAATGGATAGTAGATTTGCATGTGGTGGTTTGATATGGTGGCAAGGCTGGTGGTGCGGAGGAGGGATCAGATTCGAGCTTGTTGAGTGAGGCTATTAATGGTGGTGAAGCAAAAATGACGTTAAAAAGTTGTATGTAAAAGGCGCTAAAAATCATACGTAAGGCGCTAAAAATCATACGTAAAAGCGCTAAAGTTCAAGGAAAAACCCTGCGTAAAACAATGTTTTCGACCCGTATTCTGAACCTAACCCGACCCGACCCGTATTTTGACCTGACCCGTATTCGACCCGACCCGTATTGACCCGACCCGTATTTAACCCGACCCGACCCGTTTGACAGGTCTACCTGAGTGCATGGAATTGTAAATTGTCCAAGTTTGTTCCCTAGAGGTAAGTTCTCTTCCTTATTAAGTATGGTTGTAATTAAACTTTGTAATGGGTGGGATATGACTTGATATGTATGGCTCAAACTTAATCTAACAATGGGATTATTTATTTATAAAAAGAAATATTACTCTGTTTTTATCTGGTGTGTGTGATGATGAAATGGAGTTTTGTTGTAAAAAACAAGCAAATTGTAGAAAAAGAAAATTGTGAGAAATTGTTAAGGTTGTGTTGGAATACCCATGACCATGAACAATATATTCGAAATTTTGGTTGTAATACATTCAAACTTGAATTGGTGTCTGTAGTCTAAGAAAAAAAAACTGAATTTACACGCAAATTTTATTGTCAATACCATAGCAAACAGTATATAATGTCGCATTTGTTTTATGCTTTGAAACTTTCTAAGCAAAATATACATGCTTTTTGAGTATTTGGAAAAATCTACGTGAATTTGCTTGTACAGGAAGATATTTTTATATCACAGGCTCACAGCCAAAACTCGTTAGATGTACTTCGTTTATTTACAATGACCAGATTAAGTTACTAGAATACAGAATTTGGGGCTCATGGAATAGTTTTTGGCTCCACTCTTAGAGAAATGTCATGTGCAAGTTCTAAATCATTCACTCCAAGCCAAGTATGGCTCAATCTGATCTTTTCATGCATTCGGATAGACTTCAGTTCATATGTATATGCCGGATCCTTTGGATTTATGTGCATGTGGTTTGTTTGTTCTTTAATCGCTTTGATTAGATATCATTTGATCGACTCCATTGACTTTCTTTTTGGTACATAGAAATAGTCGAGCAAATTGATTATCTCCAATCAACAATAACTTAATTACTGTCCAAAATAACATGCCAATTGTAAAACCGAATATAAGCTAGAGCATCTCCAATGGTGTAAATTTATTGTAGTTTCGCCTGACAAATCAATGATGTAAGCAGCCTGCACCATTGGAGTAAATTTCAGGCTTGTAGTTTGGCAGGCCACGTTGCTCCCTCAAGCTACGTTTCTTGACAATTTAGAAGAAAAAAATAACAAAGAAATCATGAAAAATTGCTTTACTTCCAAAGTAAATGAAAAATAATTTATCTAAAAAAAATTGGGTTACACTATAACTACATTGGTTGTAGTTTACCATTGTAGGAAATTATCACTTGTAGTTTGACAAATTAGTTTAAAATCTCCTTCTCCTACATGGCATATTGAAACTACAAGGTTTGTAGTTTGCCATTAAAGTTGCTCTAAGCTACTTATAAACAAACGAGTCCGTACAAGATGAATGCTAAATTGCTAAGCATGGTGGATGATTTCATGCAATTCGTTGGGTTATATGATAATCAACAAGGTACGTGTTCTATACTCAACTCTAGCTATCATGCACACCTTTTTTTTAATCGCAATAGTTTTTAACTACCGTGCCGTATTTTATAGGCCGAAATTAAATTACACAGTGCATGAATATATACTTCTATATGTTTACTCATTGTCGTAGCTTAGGTAATTTAAATGAAGTTAACATACGCGTATCAGTATTTTCGTCGTTAAACCATTGACTTAACAAAAGGATAGCATAGAAGTCAAATAATCCATTTCTTTCCTTTCTTCCGGGTTGGATACCCATATATTTCTAAATTTCGTCTATTTTGAAGTGAGTATACGAGTATATATAGTGATCTTTGGACCAAATGAAGACCTTTTGTGTAGTGCTTTTACAACAAGTCAACAATTAATTTGGTTAAAAAATAACTCCTAACATGGCTACGCAAAGCAGCAATACAAATTAAACCCACGATTTTTTTTTTTTAGGTAGGAGATAAGGTTAGTAGCTCGTTACATATAAGATGCATCGTTATCCAATAACCACGAATTCAAATGAATTCCGAATTATGTAACACTTGTACGTTATTGACCTTGTGATCATGCATCGTAATATCATATGATACCTATCTAGAAAATAGACTAGATTTTGATGCACGTACAAGTCAAAATTTCCGCCCATACCATAGTTTATCGAATTAATGAAACGTGAATTGATTGTCTCAAATAATTTCTTGGTTGACAATCCACTGTCAATTCTCTATATATATTTCGACTATGATATAATTCATATTAACATATGATGGACAAAGACATAGGAAGGTTTGATGTAAGTTTACAATATTTGCTTACGAACCGGTCCGACCGCGCTGACCTCAAAGCGTGTTTAATTTTAAACGAAGACCGGAGTAAACTATGTTAGCCGCCTCATCTAATTAAGTCAACGAATAAGTCTTTGCTCACTTCGCTTGTTCATCTTGGAGAATTTTGGTTTGGACTTGCTCAAATTTGAAGGTTGTCTACGTGCGGTTAGGGATAATGTAATACATAAATCGCCAAATTTATCGTACGATAAAAATACTATGAGTATTATTTAATTTTTGATTAAAAATGGCGAAAATGGTTTATGAACCCCATATGTTTGCCTCTACGTGAAATCAAGCATATCCTCAATTTATCGCGAGATATTCTATATTTTTTCAATATCTCACCTACAAAATTAGTATTTGACAATGCGTATTTGGTTATAACTCGTGTATCCGATCCCCGACGTCACGTACACTTGGAAGTTGGGATTTGAAGTGTTGAGAGACTACCAAAATAAGTTAAGATGTTGATTTTCCAAGTTGTTTGCTCGATTAATGAAACATAATTGTGTTCCACTTGGATTAGCCAGTAAGTTAAACGTATCAATTGCATCTTTGCATGCGTTTTGCGTAACGTTGTATGGGGCCTCCTTTTACGTTAACTTCTGTTTTTATATGGCAATAGGCATAGTTGGTCAAACTGCTAAAGCGAAAGAGAAATTCAAAAGGCTAAAATTGATAACTATGATAATTGATAAAGACCAAAGGATACCAAAATTATTGGTTATCATAGTCTTATCAATTTGATTGAAATTTAATTGCATTATAGGTAAGTATAGGGTGATAAATAAATTATTGGAAATTGATAGCTTTACTACTTAAATTGAATTCGACGACGTTAGTATATCAACGACTTTGCAATGGTTCCTCGTTTATAGAGTTTATGAAACATGTCCAACGTTTAATAGATATTTAAAGCTCTTCGTGATCACATAATAATTAGATACTCGGATACAATGTTAGTACTTAGAACCTCCTGCTTGGTAACTCTAAGATATACAAGGATGGATTAAATACGGGATACTTAAGTCATTTTTAAACGAATTAATTTTCATCTGGATTCAGTATCTTACTTAAATAATTGAAATTGAAAAATCCAAACAAAAAGGCCTAAGATTCTAAAAGAAAAGTTCTTTTTAAGAAAAAGAGGTATGCCGTATGCATGCTTTAACTTTTTTGTGCTAAGTTGCTTTAATTTTAGTGAAGATAATGACTTTGATGAAACTTAGGAAGCAAGTGGCCCATTTTGCAGGAGCATGGACCGGGCCGGATCGTGGTCCGCCATCTATGAATCTCATAGCCCACGGGTACATGGACCAAGACATTTTACCTGCATGTCTGATCATTTTTGTTTCTATTCTATTTGGAATTTCTTAAAAAAATCTCTCGCAAGAAAGTGCCGACTTTTTTTGACACACATGAGAGAAATTTCTTGCTAGCATAATGCTCAGGCAGATTCAGAGGATTGTACTGTTTATATTCCCTTCGTTTTTGTGAGGATCGAGGTGAAATTAGTGTTAGAAAATCAATTTGTCTGAGGATTGTCAATAGTAAGAATGGTCATATTTCCGATACTGCTTCTAGGTACAATAAAAACAACAAAAAAAAACTCTCTTAATTTCGCGTAGACCAATCATATGATTTGTATTTTTCTCACATATTCAAGCGTAATTGTTGTCTTGTGACTCTTGTCCTATACATTTAATCAGAGCTTAAACAAATTTGGGCAACCTTACGGGCTTTTGGGAAGAAAAAAAAAAAAGTTCATGGAGTAACGGGAGCACATTATATGGTCCAAATTGGATAAGAAGTAAATAGGTCCAATTGTATTGGGCCTGAACATACGGGCCAGCCGAAACTTCAGTCCAACAAAGTGGAGAAATACTCCATTCGATTCAAAGAGATTTTTCTATTTCTTTTTGCTGTTTTGTGTTGTCATGTAAGTGATTAATTTTAGACCAAATGAAAAACTCGTTTGTCTTAAAACAAAGTAGAGCTGGTAGACTGTAATAAAGAATGTAATATTTACTAATTTTTACAGTAAGTGAACGATTCATTTGGTCTAAAAATAGACCCAAACATGGCACCTCAAAACTACAAAATGAAAAAGGAAAATATATTTGAATCGGATGGAGTATAAAGGAAGCCAGGTGAACATTTCACCTCTGTTTTTCCATCCTGCTCCTTGACTCCTTGAGCAAAGAAACAAGGGAAAGTTAGTTGGAAGTTGTGTGACTATGTTTGACTATTCTAACTGTCGAGAAGAATTTAAAGAGCAAAGATGTAGGTGAAGCTGTGCATTCTCAACTTTCTACAAGAATATCTAATTGGTTACGTCGTTACGCGAATTCAAGTGGTAAACCTATCGATTTTAATTACAAGGTCGAGGTCCTATTGTTGAAACTTGAGAATTACGTGTTTTGTCGGTGTTTAGCTCTGCACCACTATGAGGGCTAATTAGTTAATTGACTCAACAACAACAACAACAAAAACAAACTACTAGGTATCAATCAACTAGAAAATTTGTGATAGACTGCAATGAACAATCAATCTAAAATGAGGGAATTAAAGAAAATAGTACTCGGTAATTATAAATGGCTTTGTCCTTAGATTAATATACATTGCAACATATTTATACAAAATAAACTCGACAATGCATGGTACAACCACGAAATAGAAGACGAAACATTTTTATTACATATGCTTACAAACTTTTGGGCAATGGTAAACAAATTAAAAACATACAATTTATGTAATATTCACCATATATGAACAATTAACAATGATTTGCTGAGCTTCAAATATATGCATACCGACGCATTAAACCAACCTTAGGAACTTTTAGTGTGCAACACTGAACCATCATTTCCTGCCAACAACCTATACTTATCCTTTCTTGTATAGTTGGTGCATTGAAAGCCCAATGTGGCAGCCAATAGCCATTGAACAAAGTTAGCTACTTCATGTGGACTTTTACCTCGTGAACAAGTAGCTTCACTAGGAAGTTGGTCCAAAAATGTTACCTCATAACTTGTTCTAGGATTCATGAAGAAGCAAAACAAATCCAAACCCTTCCACCCTCGAGCCGTGGTTGCGTGAAAAAACCCGGCCTTGTAATTTAAGGCTACAGGTACGATTTGATCAGTTAGCTCAGCGAATAAACCACTGAACCTTAACAAGAAAGGTTCGCGACAAGTTGTCCCCTCGGGACACATTGCCAAGTCGCCTTTG
The DNA here is from genome assembly GCA_963680865.1 of Spergularia marina. Lineage (NCBI taxonomy): Eukaryota > Viridiplantae > Streptophyta > Magnoliopsida > Caryophyllales > Caryophyllaceae > Spergularia > Spergularia marina. Next base: position 25,156,543 of record OY804554.1, on the reverse strand, counting down.
CTTAACATCTTTTTTATCATATCTGCATCGTCCTGTCGATCCCTAGTAAGACGTATGGTTGGTATGGGTGCGAAAATCTCAGTGACTCGTGACAGCGAGTAAGTAAGAGCTGGGATCTTTCTACCCAAGACACGAGATAATATGACGGGGTCCATCAATGCGCGATGGTTGCACACAAAAAGGACGCCTTTATTTGAAGAGGAAGGTGGCGGAGGTGGCTTTCCCTTGACTATGATTGAAAGACCATATATGCCCTTAACATATGGGGTGGCACATAATGGTAGGACTAACACCATTATCATACGTATTATTCCTATTATCACACCTAGTGGAAGGTACAATAAAATTAAGACGGATGTGGCCGGTTTTGGGTGTTTGACAAGGCGGCCGTCGTGGAAAATCACCGGAAGTGGCTGCTTGATGTTTTGGTTGTCTTCCATATGCTTAAGCTTGGTTGTAAATGGTGGACAACATTGTTCCTGAAATAATATCATTAAATTAAATGCAACATTATTATTACACATCCATTTCATAATAATGAAAATAATTATAGGCTGATCAAAATACATGTACATCATTTCTACGCCTAGTGAGTAGTGACTAAGATTGCGATATATTAACCGTATTATTCCACTTTAATTAGAAATTTTCTCACAAATTAAAATAATACGGGAACAACACAGTAAATCGAAAAGAGTACTATACATCTACTACCCTTAAACATAAGTTACCTTGCAAAGTGACATAAATGAGTTGCTTCCACTTGACACTCCCATCCCTAGGGAAGGCCTTTCATCGAAACCAAAAAACTTAACAACCCGATCCGAACCCAAACCGACATTTTTAACCAAACCCGTGGCGAACCCAAACCTATTAACTTCCAATTCACTACCAATAACCTCATCAACCCTCAAATGTTCCTTAACAAACCTCTCAACCATGACCCTAGGTGTTCTAGTCACAACAACTTTCTTCTCATATTGACTAAACACTCTCCATGCATCCATATTAACCTCGTCCATATAAAACTTGGGTAACACGGCCCGACCCACATACTCGATATCGGATACCCGAAGCCCCACAACGGCTATAAATACGGTAAGTCTCAATGCGGCATCGTCCATACCTAACATTTTAAGGATCCGGATCAAGGGCCAGAAAATGAGAAGTAAGGCGAACCGGATTGGACCCGAAGCCTCGAACGCGACGAGCATGAAGTACGAAAACGGGTCAGGATCCGAAACTAACGTACCTTCTAGCTCCGACACTACTGACTCCATTGTATGTATGTAGCTTAGGTTGTACGTTTGTTTTTAATTTGGTTAGGCTAATTTTTTCAGTTGATAAGAAATGGAAAAACCATGCATATGTGATATGTAGGCAACTTTTTAGATGTTTGGAAGAGAATGACGTTAGTAGTTATATATATACACATAATACATGATATAAATACACAACTACTTATTGCTTAGTTAGCATCCTACCAAAACAAGGAAAACCAATATTTTACCAACATTTTATTATTACTAATTACTAATTAATAATGAGAGTACACATAAGACGTGTATGCACCAAAAATCATAAATAAAGACCATTTTGTAGGGTGTGTCGGAGTGTTTGAAGTTTTAGGAGAAGTTTTGTAACTGTACGGGCTTTTGAAAGTTTACTCTAGAATACGATGTAGTAGCGATGTGTTTTGTAGTAAGAAAACACGAAAATGATGCTTTTTGTAGTACTTTTGAGTTTTGAGTTGGTATTTAAGATCATTTCGTGATAGTTTTATCTAAACTTCGTCCTATATTATAAGTACGTCCAATTCAAAGAGATTTTCTTATTTTCTTTTGCAGTTTTGAGTTGGCATGTTAGAGACTATTTTTTAGAACAAATGAAACCCTCGTTTGCCTTAAAATCAAGTAGACTTGGTATATTACAATGTAGAATGAAATATTTACTACCTTTTGCAGCAAGTGAACTATTCATTTGGTGTAAAAATAGCTTCCAACATGACACCTCAAAACTGAAAAAGAAAACAGGAAAATTTCTTTGAATTGTAGTATTTATTACTATAACTTATTGGTTCAGAAATATCTGCAAAATGCTTGCATGTATTATCCCATTTAAGCAACGAAAAAGAACAACAACATTGCTATTTGCTCATTTGGGGCCATATATATGGAGTACGTCTTAAGAAATAATTTCAAGCTTAATAAAATTTAGGGTTTTTGTTTCTTAGTAAGAGTCTTACGTTGGAGGGTGTGACCGTACGATAAGTACATGGAGAAAAAAATTAGAGTAGTGAAGTTCACGACTTCCTTAGCATAGATTTTCAAGCACGCTTTACTTATTTCACAACTGTGTGGCTATGTTTTCTTCTTAATTTGGGTATCTTCTATCTCTTAATATTGTCATTTTTCCAGGGTAGATTAATTTGAGGAAGTTAATGACAATAATCAAAACAGTACTCAGAAAAAGCATGTATATTTCGTTCTTTTGAGTTAATAATGTATGTGTAATTGAAATCCAGAGAGAGAGTGAATCCCTGAGTAAATTCTATTAAAAGCAATTGTGACACTTAGGTAGTAGGTACTTTAATAAGTGGTGCATGGAGCGTTGCGTAGTACACTAGTGCGTATATAATTGGTGTGATAAATTGGTTCTATTGACTTTGAAATTTGAATTGGAAGCACGTCGATGTCGCTGGGAAATTGGAACAGATGACAAATAATGGAATTCAATGACATTACAAAGTAGTACTACTCCCTCGTTCTTAAAATATATGATTTTCTCATTTTTCGAGGTGAAACATTTTAACGACGAAGCTAAAATTTATAAAACCATAATATTATACTCCTTATATGAAACCTTATTTCGAATCGAATCTAACGAGTATAACTTTGTCCATATAAATCCTTTTACTTTTTCTGTTACATCGAAAATCAATGTCCCAATTCGAAAACCAAAAACGTCATACTCCGTATAATTTAAGGAGGGAGTACTATCTAAGAGGAGGCGTAATGGACCCTCTGGGATCGTGGTCCAATGGTAACATTATTAGGATAAAAGGGTTTGCCAAATAGTCTCAGAGGTCAAGTGGTCGAGTACTGCTCGAAGCAATCCCCCTTTTCCCTTGCTTTCGCCAATAATGTGTGGAACGTAACTATTGGATCCTTGATCTCGCGACTAATGGTTAGAAGAAAGTTAACCTGTTAGAGAGAGTCCGGGGTTCAAATCATCATAGCCCGACCCTGGCTTATTAACTAATCATCATACCGAAATAATTATCTTACGACTAGACTAGTACTATATAATTAAATTAACTAAAATTTTAGGTTTTGAGCTTTTTTTTTTCAATTGGAAATTTAATTCCAATGCATAAATACATGATATACCAATAAGGATTATTAACTAATTACTTTTGATGCATGTGTTGTAGAACAATTAAACTCAACAATAAATTAGTATGAAACGGTGGTCGATTTTCCTAGACAATTAATTTAATTTGCTTGACAAGACAAAGTTGGTGAATGTCATTAAGAAGCAAAATCTGCATGCCACTTGTGTTACACAAGTTGAGTCATAGGATTACTTATGATTGCAATTAAAATCGGTACTTAAAATAAGTTGCGGAGTATCCAAAGAGCTATTAATGAATTAGCGGCTCACTTATTTAAATATCGCCGCTTTAACAGTTTTCAGCTAGGCCGTCTAATTCTAATGTACTACTCCATGTCAATTTCAAAATCGTTGCGTCTTTATCATATCATAATACTTGATTAAGAAATAAACAAAGTCGATATTTTTGTCTGTTTGCGGTTTTTATTTGCTTGATAAATAAGCCGGAAAATAAACTTCACTAATCAAATAAAAAAGGAGGACTCGTAATTGAAACATGAAGTAGTAGCTACTCGAGCCTCTTGTTTTCAATAAATCATTTTTCGTTTTCAAAAATAGTGAAACTATAAAATCCAAAAATGATGCTAACCAATGTTCTTGGGAATAGTTTTCACTTCCCCAAGCAAATGGAGTAGAATCATAGTAGCAAGTATTTTTTTTTCCCTCAAAAAAAAAAAAACTATTTTTTTTTTCCTTAAATCGGATTTGTTATTTTTGTACTAAAATTACGAAAAGTCCCCAAAAAACCAACTAGGGGACATCTAGATTTGTTTTTCTCTCAACTCAATATGCTCATCATGGTCTATGATTCGTAATCTAATATTCTAGTCTACTTTATTTTTTACAATATTTTTTAGGTTAAAACGAGAACGAGTAAGGATCTATTCACCCACATCAACTTCCGGGCATAACTTAGAACAACAAGCAATTTCAGATGATGCATGATGAAGTTGAGTGTGTGTGTTTGTTGCCAAAGAGTGTGCAGATCAGAGATTCGTGCAAATTTTTATCTAGAAGAAAATCTAGAAGTTTAGATTGGTTTTCCAATGGTAGTAGTGAATTTTATGAAATGATTTGAAATAATTTCCTTTGCGTGGGCTTTGCCTTTGGTGGGAAGGTTTAGGAAGGTTATGATTGGGCCATAGAGTAAGACAACCCTGAACGACCCACTCTGTAGACTGGATTTAGAAGTGTCATATGGATGAAAATCTTCATAAAGTACACTATAAGTTGCAAGTTGTACAGTAGAATAGTTCAGTCGGTTGGTTTAACTGATAAAGTTTGAGAACAATATTCATAATTGTTTTTTCGTTTGAATGTAACTACATTATGGTCAGCTTACTAAAAAAAAATAAAGGAGATGATTATGGAAGTGTAGCCTATTATGCGTGGTTCTAGTTTGAATCTTCATCCTTAATTACATCTATGATTGGCCAAAGCTATTTTTATGAAAACTCGAGTTTTGGGTTAGAGTAATGCTTTGGTGAGACCTCTTCATTAAATGAGATTACTTAGCGCGTTATTTTTGAAATATTAGCACAATGACTTTTCAAAAATACCCTACTTCAAAAGTAACTAGTTTGCATGCCCGTGTCATGCCCGCGCTATATATTTATATTGTTTATACTTACTCTATAAGAAAAATGTTGGCTTATCTTTGTTCTAATAAATTACCATAATGATTATATTCCATAAATTAGTTATACTATACTACGGCTTATCTTTGTTCAAATAAATTACCTTAATAATTATTTTTCATAAATTAGCTATATTATACTACTCTATGGTAATTTATTACTAGATCTTAACCGATAATTATATTTAATGCTATTTTTATGTTCTATCCAATTAATAAATGTCAAGTGTCGAAAGAATTGGTTTCAGATTTTAATATATAGTATTAGATAGTATTAGATAGTATTAGATAGATATAATGATCTCTTAAACCTAATATTTAAATGGTTTCATACGACGAGGCGGCCTCGATCACAATGAAATTTGTGTCTGGGGTAACACCTCATCAATTGATCATGGTTCGAATTTCATATACATGTTAACACGCGGCCATTGTAAAATGATATTGCCAAGATAGCGGGTTATAATTAAGTCTCGGAATCATTTTAATTTGTCAAATTATAAAACAAATGGAGAAAGATAGTCTTGTACAGAGGATGATCGAGCTTTCGTGGTGTATTCATGGTCACAGCTACTTCACCGATACAGAAATTAACATCTAAAGTTTTGCAACATTTCTTAATTCGATTAGAACGTGTTCCCGTTATTGTTCACCAAACTTTGAGAGAAAATTATCATAGGAGTGCGCAAAGCTCGTAAATACTACTTTTTAGTTTACGAAAGTGTGAGATCACTACCTTATATATTATCATAGAAAATCAATGACTGTCAATTTGAATTTTAAAACATATATACACTAGATATTTGCATTTTTATGGGTACATTTAGTTGAATTTATGTCCTATTTTCCAATTAAATATCATATGTTTATATCTAATTCAACCTGATCGGGCTAAAGAGCATATTACATGGCAGTGGGAGACGTAAGACGTTGCATAGTACTTCCATATCAAATTATCAAGTAGTTGATTTGATCGCATGCAGACAACTATTTTTAAGTATCAGATTACCTGCCGAAATTCTTTCGTAATTCTCGTTCCACAAGCTAACTAGCTAGTTTCAATTGTGCATGCATGAATGGGACAAGACATGGAGAACATAGTCACATATGCAAGATCTTTTATCTAGAAGCTTCACTTTTTGAAAATAAAATCTCACTTTTATTTCTTAACTAACCATCAGCATCTTCTTCATTCCGGCATCGATCACCATTCTTATAACCGTTGATATATATAAAATACATTGACATCATATATATGGGAAAATGATTACGAAATTGATACTCCCTCCATTTCATTAGGTTCTTTGCATTTGGTTTGAATTTCTCTCACATATTCAAACCAAATGCAAAGAACCTAATAAAATGGAGGGAGTACAATTGCTCAAGGGTGCTTTGAAGATAGATTATACTACTCCCTATGTAAATAAAGAGTCCCTTCAAAGTGCACGTTTTTGGTTTAATATACTAATATACTCGTACTGTTTTAGATGACATGTTTAAAACTATGTTTTTAGGTGTCATTTTATATATTATTTGTGAAACTGATTTATCACTTACACAGTTACTCGGGGTATGTTGTGTAGTTTTATTCAATTCGGATCAGTTGAATTATTCTAACATCTGTTGTATTTGTCTATATGAGGTGTAACGTTTCTCATTATTTATAGTACCCTAGTTTTAGTAAGAAAAACATGAAGAACCAAAACAAATCAAAACAGAGACAACATTAACCAATGAAATATATTATTTTTCTTTATGAAACATTATTGGTTTTAATTAAGACTGAATGAACTAATTGACGAAGAATTCTATATACACTACTATTATTACTACAACATTCAATAATTATTTTTCCACAATTACATTAAACTCTATTAAAAAAATACAAATAATTAATAAAACCAAATGAAAATTCTAGTGAAGATGAAGCAAAAAATAATTGCCTTTATCTCTCAGTACGTAGGCAACAAATTTGATGAATTTTTGTATTAGCTTTTTTTGAATGAAGAGCTTAAAATCAAAGTTTTGGCCACCTTCTTCACGTAACCCATCCACGAACTCTTTGCATACGACACTACCGTTCCATCATTTCCAGCCAACAACCTGTACTTATCTTTCCTTGTAAAGTTGGTGCATTCAAAACCCAACGTAGCAGCCAATAATCGTTGAACATAATTCGCCACGTCATGCGGGCTTTGACCCGCCGAGCAAGTAGCCTCGGCAGGTAGTTGGTTTAAGAATGTGACCTCGTAAATTGGCCTAGGGTTCATGAAGAAGAAAAATGGATCCAAACCCTTCCACCCACGAGCCGTGGTTGCATGGAAAAACCCGACTCTGTAGTTCATAGCTACAGGCACAATTCTATCAGTTAACTCAGCAAATAAGGCACTGAACCTTAACAAGAAAGGTTCACGACATGTAGTTCCCTCGGGACAGACGACCAAATCACCTTGTCGTAACTCCTTTTTAATTTTTTCCGCGTCCACGTGGCGATCACGGGTTAGTGGAATAGTTGGGATTGGTGATAATATTTCGGAAACCCTAGAGATAGAGTATGTGACAGCAGGAATTCTTCTTCCTAGGGTGTAGGATAATATAACAGGATCCATGAGAGTACGATGAGTGCATACAAAGAGAACTCCGCCATTTGAGGTGGCCGAAGGTGGTGGTGGTGGCTTTCCCTTGACGACTACTCGGCCACCAAACACAGCGGTCACGTAGGGGATGGCCCATAATGGCAAAAGTACGCCAATTGACATGCGGATAATTGCTAGAGCCACGCCAATTGGGATCCACAAGAGGATTAGTAGGGCGATTAGTGGCGTCGGCCGCTTAACTAGGCGGCCATCGTGGAAGATCACCGGAAGTGGACGGATGATGTCGCGGTGGTCATTGAGATAGTTGATTGTTTTGGTGGCGTATGGTGGACTGCATTTTTCCTACAAGGAAAATATTCATGCAATTACGTATGTTAGTTCAAATAACAATGCGCATTATTTTCTAACGTTCAAAGTTACGGCACTTTCACTCCATCTTATCTTACTACAGCATTCCAAATTTAGGACATAATACAAAAGAAAAGTGGGTTTCAATCTTCTTTATAAATATAATAAAAACCATATGCTAAAATAGTGATGATATGTGATTAAGGCTAACTAACAAAAGCATAACAAGATTGTATATTACGATCAAACTCTATAGAGTGAGAGAATGAAGGAAATCAATGTTAATTACTGACCTTGCAAAGTGACAAGAATGAGTTAGGACTAACACTAGCATTAGACATTCCCAAACCTAAAGAAGGCTTCTCGTCACCAAATAACTTAGCAACCCGATCTGAAATAGACCCGACATTTTTAAGCAAACCCGTTGCAACCCCAAATCGGTTCACAACCAACTCACTCCCAATAACCTCATCAGCCCTCAAATGTCCCTTAACAAATCTCTCCACCATGAGCCTAGGAGTTTTAGTCACCACAACTCTTTTATCATATTGACTAAAAACCTTCCATGCATCCATATCAATCGTGTCCATATAAAACTTGGGTAACACAGCCCTAGCTACGGACTCAATCACAGATATCCGTAGCCCTGCCACAGCAATAAAAATAGTCAGCTTTAGCCCGACTTCTTCCATACCAAACAAGTCTAGCAAGCGGATTATTGGCCAAAACACAAGAAGCAATGTGAAACGTATAAGACCCGATGCTTCGAATGCAATAAGCATGAAGTACGAAAATGGATCCGCATCCTTCAGCAGAGTTCCCTCAAACTCTGCCACTACTGACTCCATTGATGCTCCTCTCATTTCAATTTCCAAGCTTTAATTTTTTACACTAATAACTTGTATTAGAAGCCAGGATTTTTTATTTTGGAAGACAATGTAAGGTAATTATCAACGATCCAATTGTTAAATTGAGATTTAAAGGGTTGATAAAAGTGCGTGTGAATGATTTGAAAAAATGTTCTATGAAAAAGAGTGGCAGTTTATCAGTTTACACCAACCTTGGGTTATTTTTCTCTGCATGGTACGTCGTTGCCCTGCTGCTTTTTATATATAGAGAGTTTTCCAACATGAAATAATTTTTTTCCTGACCTGTTTTCTTAGGTAAGATTTTAGTGACCAAATCAATAAGGAAAAGAGAGTAAACCACGCTAAGATACAAGATCTTGATTACTTAACTTCAACAACCATAGTTTAATTCTAATTAAATTGATTCATACCATTACTTTGAGTCCACGTTGGCGGTCCGGCCAAGTATGCAATTTTGAGGTTATCTATATTCTATACTACTAAGTATGTAGGTCACTAACCTACAAAATAAAGGATTATACCATGTTAATTGTGACTATAATATATGTTCTCCACGTATATATAATGATTGGGAAGGTACGTACGTATACCTTAATATTGCTTTGTGATGTTGATGGCAAAGCAACTATATAGTATCTCTTCAAATACAACTATACAAGACATTTCACATTATTAATACATTATTGACTAGTATCTCTTCCCAAGTTCCTATGTATTTAATCATATCACTTAATCGGATTTCTCTTAAAATTAGCATGGATTTGAATTCGTCTCACGTATTCGTTTGTACCTATAGCTATTGTATGCGAAAATATAATAAAGCGTGCACTACATACATTTCGATGGGTATGTTACATTTTCTTAAGATTCACTCTTCTAAACTTGTGACTTATCAAAAACATGCAAAAACAAAAAATTGTGACTTCACAAAAGCATAGGTGTCGTTTGGATACCCTCAAAATGTATAGGAATTTTATTTTCCTAGTAATTGTATTATCATAAGTTGTTTGTTACCATAAAGTGTGGGAACTAGAAATTCCCAGACATATCCAATTCATCCAAAGTGTATGAATTTAATTACCTTGGGGGGCTAGGTAAGTAGAAGTTCCCATGGGAATTGAATTCCCTTGTTCATAAAAACAAATTGCTCCAATTCTCATACTTTCTTAATTCTTAGGATTTGCAGGTTCATGAAAATTTCGACTTCACGAGGGTATCCAAACGACACCATATACAGTGAAAGGTTATTATCTCACAATTAATATGTTCATGACACGCCAATTTTTGCACCAAAACATCAAGTAAAGTTGGTCCGAAATTTTCCCACACATAATATACGGTACATAAGTCGAGGGGTCCATAAGCATAATCTCATTTAAGCAATCCAATTGGTTAATTTTCTATTCTATCTACTTTGCACCAAATGGAAATCAAGGGGAAAACTTTTGCTTAAATGGCACGCAAAAGTTGGGTGGAAAACCGAATATATATGTTGGTCTCTAGATTAAACGAAAACGACTTAAGATCTCCTCTTATCTTCTCTTAATTTTCTCTTAACTTATTTAATTTGTAAACAATGTCTAGATAGGTTTAAAGGTTTCGAATTTTTCGTTTAATGTAGTTAATTACTTGCAATTTTGCAAATGCATAACCAGTTTAATTAGATACCTAGAATTTTAAAAGGTAGAGTTAGGGTGACGCTAAGTCGATAATATATAGCAACTGGTGTATGTCACAGTTACCAAACAAATTCAACCAAACAAGTTAATCTAGTATACTTCCTCCTTTCACTTAGATACTTAGTGTTTGATTTGAATGTTGTTTACATATTCAAACAAAATATTAAAGAGCTCTTCAAAGAGAAGGGCAGGAAGCCGGGAATACTTTAAATCCTTCAATGACTTACTAGACACAACCTTGGAGATCAGAGTGATGATTAACTCTAGCTTGGGGTAAATCAATCATATCAATGTGTTATGTCTGCCGCAATTTTTGGCTAATCTTATCACGAATCAAGAAAATATAAGAAAGATCGTTGAAATTCAAAAGCTAAATCAAAATGACAGAACACTAATAATCAATTCACTTAATTGTTTCGTGATTAGGTACGTACCGTTGGGAATTTTCGTACATGCATGAAGCCAAAATAACGTTACAGCCTACGACAAGTTTCTCCATGCCGTGCTTTTATTCAACAATTTTCGACCAATCTTCTTGATCATTGACTTTTGTAAGAGGGATTTTTGTAAAACTGTAACTCGATCAATTTTTACATATAAAATTCATAAGTCAAATGGTTGAATGAAAAAAGTTTTGTTGACTTATATTTTCTCCGCTATGTTGATCAGAGGTACCACACTCGACGATATAGTTTGGTCAATAAGTTAGTCATTCTATCGCGGAACTATATCAAAGTATGAAACCGTCTCTGAGTCTCACGCAAATCACAAGTTCAACTCTAAGTTTTCATTTGCCACGACTCGTGAATGGAATCTCCGGTAATACATTTTAGCAATTATGTACTCCGCTCCATTTCACTCAATTGTTTACATTGGATTTTGGGTTCCCATTACAAATCTCGGTCTAACGTAAACAATTGAATGAAATGAAGGGAGTACATTTTGAGTTGTTGGGCTCAAACGAATTCCGGCAATGCTTATTTTGGGCTTTGAGTCATACTCCCACACTCGAGCTATGGTTTGACGGGCTTATTTTTCAGTGAAGTTGAGTCCATGAAAGATTTATGTCTGGGCCAAACCCTCTTATAGGATTTGGTTTGATGGGCCTATCTTTCAATAAGTATCTTTTGAGTTGTTGGGCTCAATCGCGCCTTTTTATTACTTCTCACAAATTGGTTGTTATAGCCTATGAGCCTATTACGCTTGGTTGTCCGTAATCGCAACAGGCAACTAAAAATGAACATAACAGCGTCTTTGGTCGACTAGGAAGGAACGGGCGGGAAAAAAAACGCATTGTTTGGGCTTGCTTGGTATTGTTTTATGTTTTTATTTTAAATCAAAGTCCGGTTTTTGAAAACCAGAAAAAGTGGTTTTCAGTTGTCGGTTTTAATTTTCCATATGACTAATATGGTACCAAACAATTTAAAGTTAATTTTGTAACTTATTTAACTAATTTGTTATGCAAATAAACAAAAAATTGAAAACGGCAGTGATACCGAACGGGGCCTTACTGATTTATAACACATAAATAACCAAGTAGTAGTTTGGATATCAGTCGGTCTAAATGTTGTATACTTGGTTTGTATGCTTATATCCCCGCCCTACAACATTAATTGCCCCTATATAATAAGAAAAAAACGTGGCATTTCTTTTGCTTAACGAGTCGACTTCAAGCCAAGTTCTAACGATAAACAAACCCAAGTTGAACAAGGCCCATGGTTGATACGTGGGCTCAAGTATTAAGCCATGATCGGCTCATTAAACCATTCGGGCTCGTTCCGTTGCCTCTGGTAAAATGCATCCCAACATTGTGGGTCGAACCAAGTTGAAGAGGCATAGAGCGTATATACACTAAAAACAGGGGACAATTATGTTGATTCTGAATGAAGTTTAGTAGTACTCCGTACTATGATTAGTTTAATTTTGGACCTCGTAAAAAGAGATTGATGAAGACGATGTAGCGTCATTCATCCGAAAATGCCACCAAGCTTCCAGGAACTTCAACAAGAATTTATTCTATAATATCTACTGATTCCCCCTTCAAATATAAAATAAAATTGGTTTGAGCTGACAAAATACAGACTTGTTAAAATATACTTCCACTCCAGTGAATGAATGTGATGTCGTTGAGAAGTAGGTACTTGTTCAATGGCTTAGCAGTTAGCACTCTCTTATAATTTTATACCTTTAAATTTTCGTGTTATGGTTATTGTGACGTATAAGCGTTGCTTTATCTTCACTATCTTAGCTAATCGCTTAATCATCGGAACATTTTAATCATTTTTCGTTTTTTTTTTTTTTTTTTTTTTTATGTGTTTTGTGTTTTGAAAGATGATTAAGCAAGATTTGCAAAGATAACATTACTGTTGATTTCATATTTAAGCGGAAAAAAAAAAAAAAAAAGATATGGCCTACTACTTCACTGACTGTTGTCTAATGCATTTAAGAGCACAGGGAGTGGTCGATTACCAGCCCATAAAATATCGTATTGCAACGTAAACTCAAGCATAATAAGCTAAAGATCTCGAAACAGCAATTAAACAAATTGTACCACTCTAACTAATTTTAAAACCAAATTATTATTAGATTGAGCCGTTAACTTGAATGTTAATTAGTGATATTTCTAAAAAGTTGGATTTTACTCGTATATAGTGGGGGTTATGTGGAAACTAAACAGTAGTCGAGGGCCAACACGTATACTAGTGTGGTGGTTCCCATCAGCTAAACAATAGGGTCACGGCCTCACGCATTCAACTTTTATTACTTTCACACTATTCTTAACTCTCGCCATTAGGAAAAAAAATTGTGAATACTGAAATTTTGATGCTTTAATTCGAATCTATATTACTAGTGCAAATAATCTACCGTATTCATTAATTACCGTGATAAAAAAAAAATCGCGCAATGTAATGTAAGTGTGTAACCCTAATGGTGAAATGGCGAGGGGAAATCTTCTCTTTTTAGAAGATGCTCGTGTAAGGCCGTGCATGCGGTCCCAATATTGCTTTAGAGCAAGTCACGTGATTAAGATCAAAGCACTTTCATATGTCAGCATAATAATCTTCTTATCCGTAGTATAACATTATTAAATACTCTATATCTATACTCCCACATTAACTCGGATGCAGAGCACGTTCATATATCCAATGGCTAAGCCTTGGCCTTGTGGAAATGGAGTAATGTCTTGTTAAAACAAAGAATCTTGGAAGCACGATCACATATTCTTCTTCACTCTTTACATTCACCTTTCATATCGAGCAAGGATGATATTACGGTGTTTCTTCGTTCAACGGGGTATCGATTTAATCGTAAACTAAATTTTAACCTTAGTCAGAGTCGTGAGTTGAATTATTCTTTTTTTTTTTTTGGCTATATGGTCTAATTAAGTCAAAGTTGTTGATAGGAAATTAAACGTGAGTACATATAAAATATGTAATCCGTGCCGTAACAAAAGAGTTGTACGAATAGAAATAAGATTAGTAATTGAATACTACTAGTAGCGATGAACTAATTCAAATACTTTGTGCAATTCTAACGTGGTAATTGGTAAAGTCAGAGAGTTGTCTTGCTTTGTTACTAATTTTGACTCCACTATCTACTATCTTGTTTCAGGTTTGACACTAATGTCTTTGTCCTTTATTTTTTTTTTAGGGTAGACACTAGTGTCTTTGTCAAAACAGAGCATATGCCGCGGAAATATCAATCATGATAGTGGCTCCGGCGCGACATGCGTAATTATTTTTATCCTCAGCTTCTAAACCATGATCACCAATTCATATAATATACTTTTATTTGGTTTGAATTAGCAAAATTTGTTTAATGCAGTTTCAATAGGTAACTGAACAGAATGTCGATTTGAGACGTGAGTTAGAAAAGGTCTTACTTGCAACATCCCAGCCCACCACCGTCATAGTACATAATGTAATCGATATAACGAGAAGTCCTACACTAAACCAATTCACCACTGCCTTAAATCGGGAGAAAATTGACTTTTATCGTTGAAAATTTGGCAAAGACTCTTGAAAACATGGGTAAAGTGCCCTTGATTTTTTGAATGGTGTGACAAATGTAACCAAGGTTGTTTTGACCAAATGAATAGGCTCACATATGCTTATTCCCTCGCCTATTGGATGGTGAGATGGACTATGGCTAAGCACCTACCAACGGTCACATTTGTCCCTTTGATACCATTTAAAACGGTGCACAACCATGAACTTCTGTCAAAACTTTTCTAAATTCGTAATCTCTCACGTAACTTTGATAGAGAAACGCCTTGTTAATAAGATAGATGACTGGTATTACAAAACGTTATAACGTCCTTGATTCTTTTTTTCACACTAAAATGATATTATTCACATAATTGAGGTGTATTGGTGGAAGTAAATTAAAGGTCGAGATTGAAGGTGGCAATAGTTTGGCTAGAGCTGGCGATGAGGAGGAGTAGGTGGCGGAGTCAAAGTTATACATCTCTACCAATTCATGTCAGTAAAGTATTTTTCACAAGACAATAACACAATAAGTAGCGACTACCAATTGCAAATTAGTGGACGTCGAGTGAAAGTGGCAAAAAAATGTTAGTTTGAAATCACTTAGGGGTTGAGAGTTTAACATGAAGTTTTTAACGCGAGTGTGCATGATAAGAGATTAATGTTTTTGTTCATTTGAGCATTGTTGACTCGTGTGCACTAAGCTTGTAGGTTGTAGCATGACATGAATGACATGATGAAACAGTTTACAAAATACATGCCTTATCTCATACTTCTATTAAATGCTTAATCGACTAGTCAAATTCTAGTTTTATAACTAAATCAAAAATATGTTATCTTCACAACCAAATAACGTCGGATTCCATGAAAGCAAGCCAACATGACCAGACGTCAAACATACATCTCATCATCTACTCCTCTTAATTACACGCGGTTCAGTTCAAAACACACCAAAACACGAAACCGCCGCAACTAAATCTCACAACTTCCTAATATAGCTAAAAAGGAAGAGAAATATAGAAGATTTGCCTACCAACTCAAAACTTCCCAAAATTGCACCATTTCCAAACTCACATACCCAAATCTCCAAGGACTATGGCACACACCCTAATTATAGAAAAACATTAGATTTCATCTCATCTCATTTCATCCAAACACACTTTCACTTATACTTACACTTACACACATGATGAATACATGACATACCCCCCCTCCCCTCTCACACACCTACACCAGTCCCTCTCTCCTCTCTCTTCTCTCCCCCATAAATCAGTGGGCACTTGCCTTCTTACATGACGTGAATTCAGGTTTTGCCCCCAATAGCACATTAAACTACTCTCTAAACTATTCTAATTTATTCCAAAATATCCAAAAACCTGCACCTCCTTTTTTTTTTTTTTTTTGATACTTTTCCATTTCATTTTATTTATTTTTCCCATTTATTATATTTTAATTCCAAAACATTTAGTAATTAATATTTCTTTCTTAAAATAAAACTTTCCTTATTCTCTCTCTACCTCCCAAAAATAAAACCCTAAACGAGAAAGCCCAGCCACCCCCTAGTAGTACTGTAATAACAAATCTCATTTCTCAGATTCAATCTCATCCGTCCAATTTCTCATCCAATGGTCAAAACCCTACCATTTACTCGTGCTTATCACTCTACGTATTTTTCCGGTCTTTTTCATTTTTTTCAATCTCTCTCCTCTCTCTTCTCCTTTCACAGTATACTCACTTCTTATAATCTCTCTCTCTCTCTCAACGCACAACAAACAACAACAAACATCAATGGCGAAAACCCTAATTTTAGGGATTTATCGATCTCACTAACCCTAATTTTACTCTCAACATTTCACCAACTTTTTTACAGCGTTCTCTTCACCGTGAAGTTTCCAGTCGACCCAGCTGAAAAAGTTTCAATCTTGAGCTCAAATTTTTGATCTTTTTCGGTTTTTAATCAAAGTAATTTTTTTGATTTTGGTTTTTTTTTTTTATTTTTTTTTATTTTTTATGGAATGATATCAGAAATTTATAATAATAATCATAATAATAATAATATCATGACGTCGGAAGTTGGGGTTCGATCGATCGATTATGGGGAAGAATTAGGGATTTTGTTGAAGGAGAGAGAGAGAGAAAGAGAGAGAAATTTCGAAATTTTTCGTAGTCCGTCGGCGCCGCCAACTGTCGACGGCTCACTCTCCGCCGTCGGCGGTCTTTTCTCCGGCGGCGACGGTGGTGGTGGTAAGAGGGAGATTTCCGAGGAAGAGCTTCGGTCTGATCCAGCTTACATTAATTATTACTATTCCAATGTTAATTTAAACCCTAGGTTACCCCCGCCGTTGCTGTCGAAGGAGGACTGGCGGTATGCGCAGCGGTGGAGCGGTGGCGGTGGCGGTGGCGGTGGCGGTGGAGGAGGCGGTGGGCTTGGTGGGATTGGGGATAGGAGGAAGATGGTGAATAGTAATAGTAATAATGGTAGAGGTGATGAGTTTCATGGAAATGTGAATGGTGGTAGTAATAATGTTAACAATGGTGTTGGAAATGGTCATGGAGATGGTGATCATGGTGTTGAGAAATCGCTTTTCGTGAAACCGGTCGGGTTTAATGGAGGAGAGGAGAATGGTGTGAGTGGTGGTGGTGGTGGTGGTGGTGGGCAGAGTGAGTGGAGTGGTGTTGGGTTGCCTGGTCTTGGGTTAGGGTTAGGGAGTAGGCAGAAGAGTATTGCTGAAATTATACAGGTACCCCCCCTTTTGCCCCTCGACTCCCTTTTTAAGTAGTTTGAATTGAATGTTTTATGTTAGCTTAGCTTCGATTCGATTTGTTTGTTTAATGGATTGTTTTGGGTTGAGTTGATTGATTATATTTCGTTGTTTATAGAAATCGATTTGTGTTGTTGACTTAGGGTTTAGTAAATTGGAGTTGGCTGGCAATGGTGATTGCTTTTGGTTGAGTTGATTGTTTTGTGTGGGTTGTGTTGCTGATATCTTGATGAACTTGTTTGAAAGATGGTGATGTATGTAGGTTTATGCCAAAGATTGAATCTTTGTATGATGTTTCGATGTCATTGGCAATATAGTTTTTGACTTGTTCCTTGAACTTGTTTTTATTTGCTCTGAATGGTTAATACTTGATAGCAATGGTGTGATTTATATGGGACATGTGTTATGGTTTCTTGGACTCAAAATGATGTTAGTATGATTTTTAGGCGAGATTAGTATGATTTGGACTAGGTTATTGGGAATTGTTTTTGGGACGGTTATCATCTTATATCTCATGGATTACTGATTTTCATGTGATGAAAACTTTTGATGACATTTTTGGTTGTTATGCCATTTTTTTTTTTTTTTTTCATGTTGCATCTTCTCTTTCATATGTTTGCCGCTTAAAGATTCAAGATTTCTAATTAGTTGGTGTCCGAGTTGTGTGTTTACATTGGACCTCTCGAGAAGGACTGTTCATGGAGGTTTGTTTTCTCTTAAACAGGATGATTTGAATCACTCAACCTCTATGCCAAGAATTCCTTCTCGTCCAGCTAGCCGCAATGCTTTTGATGAGAGCATTGCAACTTCAGAGGCTCAATTAGCTCCCCTGTCCTCATCAGATGGTCTACATACCAGTGGAGATGTGCAAGGCAATTCAGGAAACCACAATTCCGGTGTCTCAGCTGCTCTGAGTTATGCGTCTGCTTTAGGTGGTGCTTCCTTGTCTAGGAGCACCACTCCGGATCCTCAACTTATTGCTAGAGCCCCCAGTCCTCGGATACCGACTGCTGAAGGAAGGGTGAACTCTATGGACAAAAGAAGTGTCAATAGTCCAATTGCACTTCACGCCTCCTCAAATGGTCCAAGTGCTGCTGCAGACCTTGTGGCTGCTTTGTCTGGCATGAGCCTCTCTGTTGATCCTCATATGGACGAGGAGAGGCAGATGAGGTCCCAATTTCAGCGCGGTGACCATCAAAACCTGTTCAATCATGTTGATCATAACCATATGAAGAAAAATTCACTCCTCAATTCTGTCGACTATGTGCCTTTCCATCAGCAAGCCTTTTCTCCCAAAGGCTCGTATTCCACCGTGGGAAAAGGCAGTGTGGATCAGAACTACTTTATGAGGTCTGATGGAATAATGGATCATCACAAGCATGGTGGGCCAAACTCACCTTCGAACTTTCACAGTGTCGGTAGTCCAAGCTCAGCTATTCCTAATTACAGTTTGAGCGGGCACAACATCAATCCTGCTCTAGCTTCGATGATGGCTGGCCAACTCGGCAGTGGTGCATTGCCCCCTTTGTTCGAAAATGCTGCTGCTTCAGCTATCGGTGTAGGCGGCATGGATTCAAGAGGTTTGGGTGGTAGTCTTTCTTCACGAGCAAATTTAATGGCTGCTGCAGCGGAGTTGCAAAATTATGGCAGAGGGGGGAGTCACTCCGCAGCGAGTGGTCTTCAGGTATCCCAGTTGGATCCATTGTATCTACACTATTTATCAACAGGTGATTACGCTGCTGCTGCTCAGCTGGCAGCTCTCGGTGACCCTACCATAGATGGGGGAAACTCTTACATGGATCTGCTGGCACTTCAAAAAGCCTATTTAGGCAGTCTGCTCTCACCAAAATCTGATTCTGGTCGGCAATACCTAGGAAAATCTGCTGGAATGAATCATGGTTATTATGGCAATCCAGGTTTTGGGGTGGGCCCGGGGTATGGTGGTAATCATCTAGGAAATTCACTTCTTCCCAATTCTCCTGTTGGACCTGGTAGTCCTTTAAGGCATGAGAGGAACATGAGATTGCCATCTGGGATGAGAAACTTAGCTGCTGGCATGATGGGGAATTGGCGGTCTGAAGCTGGCTCCTTCATGGAACAAAGCTTTGGATCTTCCCTACTTGATGAATTCAAAAGCAACAAGACTCGGTGTTTCGAGCTTGCTGAAATTGCCAATCATGTTGTGGAATTCAGGTCTGGACTTTCTTCAAATTTGTTCAATCATTCATATTGGTGGTGTAGTTTTTTTTTTCAAGTTTTAATCCATTCATTTAAATGTCTCAGTGCTGATCAATACGGGAGTCGTTTCATCCAGCAAAAGCTTGAAACAGCCACAACAGAGGAGAAGAATATGGTTTTCCATGAAATCATTCCTCAAGCATTTTCACTAATGACCGATGTATTTGGTAACTATGTGATCCAAAAGGTAATCATAGTGCTGTTCTTGCCACCAGTATGGTGACATTTAATTTTTTCTTCTTGGGGAGCATTAAAGCTGCATAGGATATTTAACAGTGGTAATAATCATATTCGTTTCAGTTTTTTGAGCATGGCACTCAATCCCAAATTCGAGAACTGGCAGACAAGCTCACTGGTCATGTCTTGACGCTTAGTCTTCAGATGTATGGCTGTCGCGTAATTCAGAAGGTATAGCTCTTATGAACCCCACTTTGCAATCTTATTGTGATAAACCGTTCACTGGAATGGCTCTCTTTAGTTCTCTTGATTTTCTGGGATGATTTTCGAGTATTTTGGCCTTGATATTTTCTCATTTCTTCTCGCTTGTGCCTTCAGATACTGTACGTGTTTTTTTCTCTTTATTACAGCAAAGAAGTCTCTAGGGAAAAGGCCATGTCTTACTGTATTTCATGTTTTCTGAATTGTAGGCGATTGAAGTTGTCGATCTGGACCAACAGAAGAAGATGGTTGTTGAACTAGACGGGCAAATAATGCGTTGTGTTCGTGATCAAAATGGAAATCATGTGATCCAGAAGTGCATCGAGTGCATACCTGAAGATGCTATTCAATTTATAATCACAACCTTTTACGATCAAGTTGTGACTTTGTCAACTCATCCATATGGGTGTCGTGTTATTCAGGTTCAGCACTTAACTTTGTAAATTTCAAGTTAATTTTCGGTTGATGGTAAACATGCTAAAAGACGTTCTGTTTTGTAGCGAGTTTTGGAACACTGTCATGACACAACAACCCAGCGTATAGTGATGGATGAGATCATGCAGTCTGTCTGCATGTTGGCCCAGGACCAGTACGGAAATTATGTTGTTCAGGTTTGTTCTGCGTAAGCTATTCCTTGAAAGTGGCGAGAACATTGCTGTGGTCATAAACAGTTCAAATTTCCTTTTTAGTGGCATAGTTGGCAGTAATCTGACTTGTAATTGATTTGTCTCGTTCTTCTGTGACATGCAAACTTGAGATGGTTCGGCATGTGGAAATATGTGTGAATTGTTAATTCTCATATGATCTCTTTGTTGCTTTCCAGAGTATCATCTGTTAGCTGTTTTACTAATGGCTATGGGTTAGTTGTAGAGATCGGTGCACATTAAATTTTGTTCTACATCTGTAGAAAAGATTTGTACGTTCTACATCAGTACATGTGCAAGTAGTGCGTATATTTTATTCATAAATGTTTTTTGTAGGGAGATTAAAAGTAGAACGCTTTTTAGTACTCCCTTGATATCTTAACATTACGAGAACCTTTTGCTTTGTACTTCCGCAAAATCACCCTTTCTTGTGTGTACATGAATTCGTAGTCCAACAATAACACAGTTTCTTTTGGGTTATTCCATTAAATAGTCGTGGTCTTGCTGATTTGATGGTAAGAGTTTTTGGGTCAGAGGTCACTTGCGTCTTCTATACTTGTGTAAAGTCCGCTTAAACTGCCCAATAAGATGTTCTTTTAACATGAAAATGTGTGAATTGGCCGGCCATTAGCAGGCTGGTTGATTAATCTTTGGCCATGATGTGTGGGAGTCTGTGGGGCCTAGGAGTACATATATGGCATATGTATCTCTGTTATGCGCAGTAATCTTGCAAATTGATATTTTGATATGTACTTGAGATACACGTTCAGTCGTTATTTTTGCTTGGGTAGTTGGGTATATGAGATGAGTGGCATGGGGAGGATGTTCATGTACTTATATGTATTCATGTAGACGTGCATATATTGATTTCTTTAACACATGCAGCATGTTCTGGAGCATGGAAAACCTCATGAACGCACTGCTATCATAAACAAATTGACCGGGAAGATAGTCCCGATGAGTCAGCAGAAATTTGCTTCAAATGTTATAGAGAAGTGCCTTGCATTTGGGGATGCAACCGAGCGAAGGAACATGGTCAATGAAATGCTTACACCTATTGAAGATGCTGAGCCGCTTCAGGTTTGCTTCATTAACATCAGTCATCACTTCGGTTTTAATCGTCTCGGTAGGCTTTAGATATAGATGTGGATTTTTTTTTTTGGAATTTTGTTTATTGTTGGGTTAAGTATTCCTGGAACCTATGCCTTGATTCACTATGTACTTCCGACTTCCTATTAGATGCAGAATCCGAGGCTTTGTGTTTATTGGTCGCTCTTGCTCGTGATATACTCTTTCGTACAAAAAATTTCTAACCCATTATCTCAGAAGCAAGAAAAGCCTCAGAGAAGGCTATATGAGATAGAATATGAAGCATTCTGTTTCTCACCTTCCGGGGTTGTTCTTTAGTCCGTTCACCTGTTCGATGAATAGGGTAACAACTAAAAATGTCTGCTCCAGAACACGTTAGTAAATTACCTTCCACCCAAAAAAGAAATTTCGAACTTGTTAATGGGAGCATCTGCTGAGATAGTCTTACTTCATCACAAGTTTCACAACAGCTTCCACTTGGAGCATTCAAGGACATGTTGGTGGGAGTATTTGTGTTTACATTATGGCATCTTCTGTAGGTCTTTTCTGTTATACTGTTTCTAAGAGAGCATTTTGCGTTTCTTATTGCATCTATGCATTAGTCGTTATTAGCAATGTTTCAAGGATTCTGTGATTCAATAGAAGTTAGTATGTTTGGATTCACTCATTTGCTTAATGTAAGATCACTCTTCTCGGGCTAATTTGCTTTGCTGTGGGGTTGAATATTTTTGTTCAGGCGATGATGAAAGATCAGTTTGCAAACTATGTTGTACAGAAAGTGCTGGAAACTTGTGATGACCAGCAACTTGAGGTCATCCTCAACCGAATAAAGAATCATTTGAACGCACTGAAGAAGTATACATATGGAAAGCATATTGTTGCTCGTGTAGAGAAACTTGTTGCTGCTGGAGGTAAATGCTTTTACCTTTTTTTTGTACGATAATGGTGGCTCTTGTTTGGGACAAGTTTATTTAACTAGCATAGGTTGTGGGGGTTTCTCTAACATCGATCCTGATACTGATCCACCTACTGGGTTTCCGATAGACTTTCACCCACTCTAGCAATACCCCAATTGCTTTTTCCCTCTAAAAGATGGCTGGGAATTTCTATTAAAAGAGATTGCGTATTGCTTGAGGGGTGGGGGGTTTTAATAGAAGCAAGAAATCCTTTGGGGCTCAAAATTTTCAAATTAGCATCTCTGTTCGAGAGCTTTTTAGCATGCACATACGAGGTTCTTCAGTTTTTATCAACCATATTCTGAGTCATTGTGAGAGAGCTGGATACTGATTCGTAACTAGATTGACTATGCATGCGAGTGGGAGCTTTATGTATGGCTAATTGGCTACATGCAAACTAAAACACGGTGGACGATGAACTCTAGATGTTTAAAACAACACGATAGCATAGAGTGTCTTCCATTGCAACAGCAGTTTTTGATTCTTCAGTTTACTTTACTATCTAATGTGCTAAATATTATTCACTCATTTGTCCTCGTTCTAGCTACGTTAACTTGTTTTGTTGTGGAAATCAACGTATTGATTACCGTGTGTGTGTTACAGAGAGGAGAATCAGTCTGCAGACTCCGTACCCTCCTCCTCCTCCTGCTCCATCGACTCCTCCTCCAATGGCATAGGAGAGAAAGGTGTTGTACAGCTAACTGAGGCTAGTTTGAGTGTGGCTCCCTACCCTTTGTTTTTTTATGCCTGCTGTTGGCTCCTGTCTATTTATTAAGGTTGGACGAGAGCTAGATGAGAAATAAAAGCTTGTTGGTTGTACTTGTAAACCTGTAAATTGTAGCTTTTTCGAGGATATATACCTAGAACCAGGTTAGTTTTGAGGCTCGAATGGTACAAGAAGGTACCGGATGCCCTTGCAGAGGAGAGACTAAAATTACTGTACAAGTTTCGAGGGTGTATAGAGAAATGTGGAGGTTAGTAAATTTGTGACTTGTGACTGTACAGATGTTGCTAGCTGGAGAAAGAGAGAGCCTTTGATGTTAGATTTGAGAGGCTATAAGTTTTCCTTTACCTGTATCGGATGCTTAATTTTCTCTTTTAAAGAACAGATTTCTCATCTCATTTTGGATGTTCGTTCTTGCTTTCCTGATGGCTTCGGCTTCTGGTACGGTTAGTCTGTTTGTTTGGTGATGAATGTTTACCTTCCTTGCTTGTCGATTATCGTTTATGTAGTTCCAGTAAAACTCAGTAACACTGATCTGGATTGCGTCATTGATACTCTAGAAAAAAGAGTAATGCTTCATTGTCGTGGATTGCGAATATGACCTGTGGTTATGCATATAATGTATAGTTTTTGGTTGTTTACTAGGTCCAAGTTTACCCCTCTTCCATTCTGTGTTTTCCTTCCTGATGACGCGACATATACCATTTCTAAAGAGTAACTACGGTACAGTCTATTAATCCAACTCTTCTTGATTGTAATCAAACTAAATAATATAGACCGGTTAATAAAAAAGACGGAATGTCAGTCTGTGAACGGACTTGGGGTTTCTTTAGTACCTTAAAGCATTAAGCGTAATATGTTCGGGATAGAGTAAAATGTCAAATTGGTGATTGAACTTTCCAAAATCATCCAAATTGGTGTCTAGACAACTTTTATACACCAAAATGGTTTCTCCATCTCTTTCTATTAACTTTACCATTCATTTTGTTATTTGTGATATTGGTGTGATTTTATTGTCTACTTACAATAGAATCACATATTTGTTGTACCTGCGACTTTATATATATTTCTAATACAAACAGATTTCAGTACCTCATTTTTGTGTGAGGAATTCGCCAGAATCGCTTTAAATCTTCTAAGACAAGATTGGTTCACCCTTGCAGCTTGACTGCTGCCTATAGTTTTGAGGGAAGGGAAGATATTCAGGTTGATCTTCCCATCTCCGAAAGGCGCATGGGTGAACTAGTCACCCAAATTCCGTGACCCTGCAAATCCGAAATTCATTTGGGACGATGAACTCCTCGCTTGCTCACATAAGTAAAGTGACGATGATCTATGACCTTTCCATAAATACGACGCAAGCTCTATCGATCACGTCTTCTTTCAATCCTATACTAGTTTGCATGGTTGGTCCGCGCATGGGCTGCATATTTATATCGTTACACTTGGTTTATAAAAAATTCGAATTATCCTTACTATGATACTAGTTTTAAGCTCGCGCGTTGAACGATTTAAATATTATATCGTACTAAATGAAATTTTGACTTTTTATCAATTATGTTAACTCTTAAATGAAATTATCAAGCAACATTCATGTTTATTAAACCCCTGATTAATAAAACGAAAAAACAAGAATAAATTTTTCCAATACGTTCGTGTCTATAAGATACTTCATATTTCTTACTGCAAGTCACACACAACATACTCGTTTATCGATGCTAAATTTCTATTGCATAGTATTATCGGCTAATATAATCATGTTTATACTCGTTTTTGTTTCTTCAAAAGTCATACTAAAAGTGTTATAAAACTCAGTTAAGTGTATAAATGGATGTTTTTGCATTTTCCATTGGATGATTGTTGAACAATACATATCTACCATACAAAGTACATGTGTATATATGGAACTCATTTTGAATTACATTTGAAATTAGATTTAATGAGATGCGTGTCCTAAATTTCTAAAATACGAAATGAAAGTTATGGCTAATAAATGTCGTGTCACAAATAAAAGATTTTTATAAATAATATGAAACTAGTTATAAGCCCATGCGTTGCACGGTTCAAATAACTTTTTTCACAAATAAAAATTTCTAGTAAATTTAGAATTTAAACAACCTCTGTGTGCTTGATTATTGCTGGATAATACATACTTAGTTGAGGGGTAATCATAATTTAATTACTTATTTTATGATCGTATGATCGGCCCCCATAATATATATACATACCTGATACCAATATTCGCATAACATACACGTATGGTCCCATGGTAAGGCTTTTTTTTATTATGCTAAATTTTCCATTCATGCAAAGTCAATCTTGCATATTTTTATGCTAAATTTTCCATTCATCCAAAGTCAATCTTGCATATTTTACATCCCAAATTGGCATAAATTCCTTAAAGCTTGTCCAGGAAAGATTATAGAAAACATGCACGTATAATCTCATGGTAAGTTTTTTCTATTTTTATGTTTATGCACCATCTTTTCCCAAAACGTATAGTATCAATATATTATTTCCCAAAACGTGTAGTATCATCTTATTATCATCTTATTGTTTCCCAAAACATACGGAGTATAGTATCATCTTATTATTTATAATTAGTTATATATCTTTTACCTAAATTTATAAAAATAAAAGATTACAAAAATCTAAAAAAATTCGAAAGTCCGTGCGCTGCACGGTTCAAATAACTTAATTTTAGAATTTAAACAACCTCTGTATGCTTGATTATTGCTCGATAATACATACTTAGTTGAGGGGTAATCATAATTTAATTACTTATTTTTTGATCGTATTATCAGCCCCCATAATATACATACATACCAATATTCCCATAATCTCTTAACATTAATTCAACAAGTTATACAGGTTGGACTTATCTGAGAAATTCATGCAAAGTCAATCTTGCATATTTTTATATCTCAAGTTGGCATAAATTCCTTAAGGCTTGTCCAGGAAGGATTATAGAAAGCATGCACGTGTAATCTCATGGTAATTTTTTTCAATTTTTATGTTTATGCACCATCTTTTCCCAAAACGTATAGTATCAATATATTATTTCCCAAAACATATAGTATCATCTTATCATCATTTTATTGTTCCCCAAATAGTATAGAATCATCTTATATATTCTTTACCTAAATCTATAAATATATATAATCAGTTATATATCATTTACCTAAATCTGTAAAAATAAAAGATTACAAAGCTCTAAAAAAATTCGAAAGTCTCTAGACGCGTTGGATGACCATGAAAAAAGTTTCGTTTATATATATACTAGTTTAAAACCCGTGCGTTGCATTGTGACATTAACATTATATAGGCACTTTACATTACCGAAATCATTATAATTATTGTAGCTAAATAAAGTTTTTTTAAGGTAATAACAAAATAATAAAGTTACCATTTATCTAGAACTATCGATTAATTCATTTTTTTAAGTTCTCACACTGTATACTTAATGTTTTAGCTAATTAAGTAACTTTTTTCACAAAACGATTTACTTCTATTACTTACTTTAACCAACCATTATCGTTTTACATGTTTATGTCTCATGACAAAAGTAGAAAGATGTCAATACTAAACAAAACTGAACACAAAATGTGCAAGATATATACATTTATTTCACATCAACAAACCTAAATACAAATTGACAGATGTTGTGCTATAGTGGTTAAGATAGAGGTACTGAATACAATAAGTTTCAGTTTCAAATTTGTTCTTATATTGTATACCGATTTCTAAGCTTATTACACTTGATGTTAGTAAGATTTTGTATGATTCAACTTATTCTTTTTTAACATATTCGTATCACGAGAGTAAGATGTTGTAACTATAATGAATCTAGTAAAAAAATTGATTCCAAAAGAATTTATATTAGTTCAAATCTAATAAGTTTAGTGCAAATTTAATAAATTTAAATAAATCAAAATAACTTTGTTATAACTTACGAAACCGAAGCAAAAAAAAAAAAATATCTTAATTGTATGTTTCTTTTAAGTCATCTTATATTTTGTTATGTTGAATCAATGACTCAAATTAAAGATTATATATTAGCTATTTTAAATCTTATAATTGCAATAATGCTTGCACGTTGTACATTACAAATTCTTAAGATGAAAAGTTATGATTCGTACCAATGACTTTGCTTATGTGGTCATGTTTCAAACTATCTAACAATAAAAGGTAATTCTAACTTTGTGATAAATGGTTTTATCACTGCTGGATTATATATAACTGCATTTTGCGAATGTTTGATAATCAAGAATTTACTTATAGTTATCATTCAATTAAAGATCTTATATTATCATTTTCAATATTATGGCTCGAGGACCTGTCTAGACCTCCATAAAAATACCTATAATTTTTTGTCTTTTCAATAGATAGACTATATTTATAAATAGAATATTATATTTTCTAGGACTATGTATTAAACTTTTCAAAACTCAAGTTTACATTAAGGTAGCTGACCAAATAATTTTCGTTTGATAGTATGTGTTTTAGAGCAAAGAGATCTATACATTATGTAAAAAAAATTGATTGCTCTCATAGAATTATGTACATCGAATACGGGAATAACCTTGTATGATACAATTCAACTTAATTTTGCAACATATAAATGCCAAAGCATATCACCTATATTAAGCTATTTTTTAATTAATTTAGATCAATTGACTTATGAATTGTTCAACATCTAATGCCTCAGTCATACATTTCTAAAAGGAGGGAGTATCCTATCTCTTTATGATTAGAAAAAAAAAAGACTTATAGAATAGCGCATATTTAGAGAAACCTAATGACTTTACTCGTAGTTATTAAAAGTTGGAAATTCACTTGAGTAAGTTGAATTGCTACCCACCTAACAATATAAAGCAAAAAATTACAAAGATATAATAATACTATCAAAGAAGACACCTCACTAAATGAGTATAACTTTAAGTGTGCAAATCTGATAATTTTTTGCGAAATCAATAGTCAATGCCCTAGCTCGCAAAATGAAATCGTCTTATAATATTGAAAGGAGGGGGTATCCTATCTTTTTATGATTACAGTAATTTTGAAATATATAAAATTTAGAATATAATGTAATCTTTCCATTACTCATGATAAAATTCTTTGTATTATCTTACCATTTCACGACTACAATATACTTGCTTAGAAATATTATCTTCCATAACTTATAAATGGATTTTTTTTTATAAACCAATCGAATTTTTCTTCACCTGAAAATGAAATAAAATTTCAATTTTTCTAGATGTATTAAAAAATTATGGTTATATGCAGAATATATCAGATTCATCAAAAAATATAAACACTATGTTTATTCGTAGTTTGTGGTCAATCTTTTATATATATACTAAAACATAGATTACAAAAAAAAAAAAAAAAAAAAAGAGAATATAGCAAGTAAATAATTACCTTTACTCGTAGTTATTACTATTGGGGAGTTCACATGAATAAGTTGAAAGTTCTTTTGTATTATCTTACCATTTTGTGATTAATTGCCATATATACTCCCTTCGATCTTTTTATAATTTTTTGTTTTGTTTGTTGCTTTTGACTATCCATGTTGGGGCCACTTCTACACTAAATGAACTTAAACGGACTTTTTATTCACTTATAACTGTATTAACATTTCATTCATTGTAGACGCATTTAAAAAAATAAATTTGGTTCTTATATTTTACCAAAATGTAGAAAATGTCGTATAATTTTCTCTTATATTAAAATGTAGGTTTGACTTATTATCTTACCATAACTTAAAAAGGAAACTTTTATATATACTGATGGATTTTTTTCAAAATTACCATAAACCTACATATATATAGTATACTACATTTCCGTAAGTAAATTATATGAATTTTATGCATGATTACCATAAACTTACATATGGTATAACAACAATTGCATAACATAAATTAATTCCTTATTCACCAGAAGCTCTAAGAAAATTCGAAAGGCTCTAGACCTCTTCAATGCCCACGAAAAAAGCTTCGTGTGTGTATATATATATATATATATATATATATATATATATATATATATATATATATATATATATATATATATATATATATATATAGAGTGAGGATCATAAGAGTACCCCTCCTTAGGTGAGTACTGCGCACCAATTAATAGCCGTCAGATCCATCAAATTGAACGCTCCAGATTAAGCCACCTTACCTCAATTAGAAAATAATATGCTTTCCCTATTTCCCCCTAATTCTCATCATTTTCAATTTGTTCATTCTCTCTCCTCCAACTCTCCCTCTCCTTGACATCTTCTCTCTCCTCCTCCGCGCTCTCATCTCACCTCCTTCCTCGCATCGACGCCGGCACCACCATCTTCGTCGCCATCGCCGCCATGTTGTCACGTCTGGTACACGCCGCTGCAGCCTCTTTCATCGCCGACATTTTCCTCCTCCCCGGCGATTTGTCTCTCATCTTCTCTCTCCACAACATTTTCTTTTCCCCGCCGTCGTAGCCGCCACCTTCCTCGCCGTCGTAGCCGCCAGCTTCCTTGCCGTCGGAGCCGCTACGCGTGCTGAACATCTCCGTCTACCTCATCCGTGACTTCTCCTCCACGTCCTCCAGGTCAAGCCGCCGCCGTTCATCCTCCTCGACATTTTCTCTCTCATCTCCTCCGTTCGCGTCGACGCCGCAACCGCCACCTCCGTTGTGTCTGGTGAACGACGCTGCGTCCTCCCTCCTCGCTGCCGTCTATACTCTCTACTGGCCGATTTCGTTCAAATTTCATCAGCTCAGGTTTTCAATCTTATGCATATTTCGAATAATCTTGCGTTGCAATTTTAGATTGATTTTAGTTTAATCTTAGTTTAATTTAGTTTAGTTTTAGCTTAATCAAAGTTTGAGGTTTGCAGACTCGTTCTTTCAAATCGCCGGCGATGGCGAGACTCCGAAGATGGCGAGGTATGAGATGATTCATTTCCACGCAGTTGTAAAATCATTTTGATTCGCTTGTTTATTTTTTCCAATGAATTCGATATATGCACGATTTTGATATTTTTTTGTTAATTATTACATCCGATTTGTGATTGAGATTTTTTATTTCGAAATTGCGTGAGATAAGATTTGATTTTCATTTGAATCGTCGGTCGCTCTAACTCGAGTTGAAGGTAATTGCGGTTGATTCCGATTTTCGGCTGCCAATCGCCAGATTTGCTTAATTTTGCGTGAAGTTTTGGGTCTTTGTGCTTGTAGTAAAACAATTTTGGATGTACAAGTTTCAATTTCGAGTTTCATAACGTAGTTTTAATTTTTCAATATATGTGTCATTTTGTAGGAAACCGTTTGTCATTGTGTGAAGAGTGGGACATTCGGTGTTGTCATTGTATGGATATTCGGTGTCTTTGTATGAACACTTTTGTGTCATTGTATTGATATGCGGTGTAATTGTATGGACACTCGTGTCATTGGATGGAGGTGTCATTGTATGAACACTCTTGTGTCATTCTATGGATAGTAAGTGTCATCGGATGGAGGTGTTATTGTATGGGCATTGAGTGTCATTGTAGGAACACTCTTGTGTCATTGGATGGATGTGTCATTGTATGGACACTCTTGTGTCTTTCCTTGGACAATGGGTGTCATACGGTCATTGTATGGTGTTTGGCGCGCTCTATTTTCGTTTGATCTTGCCCGAGACAGATTTTGGCACACATTAGCCTAGCAAGATTGTGGTGCTGGTCTTTTATAATATGAATCCGTTGTTTTGATCCTCCGTTTGCAGGTTATTCTAGCTTTCTTGCTCATCAATATATACAGTATTATAGTCATACATGTTGTCCAGAAGTAGCACTATTTAGTCTTTTGGATGCTAGATTATGTATGCAGTAGGATCGTTATATTTCTTGTAGTTATTCGCTATACAAAATGTGGTCCTTTAGTTACTCTCTTATCTGACTTTATATTGTTGCAGCTTTGTCACCTGTATATTTCATTTTGGTTCGTTGAATAAGCACTCTTTGTAGTTGTACATGTTGTTTGGATGACTTCCTCGACTAGTCTGAAGGGGCTCGTTGTAACAACCCTAAATTTTCGCAATGATAAATGAGGAAATATTATAGAATTGTTACGCCGCAGTTGACTATCGAGTCAACTGCTAGGCTTGAAATTCAATTAGAACTTAATAAATTCGAACAAACGAAAAGACGACAGCGGAAGACTTAGAATGTCGAACTACAGTTCTCAAAACTGAAATTTAAATTACAAAACCAAATATAATCCATGTCTAAATAATGTTTATGAAAAGTTCCCGGCATGCAAATGAATTCCTCTAGCAAGCATCCACATCATCAAGACCTGTCAACTATGCCATCGAAGAATGACATAGGCCCCAGAACACGGTAGGGAACAAACCAGAAAACAGAACGTCAGCACAGGCTGAGTAAGAAACATAAAGCAGAGGAACAAAGATACGCGCCTTGAGGCGCGTAGCTAACAAATAATAAGCATTGGATATAGTAAAGAATACAGAGTACCATCAGGACACGGCAGTGCGATAGTCACGTATCGCTGACGAGACAAACGGTCTTGCCAATCATACACGGCTGGGCTCCTACCCCGCAGCCACCACAATCTCGAACCGGCGCGAGCTAGAGTACATTTAAACGATTCCTAAAGACTTAAAATGTGCACACCCCTCGCTAGAGATCCAGTAGGATGCGTACCCCTAGGAGGAAAGCCTAATAGGCAGTCGGTAGCTACTCCGACCGAAACAGTACCTTGATCAGAGGTATAAACAGTGATCGGTCCGTGCCGCATCACATTCACTCTAGGTGGTAATCATATCGTTCTTTTCATTCATCCGTTTTATATTCATTATTCGATGGTACATTATTCGATGATACAATTTATAAACGGCCGTAGCCGGAGTCAACGATTCAATACAAACGAATAACGATTCAAGATTATCAAGGAAACACACCACTCGATCGAGAAGCCGAGTGGCCGAGTAACAACAGGGCCGAAGGCCTTAGGGGAGGCAAGGTCAAACAAGTGTGTTATGTCAGAAACGAATAATGGTAAGTAGAGGAATTAAATACAAATAACATGGTAACAAGGGTGTAAGAATCGAATCACCATTGGTGCGATAATAGTAGGTGGAGTTCAAGCGTTTGATCAACATTCTTACCTTACTCTGATCGAAACACTAAACTGCTGCAAGGCTAAAACGGAATCTCCTCAAACACACCCCCTAATCACAAAATAACAAGATTGAATTACTAATCAATCGTCATCATAACTCCATCACAAAACAGCCAACCAACAACAACAAGGTCACTACAACTCACGTTTTCGACATCCAAACGGACTCGCAATCACACTAAATTCGCACCACACCATCCTAACCTTACTAGCTATACAATCTCACCAATTAAACATCAAAATAACAACAAGAACCCTCAAATAACCCAAAAATCAGAACCGGGCAGTAGGCTCGTTCTTCACCCAAGTCCACACCAAACGCTCCCAAAACAATACCACAATATCCCCAATTCATAACAAATAACTCCTCCAAAAATCAAACCATTCCACAAACAAAATCAATCATAATTTAACATAAACCTTATAAACAAAACCCCCAAATTCGAAAAACATAACTCATGAATTATACTCATTACAAGCACGATTAAACTCCAAAACAATCAATTAAAACAACCCAATCGTACCATAATCATAAACTTGACCTAAATCGAAAACCCAATTAATTCAATCGTATAAAAGTTTGAGGGACTTACTACTCTTGATTGAAACCAAGAGAGAGAGGACGGTAGGAGAAATAGGCGACGCGGGCGGCTGTGCGGCGGCGAAGGCGGCAGCGCGGCGTGGTTCGCGGAAGAGGTCGCACGCTTCTCCTCTGTTCTCCTCTGTTCTCCTCTTCTTCCTCTTTTTTTTTTTTTTTTTCTTTTCTTCTTTTCCTTCCTTCTGCGTGCGTGAGTTGATGTGTGTGTGTGTTTTTTTTTTTTTTTTTTTAAATAAAGGTGAGGGAGGGTTAGTAAGGGTATTTACGTCATTTTGCCAGTTAATTACCCAATTAGGAAAACGACCCAAAAAGGAAAGTGACTCTAAATTTCACAAAATGGAAACTCGTAACTCAAAAATAAATATCTCACGACGACTTTAATACTTTAGACGTCCCAAAAATATGGGGTGTTACACTCGTTGCTAGTGCCTTTGCAGCCTGTTTAATGTATCCACATCGTCTATCTCTCAACATGCTGTTTATCTTCTTTTCTCAGTAAGCTCTTTACTGATAATCTGATGTTCAGTTGAGTTTTTGCTGTGAAGTTAGGAGGTTTCAATTTTCTCAAAAGTGTATGGTTGTATTCTGCCAGCATAAAGAAAATCCTTTTTTTCTTAAATTTTCACAACCTAGTATCTTCTTGTCCTCATCGTCGTTGGTTAGGATATGTGCAGGTTATCGCCAGTTCTCTAGTTGATGTTTATTAATATTTGGCTAGGTTGGACAGGTTTATAAATGATGATTTTGCATGATAATGTCCTAAAGCCGGTTAGCTCAATTTTGGAAGAGCATTGTGCAATGCACAAGATATGGGTTCGAGTCCCATATCGGCTATGAAATACAATAAGACTGGTCTATCAAAAGAAAAATTGTTCAATTTTATATGCTGCAATATTTTTATCAAGGTTAAAGCTTAACTGATGAGAGAAAGTCCAACATGATATTGACGTTCTTTTGCTTTATGCTATTTTCTAGCAATTCAAGTAACCTCAACTGCTTAAGCACAGTAGGCAAATGCAGAAAATTTAATCAACTATCCAATTTTTCTAGACCAGATAAGCATCTAGTCTACGTAGGAATCGAACCTACA
Organism: Spergularia marina; assembly: GCA_963680865.1. NCBI lineage: Eukaryota > Viridiplantae > Streptophyta > Magnoliopsida > Caryophyllales > Caryophyllaceae > Spergularia > Spergularia marina. The sequence continues at coordinate 25,122,325 of OY804554.1, read as the reverse complement.
CCCTCCGTCCATGAGACGACGCTCTGCCAATTGAGCTAGTAGACTATAGGAGTACAAGATAGTAAAAGGCAAACTCTAAAAACCAGGTTGACAAAAAATTTAGTGAACAAAAACAACAGTTGTAAAATAGAACAAACGCGAATGTATCGTCTAGACTGAGCCTCAAACAGCCCCTAACAACACCACAAAACCTAGACTAGGTCACCTCAAACTTAAGGCAGATCAGTCACACAAACTAGCCAACGAAAGTTGTATTAAAACAGGAAGGATAGAGAGGTACTTACTTCCTCAAAATCAGGTCACCAAGCAACCATAGAAAGATAGAGTGACGCAAGTTTGTCGATAGAGTGACACAACCATAGAATGGCACAATTAGTATCCTGCGTTTAACATAGAATGACACACGTTTGTCCATAGAATGACACACGTTCGTTCATAGAGTGACACAAGTTTGTCGATAGAGTGACACTACCATAGAATGACACAATTAGTATCCTGCGTTTAACATAGAATGACACATGTTTGTCCATAGAATGACACACGTTTGTTCATAGAGTGACACAAGTTTGTCGATACAGTGACACAACCATAGAATGACAAAATTAGTTTCCTGCGTTTAACATAGAATGACATACGTTTGTCCACAGAATGACACACGTTACACACAAGATTGTTCATAGAATTACACAGCCATAGAATGATACACGTTTGTCCATAGAGTGACACAGGTTTGTCCTTAGAGTGACACAAGTTTGTCCATACAGTGACACATGATCTTTTTACTCTAAAAATTAATCTCAAACCTAGTGTCATTTTATTCTTAGGTAATTGTCATTGTATTTTCCACGAAATCTAAAAATCCCAAACCTACAAATTTAATTCTAAAATTAGATCGTTCAACTCATATTCGAAACATAGTGTCATTATATTGTTAGGTTGGTGTCATTGTATTTTCCATGAAATTACAAATCCAAAAATCTAGAATCACACAAACAAACAAGAACAAATGAATGATCAAATCAAAAATCAAAATACGTCACGTATATAGATTAACAAAATCAAAATTCCGCAAAGATTACATGAAATTGAAAAAAGTAAGATCGAAATGTAAAGAAATCTGACCTAGAATTTTGACTTTATTAGCACGCAATTTAATTGAATCAAAATTTCGTGATGCATAATCTCGTCTCGATCTTTACACAATAGCCGTTACTAAATACGATTGAATCGAACAAATCGAGATCGCGATTTCGCCTGATTTTACCATCATCTTCTCGTTTCAAGCCTCTGATTTTAGGCGTTCTTCATCATTGATCTAAATTCGCAGCGATTCTATGTAAATAGAAAACCCAGATTTGAGAAATTTGATGAATTTTTGTAAAGTTTTTGGGGATTTTGGAAGAGAGAGAAAGAGGAGGAGATGGGAGGAAGAGGAGAGAGAAAGTGAGTGAAGAGGGAAGACTGGCTATCTTTCTTTTTTTTTTTTTTTTTTTTTTTTTTTTTTTTTTTTGTATAATACGCACGTGTCATTGTATGTGACATTCTGTGTCACTCTATGGGAGTGCGCAGTTCTCACGCAAGCATAAGTTCGCACCTGATCTCGCGTGTATATATATATATATATATATATATATATATATATATATATATATATATATATATATATATATATATACTAGTTTTATAAAAATATTGATTTATCTTTTTTATAATATTATTAGTAATGATAGTATATTATATTATATGTTTCTACTCACTTACTCCCTATCATATTATTATTTTACTTTCACTTTTACATTAGCCGTTTTACTATCTCATTTTCATACCACAATCCCATCACCTGTTATATCACATTATATTTTTATATTACTATAACTTAGCTTACTACAATAATCACCATAAATTATATTATCGGAAAATGCACGTGGTACCCCTGTACTTTAAGGTTTTGCACGCGGTACCCCTACAAATTAACTTTGTGCATACAGTACCCCCGTACTTTCGAAAACTGCACACCATACCCATTTTTGAACTTCTGTTAGTTTATCCGTCTATAATATTGACAGGAGCATGATTAGCTTGAGTTAATTACAATCAATAATCAATAATAATGAAATAAAATGATCAATCCCCACCTCTTACTTTTCTCTCTCCTCTCCCCCTTTCCCTTTCCCTACCTAGCACAACTTACTACCTCACGACCTCACCACCGACTACCTGGACACAGCACCACCGTATGCTGTCCGGCCACAACGCTTGCTCGTTGTATGATGGCGACTCCACTAGTGGAGTGATCGCTCACCGTCGACAGCTCCCACTGTCTCCCAGCACAATTCTACCTTCTCCCTCTGACGCGATTTCCTCCTTCCCCTCGGTCCGCCGCCACCACTCTTCTTCTAGCCGCCCCCTCTCCTTGTTTTCTCTAAAAATTCTGAATGAATAAACCTAGAGTCGGGGATTCTTAAAGTCTGAAAAACGTAAAATAGAAAAATACGTAATTAGGAAAATACAGAAACCACGGTCCGCCAAACTCTTCACCGTTGCCCGCAAAGCCTAATCGCCGCCCGCCAAGCTCACCACACCGGACCGCGAAAAGTCTTTGACGCATATCTTTTTGCTTCCTTTACCGCTCCGCCAAACTTACAGCGCGGCCGCCAAAAGTCTTTGAAAAGCTTTTCAACAACGCGTCAATTATTGTTCGCATCCAAAATGTGCTTAAAATGACCGAAATTACATAAAACTTAAGAACCGATACTCAACACCGATAGTGAGTAAAATACATCATTTGGAACGTTAAAATACAATTAAAACCATCAACTTGATGCGTAGAAAATGGGCAGATCAGTATCTCATTTTGTGAAGTATTTCATGCGTTTCGACGCTCGTCACTTTGTATGGATTTATGACCGTTTTGACTGTTTTTCTAACAATCTCTTAGGTTTTTGGCTCTAATATTCTTCCAATCCTCATTATATCATACGTAGGGACTACCACCAAAATTTGAAATGTTTTCGTTCCGGAGCCATCTTACCGAAAAACCGTGGAGTATGTACTGCGATTCCGGTCAAATTCGATCAACTTTTCAAAAAACGTCATATGTCCTCCAAAAACTAATGTAGATATCCTAGGACTATACTTGTTAGATTTGAGTGTTAGTTCCTCATTTTCTGAAGTATTTCATGCGTTTTGATGCTCGTCACTTTGTATGGATTTATGACCGTTTTGGTCGTTTTCATAATCTTCTCTTTGGTTTTTTACTATAATATTTTGAAAATCCTCATTATATCATACGTAGAGACTACCTCCAAAATTTGAGCCATTTTTGCTCCGGATTTATCAAAAAAACCGTGGATTATGTACTGCGATTCTGGTCAAATTAGATCAATTTTTCGAAACGAGCCAAATGTCCTCCAAACATTAAATTAGATACCCTAGGACTATACTTGTTGGATTTGAGTTGTTTCCTCATTTTCTGAAGTATTCCATGCGTTTCGACGCTCGTCACTTTGTATGGATTTATGACCGTTTTGGCCATTTTCATTATCGTTTCTTAAGTTTTTTACTCTAATATTTTTCAAATCCTCGTTATATCATACATAGAGACTACCACCAAAATTTGAGCCGTATTCACTCTCGAGCCTTTTTATCGAAAAACCGTGGATTATATACTGCGATTCCGGTCAAATTTGATCAATTTTTCTAATAGCATCAAATGTCCTCCAAATATTACTGTAGATACCCTAGGACTATACTTGTTGGATTTGAGTGTTGTTTCCTCATTTTCTAAATTATTTCATGCGTTTCGACGCTCGTCACTTTGTATGGATTTATGATCGTTTTGGCCGTTTTCATTATCTTCTCTTAAGTTTTTTACTCTAATATTTTGAAAACCCTCATTCTATTATACGTAGAGACTACCACCAAAATTTGAGTTGTTTTCGCTCCGGAGCATTTTTATCGAGAAAACGTGGATTATGTATTGCGATTCTGGTCAAATTTGATCAAATTTTCGAAACAAGCCAAATGTCCTCCAAACGTCTAATTAGATACCCTTGGACTATATTTGTTGGACTTGAGTGTTGGTTCCACATTTTGTGAAGTATTTCAGTGTTTCGACGCTCGTCACTTTGTGTGGATTTCTGACCGTTTTGACTATTTTCCTTATCTTCTCTTAGGTTTTTGACTCTAATATTTTGAAAATCCTCATTATATCATATGTAGAGACTACCACCAAAATTTGAGTCGTTTTTGCTCCGGAGCCATTTTGTGAAAAATAGTGGATTATGTAATGTTATTCTGATCAAATTTGATCAATTTTCCGCCAAAGGATAAGAGTTGATTGCTGGCGATGACTTAAAGCCAAAGGTCCTCCAAACATTACTGAAGATACATTAAGATTATACTTGTTGGATTTGACTTTTGGTTCCTCATTTTTTGAAGTATTTCATGCGTTTCGACGCTCGTCACTTTGTATGGATTTATGACCGTTTTTGCCGTTTTTCTTATCTTCTCTTAGGTTTTTGACTCTAATATTTTGCAAATCCTTATTTTATCATACTTAGAGACCACCGCCAAAATTTGAGTCGTTTTTGCTCCGAAGCCATTTTATCAAAAAATCGTGGATTATGTACTGTGATTCTGGTCAAATTTGATCAATTTTGCAAACCTCAGAGGCACGCTGGACAACTCGGTAACCAGAGAAGTATACCTGAGAATTTCGGGAACCTCAGGGGTATATTGGAAAATTTCCCTTATTTTTATAGGCGAACAGAGGGAGTACTTATTAGTATTGATAAATTATAAAATAAGTTGAATTACTATCCACCTATAGTACATGAGTGATTTATCGTTGTTAGTATTACTATCTCTAATTCGAAGTTTAAAGAAACATTTTTGGTTCTTATATTTACCAAAATGTAGATAATGTCGTCAGATTTTTTTTTTCCGACGTATCAAAATGTAAGTTTGACGTATGGAAATTACATATGCTAACTACATCTTGATAACTCTTAATTAATTCTTTATTCACCTAAAGCTCTAAGAAAATTCGTAGGACATTTAACCTATTCAATAGAGTTGACGTATAATTGTTAGTATTGAGAAGTTCATTTGAATAAGTTAAACGGTTACCCATTTATATTAGGGTGACCTATAGTTATTAGTATTAGTATCTCAAATTTTAAGGTCATGATTTGGTGCTTATATGTACCAAAATGTAGAAAATGTCATATTAGACTTTTAACTTACGGAATATTATCTTCCCATAACATATAAAATAATTTCATAATTATAAAAATGTGATATATTCAGCCTGGTTACCATAAGCTTATTTTCATGATTACCATAAGATTATGTATGGTATACTACATTTTCCATAACTAATGCATGAATTTTGTACATGATTACCAAAAACTCACATATGGTATATAACAACAATTCCATAACATAAATTAATTTCTTATTCACCAGAATTTATCAGAAAATTCGAAGGGCTCTAGACCTCTTCAATGCCCCTGAAAAAAGATTCGTTTATAAATATATTAAGATTAAGATTGATTTTGTCTCTCTTATTTGTTTATACTAAATGATATGCTAGTAATGCTACTGACAAAATTATATCTTTTTGCAATAGATCACATTATTTTACCATATGGTGGTCTCTTTCGGCAATTCTATCAAAGTTGGTATCTCTTATTTTTTTTATCCTAAATGATAACCTATTGATAAAACTATATCATTTTATTTGCAATAAACACTCTTTCACCATATGGTGGACTCTTTCAACATTTCTCATTTATTGGACCCTCTCTATGCGTTTCAAAAAACTCTCTTTTATATATATTCTAGAGGTGATCATGGGCCGCCCCGGGCTTGGGGTGAAAAGGTAGGCCCGATGCGCGGGTCAGGCTTTTCTTTCAGGCCTAGTTGGTTGGCCCAAGCCCAGCCTATTTGGGCCAAAGCGGGCTTTCAAGCCGTTTCGGGCTCGTTCGGGATTTTGTTTTTTAAAAAACAATTATATATTACGTTTTTGATCACTTTACACATTAATATTATCTAGTATTTGCATATTTAGTTTAATAGTAAATTATTATACATTTTTAAAGAGGTTTTTGATGTTATTTTCATATTTTACAATATTTTATTTTATTAATAGTGATATTTTAATATGCTTTATTCACTATATTTAGCCTAATTTTGCTCATTGAGTACTTTAATTACAAAATTCGTCATAATCCGACATCATTTACACTAGTTTACATAACTTAGCTTTATAAAATTTAAAATTTTTTGCATTTTTTTATATAAAGCGGGCCGGGCCAAATTTTGGGCCACGAGCTCGGCCCATATTTATTGCGGGCTTTTTTCGGGCCGGACTTTCGGACATTTTCGGGCCTAGTTGGTCGGCCCAAACCCGGGAAAAAGTCGGGCCGGGTCGGGCTTTCGGGCGTAGGCCATTTGATCAGCTCTAATATATCCATTATATTATTAGCAACGATATTATTATATACTATCTATTATGTTCACTTATCTTACTATTATTTCATTTCCACTTGTACATCATCCGTTATATCATCTTAATTTCATTCCATTATCTCATCACCTATTATATCGCATTATATTTAAAATTATTACCATATTTTAGTTTACCACCATAATCACCATAAATTATATTTTTTTCCCCTTAAATTAGCTATGTAATACTCCAGATTTTAGATGAGATTCCTAAGAGATTAAGAACTCATATGAGTTGCTTAAAAGGATTGATAGTGTTACTCATACCAACAAAGTCGATTTTTCTTTTAGGAAACTCATGTGATAAAAACTCTACAGCTAAGCGTGCTTGATTAGGGGCAGTTTTAAGATGGGTGACCTCCTTGAAAGTTCCCCAGGTTGCGCATGAATGAGGTCAAAACGCGCCGAAAAGACCCGTGTTGGTCTGTGGGGTCAGTACACAGCTTGACGATCTGTCATAGGTGACTACTTCCGGTTCAGGCGATGGGTCGTGCTGTTACAAGCTAATGATTACCATATTATATGATTACTTAGTGCTATACAATTAATAGTGTTTTCCAAGGAAAGACTTCATTTCAAGTTTAAATATATAGTATTAGATTAGAAAAGGATGAAGATGATGATGGTGGGTAAGGGAATCACGAGAGAAAAGAATAAGACAAATAACAAAATGGATGGCAAAGTTGACAGAGTTGAATGGAGTGTGGAGACATATTTTTTGGTGTATAAAAGTTGGCAGACACCAATTTGGGTGATTTTGAAAAGTTCAATCACCAGTTTGACACCTTACTCGTTTAGGACAACTAACTGTTCAATTGATGTAACTCTGTACGTATATTGATAATTTTTTTTGCCTGTTTTGGTGTTTGTTTTTTAAAACCAAAAAAAATGGTATGACTGTTCTTTTAGGAACCCCTTGTGATAAGATATTCACATTTAAGCGTGCTTGATTGGAGAGTAATATCAGAATGAGTGACCTTTTGAAATGTTTCTCAGGGCGCGCACGTGTGAGGTCAAAGTGCGCCAAAAGAACATGTGTTGGTCTGTGGGGTCAGCACACAGCCTGACCAGCTGGCATATGTGACTACTTTCGACTCCGGTAGCCGGAAGGTTACATAAACGCCTAATTTTTGTAAAATAGTATTTTGACCGGCCAAAAAGTTAAAAGCTACATGAGAATCGCCATTAATGATGTGGATAATCGTCTAATTCGCAGCACCTAATCTAATGAGAGTTGGGTAAGTTAGATGATTCACAACTTTCAAAACATCAATAAGCTTATTCATTTTTAATGACTAATATTACAGATCAATATGGATTTTCCATTAGTCCTCCGAATTTTTTGGTCGTTAATCTTGTCATCTGCACACGATAAATAAGCCAAGTAACTTGTCATGTGTGTTATTACTAGTTTTTTTTACTTGTGTCAATTTTTTCTACACTTGGCGGTGCCATTTTTTCTACCTTGGGTGCCAAAATAAATGCAACTTTGGAAGTATAATGGACACTTTAGTGAACCCAAAACAAGGTTTATTACATTACACTTTGTTAATTTGTTTGTATGATTATCTTTTTAGCTTATCTATATAATTTCGCTAATTTCTTTATGTACATTTCCTTAGAAAAAAAACATATATACTTTTAACGGTATTTCTATTATTATGTCGGTTAAGTATCTAATACAATACTATGCGTAGTGAGACTTGTTTTATTTTATTTAACCTGTACTAATCAGCCAGCCATCCATTATTACATTTCACTCAACCGGCGGCGCAACGATGTGGCATCGAGTTTGAAACTACGTAGAACACCCCAAAACTAGGACAAACAACTTAGCTTTTATGATATTTCTCCACATGGCAAGCGAAAGTGAGGAGTTTAATCCACTTCAATCGGCCATTGACCTCCAGAGTATACTCGGGACACAACACCCTTCCCACCAGTACTTTAGACAGTTTCTTTAAGACGCTGCGCATCTCTTTCCGATGAAAATTTCTTATTGCCAAATATCACTATCATGTATTTAATCTTCATTCGCAGTTATGTTTTGGCTAAATTTAATAGTGTCAAAAAAAAAAATCAAATCTACTTTAAAGTACAAACATTAAACTCGTGTTGTAATCAACAGATTTGACACGCAATTAGTGACTTGCTCCATATAGTTCCCATTAATTTAAAAAGTTTCCAATATAAACCCCTAAACTTGAACTCTCCGTAATTTTACCTATCTTATATTCATTTATGGTCTGCAATAATGTTTTCACTAAAATTAATCGATTCAGTACCAAAAAACATCAAATCTACTTTAAACACACAAACGCTGATCTCGTGTTGTGACCAACAGATTTAATACACAATTATTGACTTGCCTAGAGTTCACATTATTTTTCAAATTGCCATTATTTATTTTTGATCCGCAATCATTAAACTCATGTTGTGTTCAACAGATTGATACATAATTACTGACTTACCTCACAGAGAGCCCAACATTAATCAAATTGGCATTATATACTCCTAGAATTTAAGTGTCTCTCTTCAATTGTACCTATCCTATATTCATTTCTGCTCCAAAGTAAAGTTTTTGCTACGCTTACTTAATTCTGCAAAAAAAAAAAAAAAAAAAAAAAAAGAACAAAGTTAAAAATAAAATCAAATAGAGTATGCTTTATAAATAAACACTAAAGATGGATTAATGCAGTTTGTAGGAATTTTTTATGGGATGGATCTGAGATTATGAAGAGAGTGCCTTTGGTTTCTTGGGAAAGTATTTGTATGCCTAAAGATGCTGGTGGTTTGGGCATAGTTGACATTTTCAATTGGAACAAAGCTTGTGTTGGCAAATATGTGCATTGGATTTACTGTAGAGCTGACTCCTTATGGATAAAGTGGATACATAGCGTTTATATCAAAGGAAAAAAATGGACTGATTACACTCCCCCTGCAGATTCTAGCTGGTATTGGAGGAAAATCTGCAAAGTGAGGGAGCAGATCAGTAATTTTAGTCAGAACTGGGAGCTTAAGGATTATACTGTATCAAATTGTTATAAGTGGCTCAAAGGTGACATGAGTAAAGTTGGTGGGATAAGCTTGTCTGGAGTAGACACTCAATCCCAAGAGCTAGTTTTATAGCTTGGCTTGCTATGAGGGGCAGGCTGCAGGTTAAAGACAAGCTCAAAAGCTTGGGATCTGCTCTGATGATATATGTGAACTATGTGCAGCAGATACTGAGGATCATGAGCATTTGTTTTTCTCTTGTCAATACAGTATGCAATGCTTGAAGAACCTTAGTGATAGAATTGGGCTCAGGATTCCTGGTTCAGATGCTTTACAATGGTGTTTGAAGAAAAGATTTGATGCTAGGATCAAGAAGCAAGTGATTGGTGCTCTCATCTGCAACCTTATCTATTATATCTGGTTTATGAGGAATAAATGTCGAAGTGAGCAGGCTATTTGGATGCCGAATCACATGATGCAGGTCATTTGGAAGGAGATGAAGAGCAGACTAAGAAATGTAGTTAAAAATCGGTCTAGGAAGGATAGCCTTTGGTTGGAGAGTGTTGCTCTGTTATAAGATTATTCTTAGTAGGTTTTTCCTTGTTTCTGATTGTTAATCTGTATATGTTTTGTTGAACTTTTACTGGGGTATGCCCCTTTTAGTTTGTAATTTTGATCATCCTAATAAAATCCTTACATTTCAACAAAAAATAAATAAATAAACACTAAAGTTGTCTCTTGACCAACAGTTTTGATATGCAATTATTGATTCGCCTCACATAGTTTTCATCATTAATCGAAATGCTATTACGTACATTCTCTTTAAACTTTAAGTATCTCTCCAATTGTACTTATCCTATATTCATTTCTGATCTCCAACAATGTTTTTAATAAAAATAATTGATTCAATACCAAAAATAAAATAAAAAAGTTTTAACACACACAAACACTAAACTCGTGATGTGATCAGCAGATTTGATAGACAATTACTGATCTGCTTCACATAATTATGCTCATTAATAAAATTGCCATTACATATGCCTAAACTTTAAGTATCCCTCCCTAATTGTAAATATCCTATATTCATTTTTGATCCGTATTAATTTTTTTAAATTTAACTTATTCAATAAAAAAAGAAAATAATCAAATCTACTCTAAAATACAAACATTGAACTTGCTTCACAGAGTTCCCATTAATAAAAGAAAATTTGCCAATATAAACCCCTAAACTCTAAGTATCCCTCCCCAATTGTACATATCCTACGTTTTCTGGTCCACAGTGATGTTTTTGCTAAATTTAATTGATTCAGACCAAAAAACCATCAAAACCACTTTAAATACACAATTACTGAATTGTCTCTCAAAGTTTCCATCAATAATCAAATTGATATTATATACCCCTAAAGTTTAAGTATCCCTCTCTAATTGTACTACTCATTAATTTCTGATCCGAATGTTTTTGCTAAACTTAATTGATTCATTACAAAAAGAAAATAAATCAAATATCTTTTAAAACACAAACACTATACTCGTGCTGTGATCAATAGATTTGATACGCAATTACTGACTTGTCTCACACAATTCACCTCATTGATCAAATTGCCATTACAAACCACTAAACTTTAAGTACCCCTCTCCAATTGTACATATTCTATAATCATTCTTGATACACAATAATGTTTTTGCTAAAATTAGTTGATTCGATACCAAAAAAACATCAAATCTACTTCAAAACACAAACCCCCTAAACTTTTGAGCATTCCTCCCTAATTGCACCTATAAATAGCCACACAAACTATTTCAATAATTCATCACTACCTACTTCTAAATCTCTCAAAAACATTTTTTTTTATATATTTTAGCAAGTTTATTTATAGGCAGTGGTAACAAAGTACAAGTACTTTGCTGAAATTACAGCAGCAGTACTAGGATCTGACAGGAGAAAATCGCCCAAATTTAAGGTGACAAACTTCCACGTGAAGTCCCTGTCCTTAGATTGCGAGCTGTATCTGATCCTCAACTTCATTCCATTTTCTCTCTCCTCTTTTTTTTTTTTTTTCTTTCTTTTCTTCAGTCTTCTTCTTCCTCCAAAATTCTCATAAAAAAGCCGCAATCTTTTACACAAATCACTCTAACTTTGATAAAGATTCAATCTTTTCGAAAATCCCAGAAAAACCCAGTAATTTTTTTCGCAAAATCTCGATCTTTTGATACTGAATTTCATACCTTTTTTTTTGGGGGGGGGTGAATTTTTTTTTTTTGTGAGTAAAAAAAAAAAAAAGGTAAGTAGTAGTAAAAAAAAATTGAATTGAATGATAATAATGGAAGATCAATGGGAAATGGGATTACCAAAAATTGAGGATCTAACCCCATTAACACAATCTTTGCTTACCCCAGAAATAGCTACGGCATTTGGGATAACCCCAGAAAATATCAGGCCAGTGGTTGATTTGAATAGGGCGTGTTTCGAAACGTATTCGACAATTTACCCGAAAGAAGACAGCTTTGATGCGATGAGTTTAAGGTTGTTTTCCGGGAGGAGTGACGTGGACAGTGGTGGGAAGATGAAGAGGGGTGATTCCCTTGTACCCGACGAGGTGAATTCCGGGTCAAAAGATGAGAATGGGGATGAAACCGGGCTTAATCGGGCCGTGAAACGGCCCAGGTTGGTATGGACTCCACAGCTACATAAGAGATTTGTTGATGTAATTGAGCATTTGGGGATTGATAAGGCGGTTCCGAAAACGATCATGGAGATGATGAATGTGGAGGGTTTAACCAGGGAGAATGTGGCTAGTCATTTGCAGAAGTATAGGCTGTATTTGAAGAGGGTGGAGGGTTTAGCTCATGAGGCTCATTCTAATCCTAGAAGGCCTCCTACATTGTTTGATTGTGAAGGGTTTGGTTCGATTTCGACACCAATGCCAATGCCAATGCCATTGCCACAGGTACAGGTACAGGTACAGGCTCAGCATCAGCAGCAGCAGCATCAGCAGCAGCAGCAGCATTGTAATTCTCTGCCACTGATGCCGATACCGGTGCCAGGGCCGCCTCCTATGCCGTATGGTGGTGGGTTTGGACATTTGGGTTTGGGTTTGGGTGGTGGTAGTTCTGCTCCACCTGGATTTAACTGTGGGCTGGAGTCTGGGGCATTCAACATGTTCTGGAACAGGCAAAGAGGCTGATGATGTTCTGATGTGATGTTTTTTTTAGTTGTTTTTACTGTCATCAGTTTGCAGTACAAAAATTGTACTTTTAATTGTATCTTTGTTTCATACCAATAGGTTCTGAATAAGGTAGTTGGTGTCAATTTTTTGAGTTTTTGACCACACATAATGAAATGTACTGGTCGTTCTGTTTTATAAGGAAACAAAATGTTCCTTTTTTATCTAAATCTTGATCCTGAAGTCATGATCTTTACTAGTACTTGTTGATTATAATGATTACTACTCGCTCCGTTCCCTTTGGATTGACGAATGCACATCTGATCAAGTTAGTCCGTCTTTTGCACATTATTGAAAGAAACTCTGAACATATGATTGTCGATCTCTAGTACAATTATCAGAATTCAGACACAAACATTACTTCATACTCACTGCTAAGGCGAAATCTCTTACGTCCTGTAGCACTTGCTTCAACTTTCCTGCACCCTTCTTGGGATAATATGAGGATGTGACCAGGGAGATTCAATTTCGTTCACCATGTGTCATCTCACTGAGATGAAACGAAACTATATTCGTTTTTGATAATCGATTTGGATCATTTTGTATTCACTAGTGATTCCTACACGATTATTTACAAACACCATGCAAAGAAGGCAGGAAAGGATATACAGGGGATTACAGCTCTAATTTTACAAGAATCCATTAAATTTCAGTGTCAATTTCTGACATACAATACTGTAAATCTCTCTTGCAGAAACATAAATTAAGAAGAAAGCACAAACTGTGAAATTACACAAGAACGAAAACCGAGGAAAAGTACATAATTCAAGTAGGGGGACAGAAGGTAATGACATACCTACGAGCATTACAGGTCTTAAGTCCTGTTGCCTCATCAAAGGGATAGCTATAAGCCCTAGGACAGGCCACTTTAAACAGCTTTCCAAAAACTGTAGTCTGACACTTATCCCCGGCAAAATCACCAGTACAACAATACATTGGCGAACCAGTAGCCAAACAAGCGCTCTTACACCCTACAACCTTGCCTCCTTGTTTCACTTCCAATGCTGACGGGCAGGCAACATTCAAGTTCACCTCACAGGCCGCGACTCCACAACTTCCCCCACCATGTCGGCCTCCAAGCGGTATAACAGACACGGGGAGGTTAAACCCGTCAACAAGGCTAACATCATAGAAATGTAGGGGATTTATAGGAGTTCCAAAGGTCATTTCCACCAGAGTTGCAGGTGGTTTCCCTCCAATGCCCTTACACTGCAGAAGGCCACTGCAGTCGCCTGTCTGGCAGTCGCCAAAGCCTGTATTCTGATCAAATGTGCAACCTTGTCTTGCCCATATTCTGCCTGACCAATGCTGTGAAACTCTGAACACCCGCCTTTGCCCTGACGGCAACAAGAAACCGCCTCCCAGGGGAGTTTCGTGGCCAGTAGTAGCAAGAATTCCTGGCCATATGGTGTGATCACAGTTGTTTGTTACCATCAGTTTTACACCATCTGCACAAAACAAGCAGAAAAACATCAGTATACATCATTACAAGAATGAAATTGTACAGAGTATTTGGGATTTACTGACCTGATTGGGAATACACAAAGGAAAACAGGAATAGTGTGATAAGATACAGAAGAGATGACATTCTGATTATGAATTTTTCTGATGACGTTTACGCCTTTCAAAATTCTGCAGTGTAAATGAGAGAGGAAATCAAACTGTTTAAAAACAAAGGAAAACGGTTACGAAAGACTAGAAGAGTAACAGTTACTCCCACCAACTTCTCCTCATAACTGATCACTTCACCCACTTTCACCCTAAGTTTTTTCTTTCTTTTTTCTTTTTCTTTATGATGCAAATCGGTAATAATTTGGGTATTACTGAAAGGATGGGATAGTGATTTGTAAGTTTCGTATTTAGACTACGCTTCCTATCGTAAGACCATCTTTACCAAGTTTTGCTGTAAACAAATAACCTAGCCCTAGGCTCATTTTCGAGTCTAATGTGTCAAGAATAAATTGAAAGCAGGAAGCCAAAAACTAATTACTCAATATTGTGAAGAATCTCTTCAGCAGGAACAACCAGGAAACTTCAGTGGTTATAGTCATGACCTGAGCTTAAACGCATTCTACACTGAAGTGGTTAAGAGCTTAAATACGAAAAATTGCAAGTTTAGTCTCTAATTACACGTTAATCCCATGGAGGAAGAACACATTTCCTTTGTAAGTAAGAGTCCTGCTTTCAGCTCCAACACACCACAAATGCCCTTGCAACTCCAGTTTTCTTTCTACCCCAGCCGTGTCCCATACAAACTTGAACAGCCCCAGTGCGCGGTCTAATTGCTTTAATCCACGCCAAATCGCATTCTCTTCATCTGATGTCAATATTTTTCCCATGTACAAGCATAGCTTGTCTTTCTCGCCGGTCTCACATAACCCACCAGAGACCTCCACCTCCATATCACGGATAGTCCTGTGAAGATAATACCGAAGAAGTGTAAACAAGCAGCGGGATGAGTGACCAAGTGCCTTAAGGAGCCTCTTCTGCACTAAGCTCTCACGGTGCTGGACCTCTTTGTACCCTATGTCCCGTTCAACTACCACATCTTTGATTTGGCTCAACCCCTCTTTCATTGCCTCCAGTTTTGCAACATGAAATGCTAATCCTTCTTCCTCTTTTAAACATTTAATGAGGTCTCTGAACATTTCAAGGACCTCCTCCCATTTCCGAGATGATTGGCAATAGGGTGCTTTAGATCCTTTAGGCCTCATCCACGAAGAAGCGTCATCATCATGGCGGCAAGCTGTTTTGTCTAGAAACTTCAGACAAGTAGCCACAATTTGCTGACCCATAAACGTCCCTTTCTTAGGGCTCTGAGGACCCATCAATTCGATGTCTGTTTTCAGTCCGTTCAGTATCTCTTCAAGTGCTCCTGTCCATATGCGGTGCTGAGTAACTTGTGGGCATATGGTAAATCGGACAGTCTTCCGCTGCTGAGCAGAAATGTCCAAAAAGTTGCATACTTTAGTGACTGTATCAATAGTAATAGGATCCCTCTCAATAGGTTTGGTAAAAAATACAGGTGGATAACAGTTTCTTCCTGTCATTGCAGAGTTTACAGTCTTCAGTACTTCTTCCTGTACAGAAGGATTCCCAAGGAAAGCTCTTGAGAGTGCCTTGAAATTGTGCATCCTACGAAGAAGACGTTCATCATTGACAGTAGAATTGTCATGGACATTAACTAACTTCCCATCAATCAAATCCATATTCTTCAGCAAATTGCTCAATTTTATCAATCTCGGAAAATTCTCCCTGTACCATCCCAAAGGCAAGCTTTCTTCATAATTTGATTCTGGACAGTGATGGATTGCTGCAGTTAAATTCAGAGAGCCATTCCGCACAGCTCTAACTACACCTTTCGAACCAGATGAATTTAGGAAGCCCTGAATGTAACTACAAGCTAAACACTTGAGACTCATCTCCTCTTACACTGTAATTCGACATGTCATTTGTTAAATATCAGTTTACCTGCAACATTAAACACCACAACTCATTATCATTACATGGCCTAGGACATCAGTGAAACACATAACGCACAGACTGCAACCACAAACATTTTTTAGGCCTAAAATTTTAATTTTCAGAACTCATAACTTCTAATGTTTCTGCCATATTCCAATTTCAGAATTTCACCACCCCGAATTTCAAGTCCTAGTTTTGCCCTTGATTACCAACCCACATGAATCTCTTAGCTCTCCAGACAACAAGAACAATGACAATATGACATCAACCCATGATCTCTTATGAATTCTAGTTTCAGAATTCGCCACCCCGAATTTCAAAACCTACCCCCACCCCTGATTTCAATCCCACATTTCTACCAGAAATTCACATTCATTCTAGTACTCCCCAAACAACAAGAACAATGACAACATAGTATACTCAAAAACCAACAATTTCAGGAGTAAAAACATCAAATTACACCAAAATTAATTGATAAAACTTCAGTATCAATCATCAAACACATGGTATGCACACCTCCAGACCTCAATCCTCATAACCATGATTTATAAAAAACAACCCCCCCTACTCATCTTTACCCCACAAAATAAACCTTGTGCTACAAGTTTCATGAAATTCAACGATTCACATAATAAAGTTTCAATCTTTACAACAACAAAGCAAGGAACTCCTAGGAAAACGATCAAATGATGGTTAAAGTTTCAAACTTTACAACATACTGAGCATATACAACAACATCATCACTACCCCAGCGCCTCAAAGCTCCCGCTGTAAGGCGTGGTACGTGGGGTCACATATACGCAAGTATTACCCCAATTGAAACATAAAGAGAGTCTGTGCACGGATAACCCAAAATGAAAATTTCGAAAATCGCACCGACTAACTGCTACTTCACAATTGAGTATATAAGAGAAAGGTTCCAACTTACAATCACGTAAACCCAGTAATAATCTTCATCAACACAAGCTTCGAAGGGAAGATACACAAAATATTTTGCCGGTTTTTTTCCTAAAATGAAAAACCTTGTTATTTTTTTTTTTGGTTATGATGAGACGGCTGGATCGAACCGGCGACCTGGGTATCAGGCAACCCGGATAGTAATCGGGTTGAATTGACCAAACCGGTTTATTAGTTAAACTCTTTCTAATTGACCCCCTTAAGAACCGGATCAGCCGGTAACAAAGTGTCAAAGTGTACCTACATTACCCATAAAACGCAGCGTTTTGGACAATAACCGGTTTATCCGGTTCTTATCTTCATTGGGTTGATAATAATAATAATAACCCTAAACCAAACCCCCTCAATTTTTCCTCCGCTCTTCCATTCTCTCTCCTAAATCGTGGGTTCAATCTGAAAAGATCAAGTAAGTTTTGTTTTTTTTTTAATTAATTTTTATTTTTTTTGGTTTTAGTTTCATTTTTTTTTTTAATATGTTTTTTTGCTAAATTATTCTAGCGGGTTTGTTCTTATGTTACATTATATTATTATGATTTTGTGTAGCTTGTTATATTTTTGGGTTTAATTTCAATTTTTTTATATGTTTTTGTAAGTGGGGTTGTTCTTGTGTTACATTATATTAAGTTGATTTTGTTTGTTTTATTATAAAGTTCTGATCTTTCACCTCCATGCTGAATTTCTGAAATACCCCTTTGTAATTTGTGTTTTTTTGCTTGATTTTGGGTAATTTTGGTGTAATTTGATGTTTTATGGGTATAATTGGAAGTGTATAAATGTTAATGTTGAAATTATTGTGTCAATTTTAATGAAATAATTAATGAGTTGCTGTAATTTTGGTGGAAAAGGAGGTAGTGATTTGAGTGAAAAAATGGCAACTGGGTTTGAGCCAGTGCATGTAAGTTCACAGAAGCATGACCCAGCTTGGAAGCATGTTCATATGCATAAGGAAGGGGATAAGGTTCAGCTCAAGTGTATATACTGTACTAAAGTGTTTAGGGGTGGTGGGATACATAGGATTAAGGAACACTTGGCCTGTCAGAAGGGTAATGCATCGACCTGTCATCGAGTTCCCCCCGATGTCAGGCAAGCAATGCAGCAAAGTTTGGATGTCGTTGTAGTGAGGAAGAGGAAGAAGCAAAAGATTCTTGATGAGATGTTTTCTAGCGCGAATACTAGTACCCCACCCCCTAGTGATGATGTTGATGGGTTTGGGAATGAGTGTGGTATCAACAATGAAGTGCACTTGATTACCAATTCTGATGCCCTTGAGCCTAAACCATGTTCAACCATTAAATTGACGGAGAAGAGGAAACGAGGGAGGCCTAATAAGAATTCTTTAGTTACTCTGAATGCTAATCGTGATGATATTCCTGTGAGTGACCTTGGTCAAATTGTTCCTGTGAATGGAACGAAGGTTAATTCTGAAGTACAATTGGCAATAGGCCGGTTTTTATATGATGTTGGTGTTCCTCCAGATGCTGTGAATTCGGTCTATTTTCAGCCGATGCTTGATGCTATAGCTTTAGAGGGACCAGGAGTCGTGGGACCCTCACATCAGGACCTCAGAGGGTGGATTTTGAAGAGTGCAGTTGATGAGGTCAAGTCCGATATGGACTATTGTGCAAGGGCATGGGGACGCACTGGTTGTTCGATTTTGGTGGAGGAGTTCAGCACTGGGAAGGAAATGACTGTCGTAAACTTTCTGGTATATTGCTCTGAAGGCACTATGTTCTCAAAGTCTGTAGATGTAACCAATTTGATGGATGCAACAGATTCGTTATTTGAATTATTTAAGGAAGTAGTGGAAGAAGTTGGGGATAACCATGTCTTGCAAGTCGTTACACCCAATGAAGACTGTTATGCTGCTGTAGGAAAAAGATTCTCCGACTCGTACCCTACATTGTATTGGGCTCCTTGTGCTGCTAGTTCCATAATGTTGATGCTTGAAGACTTTGGGAAATTTGAGTGGATAAATGCAGTCTTAGAGCAATGCAGGTCGATAACAAGGTTCATATATAATCACAGTGTCGTCCTTAATATGATGCGAAGGTATACTTTTGGCATGGATCTAGTTGTGCCCGATCTTAGCGCTTCTGTTACCAATTTCAGATCTGTGAAGCGAATGGTCGAACTAAAGCACAATTTGCAAGCCTTGGTTACATCACAGGAATGGGTAGATTCTTATTTTTCTAAAAAGGATGGGGCTTTAGCCATATTGGATCTTATAAGTGATCATTCTTTCTGGTCCTCCTGTGACCAAGTTGTCCAATTAACTTATCCACTTCTGCGAGTTTTGAGTATTGTGACGAGTGAGAAGAAACCTGCCATGGGATATATATATGCAGGAATGTACCGAGCCAAAGAGGCTATAAAGACGGAATTCAGAAAGAAGGTGGACTATTTGACTTATTGGAATGTCATCGATCAGAGGTGGGCACAACATCAGCAGCTTCCACTTTATGCTGCAGGGTTTTACCTCAATCCGAAGTTCTTCTACAGCCTCGATGGAGATATACCTGGTACAGTTGTGTCAGGGATGTTTGATTGTATAGAGAGATTGGTTCCTGATACCAAAATACAGGATAAAATAATCAAAGAACTCAACTCCTACAAAGTTGCTGCTGGTGATTTTGGACGGAAGATGGCAATCCGAGCTAGAGAGACCCTTCTGCCATGTAAGTACTTAAATGATGTTGAAAACTGGAAATATCTCCTTGCCACATTTGACGCTCCTTTGTTTCTACAGAGTTCTGAAATCCCTTTAAAAGTGGCAAATATCTTCACTTATCCATTATTAGAGGGGCTCTTCTGTGTTAGTGTACTTTTTGTGGTCAGTCATACTACCCTGTTCTTTACATTTGTTGACGTTTCATTTGATTTCTTCTCACATATTCAAACCAAACCTTAAAAAAATGAAAAGAACGGAGGGAGTATTAAACATTGAGATATTAATCACAAATTTAAGTGTCTAAACCTTTTGATATGATCTTAAATTTATGCTCTCCGATCTGAACTTTGTTCCATATTAGATTATATCATTTCAAGTGTGACCGTGTTCAACCAGCCTGGAGTTATTCATCTTGTATCGACTCTTGAGAAGTATTTATGCATCACCTGTTACAGGCTGTTTGTGTTGGTGTCCCCCCTTTCGTATTGTCATTTCTGGAGACTGTGACATCCCCGGCTAGACGGGAGTCTTTAAAGTAGTCTTCTTTGGTTATCTTAATTGTTATGTTCTTACTCTTGTCATGCAGCTGAATGGTGGTCAACATATGGAGGGGGCTGCCCAAACCTGTCACGTTTAGCTGTCCGCATTCTTGGTCAATGTTGCAGTTTAAAACGATGTAAACAAGATATTATCCCACTGGAGCAAATGCACAACACTGTGAACAGTCTGGAACATCGGCGACTTAGCGATCAAGTCTTTACTCAGTTTAACTTACGGCTGAGACAATTGTGAGTGAAGTACTAACTCAAGATAGTTAAAGGTGAAGAGAGCTCAATTGTTTTAACAACATTTTATACAGGTCTCAGAAGGACAAGCAGCATGATAATACGGATCCCTTCTCCGTGGACAATCAGGCCAGTGTTGCTGACTGGATAGTAAAGAAGGAATTATGCTTAGAAGACCCCGGAAGTTCTGATTGGGCGTCAATTGAGCTGCCTTCATCGAACAAAATGCGATTGAAATCCCCCATTGATGAATATGAAGAACTGAGTGGTGGTAATGGGAGTAGTTTTCCCTCAACTTCATTTTGCTAACCCTTGTTCTGTGAACCGAAAGTTTTTTTTGTTTACTGAAGTTCATATTAATTTTCAGGGTTTGATGACTATGAAATTTTCGGTGGAGTGAAGGAAGATGAAGACACTCTTGCAGACAATATAGGGGATCAGTAACTGGTGCATTTAGTAGGATTGCACAACATCCTCGACCTACTGTTTTCAGTGCTCTGGTATCTGATCATAGACGATGCTGTCTCACTTAAGCTCAGTAATACTTTTCACTGCCCTATTGAGAAAACGGAGTGCAATTGAGAATCGTCATGATCCTTTTGCCGGGGAAGAGGAAATTTAGGGAGGAGGAGCTCCAGGAATTTTGCCGAATGAAGCATTCGCATTACCGGGAATGGACTGATGCAGAATCAGAACCTTATGATGCTTCTTCCCTTTAGTTAGTCTTAGTTGGGAATAGCAGAGTGTATAGGTAAGAGTTCTTAGTTCTAGAAATGTAAATATATCCTTTCTCGCCGCCTTTTTCCCCGACAACTGAGTGTAAGATACCAGGTAAGAGTTCAGTTCGCAAAATGCAGGCAAACTTTTCAAATTTGATTCATTGCCTTCAATTTTTGGTCAATGTGTGTCAAAATTAGGGTGCCTTTTACATGAATCTTACAAGTTACACCCCTTTAATTTGGCAATACTGATGGAAGAATCAGATAAGAATAAGGGGGTAAATTTAAAAGATGAAGGTCGGAAATTATATACAAGAAGATGAGAAAATCACCTAAAACTGTTATTGCACAATCAATAATTAGCAATTTTACAGTACAATCAAAAGTCACTAATCTCTAAACAAAATTAGAATGGTGAAAAACAAAAACAAAAAATAAGTCCTGAATCACACAGTGGTAGTGTACAAAGCTCAATCTCCAACAAATTAGAACTCCTTTGCTTTGGCTATCTGCCTTCATCTCCACCTGACAAAGACAACAAAGTTACTGAACCACCTTCAATATCCATATAAGATTCAGCAGGATATGAATGCAGAAAATCTTCAAATTCTCCAGTACCATTTCCGGGGCGTTTGTTGTTGCCTATCTTCCCGTTATATCCACCAGGTACGGCCATCACATCCGGCAAGGCAGCCTCGCCTTCCAAGTACCTCACTACCTGCCTCATCGAGGGCCGAGCATCCATAGCCTCTGCTGAGCATAATAAGCCCAACTTCAACACTATAGCAGCTTCCACCTCATTATAATCACCCTTTAATCTAGAATCCATTACATCATATATGACCCCTTCCTTCCATCTATCCCACACCCAATCAACTAAGATCAACTCCTCTGGCAGTGCCTTGGGCTCAATAGGCCTTCTGCCACAAGCCACCTCCATTATCAATGCACCAAAGGCAAACACATCAGAAGCCGGCGTGGGCTTCCCTGTCCGGGTCAGTTCTGGTGCTAAATACCCAAGTGTTCCGACAACTCGGGTAGTGTTAGCATGAGCTCCATGCTCATATAACTTGGCCAATCCGAAATCACCCAGCCTACCACCAAAGTCGGCATCAAGCAACACATTTCCTGCCTTGATATCTCTATGTATCACAGTCTGCTCCCACTCTTCATGTAAATACAGCAACCCAGAGGCAACATCTTTGATGATTTTGAACCTCTGATTCCAGCTCAAAACCATAGGAGAATTATCAAATAAGTACTTATCCAAACTTCCATTTGACATATAATCATAGACAAGGATCAAATCTCCCCTGCGCCGACACCATCCAAGTAATTGGACTAAATTCCGGTGGCGCAGCCGCCCAATACTGGCAATCTCAGCCACAAATTCTTGCAAACCTTGCCTTGATTCATGGGAAATCCTTTTAACAGCCACCTCAGTTTTCGACTTTGGAAGGATCCCCTTGTAAACTCTTCCAAACCCACCAAAACCAAGCAACTGTTTCTCCCTGAAACCCCTAGTAGCTTTCTTAAGCTCATTGTAGGGGAATCTATGAGGACCAACATCAAGTTCCCAAGATTCAATCACATCCCTATTCTTATACAACCAAAACATATAAATACCTAATCCCACAGCAATAAAGAAGACAAATACAGATGCTAATGACACCCCTAAAATCATCCCAAAGTTCGTCTTTTTCGCCTTTGGGAGTTTAGGCAGGGATGCCAAATCAAGAGGGGTTGCTTGACCATTCACCTTAAAACTCCACCCCATTATGTAATGTGAACTAGCTAGCAAACCAGTTGAAGCTGAAAACCCAACATACATAAACTCATCCAAATAAAGAGAAAGGTCTACATCATAAGACAATAAACTCCTATGTGGTTTATTGGAGGTTGGAGAAAGCGTAACATTCAATTTATTCGAACTCGAATCGTAATCAATCCAACACATGATTGTTTCCCTACTCTTCATAGTAATATTCTGAGCTGTGGAATTACCATCAACATAATAAGCTGCCGAAGCAGAAGCATTTGAAGCCATACTATCTATATTAATACCAACATGATTATCATCAATATCCTTAAACTCAAAATCTTGTACCTCATCAAACTCAATTGCAAAAACGTGATTAGTAAGATTCCCATTATCAGAAGAATTAAGCAACCCTAAATATTGGCTAGGCTGAGCACCAGGAAGCAGTTTAGAAGGAGAAAAGGCAAAGGCAAATCCATGCCCACCTAAAGTTTGAAACTGAGGAACAATTGCAAAAGCAAAGATTGATGAAAAGGAAACAGCTTTCCCATTACTTGCACTCTTTACCCTTATTGGAGAAGGAGTAAAAGCGTGACCAAGAAGCCTCTTTGTGTCATTTGTCAGCTGAAGAATGCCATTATGCTGAATCTGAGCAACTCCATTTAAGCTTAACTTGTCACCTGCAGTTTTAAACCCACTGAAAAAAAGCTCCTGACTTTGAGTAAATTCTGGGGTTTTTACCACAAATAAAATGAGAAAAACCCAGAAAGATTGAATCTTTGATGCCATGAAACAGTAAATATTACTCTTGATTCAAAATCAGTGTAAGATAAACATAGCTAGCTAAGGTTTGTTTGAGGTCTGATTTTTTTTTCTTTCAAAATGAAGAGACAAGAAATAAGTGGGAGTGGCTGTAAAGTGATATAACTAGGAGGAATTAAGTTAAGAAGAAACACAAGGCAATATTTTCACATGGAAAACAATAGAAATAGTATCAAATCATAAAAATGGGGCCTGCCAATCAACAGTGTGAAGTAGAAGTTTTATGCATTCCAAGTTGATTGTTTTGGCACATTTATGCTTCTGTCTGTCATTTGTTTGTGGAGTGGTCACTGATTAAAATGTACTGGAAGTTACCAATTATCACAGGGTCACTGATACAGCAACTTTTAACAGTTTTAAGCCTCAGTTGTTTTATACCACCAATCAGGCAATCATGACATCTTTCACTGTTTCACATACAATGAACCTTGGCTCTCAAAATTGGAGTTCATAGCTGTCAATCTAGTAAAATTTTGAGGTGTGATGTGAGAATCTAGGCTCGTGTAGTTGTTCACTGGTCGTTATTTTGCTATTCTCATCTAGGGTCGCGTAGAATATGCAAGCGGTTCGACCTATTAATTGAATGAATTTTTTTAACTGAAGACAAATTGTTTCTTCTAGTACCGAGTTTTTATGTGGGTGTAGGCACGTTTATAATGAGTAAATCTAACGAATGTAAGCAATTTTGTGTTATACAGTGCGATCGAGTTGATTGTCTCAAGTCTCAACACATTGGGCTCTTGCCTATCAATGATTGTTACTCTGATCTTTTGACGCCCAAATTAACAATTTTCACATACACTGAACCTTGGCTCTCAAAACTGAAGTTCAGAGGTGTTAAGTTGGAAAAGTTTTGTTGGGAATTGTTTTTTCTTGTATGTCTTGTATCAAGTTTCTATTTGTGCGTGAGCACATTTATAATGAGTTGATCTAATGAATGTAAACAACTTTGTTAGTTATACTCCGTATCTCATTAAAATTCCGTCCTAATGTGAACTACCCACTTAATAAGTGTAATATTTAACCTACTCCAAACTGATGCACGTAACAATCTAGCTAAATGAGATGGAAAAAAAGTATGGCAATTTGCGTATCGCATATAAGTAGATAATTTACTGCTAGTGGTGAAATTATCACCCCTTGTGATAGTGTAGTATTGCCTAAACAAACTAACTAACGGGGAGATACAAGCATCTCAATTCAAAGATTAAAGCTTTGCAAGAACAATAAGAGTTTTGTGTGAGACGATTTTATTGTAAAAACATCTTTCACACAAGTGGAATGGAAACGGAATGGATACAAGATTGATTCTTTATTAACCTTGTTTGGTTCAAAATTGGAATAAAATCATTCAATAAGTAAGGGCAAAATTGTAAATTAATAAGGTTAAAACTACCCACATCCTTCTTCTCTTTTCTCTCTCTTCCCCATGGCCCAGTTGACCACCAGTCACGGTGGTTGACCAACACCACCGGCGACCTTTGTGACAGCCACCACCACCACTTCGACCCAAATTTGATAATTAGCATGGCTATATAATTAGTTTTTCATAATATTACTCCTAGATTGGTAGATCTAAAGATTTAGTTTCGTTTTGTTTATAATTTGTTGGTGGAATACGCGGTGGGGAAGGGCTCGCGGTGGGCGGAGGAGTCGACGGTGTAGGCTTGGCGGTGCGGTGGTGTGGGCTTGGCGGCGCGGTGATGCGAGGAGGACGAATGGAGAAGTGAGGAAGAAGGGAGAAGAGAGGAAAAAAAAAAAGGTCGATAAGGTGGCGAGGGAGGCCGGCGACGTCACCGGTGATGTCGCCGGAGCAAGTGCGGCCGGAGAGCGGTGTCTCCGGTGGTAGGTGAGGTGGCGCGTGTTTGGCCGGCGGTGGAAGCGTGGTGATCTGGTGAGGGGTGTGGGTGTAGGAGGAGAGAGAGAGAGATAGGAGGAGAGAGAAAATGAATTGGGGGAATCAATTTTGAAATCTAAGGTTTTAGATGGGTTTCATTTTGGGGAGAATGGAAAGGGATTGGGAAACAAAAAAAGTGCAAACAAACACTAGGAAACGGATTCGGAGAATGAATCTGTTACTAATCCCCCAAAAACGATGAACCAAACACACCCTTAATGTTTCATTTAGATTGAATTTAGAAGACAAATTTAATGAAAATAACCCAACGTTTGTAGTTTCTTCTAAAAATAACTCAACCTTTAAAGTTTAATAGAAATAATCCAACGTTTAACCATGCGTTGTAATAATATCCTGAGACTAGTCAAAATTTAGATCTCCGCCATCCTATTCCGATAGATATATTCATCTTGTGGTCTATAAACGACCTATGCACCAGAAAAGTGAATTAATCACAATCTTGACAATCACCATTGTAGATGAGACATTGGTATAGTAATAGTGTGTGTTAGAAATTAATTATAGCATGTCCTCAAAAGCTCGAAGCTGGGTTTTGTTTTGATCGGGAGGGATGTGAAGCTACTAATTACTCCATACTGATATGTCTCTTATATATGGATGATGGCGTACACATGTAGGATCACTGCACAAATACAAGCTCGTCATGAAAAATAAAGATTCAATCAATTTTACCTTTTCTTTGACTTTAGCCTATAGTGTAATGATTTTTTTCAATTGACTTGGGGGAGAGAGGTTAATCTACACTGGAGAGAGGCGAGAGAAGGTAAATTACGTTTTTTTCTCTCTTTTTTAAATGACGGAGATTTCACTGCGTCGAATCCTGGGATACTATTGTGACAAGATGTTAAACATTAGATTATTTCTGTTAAACACGAAAGGTTGGGTTATTTGTGGAAGATATAGAAAACGTTGGATTTTATTTATTAAATTTGCCAATTTAGAATCATAGTTTCATTATATTTTTTACTCTTATGTTGCTCAATGTATTAGTTCTTCATTACAGTTCTTGTCATTCGCTTTCCGAATTAAAATTCGATTCATACAATATTTGTTAGTTAATAATAGAATTGTTGATTATGCTCCTCAGTCCTCACCTAGTGAAATCATGTGATCATGTGTTCACACACACACAAAAAAAAAAAAAAAAGTGTCCCGGAAGTTTGATGGAATTAGGTCATGCAAGATTATTGACAATTAGAATATTTTTTTGTATAGATTCTTTTATGATCCGGTATACCAACCGGCGTACGTTAGCAACCTTAAATTCGAAATGATCGAGTGGTTGGCCACCTTTAAATTAATGGTTATAGGCGATTAGGTATGTTAAGCCTATCACTAATGGAGTAGTATATAATAGCTTGTTCATCACTCACAATTAATTATCAAACGTGTGATAGCGTCGTACTTCTTTTTGTACTAATTTAGTACGTCGTCGGTCGTACTCCACCCAAATTTTAGCTTTAGGCATCATGACTCATGAATTGCGCACGACCAACCCAAGTCAACGCAAGACATTGTCCATTATACTTGATTAAAGCAACTAATAAGTTGGCCAACTTAAGTTGAAGAGTTTGACTTAATCTCAATGGAACAGAAACTCTAGTTTCTTTTAGGTCAAAAACGAGGAGATGGATTATAAAAGCACTCCGTATCTGGGTACATAATATGCAAACATGTTTTCACGAAATAAATATCTTGAAACTGTTTAGCATTAGTAAAATGTATGTACTTCTATAGTAGGATGAGTCTTCTCATCGTGGGAATCCCATGTACTCCGAACTTAGTAAGTGTATATATGTATTGAGATTCATTCACCAACAAAAATCGATCATATTATTATGTGAGACTCCCGAGTCCGGACTTTGATCTCTAATCTCTATGAATTAATCAAGTAATAACCCCAGCAAATATTGTCGACCAAACAACTAGCTTATTATTTAAGATATATGGAGTACTCCCTTTATATTTTCCATAGAGTGAAAGTTTAGTTTCAATTTATCTTACATATTCAGATCAACATCATCAATTTATTAAAATAGCTTAGACCTCCATCTACATGTTCAAAAAGTCGTAGTCTATGACTTGGCACAAGGTAGTGGCTTGGTCTACCTTAGACTTGAAGTGCTCCTTAATTTAATGATCACAAAGCCACATTGACTTGAATAATTATTAAAACCATTTTTTTTAAAATAGGGTAATTATTAGATTAGACCTTGTTTAATTCACCAAATTAATTGTTGTGCTTGAGTACTTCCAGAAGCACTCCGTATCATTTTTTTTTTATTTCAAAAAAAAAGAAAGAATGTGAGCAAAAACAACAAATGTTGGGCCATATATTGGGCCAAAGCCCGAAATGATATCTGAATACAAGTAGCCACGGCGAATATTGGGCCAGTATAGTTTACATGGCACATTTCTCACAAATGGTGTCGATGGTTTTACTGATAATCCATGGTCGTATCATTCAACTTAGATAGAAGACTAATATCGACACTGCGTATTCTCTCTATTTCAGTCAATTGTTCACGTTGTGTTTGGCTTCTCCTTATAAAACGCGGTCCAACGAAAACAAGTAAATGAAATGGAGGGAATATATCACTTGATAATATACTGTCCTCATTCTCGACATCAATTTAGCAACGGAATATAGAAGAGAAACAATTATAATAGTCGAAAGCAAGTTTAGAAGCAAGCCGATCGTGAATTGTTACACAAAAATTACAGGACTGCAATTCACAAAAGCAACAAAAACGTAGTATTACGAACTATAAAATTGAAATTCCTCGGAAATTCAAATTAAAAGACACAAAATAAATACAAGTCTCCCCTTTCCCTAGTACGTTGTACAAAGGGAAAGAAAAAAAGGGCCCTAAAATGTGTACAAGCAGCTCCCATCATCACTCCTTGCTGTTGGATCAAAGTTCTTTGCATTTGGGTCTGTACAACCTTCTGGCACTGGGATCTTACCTGTCTGAGCTGCTTTCCCTGCATATCCAAACACAACGTACATATGCTTATTAGCAACTCTTAGCGCCACAAAAACGCGTTTTTTTTTTCAGGGCTTACTTAGAATGAAGGAAATTGTTACGAGGATAATAGAGGAAAAAACGTAGAGGTAGAGGAGGCAGTGGTGCTGGTTTTAACCAGCACCACTGCTACTCCCCTTTTGGTCTCGTTTTGATTTCTATTAGCCCATAATGGTAAC
Organism: Spergularia marina; assembly: GCA_963680865.1. Lineage (NCBI taxonomy): Eukaryota > Viridiplantae > Streptophyta > Magnoliopsida > Caryophyllales > Caryophyllaceae > Spergularia > Spergularia marina. The sequence continues at coordinate 25,093,296 of OY804554.1, read as the reverse complement.
TTCCATTCTACGTAAGCCCTTAATTATATCACATCTATCTATTACTAAGGTGCGAACCTCCGAGTTAAGACACTTAACCGAAAAATGCGCCTCTGTCGATCGAGTCTTGGTTGGCATTTCCAAGGGCAGCCTCGTTCAAGTACTTGTCAGCCAATTGGACTCTCTTGACGTTGTCCTGCTCTTGGACAAGCATGTTTCCGTACTCTAGAAGCTTTTCCAAAGTCATTTGTGGTTGTTCGAACACTGGGGGTCCGTCCCTGGAGTTCACCAGCTTCTTTCCCATACCCTCAATTCCAACGTCTTGAACCCACTTCCTGACCAAGTCATCGTACACACGAGCCCTCAAGGCACCGAAGAAATCTAACATTACACAAAAACAACAGCTAAATAATTAAATGTCGCCCCCCAAAACTAAAAAAAATAAATAAAGATCGAAATAGCTCTGATACCATGATAAGACTGTATATTATAGTTGGCCTTACCAATGGATTGACCAGGGAAGGAATCAACGATGGTAACAACGTCTTCAGGTTTGACATTGTCAGTCCTGAAGATACCGGTACAGACACCGATACGGTCCTCACGAGTAGGAGCCCAGTAGAACTTCTCCATACGACCATCACGGATAAGGGGAGCGTACAAAGTCGAGAAATCGTTACCAGTGACGATGATGGGGACACGTGCATTCTCCTGCTTGTTGTACATACCAGGGAGCTGCACATTGGTGGGGGCATCAGCAATGTTCATAAGGGTAGCGTTAACCATCTGGTTGTTGACAGTGTACTGGGTTGTGCCACCCATACGACCGGCACCGGCGTCCAGATCGTTGATGAACAGGGCGCACATCTTTCCCTTGGCAATGATGTCTGCTGCCTCACGGTACCTTTGCCTGATCAACTTGGCTGGCTCTCCTGCGTTACCACTTTCCAACTCTCCAGCACTCATCATGATTGGGCTGTTTAATTAATGTCAAGCAACATACGTAATTAGTTTGAACAACGAACTTTGTATTATTAACGGGATTTAACCCGACTGATTGATTGATTGATTGATTCGAGGTACTCACTTGATTCCCATCTTGGCGAAGACGAGCTCAGCTTGAAAGGATTTACCTTGACCTTTGCCTCCCCAGATACCCAAAATGAGAGGAACCTAATGATGAGACGCAAATGTGAGTATAACAAGATGTCCAACATGTACAATTTTTAAGATGTTAACCACTTGGCATGCAATTAATCAAGTACGTACCTTGATGTTAGGCAACTTCATGAAGTTCTTGGCAACGTGAACAATAAGCTTGTCCATGAAAGCAGGTGCAATGTAGAAATCACCAACTCTGTTGTCCAACCTATAGTCCATAACAAATACATAGTGCATGTTAGTTAAAATTGTCGATATATTCAACGGGAATAACATTATCCTAGTGTCTCAAATAAAGGACGTGATCAAGTTTCTTAGAGAAATGTTACTTTCTAAGCCCTGTAGACTCATATTCATAGGAGGTCATGATAGGGACGTGAGTGCCGGCGCCCATGGGAGCTTGGAATTTACTGTCGACGTGACCCTTAGCGTTTCTGATGTCGAGCTGATCGTCGGACTGATCGGTGGCCAAATGAGCCCATCTGTCCACTTTCTTTTCGGTCTGCTTCTCTTCGCTGGCCGCCGCCCTGATGCTCATGGTGGAGACCTTGCCACTTGGGAGTCTCATGCTTGAGGTCTTCTTCAAACTACTGCCCATGAAGGCAGAGCTTCCAGTTGAGCCATTCAACTTCAACTGCACAAGTTTACGAGTTTAATTTAGTTCAAAACTCGCATTTTGGTTATAGCTACTCACCTATATACACGAGGCTAAGCTACCATACGTAGTCCACTACCCTTTTTATTCAAAACTCGTATTCTATGTATACAGCTGTAGCATTACCTTTTCAGTTCAAAACTCGCATTTTGGCTATAGCTACTCACCTATGTAGATGGCTTAAACTAAGCGTATTTATATATAGTATCATATATACTTTGAATATTTCACCATACAAGCCCAATCGACTACACAACACTAAATAAACCTCGACAAATGGTTTATGTAACAAATCTCTGGTTTACTTTGTTCAGTTCTCTAAATCTGTTCAAACACATCAGTAAATCCCTACGATATCATTAGTTTCTAACAAGCAGGGGAAAACAGAGAGCAAACGGATCAAAAATGTTGGATAAGTAGTCTCGTTAACTAAGTCTACAAGCTTATTGTTATGTAACTTCTATAATTCGAGCAAATGAGCAATATATAGTTCGTTTTAGTCGTCTCATACTATAAAACAGTCTCATAAGTAAGAGTACATACGAGAACCTATTATACATCGACCATGTGACAAGGCCTAAGCTTAACATACCAAGAGATCAAGAAGATTGATCTAAAAATAGCTTAATGAAGGATCACACAATAAAGCTTATTAAAAGATGATTACTTTTAGCTAGAGGTCTTATGCTATGCGACAGTAGTCTCGGAACAAATTATATGCCATGTAACAACATGTAACATACGAGTTTGCATATATAATAAGCTTAATGGTCATATAAAATAGTTCTTCACTAAGAAGCCAAGTAAAGCTACAAATACATACTAGTAACTCTAGTGATATAAGTAGAAACTACAGGAAGAGGAGGAGGAGGAGAGCTTACGGGTGCACGGTTGACGGCGCCGATAGTCGAGGCAGCAGCGGTAGCCATTGGTGGTGGTTAAGTCCAACGGCTTAGTGTGAGAAGGTAAGGAAGTTAAGAGAAAAGCAAAGGAGAATGTAAAGTATGTTATAAGCTTTACCAGTCTGAGGGAGTGAGGCAGTGTGTTGGGAATGGACTTATAGCAACTACCCAAAGTAGTATGTGCACCAGAAATTGTTTGATGTGGCATTCTGGATTAGCCTTGGGATCTCAAATGCCACACAATCAAGATTACCCTTGTGCCACGTGGCATCTCTAGGTTGGCTTAGCACTACTTAGTCCACAAATTTTGGCTCCTTTGAGGTTGGAATTGCAGCTTGAATCTTCTCCACTTGTGACACTTCCTCTTTTTAACTTGTTATCTTTATGGATTATTGGATCACCTTATTATTTTTGCCTTGTTTACCACAAATTCTAAACCTCCTTTTAATCGAATTAGGCCTTCTCAAACAGTGTCTGTGACTACAATTCGAAACTTGTGTATAATTAGAGTGTCTTATGACTTTCGTTATCCGTTACACTAACAGTTTAGCCTTAAACCTATAACCAAGATTTAAAACTCGTCTGATTTGTAGTAAAATGACCCTTGTGATTTCCGCTAGCCATGTTTTAGCTTCAATTGTGCCAATAATGTTAACTTATGTTATACCCTTTGTTGTTCATGGCCACAAATTCATAATCACATAACCATGCATAATTTAGATTAGCCTTAGGTTTCACTCTCAAAAGTGTCAATGTCTTGTAAGTTTGTGAAGCAATTGGAATCCCATCTCTAGAATTTTCTCTTTAAAAGCTCTCCCTCTCTGCATCTCTCGTTTCTTCCCCCCTTATCCCCCAATACACATAATAATGTCAATGAGCTTTGTCACATTATTGTAACCCTTTTGTCTCTCAGTCTCCCATTTTCTCTCCCGTTCTTTTCACGTTCCAATCACCAATAACTGTAACGGATAATCTTCATTGGTTGGTTATTTGTGTAAATATGAAGTAATAAATTGAAATGAGATATCCATACGACATTTCTTTATGTACCGAAATTTTACTTTGGTGTTGTCTCGACCTTTTAACGATATAAAAGTTGGGAATTTGTATGCATCAATCGTGTTTTAACGAAGAGCTCATCACAATATGTTCATGATGTTAAGAGCCTACTTTTCTGTAGGTTGAATTCTCTCATTGTAGCACGAATTGTAAAGGATAATAATGGCCTTTGAGTATAAGGTAATAAGGGTCTTTTGTTTCATAAGATTTTAAGAATACAGTACAAATTAATATAGAAAAAAAAAACGATTCAATCAAATTCTCATACTGAATTGTTTATAGGCCCAATCTAAGGTCCTACGGCATTGGGCCTCACAATATATTGTCCTGACATAGCAACCTTGGCTTTCAGTATCACGGCCCAAACGTCTGCTTGGGATGTACTTGTCGGATCAGGTTGGTATATATCAAGTCGGTTTTAGGTCGGGTTATGGAACATTATTTACATTCCTTCCGGATACTACTCACCGAAATTTGTTTACAAGAAAAAGCAAATACAGTATATACTTGATCCTTTATTTTCTATTTTTGGAAAGTTGTAGCGAATGAATGAAATGGAGGGGCACAAAAACCCCGCCACCGTTTGATGCCATTTGGTCCTGCTCGGATACGTGAATTGATCATTGATCTTAGCTTTTCTTTTCTTCTTTTTTTTTTTTTTTTTTTTTACTTGTAAAAAAGACAAAATAAAAGAATAAAAAAAACTTTAACGAACTTGAAATGACAAAAAGTGAACTTTTCATGCGAGTAAAATATGCATGTGTGTCCCTCGTGATGTCTTTTATTATGCTTCGTTTCTCCTTTGATGTATTTAGTAGCTTGGGGGTGTTACAAGTTAAAATTCTTTGTAGCCTAAAAATTTTAACGAGCATAACTTTATATATGTATATCATTATATTTTAAATTTGGTCTAGTGTTAAAGGCATGTCTTTGTAGACCCTAGACTTTCAAGTTCAAATCTTTTCACTAGCAACTCATGTGAGAGAGATGTCAGAGATCTCCTTAACCTCCCCCTCTCTCTCATGGGTTGGGCCTTGAAACTCCATTGGCCAAAACCTGGCAGTAGGAGGTTCAGTGGGATGGCGCAGCTTACCATTAAAAAAAAAAATCATCATAATTTTTTTCTTTTTTTTGAGAGGAAAAAATCATCATAATTGCATTTATAAATTGTTCTAGTTTCTTATATTTTTTTTTTTATATGAGGCACTTGAACATGACGGATTACAAATGGCATTTAGAACTTACACAAATAAATTTCTATATTACGCACTATTAACTCCCTTTATTTACATCCCATCCTATTATCATTTTCAGCATCATTGTCGTTTATATTAACTTATAGATAAAGCAAATAGTGTACATCACTCATAAATTGCTGCCAAGTACCGCGGAGATCCATTGCTATTATTATTCCTTCTTATTGTTTAAAAATGACAAGGACTTTAGGTTATAATAATAGAGAAGTAGCTTAATTATTGTGATTGAGGACAATCTAGTCGATGAGTCATCATGAACTCTAATACTCTATAACCCATCACTAAACCTAATAAACGTTAATATTGTATGAGACAAGGATCCTATTTAGCCTAGTTTGATAACTAAAATAATGGGGAAAAAATATAGCCGCCATGCACTAAGTTCATCCTTGATAAAATGATGGTGATGAGGACATGCATTACATAGTTACATGACAACTTAATTTTGGTGTTTAAACCCAAGCCAATCAATTGCAACAAAAAGAGTTGATTTAGACATAATTGTGTGCTGAAGTAGGTATAAAGGCTCTTCAATCCATAGCCCATCATCACACATTTTCCACAATTGATGAGCCATGTTATGGTAATGTTGCGTAAATAAAGTGCATGATCGGGCACTGATTTTATAATTCACATTAGTATGATATTATTGTCTATTTGCAAGCTGATATATGTGTCTAATTCTCTATAGATTTGTTTTTAAACACATTTTCAAAATGAGTTCATAGTATTCCACGTCTGTAAGTAGTATATATGTATCCACTTTTGTGAAACTAAGGCAACCACAAGTCACCCCGTTCGAAAGTTGTATGAATAACGGTATAATGAAAACATCCTTTCTTACAAATAAGTATTTTTTTCGTCATATGAAACTCTCTCCGGACAACTTAAATGTGTGACTTCAGACTTTGGACACTTAGCTTGCTCTATTCTAAGATTTTCCATTGAATTTTTTTTTAATTTTGTCATCTAAACAATGAGAAAGATGTGTATCTACTCAGCTCGGGCAAAATATATCATGTAATCTACAATAATAAAATTTATACGGATGCCAAAAATGTGGAAAAGCGCGTGAATTGACCATTTAAATTAAAACGTTAGAGATTGTAATAGGGATAAAAAGGCTAAGATTATAATATTTGTATGATTGCAAACATATATATAATTGCCGATTGTCACCCCCATTATCCATCCCTAAGTCCCTAATAATGATTACGCAATTCCATTAGAGCACTTAACCTCCAAAACATAATCTAGTGGTGATGGAAAAAGAACTGTATTAATCAAATAATAATCGAGCAAAACGGATACCAAATAGAGCAAGTAGTTAAAGATTTTAGAGGCCTAATATTCAAAGAAAAATTAACAAATTTGCATGCTCTTATAAAAAGAATAAAAATGTAGCCCATGTAGGAGACCCGAAAAACATCAACTTTAAAATTAAAGGAACCATTGTCCCTTAATTACACATTAAAAGGAAAATAAAACCCATTGATTCCTTTTCTTGCACAGTTCCAAATTATCCCTATAAAAGGCAAATTTATCTTGCTCATTTTAGTTAAGTTGAAGATTAATCTTATCTAATAAGCATTCAAAGCAAAGAGTAGTACATAGTCTAGTTGCTCGACTTTGTTTTAACGCTTAAACGAACCCGCTGCAAAAAAAAAAAAAAAAAAAAAAAAAAAAGAGCCTATTTTAGCGTGTTCCATACACGATTTATAGGCGTGTGGGAAAAATGACTGGAATAAGTACGTCATGTGGTGCATGTAAGTTCCTAAGGAGGAAATGCACAAGTGAATGTGTGTTTGGGCCTTATTTTTGCTATACTGAAGCAACATCCCATTTTGCAGCAGTTCACAAAATGTTTGGAGCAAGTAATGTATCAAGGCTTCTTCTTCACCTTCCTGAACAATTTAGGAGTGAAGCTGCCTTGTCCATTACGTATGAAGCTCTTGCTCGAATGCGAGATCCTGTTTATGGCTGTGTTGCTTACATCTATGCCCTACAACAAGAGGTTTGATTCTTCCTTAGCTTAAGGCCGAGTTCCACGTTCTTTGTTTGTTTCATTTATATGACTTGCTCAATTCTCGAAACACATCGTACCATCAATTGAGTACTTATAGAGAAGAAATTGATTAATATGCATGCATATATCTACAGTCAAAATGCAAGAAACTTAACCCCAACCACAAAATATACGTGACGAAATGATGGTGGTACGATGGAATTTGGTACATTCTCACTGCCTTTAACTTCTAACCTACCCCAGCCATAGGATGGCTATGATGACAAATTAAAGTTCACAAATCGTAACTAATTTGCGGGCCTATCCCCAAAATTGAACAAAATAGGATAGTCCCACATATGGGAGTAAAAACATCCGGTAAATTGCCAAATTGGCAAAAATCAATGACGTTAATTACTGGAGTACTACAGAAAGTGTAACATGTACAGATTGATATATAATGTACTAACGTACTGTAATTTGTACCTCATTATTATTGTCAGAATGACGTTGACATAATATCACTATCTATAGTTTATACTAGATGCGATATTACAATGGTAGTGCAATTCTTTGATATTATTTATACAGGTCGCAAATTTACAAGAAGAGATAGAAGTTCTAGGCAACCAAATGGCAAATGCAAGCATTGTAGAAAGTACTACTACTACTGCTGAATTTTGGGGTTCTCAAGAAACAACCAACAATTTCATCATGAACGATCCACAATATATATCTCCATCATTGGACGAAATTCCAATAATGGATCTCCAAGAATATTGGACTATACATAATAGTTCTCTAAATTATGATCATCAACAACAACATTTGCTACAAATGCCACATGATAATCATAACCAACAACAAGAACACTTCAACAACGATGCCGGCCACGACACGATATTTAGTGCTTGTGACTGTCAGCTTGAACTATACGGAACATCTTTTCAGTAGGTATATGGTGCTGGAGCCTAAGAAAACGTACAAGTACTTGGTTCCTTCACCTTGATTATTATTAAGTAATTATGTACGCATAGTTAGCCTACTCGTTTTTCTTGTTATATAGGCGCCAGCTAAAGCTATAGAGAAAAGAACAGGAGCATGTAAACCTCAGTATATATCCTAAAGTGACACTCCTAATCGATCACTAGGCCTAGTTGAGCACATCTGTATCGCTCCAATTTTATCAGAAGTCCCTGAAGGGACAGGCCAGGTTGAGCACTTATATAGTTAATGTCTTCGTGTTATCGTATATTGTAGTATAGCTAACTTGGTTGGCTAGAATCATGTTCATATGATCTCTTCAACGTATGTAACTATGTAAGTATAATCTTGTGTAATTAGTTCGTACTTTTTCGGCTCTTGCGTGTGTAATTAATTCGTACTTTTTCGGCTCTTGCCTAATATATGAGGATTGAAAATTAAATGTTTGCCACAATCTTATGGTGAATTTAGAGTTTAGAAAAAACATGCAAATTCGTGACACGATTCATCATACTCTCTCGGCGAATTCCAAACTATATACACATACATTCGATCATGACGTAGGTCGAGTAACTACAATCAAACATTCGATGAGGGTAACTTAGGCTCCGTTTGATAGGACTGTATCTTTCTAAACTGAATTGATTTGAATGATTCTGATCTGATCTGATCTGAATGACTCTGAACTGATATGGTCTGATCTGAATTTGTTGAAAATTTGATTGAATTTCAACGAATTAGTATCAAATATGGACCAAATATATTGATAGTTGTTTGGACATTTATGATCTGATCTAATCTGATTTGAATGGCTCTGATATGATCCTATCTGATTTGAATGAATCTGAATACTACTTTTATTAAATCCTATCAAACATGACCTTGCTAAAGAAAAGATATCTTTCCCATTTTAACTGCCTAGTCTCTGTGTACATTTACCTACAATCTACAAACCCTGCATTTTCTTGTACTCCCTCCATTTCGTTCAATTGTTTACGTTGGAATTGAGTTCCCCTCACAAAACCCAGCCCAACGTAAACAATTGAATGAAATGAAGGGAGTGTAATACTACAACTTTTTTTATTTTAAAATGCAAGACCCAAATTACGCCGTGAATGATTCTATAAACTTTGTTAGCCCAAATCCTTATCACAGTTTCGACTCATGGAGCCCAGACATGCACGTTGGGCTTGTGCAGTACGGCTTAACCCATAAGAATGGAAGCAAGAAGCCAAGAACAAAACTGATATCACATCTTTCTTCATTTCTGGCTTTCTGCTTGTGATTATCCATCCTAACAAACAAGCTAAGGCATGTACACGACAGAGCACGGAAATGCGGAATCATACCGAACACTTATCGACATATCCCCGATAGCTAAGGTCGAAGGCCGGTGTTTCGTTTCTTACAATACACAAGGTGATCGATCAGCTCACTTGTGCTACTATCTGAAGATAAGAACACAATGGGTGCATTAATCTTTCTACCTCCTATATTCTACCTGCCTCCCCTTGCGGAATATGGTAAAGCGTCTTAATGATTCTTCGCAAGAATACGGAATACAAATCAGGACCATACTGATGCAACATCACAAATCGCAAGATGCCTTACAAGTTACATCAACACATACAAAACTTACAGTACAAGTTCAATGCAACGCTTGACAAAGGAACACGACGACAACAACTCTCGTCTTATCACCATGTCGTTGTCCCAATAGTAGACGAGATTCAACCCTCCTAAATTACGGATACGACTACAAGAACATACAGTTGCTTAATGTTACACCACTGCCAAGCTCGATCAGTAGGCTATGTGAATCAAAGCTCAAAGCGAGAATCATATCGACACGAGAACATCGAAAATGATATGACAGTGTACTCGAAACTTCTAATTAACAAATTAGACTAGCCTGAAAAACCAGAGAAAAATCACTACACCCCAAGAACAACGATTTATATCACAGGGATCATAAAACTACGCAGCAGCCTTGGTAAGGTACCTAAACTATCCTATCCATCTACTACTAAAGATCAGTTACATGAAAAAAAAAAAAAAAAAAAAGCAATGAAATAGAGTCCTAATTAATAAACCTCCCTAACTTGTTACACACAGTTAAATCAAACTTAACCCAAACCCCAAAGTGATCGAATTTACCTAGACAAAAACTTGTTAGTCCACCACCATTAAAACTAACAACATTCATGATTCATCTCCTCTCCCCAAAATCAAAATTTCTCAGTAAGACGGCGGCGGGCGAGGCGGAGGACCCCAGAACATATCAGGAGGCATCTGACCATTAGGAAGCATATTAGGAGGAATATTGTATATAGGCATTGTCATTGAAGATGTACTTGCATCAGCAGCAGCAGCAGTAGCCAATGCACTAGCACCACTGTCCGCATGCGCTTCAGCACCTCCTCCATCTCCACCAGCACTTGCATCAGCAACAACAACCTCTTGTCCACCAGCATTCACATTCACATTCGCATTGGCCTCGTCCTCGACCGGGAGACGCTCGTAAGTAGCATTACTAAACGTAGCAGCAATGACTAGTACTGGACCAGAAGCGACCAGCGGCCCAACAACCCCTCCGCCTACAACCTGACCCTGTCCACCTGCGAGGTAGACAGTCAAGCCGGTCGCCCCAGGCGGGGAGGGGGCGGGCAAGAACGCTCCAGACAAGGAGAGTACCTCGAACCGCCCGTGAAGGGTTACAACCCCGCTTGGGGCGGCCGGCTGGCGGAGCGTCACGTTAGTGACGATTCCGCTCCCGCTCAACACCGACACCCCCCGGTGTCGGCGTTGAGCGAAAGTAGACAAACAATCAACAATATCAGCACCACTACTAATCTCCAACACATGACTTCTCAATGCATTGGGACTCTCCTTGGTAATAATTATTGGTGGCTTCGGTTTATTCTTCGACCCCGGCGGCCGTCCCCTCGGCCGCCGTCCACCGCTGCTTCCGCCGCTTCCGTGCTCCACCAACTCCAACCCACCACCACCTCCGCTTCCTGTTTGCTGATTATCTTCCGATTCCGGGTGGTTGTCTCGGCTGTCGTCCGAGTCCGGGTTGCCGTTGTGGTGGTTGTGGTTGTGGTTGTGGTTGCTGTCGTGTTGTTGACGCTCAGACTTTATTGAAGACATCTGCTCAACGCCTCCTCTCATTGCTACATTACCAGCCCACCACCTGTTTGACATATCTCTTTTTTTTTTATCCTTATTACTCTTCACACAATCCCCTAATTTTACCAAATATACTAAAACTTCTACTTCACTCTTCTTTTTTTCTTTTTTTCTTTTTGTGGGGTTTCTTAGTTCTTACCAAACTCAAGACAAATTTGGTATTTTGGAAAAAGGTGGAAGTCAAGGAGGGTGAAACTAACAACTAACAACAGTGTTTTTCCCTTTTTTTTTTCTTGTTTTTGGTTTGGTGTTGTCAAGAATACTCAACAACAACAACAACAACAACAACAACAAGGAGAATTTGGTAGTGGTTGTTGTTGGGTTTGCATTGAATTCTAACTTTTGACTTGGTTTTGGTGTTTCTTTTCTTTTCAATCAACAACAAACTACAACAGATGTAAAATCATGACTTAATATTATTACAAGAAAAACACTTCAAATTTGAAATCTTGAAAAAGAAGACAACTTTATCTAAGTTTTACAACTCCAAGAAGGAGAAAGATGCAATATTTGGCAAGGAAATGGTGAGAATTCAGAAGAGAGAAAATGAACCCACCTTTTAATTTCTGGAGAATAACCCAAAGACATGCAACCTCTCTCTCTCTCTCTCTCTCTCAAAGTACAGGAATAGCTGATATGTAGCTGTCCAGATAATCCAAACAAAGCTCAAAGTTGAAAGCTTTGAAATAAGCGAGGGGGAGTCAAAGAAAAAACTAAGGGTATTTTGGGGTCTTTCTCTCTCTATCTCTACCTCTAAAAACAAGGGGCAAAGAGTGGAGAAGGAAGGGTAAAGTTGGAAATGTATAATATGGGACTTACTGTTGAAGCCAAAGATGGAAAGAAAGGCGGTTAGAGTTGGGAGAAATGTGGAGTTGAGTAGTGAAGAAGGGGTTTTAGGATTTCCTTTCTGGGAAGGTCTGCTCTTTCCTTTCCCTTTCTGACCCTTCAAAGCTGTGGGGGTGTTAGTGGGGCTGCTGTTTTATCCTTCCTTTGTGCCTTTAAACTTTAGGGTATGATTTGTGATAATTCTGATAAATTGTTCTAGGAATACTAATTAATCTTTGCTATTAATTAGTCTTTTGTAATTAGGGTTTAGGAGAAGTACTATCACTTTTTTTTGCAACAAGAATGACAATTTGCTTTCATGGTATTACGGAGTATTATGATGAGTTATAATTAGTGTTGTTATTGAAATTGACTAAATCTGTTTGTAAAAGTTCCTTATTATTGTAACGGTTTTAAAAGAAATAGCTTCAATTGTTACATACGGAGTACTAGACTTTGTCTTATAATTGCTCACCCCGAGAATGTACAAGTGCAACTAATCTATTCTAGTTCCTCACATTCTAATTACTGTAAATTTATACTCCGAGTTTTTATGGTATCAACTTTGATATTTTTGGAATGATTTAATAGTTCGTACAGCCATACTAGGCAATATCATTCAAAATTAGCTCACACCTATTTCAAAGTTTGGATTTGGAAATCTGATACTACACACCTAAAAGATTATCTATAGGGCAATCTAGTTGCAAGAAAATGAGTACAGAGTACACATGAAACACCTCTAGAAATAGACATTAAAATAAATGAAAAACAAGCTACATGTCTTTGCAGATAGAGTATAACTTCTCTTTTCCTGTAAAAATAAAAGATTTTTCTATCCATTTTGGGGGTGATGAACAAGAGTGTAGACTGGACCACTCTTAAAGAAAGAAAGAATTTCATCAAAACAATTGTTATACAATTATTCTATCCTTTTGTGATGGAATTCAATGGATAAATAAGTACCTTCCAAAAGAATACTGATATTATAGATAAACCTTCTATTGATAAATGCTTGGAAATTTTAGCACATGATAGTTGTGGAACTTATCCATTTGTTTAGTGATAATAATAATAGTTCTAAACTTTTATGTAAAAAACAATACTTCTAATTTTGACCTACAAAAGAACCAACATACATAACCTTTTCGTGGATCCAATTAATATAAATGCACGTTTTGAGATTTGTCTCTTTTAGCACAATAGCTAATACTCGTGGAGTCGTGGTCACAACACTCACAAGGTCTCAATTCCTTACATTCAATTTAAATTGCGTACATTTGACCGCCAGTTACCACAACTCAAAATGAAGGTCGATAAATAATACGAGTAGTGTTTAGACGTGTCGAATTTGACAAAAGTTGAATACCATGTGTAAGGTTACCGGAATCAGGGCACCATGTACTCATGTAGGCATGTACTGATGTACACATTCCCCTCGATGGTGCGATTGGAGCAGAAAGGGGCGAACGAGGGAAGTGGGACCCAGTAGCCACCCCCAACGCAGATCAAGAGGGAACCAGCGGCGGAGGTTTGAGCATGGAGGTGATGGAATTCTGCGGATACATTTAGTGGGGCCCTTGGTTTTGTTAATTCACTGTCTTCCCTTTTCTCATTTTCTGATTTTTGTATGTACTATTCATTGTCCAAATTTCTCAACGAGGGTTTACCCTGCATCCCCATTTGGCAATCTGTACCAGTGTCCTAAGACTGCTAAAGCCTTATTAGTTACGAGTACTACTCAAGTATTGGCGATTTCGCGGTGCGATTTGGCTTTAGCTAGCCAATTCAAATTATGGGGTGATAACGAGTTGAATTGAGCGTGCCTATAATTACAAATGCGTAGTGACAAGAACGATCCAAACTGAGCATGGTCGATATAAAATTTGCTTAGGAATAGTAAATTATGGAAAAGACAATGTTAGAGATAATTAAAGAGTACTATTGTACTATGATTCTAGGCTTAACTGCTTAAGTCATGAAGTGTGACATTTGGTTTGATTTGAAGTTTTCTTTCTCATCTTTTTTAAAAAGTCAAACTTCAGCATCTCAGAGTAAAAAGTTCAGCCGAACCGATTACCGTCAAAGTGCGCGCATTGGCTCATGCAAGCGGGCAGAGCAAAAAAAATCAGGTTGAATAAGACCAGTGTGGATCACCTATCTCATTTAAATGAAATAGTAGCACGTTATTGGAGGGGTACGTAAAATGGTATAGAAAAATGAGATAGATGATCAACCACTTAATCTGTAACAAGAGGACCAGATGAAATGAAATGCGCAAAACCAAGTTTGGTGGGTGCTGCAAAACTAAGATTAATTTTAAGATGGACTTCCCGATGTTGTAACAGCCAACACCTGGTTCACCAACATGATCTTTAATTTATTGAGATTTTCGTAGTTTTAGAAGCAGCTGCTAAATGTCCTTGAAATCTTCAACATTTGTCCCAGTTCGGCTCAGCATAAATAGCCTCCCACCTTCCACTTTCCACTTACAGCTTCCACCTAGCTGTGCCTCATGCCTAGAATCAGACATTCAGACCACGGTCAACGACTTTCTTTCGAGAAAGACTATTGAACATTCCCCGAACGTGGAGTATTAATAGTCACTCTCTCACTCTCTTTTATATGTTGTTTCGTTTGTGAAATAATTTGTGTATGTTAAGTTTAAACATACATATATAATAATGTCATAAATGGGATTAGCCCTAAGAAACACCTTTAAGAAATTCCACATGATTTTAACATTGTGTTCAACAAACAATCGTTTTAGCTTCCCATTTTAATTATGAAAACGATTTCATCAATACTAACACAATAACATATTACCTGTGTTGGTTTACTTCGAGGGTAAATCTTGCGACATTTTGAGTTGCCATTTGGTGTTTCGATAATTCTTATCGATTCTACAAGTGTAAGAGATCGGTTCACACGAAATTTATTTCCAAGAAATCAATATTGAAATAACTATACGGAGTATAAGATAACACGAAATTGAGTACGAAATAATTCTCAAGGTTGTAAGTCAATTAACGTGTTTATTAACACCCATAAGTGAAATTACTGAGCAATTAGCAAGATTAATGTCATCCTCACAATGAACAAGAATATGATTTTCAGATGGGAAAATTTGATTAATTCAAACCAAATGGCTGGCTGTAAAATGTAGGCCAATCACAAAGAAAGAAGTGGGAAGAGAGCAACATCCAAAACAACTAAACAATGGCTGGACTAAACGTCTCTTTGACTCTCAAAATCCCACCAAAACCCTCTCTTTCTCTCTTCAAATCTTCTCCTTCACTCTTCCCTACACCCCACCATCTTTCCCAAACTGTAATACTTCACCATTCACTTCTCAATCACTTCAATTTTGATTTCCCCATTTTATCTTATTCTTATGCTTTAACTTTGTGTTTTTTTTTTTTCATGAATCAGCAGGAAATTCAGACTTTACAGGTTTCTGATACCAGGAAAAATGCATCATTCTTATCAAATTTGGGTTCAGCAAGTTTGATTGCTCTTCTCTCTGCTTCCCTGTGCTTCACCCACCCTGCTCTTGCTTTCAAGGTACTTTCTGAACTGAATCATCCTTTTAGGTGCGAAAAGTTATCGTAAGATGGTCTTATAGTAAGACGGAGTTGGGTACTTTAAGTTGGTATGAGTGTCTAAGGTCTTATCGTAGGACGGTCTTACCCAAAACTCGAACTCCCTCGGGTTTAGGAAAAGGTACTTACTTTTTGTTATGTCAATGTGGGAAAACAGGGAGGAGGCCCATATGGGCAGGGAGTTACAAGAGGGCAGGATTTGTCAGGGAAAGATTTCAGTGGAAAGACTTTGATTAAGCAAGACTTTAAAACGGTATCTCAATTTCTTCTCTACTAAGTGCATTTTTGGTCAAAATTGAGTAATTTATATGATACTTTGATATAATATGGTTGTATAAAGATGAATTCTTTGTGGAAATGATTGTGTGATGCAGTCAATTTTGCGAATGGCGAATTTCAAAGGCGCTAATTTGTTGGGTGCTAGCTTCTTTGATGCTGATCTAACAGGTTTTTTTTTTCCCTTTTCTTTGGTTGCTCATATCATTGTGCAAGTGACTTTCAAATCAAATTGGTCTTTGGGAATTGCTTTTAGTGTACCATAATCTATTAATGCATTTGCTTTGAACTGTTAGAAGTTGGTACTAGTATGAGTAGGGTTTAGTGTACCATAATTGGTGTGCAAGTCATCAAATTTGTTTCAAATCAAATTGGTCTTTTGGAATTGCTTGTAGTGTACCATAAATCGACTAATACATTTGGTTAGATCTGCTAGAAGTTTTTATTAGTATGGGTAGGGCTGGGCAGGGGTTCTCGGTGCGGGATGGGTATTTTTTTTTGGCTTGGGGGTGTGGGTGATGTGATGAATATGATGTGAGAGGAGAAGTCACAAGTAAGGAAGTTTTTGGTCGATGGCAAAGTTTTGATAACATTTGTCTACTTTTTAAAAGGGGACAAACTTGGCCATACCAATGTATATAATCCACTTTTTTTGTCCCCAAATATCCCCGAAACAAAAATGGCTCAACTATTTGTCGAAGCCATAGGGGCTAGGGGTCATATTATGGGTGTTAACAAAATATTAGAGCAAAAAACCTATCACCTAAGTTAGGACCCGAATTCGACATGTGTGCCATAAGAGCTTAAAAAAGAACTTCCCTAAGAGAAAAATTTGCCCTCATATCCAACAAAGGTACTCCAACGCCGTCCGCGGTAAAGTTTTGAGAACATCTACCTACGTTTACAAAAGTGGTACAAATTGCCTAGAACAGCCCAGACACAAAAGCGCCTTAATTTTTAGTGGAGTCCGCTACAAGTTGTATAATGGGTTTTGGCAACAATTTAGAGGGAAAAAAGCTAACATAAGTCCCAAAATGGTGAAATACACACACTAAGTTCAACGAGCGACGTGTGCTGGAAGGGCGTAAAGAACTATGCTACATGGGAACCAACTCTCATATCGAACAAGGGCTGTCTATGGTAAACTTTCGGGAACATTTGCCTACTTTCAATGAAGTGGTAAAAATTGGCCAAAACCATAGGATAGAACGCATGATTTTTGGTCCAGAATGGTCCTGAACAAAAACGACTCAAATTTTGTGGGAGCTCGTACTAAATTATTTTTTGGCAAAATATTGGATGAAAAAACCTATGGCTGGCCGAAACGGCCAAAAGCACACGATAACTTCAGCGAGCTCAACGAGTGATATAAGGTGAAGGGCTTAAAGACTCCCAAACAGGCGAAGCGGCCTTCGAATTCCTCGAGGGCATTCCTAAGTAATCTAATGTAACATTACGAGAACTTTTAGATTCTTTGGAAAAAGTGGTTACAAAGGCGAAAATTGGACAAAAACGAAGGCTATAATCCGCCATTTTTGCCCACAAAGCTCTGCAACAATAACATCTCAAATTTTAGTCCCTCGGGGCAATATTATGGGTTTTAGTTTTGGAGCCGAAAATCTATGATAGATTCCCAAAATATGCAAAAAGTGAATGTTAGCCTCAATGGGTAACGTGTGCAAAGGGGCTTAAAGAACTTCCTAAACACATGAATGGGCTCTCATATCCAACAAGGGTACTTGTAGGTTGTGTATGGAAAAGTTTTGAGAACATTAGACTCCTCAAAAGTGGCCAAATCAAAGTATATAATCAACGGTTTTTCGCTAAATATGGGCAATATATATGACTCTTTATCGAAATTGGCTCCGGAATAAAAACGGCCCAACTTTTTATGGGTGAACCTAGAGGTCATATCATGGGTGGGTGCAAAATATTAGAGCCAAAAACCTTTGGTAGGTGTACATAGTCGACAAAAAAACTCATATTAACCTCAATATGTAACGAGTGCGGAACTGCGTTAAGGAACTTCCATGAAAGAAGAATTGTTTCTCATAGCTAACAAAAGTACACCAAAGATGTCTGTGGTCGAGTAATGATAAATTTTTGCAACTTTCAAAAAATTGGTCAAATTGGCAAAACCCGAAGTGTATAATCCATCGTTTTTGGCCAAAATTGGCGCCGGAATTAAAACAGGCCAAAATTTTATGTAAGACCTCAAAGGTCAAATTATGGGTGTGTGCAAAATATTAGAACCATAAACCTTTGGTAGGTGTACAAAATCGACATATTAACCTTGAAGGGCAATTAGTTCTGAAAAGCATTAAAGAACTTCAATAACCGCTGAATCAATTCTTATATCCAACAAAAGTACACCAAGGATGTCCGAGGTGAAGTTTTAAGAAGATTAAGCTACTTTAAAAACATTGGCTAAAAGCGAAGTATATAGCTCACCACTTTTGACCGAAAATGGGGCTCCGAAATAAAAACGGCCCAATTTTTTTCGGATGAACCTAGAGGTCATATTAGTGGTGGGTTCAAAATATGGATCTAAAAAATCTTGGTAAAGAAATCGACAATAAAACTCATATTAACCTCAATACGTGTTGAAAGGAGTTAAAAGAATTTCAATGACAGATGAATTGTTACTCATATCTAACAAAACTACACCAAGGATGTCCACGATCAAGTTTTGATAAAATTTAGCAACTTTTCAAAAATAGGTTAAAATTGGCAAGAAAACACTGTGTTTGGTCCACCATTTTTTGGCCAAAAGTGACTCCGAAATAAACAACCCAAATTTTCATGGAAGAACTTAAAGGTGAAATCATGGGTGTGTGCAAAATATTAGAGCCAAATACCTTTGTTAGGTGTACAAAATCGACAAAAAACCCAGATTCACCTCAATAGGTAACGAGTGCCAAAAGGCGTTACAGAACGTCAATTACCGATGGATCGTTTCTTGTATGCAACAAAAAAAGAGTACACCAAGGATGTTCAAGCTGAACTTTTAAGAATATTTAGCTACTTTAAAAAAAATGGTAAACGTTGGCTAAAAACGAAGTATATATAATTCACCTTTTGCTGGTTTACATCATTGTAAAAAAAAAACTTACATTAACCTCGATAGGTATGAGTTGCGAGAAGCCTTAAAGAACTTTCATGACCGAAGAATCGTTTCTCATATCTAGCAAAAGTACACCAAAGATGTCTATGGTCAGTTTTGATAAAATTTAGCAACTTTCCAAAAACTAGTAAAATTGGCTAAAATGAAGTATATATTTCACCGTTTTTAGCTGAAAATGGCTCCGGAATAAAAACGACCCAACTTTTTATAAATGAACCCACAGGCCATATCATGGGTGGGTGCAAAATATTAGAGCCATAAACCTTTTGTAGGGTGTACATAATCGACCAAAAAAACTCATATTAATCTCAATTTGTGACGAGTGCCGAAAGGCGTTAAAAAACTTAAAAGATAGAAGACTTGTTTCTCATATCTAACAAAACTACACCAACTATGTCCATGGTCAAGTTTTGATAAAATCTAGTGATTTTCCAAAAACTAGTTAAAATTGGCAAAACCAAAGTGTATAGTCCATCGTTTTTGGCCAAAAATGGCTCCTCAATTACAACAGCCCAAAATTCTATGGAAGAACCTAATGGTCAAATTATGGGTGTTGCAAAATATTAGAGCCAAAAACCTTTTGTAGGTGTACAAAATCGTCAAGAATCCCATAATAACCTCAATTGGTAACCAGTGCCGAAAGACGTTAAAGGACTTCAATAACCGATGATTCATTTCTTGTATCAAAAAAAGTACACCCATGATATCCAAGGTGAATTTTTAAGAAGATTTAGCTACTTTCATCGTTTTTGGCCGAAAATGGCACCGGAAAATAACGGCCCAACTATTTATGGATGAACTAAAGGACATATTATGGGTGGGTGCAGAATATTAGACCCAAAAACCTTTGGTAGGTGAACAAAATCGAGAAAAAACTCATATTAACCTCAATAGTAACCAGTACCGAAAGGCGTTAAGGAAATTAAATGGCAGAAGAATCGTTTCTCATATTTAGCAAAAGTACTTGAGTACACCTAGGATGTCCATGGTCCAGTTTTGATAAAATTTAGCAACTTTCCAATAATGGTCAAATTTGGCAAAAAAACGAAGTGTATTGTCCACTGTTTTTGGCCAAAATTTCGCTAAAACAGTGCAAATTAGCCAAAACCAATATATAAAATCTACTGTTTTTTGCCCAAAATGGCCCTAGAATGTACACGGCTCTAATTTTTTTTTTTTTTTTTTTTGAAGTCCCTGTGGATCATACTATCTCTTTTAGGAGTATGTAACAGCCTAAAACCAATGGTAAGTTCCAAAATTGGAAAAATGTAATATAAGGGATAATATAATATAATAATAAGTAAATGTGACCGGTGACGAAGAATGGATGAATGTAATAAAGGGCAGCCCGGTGCACATTGGCGTCCCCGCTAAGCGAGGGTCCGGGGAAGGGTCCCACCACAAGGGTGTAATGAGGGCAAGCCTTCCCTTGTCAATTTATTTGTCAATGGATTAATGTAATACGAGTAAAATACTGATGGCGAAAAAATGAAAATAATATAAGTATATGATAATTGAGGTGTAAGGAATATACATGCGTAGGTCGAGCGTGAGCCGGAGCCTCAAACTAGTGGCTCCCTTTTTATAACCTCTACTATGGAGTGAAACCCGAGCAACTACATTGGATAATATTTGACCCATTTGCCCTTCCCTCCTTTTAAAGTGAGAGTGTGGGCTTGGGACTTTTGGGAGGGCTATACTATCTAATATGGGTTATGTTAACTTATGGTTATGGCATACTGGAACTCAAAGATCCTTATGCATCAATCACCCTAATCGCCCTTTTAAGCTATTTGTAATATGATGAGGTTGATTCTTAAGTCGTCACATACTTACATCTGGTTAAATTGATCACTCGGTAGTTGTTGCTTGATACTGAAGTTGGTTCGCTTCAAGTGTTACGTAGCTCGGTGTTTGATGGGCATTAAAATTTGGCTTTAACTTCACAAGTTTCTGTTATTCAATGTATTCAGGAGCTGATCTTTCCGATGCTGATTTGAGAGGAGCTGATTTTTCCTTAGCAAATGTGACCAAGGTGTACCATTAACTACTCTAACTTTTTTTTTTTTTTTTCTAATCCAACTTATAATGGAGGGGCACTCATCATGTTGCAATGCCTATGTGATTGCTCGATGTCGACCTTTTTGCTTTTGTGATAAGAAAAACTGCATGGTTGCTGAACACATGTAAACCATAATTTAAGTTCAACACCAGTGATGATGGTCGATAAAAGTGCAGGGTTGATTTCTGGTTACTGTAAGCCTACTGCCTACAGGCTACAAGTCTTAGGACATTTTTAAAATTCTGTAACTTATGATTGCCTTTGCAGGTCAATTTAACGAATGCTAACTTGGAAGGAGCTCTAACCACTGGCAACACATCTTTCAGAGGATCAAACATTACCGGGGCAGGTATAGCCCTATAATTGCATAGAACATCATGTGGGTTGTAAATTGTTTGGGCTCGATAACAGGTGGGGGTGGGCAATGTCGAAACCTTCAGAGTTGGACTTTTGCTGCCTGCTAGGATGCATGTCTCTGATCTGAATGCAAAATGCATCACCAGTTCTGTTATCCACTTAACCTGTAATGCAAGTTTGTATTGTCCCTTAGGCAATGGTGTTCAATTGAGGTTTGTAACAGTCGTACAGAAAGTGTTTCGGCTGTTGACTGCTACAAAAACATCCTGAAAGTTTATGTCCCGAATATTGCTAAATTTCAGAAACACCGAGTTTTCTTAGCTGACAAAATTCTGGATTGGATATCTTCTGTTATATTATAGCTGTTTGGGCCACGCTTTACGGCCAATTAACATTTGGGCTAGCTTTCCTATGATCAAACTGATGCTGTAGTCACTATTGACAAACAGATTTCACTGATGTGCCTCTAAGAGACGATCAGCGAGAATACCTTTGCAAAGTTGCTGATGGGTGAGATGGTTTCTTCATGACATAGCAATCTACGTGCCTTGTATTACATTGCTTTGGATCTGATTTTGTATATTTTACTTTCAGGGTGAATCCAACAACGGGAAATGCCACGCGAGAAACTCTCTTTTGCAAGTAGATCCCTGGTACATTGTCTTCTTTGTTGCAAGTTTGTATATTCTGGTACATCATGTGAGAAAATATAGGATCTTTCACCACACATATCGCTGTGCATTGTAGCTTGTATCATGTGAGTTGTGACTAATATTATGAAGCAATAGAAGTCACTGCAATGAAAAATGTTTCTTGACGACTTGGCAATCCTGTTAATCCCCACTGATGAAAAACTGACCTTGTGTTTTCTGAAACTAGTGCCTTAAAAACGTTACCTCAGTGCAAGCCTTTGGCGAGGTTAGGTGGGATCAGATGTGCGCAAGCCATTGACCTATGTTGGAACACATGGAGATTCTGCTTACGAAAAATAGAGCCTAACTTGAAAGTTGATTAGGCTAGCATTACTGTTGTTTTGCTGTGCGCAATCCTTGGTGGTGTTTGGTTCGATCTTTTGGAGACTAACTCAATTGCTGGATAGGGGTCTAGAGCAGTATTAAGCAAAATGAAGAATGTCAAAAAAAGCACTTATATTAAGAAAGCAAATTTAAAGCTTTTGGTTTACTTCATTACAAAGGTAACCAAAGCTAAATCAAAATGAGCTGAAAAGCTTCATTCTTTGATACTACTACTACAATGTAAGAGGAGTTGAAACTCCCCTACTAATCATAATGATCTTATTTGAAACTCTAGAGATAGCGGCGGGTTTTTCATTTGTTCATGCCAGTGGCGTTCTTAACAGCCTCAGCGGCATCCTGTGCCTTGGCCTTCATCTGTGAACCAGCCTGCATCACATTCGAATAATGTCAGAAACACACAGATAATATTCAAACTGACAATGATCATAACTCATAAGAATAAGATTGCAAAGCCAAACCTCTTGGACTGATTCCTTAGCTGACTGCATCATGTCACCGGCCTTGTCTGTCATCTGGCTGGTCTTCTCCTGAAAAGCACATTACGTGTTTAATCATATGACCGTCTTACACAACACTTGCCTTTCTAAAAGAGGAAAGTAAGACGAGAAGGGTCAAGTTACCTGGGTCTGGGCCTTGGCCTGACCGGCATTGTAGCTGGCGCTCTGGGAGGGGTTCATATTGAGATGTTAAAGTTGGTGTTTCGTGTTTACCAAGGATATGAAAGTTGATAGAAGATGAAGAGGATGAATCTCAAATTCGAGTATGACTGAAATCCAATTTAGAGCTGCTATTTATAATGTTGGGAGATCATCCATGACCATAAGCTTAAACATGTGTCTTCCTATGCTAAAATTAATCTCAGCCACGGCTTGTTAATAGCAAAACTCGTACTTGATCTTGACTTATTCTGTCATATTACAAGGAATTTATGCAAATATCATGGAGTGACTTTTAAGTTTTTGACAGATATTTGTTCAATTAGAACATCAGTTACAGTGATAAAAAATTTCATTCATTCATCTCTCTCCACCCATTTTCTCTCTCATACCCCATATTTTCATCAAATTTTATTTATCTCTTGTTACAATGAATGACATTTTCATTCATCAAACACCCCACTACTGCTCTCTCCTATTAAAATATTTTACTAATCAATTTTTTATTCTTACAAATATTATAAAAACAAAAAATATGGACAAAAAACAAAAATAATAACCCAAAATCGGGTGGGGCCACTGATGAAAAAACATGAAACTCATTCATGGGATGAATGATTTTCATCTCATTCATGAGATGAATGGTTCTATTCATTGTAATAGCAAAAAAAAAAGTTCATTCATGTATGAGAAAGTTGATGAATGAAATTTTCATTCATTGTAACCAATGCTCTTACCAATTTTGTGCCTCTCACTGTAGTTAATTTTGCTTCATTGGTCCATCTGGCTCATCTACGACCATCGGTTATTTTACGACATAATTTGTACGGAGTATGAGAGTAGGTCCGAGTCAGATTGGTCGATTTGTATTTATGGATATTATCGATATAAATGAGTGATCCTCTAATTCTGGGAGGTTGGAATCAACAATTTCGTCGGAATTTCACGGATGTTCATGAATAGTTGCCTGCCGACTTCAAACAAACAAAAAAACTCCCGACATGTGTCTGATGCATTATTCTTGATTTTGTACATGCCCATCAACATAGGTATCAGTCGATATTATTTTTAATTAGATTAATAACGAGACCATAATGTTTAGGCTAACCATTACTTACAACTAAAACAATAACAACCATACATTATATTGTCAAAAAAGAAAAAAACCATGCCTTATTATGGTTTAAGG
Source organism: Spergularia marina (assembly GCA_963680865.1). Classification (NCBI taxonomy): domain Eukaryota; kingdom Viridiplantae; phylum Streptophyta; class Magnoliopsida; order Caryophyllales; family Caryophyllaceae; genus Spergularia; species Spergularia marina. The sequence goes on along the minus strand of OY804554.1, from coordinate 25,068,978 downwards.
TCGACTAATATGAATCGTCATTTATAACTGTCTTGCGCAATATTTTTTTTTTTTTTTTTTTTTCCAATGGGTGCTTACCAATCATTAACAGGCTTAGAAACAACGTTTACATTTGTTCTCAATCAAATGAATCTGTTTTGGACCTTGTTTTCGTTACGCTAGTGATTAAGAGATCAACCTTTAGCCTCCGGGTTTTGAGTTTCAATAGGTGTGAACCTTATCCATCACAATTCACAAGTATAATGTTGAAATTTCCCAAGTGGTCAAGTCAAATTGCTTGAAAACAGAGATTTTTACATCTGATTCTCACAACTCTATGGTTCTCTGATCATTATAAAGTTCGGAGAGCAAACAATCCTAGGTAGTATTCGGATTACCATGGCTGCCACGAGAGCCGCCAACGACGACAATGTCGAAACAGCTATCTACGCCACTGCGGTCCACTTCCCCATGACCCGGGTTTCATATTCGGGTTCGTCATTCACCCCTTGTTTTCAAACTCCTCTCTACTATCTAAACCAAATGGACGGCATCATGGCGTATACGAGAAGCTGGACCAGTAATTGTATGGGTTGGGTGCCACCTTACTCGCAGATTTACATCTCCATTCTGCTGTACATTCAGACTATGAGAGCCATGGAAGCTGCTGGAGTACTCGGCATTTCGGAATCTTACTTGGGTCTGCGGCATTTTCTCGCATACTACCCTGCTGATACCTTGTGGATCCCAGGTCCACTGGTTAGCTGTTTCAAGAACTTGGCTTGTTTTTCACCTAACCTGACAGGGTTCGGCAATGTGACCCCTGCACTGCCTGCAGCCCCTAGCTGGAGTCGTGCTTCGTGTTTCGGCATTCAGGGTCCTGCGGCTACTCACCTGCCAAACATCAGCGTTTTCTTCTCTAGGCTGTACACTGTTTGTGCTGCAGCAGAGCGACATGAGATGACTCAGGGCATGACTCAGACTCAGCGGTTTCGTGATGACACTGATGGGCCTATATACCTGTCGTCTGTGTTCGGCCAAACTTGTGATAACAGTGTGGAGGAGCGTAGAGTTGTCTCTGCACCAGGTGCAGGCCTGGTCTACGCTGGAAACTGCAGGCTATGGCAACAGGCTGCCGAGTCTCTTGAGCACAATGATCTGCCCCCCAATTCGAATCGAGGTACTGAAGCACAGGAATGTCCTGATGTGACCAACGACTGGATGTCTTTCCTCCGCCTGGATCATAACTCGAACTGGTTTTCCTATGTTGCTGCAATGATGGCCAAGTACTGTCAATACTGGAGCGGCTCTCGCCTTTTGAGTGAGTGTTCACCCAATGGTTCTGCTGCTGGAGCTGTTTGCTTAAGCGCTCTCCGAGGGTCTGATATTTTCCATTCACCTAAGTGGAATGCAGAAACCGGAGAAGGCGATTCTACTGAGCATGGCAACGCTAACCACAGAGGCCACTATTCTCTCTATCGCTCTGCAGAGTTGCTCTTCAATGCTGAAGTTGCTCTGGACAGCATTCCTGAAACAGACAGGCTTGCTGCCGCCACCTACCACTTCAATCTCATCCCAAGACGCACCGAGCCTGAAGACTATTGTTCTGGGCGATTCCGGACAATCACTCCCGCCACTCACAAGACATGAAACATCTCGATGTATCAAGGTGTGCGCTCAACCATTCACCAAGTCTACCACCATGACCCGTCACTGTATGATTCAGATGATTGAGAATCTTGGGCTTGTAGGAAAGATCAGCCGGGATTTGGGTCTCATCTCCCTATCTACCCTTTTGTTGAACTGTCTCTTCATTGAAAAGCTGTTAAGCTGTCTATTTTTTCGATTTCGTGGTGTCGTTAAATGTGAAATTTGAGAGCTTTGGTCATAATTATTTCTAGAGTATGACTGTCTGCCTTTATCGTAAGAACTCCTTATTGTGGTTATTTGCTTCACTGATGCTACTTTCGTGGTTATACAATGGGTTGCAGATCACTGCTCGCAGTAATTAAAGAGTGAAATAAATATATTCTCCTCGAAACTGTATTAGACTTGTAAATGTTGAGAGCATGAAAACACTTGTTCAGTCGATTATACAGTTTTGCTGCGTACAGACTCGAGTTCTCCATGAGCACATTACAAAAGCATAACAATGATCCACAGCTTCAGGCCTCGGGGAACATAGTCTATTTCACAGTCATGACATCTGCTGCAGGGCGGACATTATGTACACAGCACAACGATGTTTCTGTTAAGATATCAAGATCTATTGCAGCATGCTGCAGGTCAAACGTTCTTATGGCCAGTTTTGACAGATTTACATGAAAGAGAGGGCTGTCAAATAGCCTGAAGAAGTATGAACCCAACCTCACTAACTTCTAAGTCAAGTTTTGGTTTGCACTTGAAACTTCGCCCACAATGCAGGGCAACTCAGATATTATAGTACAGTACATAACAACAGCTATTAGCTAACCTCTATATGGACATGGCTTCCCTTGGTTTACAGCTTCTTATATTCACTTTCATGTTACTATTCACAGTCCAGCTATTTGTAATCTCACAGCACTGTCTTCGTGGCGCCTGTTCATCAAATCACATCAGACATGTCAGTAATCAAACAAGGCTGTGAAATACCCGTGATTTTTCTGTCTCAAGTAATAAAAAAGAAACACCAATGAATCAAAGACATCAAACATCGTCGCATTTGAAGAGAGACTAATCTGAATATTGCATGCAAGTTTTGATAGTTTCGTAAAACCAAGTTTAATACTATAATGATGGAAAACAAACCTTCAGCCAGTGGTCAGGGCTAGTTTTTGTAGCAGTCACTGTAATTTTCTCCACAGAAGTCGCATACTTGTAAGCGATTTGCGTACATTTATCTCCAACCTCAGTTGTAGCAACCCTCTTGTAAATACTCAAGGTCTTGCCTTCACCAACATCCTGAACTTGGTCTAGGTAATACATAATAGGCCTCTCGCATGGATCACCCTTCAGAGGACGGGTATTGAACACAAAAGGCCCCTCACTATGACTGCGCCAAGTACGAAATGTTTGAAGAGGCGTACTCAGCACTCTGGATGAAACTAAGGAAGGATATAACTGGGCCGTATATCCCCATGCAATCGAGACTGACCATTTACGTTTGTGATCATAGCAGAAACTCTGCTGTACAGTAAGCCCAGGATCAACGCGGTATGACTGCATCAGCTTTTTTAAAGAGTCCAACTGGGTTTGGCCTGGAAATAATGGCTTTACAGAGTCAAGATGGTGTAATGACACCAGTGGAGCCAGGGGATGTGCTGCTAGGAGGCCGTAAGGATCGCCTCTAACGTCAAGCTGTAAAATGAACATATATATCATTACATCAAGATGAGAATGAAAACTGAAACCAAAAACTTCAGATTGTTGGGTTAGGGCCTTAGGGGGGCTGTGTTCTGGCATTTGCATAAACAAAGTCCAGAGCGTAAAATTAATCTAGCCAAAATAAAACATAGTTTCAGCATAATTTCGACGATATAACGCTAATCATGATTCATGCGCGACACAGGTGTTAATCTTGCTAGACCAAATCAAATCACTGCAATGTAATAGTACTACTGTACCAAACAGGTAGAGCATCAGACCACCTGAACTCAACCAAAGCTGGCAATATGGAATTTTTATGGAGTAAAAGAATAGTTACCAATAAAATTCAAAATCATTTCCACCGTCCAATTTGGCCATGGAAATGGGGTTAGGTTCCCTCCGAAAAGGACAAGCACAAACATATGAAAAGTTCCTGATTCTAGTACACAACATTTAAGACCTTAATACGAAGTATGTTAATTACACGCCACTCTATTTCATCGCACTCTAATATTTTCCTCTTTTTTACCCCACTCCGTCTCTTGTTACTCGGTATTATTTCCGAGAGTTTGTTGGTGACACTCGAGTTTCCTCTCCCAGTCCAAGGAACCATGTCACGAAGAGTGACTTAAGGTGAATGTCACGTCTCACGAGTTCTCATCGTATTATCGCATCACCAGTAGACATAGCCTAAAACCTTAACCCACAAGTCATTAAAGAGTGCACCAAGGGAATGATAAAATAACATGTTTCATGTTTGTGAACTGTGACAGAGGGCATTGTCAGGCTATAGCATCTCTGGTTGGAAACATTGAAAAGGAACATGTGTCCGCAGACACTTGGCATACAACTAATGGAATGTACCCTAATATATTAGGTGAACGACAAGCTCTACTCCTTTTTACTTGTCCTATGACACTATTGAGTCATTTTCTTACAAAGTGGACTGTAATTTCATACTGTATTAGAAATCATGAACTTTCTTCACTTTAGTACTATTTACTAGGGTGCTTTACTTATAATAAATTAGCATTCATTTCGACACTAAGCAGTGACTTAAAGGTTGTTGAAAGAGCTTAGAGCACCTATTACCATGAAAATATTTGTTCATTCATCAAAAAATTTCTTGTATGAATGAGAATTTGCTCTTATTATTATGAATGATTTCATTCATCCATAAATGAATTCCACACCAAAATAAGCACAACAAGTGGGACCCACTCCCCCAACTTCCTCAGTTTTTTATTTTTCTTTTTTACCAATATTTTAGATTAGCATTTATCATAATTTGCAATGCTTATATATTCAAAAATATTTTACAAAAAAATATCAATAATTCTAATTTTTCATTATCTACAAATAGAGACCCATTTTGTTATATTTTGACACAATATTTTAATTTCCTTATTAGGAGAGAGAAAATGTGGTGGGGTATTGGATGAATGAAAATTTTATTCATGGTAGTAGGAGGTGAATGAAAAATTGATTGGAAACATGGGGATGAGAGAGAAAGTGGATAGAAAGATGTGAATGAATGAAAAATTCATTCATGGTAAAGGATGCTCTTACTCTTGACTCTACATGGCTCAAGTCATGAAGTTTTGACCCTAAACCCGAACGACCAATTGAAATACAGCTAAATTTCTCCATTTGGAAACCCAAAACATCAAATCTGACCTAACTGGCCCCGATAGACCGATAGAGATACAATGTAAAGCCAAAATCTTGCCTCTTTTCTTGTCAAGTGAGAAACACAGTCCAAGAATTAGATGGAGGACTTTGACCTCAAAGACACTCGAAAATAACCTTTCTTACTTCGCCATTATAAAGATATTAGGATAATGTTATCGTTATAAACATAGCTATAAAATGTGGTTGACTGACATCGTAATCTTCACAGTTCACAACTACTACATATACATGTCTCATGTCTGCATGTGACACATAATAGGATGACCAACTTCCACTATTACCTTAAAATTCAGTAAAACAAGAAACATCACATGTATCCGAATAAACTACTCCTAAACCGCTTCTCCAAAAACAAGACAAATCTTTCGTTGGCTTCACCAATACGTGGCCCATGCCCACTAAAACCCGCCGGCTACCCGGAACGGCCTGTACGGCAGCACTAGCCCAAAATTATCCTACCGTTGGCACGAAACGTTACAGATTTAACCGACCCAAACTTAATCGAGTTTCAAACTCAGATCATGAGTCCTCGTATTAATCTAATAACTACGAGTCTACCACATATAAAGCAATTCGTAATCACGTCTCCAATTATATTAGTTCCAACGGTACAACTCCCAATCCCAATACAACACAATTAGTACTCCATTTTGCTATTCAAAGGTTTCTGACTATAACGAGATAACAAAAGACACGATTGTGAAACCCGACCAATTAAACACCATATCAACTCAACATTTCCATGTGCTAACGAATAATTGGTCTCAAATGACACTAGTTCTAAACAATTGATACTATTACTAGTAAACTCTGACCGAGTATTATAAACAATAATGGGGGCGCCATTACCACCAACTTGCACATGTTCTTCCAAATAGCAAAGCATTCTTACTATCATAAGAAATCATTAACTCTATTAATAATCATTTTAATTTAATGGTTTTTTCTAAACAGTGTTCATGGACACTCTATAAAAATTATTATTTCTACCATTTTCAAGAAAGATAACAATAAATACGGGCGTTTATGGTTGTGGGCGTCTCAACCGTAATGGTGAATGTGGTTTTTGTGTATGGGAGCATAATTACTTAATTGTATTAATCAATCAATATATTATATTATATTATATATTATTAAAACAGACTTTTTTCGAGCTCCCACAACGATTGAAACATTCAGTCCAAATTTCTATAATATGTATTAAAAAAATTAAATTTGAATCCTATATATGGTAAGTGACCAAAGAACTTAATGTGAATTGTACATGATATGGTAATTAAAAAAGGATTAAATAAGAATGGAACATTCTAAAAATTCTATATTATGTAAAAACTCTATATCGTAATTTTGAGCTCCCACAACTCTTGGAACGCTCTAGATGGTCATATAATATGTTTAATAATTGGATTGAAGTCTTACATGGACTAAATTAGTAAGTGATATAGTAAGTGAACAAATAATTTAATGTGAATTATGCATGATATGGTATGTAAAAAATAATCAAATAAGAAATTTACGTGTTTAGGAAGTAAGTAAATGTAATTCAATAAAATGTAATTTTGACATAAGAATGAGCAGCCTTTTTTGGAGCAGTGTGGATCACATGTCCCATTTTCCTATCCCACTCCGTGTATAGCCAATTTTCAACGTCTACATTAACCATCTCACGTACATACTCCAACGCAATCTCACATACATACATTAATAACTAATACGTACCTATAGGTAACCTTAGCTTAGCTAATTCTCCTACGTACACAAAGTCATATTAATCCAATCCCACGTAAATTGTTACAATTTAAAACATTTTACATTAAACTTATATAGTTTAATTGTACTAAAATTTATTGAAAAATAGGCAAAGCCATTTGGGTTTATCCATCCATCACTAATATATCTCTCTTATGCATTTATGATTTTTCTTCTGATTTATAATATTATTTCGATCTTTGACCACACGTGCAGACGTGCTTATATTTGCCAAACATAAATTTCAATTTCAATATTATCAAGAGTAGTAGAGTCAATATTAAGAGACCCGTGCAATGCACGGGTTTTTATTCTAGTTAGTTTATTATAGAGTGCATTAAATTCTTGTTAGAATATGTTAAATTTAATTATTCTTATGGATGAGCACTCTATAGAAAAACCCTAATTTAATTAATTAAATAATAATAGTAACGTTGGTGCCCAGGCTGCGGCATATATTTTCACCTGCATTGGTTTTTCTATATGCAAATGTGTGGGGTCTAGGTTGCTTTCACGACTATCTACCAATTTTTTGTAATTTCTTATATACCATTAATAATATAATACGATGTACTTGAAAAAAAAATAAAAAATTACAACGAATTTAAAAAAAAAAAAAATAGTAGTGGTAGTAATACCTGGTGAAAACCGGGTTCACGGGTAAGAGGAACACCAAGCTCAGAAATACAAGCGGATACTTTCTCATCCGACCCGTAATAATCATGGTATCTTTCTATACACGCATCCAATATCCCGACCAACTCACACGCCAACGGATAACTCACGGCGAACCCACCACCGCCAAACGCTGTCTCGTACCCGTGCATCACGTCTTGCTCCACGCTTTCGCTGTTCCCTCCGACGAAGAACATCCGCCGGTGATCGTACTTGGACAGCACCGCCGCCAAATTCGCCGGAAAAAACACCGTGTCGTCGTCTCCCATCACAAACCACCGCACCTCCGCCAACCCCATTTCAAAGCTCTCCTTTAATATCCGTGCAATTCTGTCCGACGCCTTCCTAGACTTCCTCACCCATTTCGGCGACTCGGATGAGACCCGGTACTCCGGCCCGGATGATAATTCGGGTTCTTTACTCGGGTTCGGGTCCTGGTCGAGCCAGACGAAGCCACGTGTGAGATTCGACCACCATAGCTGTGAGTACTTCCGGCGGTCGGGCCACGTGGCGGCGGACCCACTTAGAGAAAACACAATATGATCGGGTCGGGTCGGGGTGGGTTCCGGATCGGAGAAGTTGGGACGGCAACCGGGTGAAAATGACGGGGAGGGGGAATTGGAGGAGAGGGAGAAGAAGCGGGCGGCGGTGGTGACGGAGGAGGCGGTGGTGGTTGAAGAGAAGACGGCGAAGGCGACGAGGGAGATGGAAAGGATGAAGCAGAGTGTTAAGGAAGCTTTTGTAAAGCGGAGGAGGTGGTCGCAGTAGTGTAACGACGACGGTTTAGTGGCGGTTGATATTTCCGGCGATAAAAAGCGAGAGAATTTCATGGGTTTTTTGTGATTTATTTGATTGTTATTATTATGTGGGTCGTCTTGAATCATAGTATATAAATCTATATATACTTTTTTTTTTTTTGCTGGGTTTTATGATGATTTGAACTTTAATGGTGAGTGTTTTTGTTTGTGAGAGAGAGGGAGAGAGAGAGCGGTTAAAAAAGAAGAAGTAAAAAGGGGGGGGGGGAGGAGAAATTAATAGTTACCGTTTTTGTTTGATTTTTGAAAAGATTTGATAAAGAGGAGAAGAAATTACCAAAGTGGGGTTGAAAATGTTGAAACGTTGGATTTGGAATGTTGGAATGTTGGATGTTGGATGTTGGAGGTTTGTGTGCCTGACTAGCGTGAGCGTTACTTTTCTAGTACTCTGGTCTGGAAGTGGAATTTGTTTGGGGAAAATGAGGTGAAGGTTTTTGTTTTATAGAAAGTCAAATGTTTTGATTTGGGAAAGAATGATCTTTTGAACGAATTTATGGTATGTTATTGGATTGTATGCTTAAATTGGGGATTTGGAGATTTTGACACCACCACGTAATATTCTCTCTATTTTGCTGGTTAATTTATCCTGAAATAGATTGAGATTTGAGAGGATAGTCTCATGAGTCAGTCATGAGTCATATGACTCATACTCATGAATATTACCAAAGGTAAAAAAAATTGTCTACGTGTATGCTAAGTTTTTATGATTAATTCCAAGAATTGTACTCAATTTGACATGGCATCGGTATAAAACTATAAATGTATAATGTAGAATATACATACTACATTGTTTATTGATTTGTAGGAAACATTCTTTTGGCGATTATATACTCCCTACAGATTTACAGTAGGGTTCTAATCAGCTTTCGAATAGTCGGGTTGTTCGGTATTTCTGATTTGAAAATATGTAGGCTTTACATTCAGCCATTTTCGAACGTTTTGTATTTAGGTTTCACCCAAGACGTAATATTTAAGCTGGTGCCCATTCATATTGGCCCGTCTCATTATAGATCTTAATTAGTTGGGCTGGCCCATTATAAAATTGCAGATCATGACTTGGACATTTGTTTGCTAAGTCCAGTTTTCGAAGTTCCTTCTTTTCAACACCATCTCTTGATGTCTTTGCATTGAGTTGAGCGAGTTAGACCAAACGAGAGACGGCTGAAAGAGTTCATTACGCGTTGTATTCTTGGCTTTCCGAACACACCTTTGGTTAAGCTACATCGAGTACTCGATGAGGTAACGTGTCTAGTTATGGTGTTTTACATATAGAGGTAGTACGTTCTCATATAAACGAAGGTGTTGAGTACGATAATCACTCAAATTGGTCGATTTCCCACTCATTGTTCTAAGGTTTGATAGAATGACATCAAATTTTCAGCTTTGATAACTTTAGCATGATAAGTTGCCGTATATCTGATCTAATATATATATATATAATCCTAAACCCGCTCAATTCCCACGTGGCATATAATATTATTATTATTATATTTTAAATAAAGTTTATCTAAGATAGAATATGGTAAGTAGATACTATATGGTAATATTATTACAATAATATAACATTATTAATCCCTTGTTTTATGGAAAATAATTATGTAATATAGTAATTACTTGATTTATGACAATTTGATTAAATATCCCACGGGTGTTTCAAAATAGGACTTTGCCTTTTGAGAGGTGATTTTTCCTCTAATTACATTACTAATATCCCATGTGTAGTGTTCGAAATGGGATTTTAGGAAAGGTGATTTTTTGTGTAATTACATTACGAATATCTTACGGGTGTTCGAAATGACATTTTAGATTTTGAAAGGTAATTTTCCATCTAATTATATGACAAATATCCCACGGGTATACGAAACGGGATTTTAGATTTTGAAATGTAACTTTTCATCTAATTACATTAATAAAATCCCACGGGTGTTCAAAACATGAATTTTGGTTTTTAAAGGTAACTTTCCATCTAATTACATTACAAATATCACACGGGTGTTTGAAATGAGATTTTAGATTTTAGATAAAAATTTCGTTTACATAATTTTAACATTTAAACATAAGTAGTCGGGCGTTGCACGGGCCATCAAACTAGTTTTTCCTTAAATGATGTAGATGAAACTTTAAGAAATAACAAAGTTAAAAGTCATGACTCACGGGTGAGATGAGATGATACACAATCTCTTTCATATGGACAAAATTTCGCTAAATTACAGGAATTAAACATTATTGCATTGCACATAAATAAACTAATATATTTGTAATAATCGAACAAATTGTTTCATAATTTCAATTGTAGATCTTGGACGTATCTTCGATCTTTGGAGAAAGGAAGACCATATGACTAACTAGGCCTCTTTTTCACGTCAAATTTAGTTCGAATTCGAATTACGTTGATAAAATGTCCTAGTGAGATGAGTTTTTTTTCTCGTGAGCTTCAACACTACTATATTCATTCTCAAAGATTAAGTAATTATAATTGGCGGTCCATATACGGGGTATATAACAAGTATTGAGCCAGTAGCCATCGAATCAGAGAATTGCTGTTAGATATGATCAGCATGAACGAATGAAATGATAATTAGAGTCAATTACGAAGGAAAGTGACACTCATTTATAAATAATTTAAAATTAAGTGTCTAATTAGAACTCTTAACGTCCAAACAGTTTATAATCACCATGCAATGTCAATTTGTCATTTCTTGACATCGACACTTTGAAGATCAAACATGCAATTCGTCGGTTTGATTTCGACTTTCATGCACCTAAGCACCTTCTATCGTATTGATTAAGATTAGAGGTCCACTTAAAAACAAATTAGTCAGAAAACCATGATTTGCGTAATCTAAGTATGAGTATGTGATAATTAAGAAAATGAAAGGATAATATAAAGATCATTTGGTTTTTGGTGCTTATGCTGATGAAGAGATTACTTAGCTTGTAGTACTACAATAATGTATAGTTTAAATTTTTGCGTGAAAAAAAATTTGCTCCCTGCATGAAAGTTTTTTATCAGTTTATCTAATTGTTTAATTTTGAAAATCCAATTCAGTCTGAACTGATTAGATCCTTAGTACTCGAGATCTTGTTTAGCTTTTGGCCTTCTCCATATATTTAAATTGGTCGTTTCATTCCCACGATTGAACAAAGCTAAAGACGATGCATTTGCTCGGAAGGAGCATATCTCATTTAAGGTACATAGTAAACATCTTGAAACGTAGATAATTCAACGAAAAAGGCGAAGTATACTACAGAACACAGATGTAACACAAGCATAGTGAAGAAACAATGAGGGACATAGTGTATATACTCAGGTGACGTGCATTTTCAATCAATTCATAAGCATACACAGATGACTAAAAATGGCTTCCAATTCTATGTTTCCATTTACCCTTTTTAACCATGGGCTTTTCACTCAAAAATATGACAGTTGAATAAAATCCTTATCATGGGCCCACCCTCAATTAATTTGCCATTTTTAGGGCCTATTTAACAGTGTAAATCTTCTAGTTAGGGCCCAAATTAATGATAGTAGCTTCTCATCAAACTTATTTTTCTTCCCTTAAAAAAATATTAATTAATTAATTAATTGTAATAATGTCAGTCCATTGACCTTTCTCCAGTTACTTTCATGTCTTCAATATCCAATTAAAAGTACTTAGCAGAACATTCATGTTTTATTTTTATTTTGTTCACTTTTATTTTTAATTTCTACTAAACTGCTATATATATCTACTACTCAACAACTTTTCACTTCATTAGAACTTCAACTTATAGAGTTATATCAACTAAAAAACAAAACACAAAAAAAAAAAAGGCAAGAATATGATTTTAGGAGACCTCAATAATCTTCCTACAACAAAACCTATGAAGAAATTCAGCCATGAAGCTTACTTCTCATGGAAGGATCATCATAAAGAAGAGGCGGCGGCTTTCATCGACGAGGCGGCCCGTGTGACTCACAAGGAAGGTGGTGGTGGTTGTGTATGGCCTCCTAGATCATATGCATGTAGTTTTTGTAAGAGGGAGTTTAAGTCAGCTCAAGCTCTTGGTGGTCATATGAATGTTCATAGAAGAGATAGGGCTTTGCTCAAACAAGTTATTAACATTAATAACCATAGTAATAATATTAGTATTAATAATGATAATGATCCATTTCTTCCTTCTTCTTCACTACCATTAAAAAATAACCATGATTATTCTTCTATAAGTTCCTTCAAATCATCAAGAGTTGGTCAGAACAATAACCTTTCTCATCTAAGTGTCCCTAGGAAAATGTCTTCCAATTTTTCATCTCATCAAACATCGTCTCATAATAATTACCATGTTAGTAGTACCATGAAGGTTAATTTGAGACTTCAATCACAAGATGCAAAAGAGGTGAAAATTCGCGGTGAAAGGAGTTGTAATGATCATGCTGATGATGATGGGTGTTACTTGAGCTACAAGAGGTGTAAGAAAAATGGTGATTTTGTTACACTATTACCATCATTTTTAGATGAGACGATCAAGCTTTCAAATGTTAAAGCTAGTAAATCTATGGATGATTTGGATCTCGAGCTAAGGCTTGGTAATCCTCCTCAGAAAGTTAAGTAGACAGGAAGATGCGCGTATGTATGTAGGCATTGAATTGAAGATCACAGCTCGGAATTTTCAATTCTGAGTGTACGATAATCATATGCTCTCAAACGTTAACATGTGAGAAAAACGGGTAGAGTTAATAAGAAGTTTATCTTACGTATGTAGTTAATCTATGGGAAATTAGCTAGTCATCAAGAGGTAGAACTAGCTAGAAGAATTGATGCATTTGCCATTATTTGGTAATGTAACTTAAAGTTATTGAATTGATGTACAATTAGATTAGTAATTCAAGAGGGGCAAATTAATTTTTTTCGTTTAATTGATTGTATTGAATTTTAATCCAATGAATTTGTAGCTTAATTGAGATCAAAGTTTGTAATCTTAGTATCGATCTATTTGAAAGGGAGCGTATGTATAAACATCGATATAGGTTTCAAAATTGTTTTTAGTTGATCGTATTATTCAATTTTTGTTTTTGATGCATCTAGTCGTTGATGTTACTAGTTTGATGTCTTCAATGGTAAGCTCCAAATAATTAATGGTTTGAAAGTCACGTTCTTAGAAGTAGTTAACTTAGCATGCATCCAAAAACTCATTTTTCTTCATTCTAATTAAGCTACCTAGGAACCTTCCATGAAGAATCTAATAAATAAGGTGTGTCTTATTATGATAAATTAGACAAAATCATTGTAAGTTAATCACAAAGTTTTGAATTTCACCAAAAATATGTTCAAGTACATGCATATATATCTGAGGTTTATGCTAATGATTCTCTCAAATTGATCGAAACTATCACTATATATGATTTTGAACCATTCTCCTAATAGTGACATGACAATACGACATGATAACATCACTTCACCTAGCATGCATGTTATAAACTTATAACCTAAAATGCTCACTTTCGCTCTCACACGTCAAACCAAATCAATTACGAACTCCAAGCATCGCAAGGGCCGGGGTCGGGGTTACTCATCGAGGACATGCTTAATAAACCAATTTTATTATCATAATAACAAAGCGTTTTGTTAAGTTGTTGACCCTACTATACGTAATCTTATAAAATTATCGATTTGCCCACAGAGAACGTATTATTCATTTCCTTTCTTAATTAAATGATATATATATATATATATATATATATATATATATATATATATATATATATATATATATATATATATATATATATATATATGTGTGTGTGTGTGTGTGTGTGTGTGTGTGTGTGTGTACTTCAATATATAACAATCCGCTCAACCTTTTGATTGACATGGTCGTTTCAAATATACACTGTAATCATATAGAGACGAGATCACCTTGGATAATCCGAGAATTTAAGTGTCTAATAATAATAATAATAATACCACTTATTATGTAATGATCGCCACTGTCTACGGCATTATTCTTGCCTCTGATCTATATGCAGTGCTACTGTTTATCTATACAGCCTATATAAATAAAATGGCTATCTAATATTCGAAACTTGGGGTATATGACAAAAACAATTTACATGGCCTGGTTTGTAAAGTCTTGGGATAAGTTGATTATCCATGAGAGCATGTGATTAGCTAGTAACACTCTTAACTACCCCCCTTGTGTAGATGTGTGGCTATTCCTAATATACTATGGAATAATACACCGTATCTCATTAATTTTGCATGAAAAATCATCAATGTTTACTACAAGCTAAGATATATAGGGTTATTCTAGCTTGTGTTTTATTTAACTTGTTACTTTTGAATTCCTTAATGTATCGATTACACTTTAGTATTGGAAAATTATGGTCACTAATTTAAAAGCTAATTAACTTTTGTTGAAGTAAGAATGAATGAGATATATCATGTTAGTTTTACCTCATAGATTGTTCAGGAGATTTAAGTAAAATTAAGGTTGTGTACCTTAGCTTAAGAGAGATATAGATCGATGAATTAAGCTTTTCATTCTAAATCAAACTAAGCTCCGCCAAAGATACATGACGATGTGAATGAGTCGGTAAAATGTATTGGTTAATACACAATTATAAAATGATGAACGGTTGCATTTAGTAATTACATAATTATCGTTTACTTAATATCGGATTTCGAACAATTAAAGAATAAAAAAAAAACAAATGAAATAGTTTTTTGGAATTAATTAAAGCGACATTGAAATTGGAATTGACAAAACATGAGACAAGGGTTCACCTTAAAGAAAGTAAAGTGTGAAAAGATGTATAAACCTAGTACACAAGAACACTGCAAGCTTGCAACCATGCATGAAGTTGCATGAAATTGATAAGGATGGTTCATGCAATACGACCAACCAAATATACATATTGATGAAAATTGGAAACATGCATTTAAACCTTAAAATAGACTTCTTCTTTCTTTTGCTATTGAATTATATTCCTTTTTTTTTTTTTTTTTCAGCATTAAATCTGAGAAATAAAGAATTGTCTCAGAATTTAAGGTACAAAAAGTACACAAAAATGGGAAGAAAGTTATGAGTTGATAAACTGTCAACCCTTTTATAAACTGGAAATGAAGCTGGCACTGATGTTGCTGTCTTTCAGATATGAATTTCTTCGTATGTTCTCACTTAGGGCAGATTCTGACAGAGCGAGAGCAGTGCGGATCACTCGTCCCATTTTCCTATCCCACTTCATGTACTCTTCCAATTATATTCTAGCATTCTGTTTTTTTTAATTTTTAAAGATATATTTCTTTGAAAAGGTATATGAAATGCTACAATGTGATTAGAGGGGTGCATGAAGTGGAACATGAAAATGGGACATTAGAAATCTTGAGGGAGTTTAACTTAATTAAGAAACTTTTTACTGCATTGTGTTACAATATATCAGTACTACGATACGTAGATATGCGCCTCTAAATTTGTTGTTTGAAGTAAATTAAAGCCGATAACTTTAGCAAACTTAGTGGTGTGAGCAGTGGCGGAGTCGCGGATGTACATAGGACTATAGGAGGGGATGGGGTCCTACGACACCGGAAATTTTTTCCAATACGCGTTTTTTTTTTTAATACTAAAAAAGCCTAAAAGAAGAGAGGG
Source organism: Spergularia marina (assembly GCA_963680865.1). Classification (NCBI taxonomy): domain Eukaryota; kingdom Viridiplantae; phylum Streptophyta; class Magnoliopsida; order Caryophyllales; family Caryophyllaceae; genus Spergularia; species Spergularia marina. The sequence goes on along the minus strand of OY804554.1, from coordinate 25,053,094 downwards.
ACACTGCAAAATTATTGTTAACACCGGAAAATATTTTTTCTGGATCCACCACTGGGTGTGAGTGGTTGGAGGTTCAATTTTTGGCTCTTACAAATAGAACAACAAAATACCGGAGGAACGTGACCACTTGAATTAGCTTCAGTACCCCTATAGAGATTACTTCCTATTTACGTGAGTTATTCGTGGTCCAATTACTGTAAGTTTGAGCTACAAAAACGCGTATCACCCTATCACATTTCACATAGTACCATTTTTCACTAAGGTCTGACTTTTTTAAGGTGAAAGCGTGTCACCAAAATCAGGTAAAAATGGAGGGGGGAAGGGGGGTAATTGGTGCAGGGGAAAGCACATGGGAAAATTTATATGATCTGATACACAAAGTTTTTCAAAGGGATTTATTATGGGATTCAGAAACGAGCAGGGGAATGAAGAAGAAGTTATTAAGTTAACGTTGATGGGTTACTAAATGTGGTAAGCTTTGAGAATTGGTAACTTGTTTAATACTCCGTATGGTGTTTGCCTTTGGTTTGGGGGGATTTGGCTTCACTTCAGTTTGTTCTTAGAGTTTCCTTTTTTGGTACATTGGACAAGTCTGGCTACTTGCCTAGTTCATCCTTAATACCCTTGTCCCAAAAACTTTTATTGGTCTCATTATGGAAGAATAATTGTGTGCTCATGTTGTAGTAGAGTCGTCTTTCTTAGCTTCGGGTATTAAACTAGTGAATTCTATAATCACGTCTACATGATAACGTAGTTATACTAGGCGTTTGACATGATAACGTAGTTATACTAGGCGTTTGCATATTGCAATTAGTTAGCGACATGGTCCATTGTATTATTAGCGAGATATGGTACTCCGTATGAGCTTTTGATGAAATATGTGTATCACCAAATATTTCTCGAAAACCACTACCTCAAGTTTAGCCCAATCAAACATTTGGACTATGAATGACAATTTTCAGTGGTCCATATGTATTACTTGAGTCCAACTTATTAAAAACCCGACTTATATAACGGATATAGTAAAACTGAACAGTGATCTTTACGTTTCTCTCACTTCCCGTCGATTTCCACAGTCCAATTGAACTAGGAAGTAGGAGCCATCAACAATGGCTTCCAATTCTTCGAAAAGATGGTCACTTTCCGGCATGACTGCTCTTGTTACTGGTGGCACTCGTGGAATTGGGTAATTTTTACTCCCCTCTTTCTTTCTCCTCCTAAATTTCTTATCAATCAAATTTGAGTGATAAATGTGAATCTTGGGTTTTAAGCTATCTGGTTTATTGATAAGTTATGTTATAAAGTGATTTATTGTATGGTTTTAGAGAATTGGGTAATTTTCCGATCAATCAAAATGATCAAATGAATTATAAGTGTAATCTTGAAGTTAATGTTAATCTGGGTTTTTGATGATTTATTTTTTATGGTTTTGGGTGATTATAGGCATGCAGTAGTGGAAGAATTAGGAGGGTTTGGAGCAAGAATCCATCTTTGTTCTAGGAATGAGGCAGAACTTAACAAATGTATTGAAGTGTGGAAGATTAAGGGTTTTGATGTCACTGGTTCTGTCTGTGATGTTACTTCTAGAAATCAAAGAGAGAAACTTATGCAGGACGTTTCTAAGGTTTTTGATGGAAAGCTCAACATTCTTGTAAGTTTTAATTTAAATTAGTCCTGCAATTTCTGGGGTTTTAGGGAATGTTTGATTCATTGCCTGGATTTTGGGTTGTGGTTTTCAAGTGATTTATGGGGATTTGGTTGAATTTCGCATTCGGATTAATTGGTTAAACATGTTGGTTATGACTTTATGAGAATGATTGGTTTATGGTAGCGTATGCCCTTGACCTGCAAGCGTTTGTTGTTGGTTACCTTTGGGAGTATGGTGTTATCTATTATGTATTTGTTAGAAGTTGAAATTGGATGAGTCGAGGAAGGAATAAAATTGTATTTCGGTTTAGAATATGAACCTGATACTATTATACTCTTCGAGTTCATGGTTGGTGACTTTGTAAGTGTCTGATTTTAGCCTCGATCATTGACTTTCCGTTTAAGAGCATGTAGGTAACTTTGGCCAATCATGGATTTGAAAGATGTTATTAGCTTGTTTTAGACTGAGGGTTTTTCTTTCTGGAGAATAAGATGATATGAACATGTAATAGTGTAACAACTGTATTGACCATGAATGACTTTTTTAACATCAAGAGAGTACTTCAGTGGCTTATATCTAAGTGTTTACTCAGTGCCAGAGCTGCGCTATGATGCGGTGGAGCAGTGGAAAATTAGCTGGCCTTAGAACATATAGTTGCCACTTTCTTAGTGTAGAGTAGGAAGAACCGAAGAAGGTTGGAGTAATTCCGATTGACAGGGCCGTAGATGGACCTGGGCGAGCAGGGCCCAGGAACAGGGCCCCGAAATCTTAGGGGCCCATACTTTCCGAAACTCATTATATCTACATTACATTGACCCAACATTTCAATATAAACTGTATAGCCTAGTGGTAGAGTATGTAATTAAATGTTCTGGCGCACTGGAGTTCGAATCCTTCTAACTGGGTTTTCTATTTTTTTTTTTTTTTTGAAAGGCTTTACTCAGATTCTTGTTTTTTTTTTTCTTCTTTTTCCTTACTAGATGTTTTTTGTCTTATTTTTTTTATTTTTACCTTTCCCAATGTTTTGTAATCTTCATTACTTAGATGTTCAATTGTGATTTGCTTATTCTAGTCATCTCTTAGAGCGCTATTAATATATATCCCTTAATATTTTAGCCTTTTAGGGCCCCACACCTGTCGTTTTAACGTATTTTGTCCAGGGCCCTTCAAATGAACGCTACGGCCCTGCCGATGGACCTTTTGAGTATAGATTGGATTGGTATTTTCTATTGAAGTTAGGATATGCCATGTAGTGTAACAGTGTGAGACTGTGAGTGTTTGATATCAACCTCAAATCATTAGCTCCCCATTTCAAAGTTTGAACTAGAAAGCTTTGCTGACTAATCACCATTTTGCTCAGTGATATTCCTGGGCTCACCTATCCTATCACCTAGTTCTCATGCATGTCTTACTTTGACTCGTAATGTTATTGTGTCTGTTTCTGATGCCTGAACACAAGGGCCTAACATGTCTACTGATTGAGATAAATCTGAGAAATACTTGATTATCCTATTTTCTCTATTCCTAAGTTTTGCATTATCTGAGGATCGCGTCCTACTGCTCTTTTTACTTTCTATGTACACTGATAAACTTGCAGTGGAATAGTGGATGCCCATGGGGTTCTTCCTGCTAAGTGATTCGCGTTACCATAGGAAATGGAAAGAGAGTTTGAACTTTCAGTTTATAAGCCTGATGGTTTACAATAAGAAACTTGTTTATGTACTTAGTAGTGCTTTCCTTCATGAAAAGGGGCAATATTCAATAAGCAGATGACCTAGCTTTACAATTCTCCAATAGGGATTTTGTATGTGTGCTTTTATTTTATTTTTTCTAGTTGCACAAACGCTGTTTCATTTGTTTGCTTGAATTGGTTTCTCAGCATTAAGGCATTAGGTCATTATGTGCCAGTTGTTCTGTAGCATAGCAAGGAATGGCCTATAATTTATGTTGCAATTTCAGGTGAGCGCAGCTGTCTGATGCTTGTTTTCTCACCTTCATTTTGCTTGTAGATGTCTATTTTCGTCGTCTTTGGTTAAGACCTTGGCTTAGGCTTAGACTTAGACTTGTTGACGTCTTCAATGTGCTCATACAGTATTCGTGTATTCTTACTATACGGGCATTACGCTTTCTTTCGTTGAGTCACCGGTTCTCCCAATGTGAAGAAGTTTGTAATTATAAAGGGTCCGTAATTACTTTCATTACTTGTCTATTCTCCAGATAAACAATGCTGGCACAAACATTAGGAGACCAACTGTCGAGTTTTCTCCTGAAGAGTATGCTAAAGTCATGGCGACCAATTTGGAATCTGCTTATCACCTTTCCCAGCTAGGGTATCCTCTCTTGAAGAACTCTGGAGCAGGAAATATCATTTTCATTTCATCAGTTGCAGGTGTTACGCATTTGGGGACTGGCTCTGTTTATGGAGCTAGTAAAGGTGAACTATAAGTTGCCCTTCCTTATTCATATGTGGAGTACATATAAGTGAAAATATTATTAATTACATTCTGGTTGTAACTTTTCAGCTGCCATTAATCAGCTCACTAAAAATCTAGCATGTGAGTGGGCGAAGGATAATATCAGGACAAACTCCGTTTCCCCTTGGTATATCAGAACTTCACTTGTGGATCATGTAAGACCTTTCTCTGGATTCTTCTACTTGCTGGTTTCCTATCTTTGCTAGCTTTTTTCACTTTCTGTATGTTTTACAACTCGTTTGTGCTAGCCTACGAGTGTTTAGATCTAAAGATGAGAGCAGGGAATTCAACATACGTAGAGAGCAGGGAGGTCAACATACAAAGAGAGGTTAACTTGCTTTTCCACCCGTCAAATGGACCCAGTTTCATAGCCAACTCCATAATCTGTATAATGGGGAAGGATGATTGAAGTTCATTTAAAGAATGTCTTATTTGTCGAATTTATAGTCGGAATCAACCTGAGCTCCCTGCCCAGTATTCAGCAGTCAGATGCACTGTCTTAATGGTGTCCTGTGGTCTTGCTTTGGTAGTAGACTGGGTTGGTCTGACTCTTTAATCCCGCACACTCCCGTTGTTATCATTATTAACGAAAAAGGAGTGTATTTCAAATTTCACTCTCATTCTCACCTCAGCTATTCTACCAAACTTGGACAAACTAAAGACTATCTTTTTCTTTCGTACTCATGTGCATACCAGACTAGCTACCAAGGTAGATGATCAAAACCCAACCTCCAAAATGCACCAATTATTCGGGTGAATCATACTTAGGTTGTTCCACCTAGAAATAGAAGGGCAGTGAAAACATTTTGCTTCGAGAGTGTAATTTTTTTTTTTTAATCCGGGGACACGATTCTCGTAATTCCACATCTTAGAGTTCAATTATGGGTAGACCAGGTAAACTCTTCTGATGTTGATTTCGCTTATCCCGTCTATATCCTAAAAATCCACCAAGAAGAAGCTATCTGATCCATTTTATTGAAAATAGTGGGGGCATTAGTTTGTGGGCCTTGTGGGCATGAGTATGATTGTTAGTAGTCTTTGATTCAATTGTTTGGGATAAGGCATGACGAGACCAACAACCCTTAACATGAAGTTTTAATTATTAGTCCTGTGTTTATACATTTCGTTTCGATGTTTTATGTAACAGTCTATATCACCCCACTATGAAATTTTCATGCGCTTTCTATTTCATCCTCTTAATGTAAACCTCTTTCTCACCTAGTGATTCAAACAGTGATGAGACTTTCACCAACCAATTTCTTTCACTAAGTGATGTAATCGTCTTTCAGATTACTGAGCTGTTTATAATTTGTGTTAGAGCATGTTCGTTTTGGTTTGTAGATTATATAAGTTACGTGGGTCCGCACTAAATATGCATGTTATATGGACAGTTTAATTTTTCACTTGTGGCTTTTCATTGCGTTTGGTAATTATACATTGGTGCCCGAAGACTGATTGCTTAGGTTACTTGACACCACTAAGATTTCTGCACTGAGAATTTGTTTTGGACTAACATGTACTCCCTCCGTTCGGCTTTAAACTTCGTAGGACCAACGGGCACGCTTCTTAAGGTGGGTGTAAACGTTAATCGGCTAATCGAAGTTCTAAAAAAATTGCAAGGCGGGTTAGATCAATATTTTATCTAACCCATCATGCAATTTTTTTAGAACTTCGATTAGCCGATTAACGTGCACACCCACCTTAAGAAGCGTGCCCGTTGGTCCTACGAAGTTTAAAGCCGAACGGAGGGAGTATTCAACATCAGGCATCTGGGTCGTCTTTAGCTAAGAATTTCCATTATGAAGGTACCTCAAGAGTTCTCAGCTCATTTGGGGATAGGATAGTCATCTCTTTGGGAAAACACCGTGTCTAGGTTCTGAATTCTTACCTATCTTGCAATGTGACTCTTTAAGTCTGAACCCACCCCCCGGGTTCACTTGGAGCGGGAATACGGGAACCTCTTTGGAGACACTGGGGTAATGATGATGGTGGTGGCCGTTGTGTTGCTCTTGCGTCCTACCCTAATGTGACGAGCAATAAAAGGGGTAGGCCAAAGTAGTCGAAAGTAGTTAGGGAAACAATGTTGAGCTGAAATTGGCAGTTAATCACCGTTCTCAGTTTACATAATAGTATAGACGAAGAGAATAATTCAAACTTTTTGCCAAGAAGTTTCCTTTCATCTTGTATTCGAACTCTTTAGGGCCCTCTATAACTGTGATTGGCGTTAACTTCTTTGATGTAAACGACTTGTTCTTCAGTTGCTTGCTGATGAGAGCTTCGTGGATAAAGTCGTCTCCCGCACACCTTTGGGCCGTGTTGGAGAGCCTGAGGAGGTTGCCTCACTGGTGACATTTCTCTGCCTTCCTGCTGCTTCCTACATCACTGGCCAAGTCATCTGTGTTGATGGTGGAATGACTGTTAATGGTTTTAACCCTGGTCTTTGCTAGCTTTTTACTGCCTGCTATCAGACTCGCCTCTCTGGCTGCGATTCTCAGTGCAATGTTTAGGCTAGTTATCTCCCTTGTGTACATACTTGTACTATGAAAACAAGACAGTCTCATTGTCTCAATAATCATAGCCAAATGCAAAAGGTTTAATGTCATCGTTTCTGAACTATCTTGATTGCGATCTCCATGTGTTGAATGAGTTCAAGAAACTCGTTTACACATGTTCGTTGGTCTAAGGGACTCGTGAGGGCATAGACAGGTTTCGAACCTTGGTTATGGCCTATCACCTATGGGTACTGATGAACTGCTAGACGATATTACCGATTATGCAACTGCGGCCGCATTTCTCTAACTAGGATAGATGTCATTTTAGTAATGTGGGTCAGCAACTATGGGCTACATGCCTACATGCGATAAGAGGCTACATGATTGTAAATTAAACACTTAAATAACTAAATTTGGTACGTTTGTTCCCGCCCATTAAACTAATCATTCATAGAATTACATACTTTATTCGATTTTGAACATCTTAATCATCGTTAATTAGTCAGCCCTTGAGTTGTTTTTTTCTCTTTAATTCTAATTAGTGGAGAGGAATAAGCCATATTTTACCTATCTTGAAACTTTAGTGCATTTAATTTCGCTCCTAACCATCACATCAACTTCACCTTGGGTTTTAAGAAATCTCTCTAATTACAATAATGAGAGTGAGAGTCGGATTATTACCCGTTCAAAGAAACATTTCATATATTCCGATGTCTTCGAGACTTCAACTTCACATCTCGTTCAAAAAGAAAATATGGTTTGTTCCAAGTAATGGTTATTTTTCTACTTACTTGACATCTACTAAAATTAAACTATCATTCCATCTCCTTTAATCGTTATTATTTAATGTACAATTTCGTCACATATCAAACAATTAATTATTAACCACTTAAAATGATGAATGGAAAATAAATCGTAGTGTGACCAACAAAACTAATTAAGGTTCTTTCAAAAAAAAGAAAAAGAAAAACCTAATTAAGACACCAAGTGATTTTTGAACATGATTTTACCTTACCCTAGATATATCATCGATTGAAGAAAAAAGAAACGTTTCGAGCTAAAAGACTTTAGATTAAAGAAAACGTTTATAAACGTTGAAGGGCCAGCACAACAATTCAAAAGGGGCCTTAGGACAAAATGATATAATATTGACATGATTGTTGATTGTTGGTCCAATGAATTAAAATTTTAAGACTGATTAGTCTCGTGTTAGCTTTTCAAAATTAGAATGATTTAGAATTAGAAATATCCCACCAAATTTGATTACTGGTGCTAAATATGTGTCATTTACTCAAGCCCAAGGTCATATTATATGATTCTTCATGATCAAGATTTTTGCAAGGAACTTCAAATGTTGTAAATTTCATGATTTATATTTCTAAGAAGAGTGAAAATTGGATCAATGTTTTAGATATTGTTGGTTTTCGTAGGGTCCATGAATCCATCTACACAAGATGAAGTAAAGCAAAAGAAATACATGAATGACATTGGGCTCAAAGATTTTTTGGCCTTTGGGTCATGTAAAAGATACTCCGTACTAGTAAATGTTAGTAGTATTTTGGTTCTTTTGAATTGCTAAAAATACTTCTGATCTGTTTTTTGTTTGAAAGAACGTTAATTAGTTTTAATGTCAAACGAGTCAGATAAGCATAACGACACGTCGGTAGAGTTGTATGAATATCAATACATGCATATGCAATTTCTATAAACGAATAATGATTCTTTTAGCATCAAAATTCAAATATAATTTCATCGTAAATAAGTGTAAAAGATCATTCATTACTCAAAAAGGCCGTTTACAAAGAAAAGACATACGACTATACGAGTATGGACTAGGGAGTATTTTCATTTCATTTCATGTATTTGTAACGTTTCTTCGGGTTCGTAATTACTAAATTAGGCCGGACATCACGTGTCGAGGTTTTGGAGTGGCGCCATAATTAATGCATGCCAGCCTATACTCCATCTACGTGGCATACTTTAACTGGAAAATGTTGGTCTCAGGTTAGGTCCGCCTAGGATTCGTGTGATCTTCGTTCGGGCCCCACCCGTTTCCTTTTCACCCCCACCCCCACCCCCAACTCACTCGCTCTAAAACGGACCCTACACTTGTCACTTTTCCGAGCCACCTGTTCGTTTTCGGGTCAATTGGTCAACCCACCCGGCGACTTTTTAAAGTTGTTTGGCAGTTGCAAGCTGCAACATGCAACTCATGCAACCACGCAACTTTTCTTGCTTTTTTTGCCAAAATGTGTCAAATGTTTTCTGTTGTTACATTTTGTTTGCTCTTAAATTAAATCGGGGATAACTTGGCGCCGTGAATTCATCGATTCAACTCAATCGTCTTGTCCAAAACCGCAACGTGTTAACTAGCTTGCTCAATCCATAAGGTTACACAACAACGTTCGAAATATATACGGAATATATAGTTTTCCAGCGATGAAATTAATGGCCATTATCTAATTAAGATCGTCATTTCATATATATATATAGTACCTCTATCAACATGACCAGAATTCGAAACTCGACAATAACGTAGATCTTTCAAATTGACAAGCAACTTCGATTTGTACATGTATTATGTATAGACAAACGTATACTTTTTGCCCATGCATGCTACGAGCCTACGACGACATACATATAATATCACGGAGTACTTCCTTTCCTTACCTTGGACTATGTATTTATACAGACCATCACATCGTGTTTGGGGCTAATAATTAATTACTTCCTCAAACATTAAAAATACCCTAATCGAATATGAGTCATAGAATTCGGGAGGAATTAAGGGCATATAATGATAAATTAAACTATAATCATGATGCTTGCCTTTATGTTTTGGGTACGTGTCCAAAGTAATTAGGCTCTAAATTATTCCAAATCAATAACATGATCTTGAGTAGAAATCAACATGGGTGGCAGTATAAAATTATTTTGTTTATCGTAATGATATTTTTTTTGTCCGAATATTACATTGTACGTTGAAACTTGAAATACATGTCCTACAAACCACCGTATGACACGTTAGCAAAGTCTTAAGGTGCAAAAATGGGTTGGCATCGATCATTCAATATTTGTACGTATGTTTGCTTGAAAGAGACGAGGGAACATATATATTTAGTGTATTAGTAGTCTTTTAATTTCGTCCGATCATTATAAAAAGGGTTGGTGTGGTTAAGGAGTGGCATGATCTAATTGGATGATTATTAGCAACTAATAGTATCGTTAATTAGTCTAAGTCTGACATTAGCATCGATCATCATCGGTTCCGACATTAAGAAAAATTAATTAAAAGGTGAGGATTAAGGTTTAGATTAACTCAAGTTGCTTAATCTCGCTAAATATAGACTTGTAGGTCAGCGCCATTTGCATTAATATTTTAGAGGACAATACGCCAAAAAGAGAGAACGCAAGAACATTACCTACATATTATTTGGACGGCACATTAATCAAATATGTTTTCGTAAAGCAAAAGAGCGTAAGAGTCTATTGCAATCACGTATTGGCTAATGACGTATGTACTCCTTTCTACCTCCATTGCTCTATATGTTTTATTTTCATTCAATTATGTGTTTTTAATAAAGTGGTCTATGATTCGAAGGGCTCACTTCCTGTAAAATTACGGAATGATTAGCTTATATCCGCAATTAAAGTTCAACGATATATATTGTGAGAGACGATAGATCACGTGGTTTGGTTATGAGTAGATTTAAAATTAATTAATATCGATAGTGCGCATGTTATTAGATAGGTAACATACTAACATATACTCCGTATATGTTGTACAGTGTACAAATTAAATCGGGGGAAATAAAGGTAACTCGTGTGGCATAGTATTTCTAGTGTATAGAATTGCGGACAAACCATACATAATCCCTAAACAAGTAAAACCCAATTAACTTGAATATGCTCCAAAAAATTTCATTCCTAATTGATGACATAAATTTTACCTATGTCTAATTATGAAACCATTTGACTAGAAATGAGCAACAAACTCATCACTACTTCGTAAAATTAGTCTTCTCAATCCCTACTTCTTTAATTTCCGACGTGGAGTAATACTCTCCTCCACATTCGAGCAATCCTCAAGAAATGAACATTGTTATTATTTGACTAAAATTAAGCCATTTTTAAATTATCGAGTATATGTGCAGAATACATAAACTTTACCAGTGTTACCTCTACTTATAACTCATGTAGTTATGTATACTATATACTCAACTTTATCAGCCAGCTATAAACTACTCCATAATACTTAGACATGATGGATTGATGAAATAGTTTTAATGATATTGCCGAAATTAAATAAACTACAGTACATTTTATTAGCAATGGTGTGAAAATTGAGCTAGCGCTACTTAAATTACTTTACATAATATAAATATTGAATTAAATTGTGAAGATAAAATTAATTTAACTCATAGTAACAATAAATGTCAACTTGCAAGAATTGCAACGACACGTTTTATAATTCACATCATCAACATTAGACCAATTTTAGTTTATATAGTACTAGTCCTAGTATATGTTTGACACAAGAATACTAGATTTATTTTGACATAGGCTCTGTGCGATTGGAATATATTTTTCTAATTTAATTTGATTTGATTTAATTTAAGCTGAATTAATTGATAAATTAAATGCAATTAGACGAATTAATAACTAGGATTAGCCTAAATTTATTGATTGGTATTTGGATAATAATGATTTGATTTGTATAAAACTGATTTGAATTGCTTTAATTTGAATAAATCTGATTTGATTTGAAATCACCATTGAGTATGTTGAATCGCACATGGACATAGTATTGAATATAATTGACATTTTACCAAATATTTATAATAATGATGTATTAGACATTTTCGTAACTCTTAACAATCTGATTATTGTTTTCCATTAGCACAAACAACTGGTGGCCCCGGCTGGATAATGGAAGGAAATTATACATTAGATTAAAAATTTTAATTTGAGGAGAGAGACGAATGGGCTATGAATTGTTTCATTTTATTATTCGCGGCAAAACTAGGGACTGGTTTTGGAGAGATCGGGAAGATTATAAAGAAATAAATACAATAAAAAAAAGATGTAGAAAAAGGGGGGATGAACGAAGAGAGGTGAGCCTGAGAGTAAGATGACCAGAAATATAAGATGCGGCTTCAAGAACACGTCACTTGAAGGACACATGTCGAAGCAAACGGGCGTTGCTCAACAGTGGAACACTCCCCGAAAGTAGATATTCTGAGAGCTCAAGGTCGTGTCATACTTGATCCTGACTTGTGGGCCCTTACGTGTCCATTTCTTATAGACTCTAATCATTTCAAACTGGTTACAGCTGGTTACTTTTTCACCACTCAGATTTTTCTTCCAACATTTCTACCATTTCCCACTTACAATCTCCGTCCCAAATTAAACTTCCTACTTCATTTGAATATGTAAGAGAAATTCAAATAAAGTAGGAAGTTTATAGTGGAACGGAGGGAATACTAGTTACTACAATATTGGTACTCGTACTTTTTTTTTTTTTTATGAATGGAATTACCGTAAGTATTGTCCATCTTGTGTGAGTAATTATTAACTATTTTTTTGACGATCTCAGTTTTTACCTCTAGCCGAGTTAGATGCACAATAATTATAAACCTAAGTGGTAAAGTTAGGGGACCAGACATGTAAACTAGTATAAATAGAAGGTGCCCCATCTTATGAGCCATATTGATCGTTTTACGTTTTAACTTTTTAACTTGTCAGATTATATAAATAAACGATTGAAAAAATGTGACTTCTAAATTTCCATTAATAGCACGTTAAACACTTAAACTACACTATAGTTCCGGGGACACAAGGATCATGATACTTCCACTCACAATAAAAAAAGTGGGGCCATAAAATAAAATATAAGAAATAATTTAAAGTGTGGTTCATATTTTTCTATTGTACTCCAAGAAAAATAAGCACTCAACATGGAGTAATGTTTTTTTTTTTACCTTACGCCGTACCAAAAGTCTTAGTATAGGGTTAATAAAATTTTGAAAACACAAAGTGATGTGCAACAGAGTGAAATGAAAATAATGAATAAATTAAAAATGTAAAAAGAACAGAGGAAATGTAGTAGGACCGGGCTGCTGCTACCAAAAGGACCACATGCGTGTCAGAGAAGGAAGGCCGTTTAAACTACTCGTGCTACACTCTCATTGGTCCACGTTCCTTCTAAACTTTCCCCCCACCACCCCCACCCGTCAAAAAGTATCTCCACGTGGTACTCTTACTAACCCGACATAAAACCATTCCTTCTCATTTTTTTCTTCTCTCTCCTCCATCCAACGGCTCGTATTCCATCTCACCCTCTCTACGTCACTCCAACTGTACGTGTCGGGCACTGCCCCTCACCGCTTCCGGGCTGCCCGTTTTCTCCTGCCCGTTACCCCCCCTCTCCTTTTTTTTTTTTTATATAATCCCCTCTTCTTCTTCGAACTCCTCTCTCCATTCTTTCGCTTCGTTTTTCTCTCTCCTCTCTCTTTGAACCGGGTTTATTTTTGTTAATTTCGATCGGTTTATTTTTATTTCGAAATGGCGGGAATGTGTTGTGGTATTAATGTTGGTGAGACCGAACCTGCTACTCCGGTCGAACCCGCGGCTCGGACCGGTCGTCGTCGTAGGCTTGAAATTAGGAAGATTATCTCCGACTTCTCCGATAATCATCGGCTTATTAAGCGGCAGAGAGCTTCTGTTTCCGATCAAGATTCCGACTCCTCCGCTGCCGTTGATAATAGTAATTCTAGTAATAATTGCTCGATTCTGTTGAAACTTGCGGTTGAAGATTCGAAAGAAGAGATCGTCGTCGATGAGTTTCCGAAGTTCGGCGTGACGTCAGTGTGTGGTCGGAGAAGAGATATGGAAGACGCCGTCTCAATTCGACCGTCGTTTTGCGTGAAAGGAAGTAACAAGAAGAGGAAGTTTGACGGCGGAGGCGGAGCTCATTTCTACGGTGTTTTTGACGGCCATGGTTGCTCTCATGTAATACTTCGCGATTAATCGTAATATTGAAGTTTTTTTTTTTATCAAGAATTTGAATTAAATTTGAAAGAAGAAAATGAAAATATGAGATTGATTGTGTTTGATTTGTGTATTGTGCAGGTTGCGAAAAAGTGCAAAGAAAGGATGCACGCAATACTTGAGGAGGAGATCGAGAAGCGTGAAGGTGACGATGAGAAATGGAGTGAAACGATGTCGTCTAGCTTCAGGAGAATGGATGAAGAAGTCGGAGAGCGAAGTAATAACACTAACGTCGCCGCTGCCGACGGTTCGGCGCCGTCGACTTCTTGCCGATGTGAGCTTCAAACACCACAGTGCGACGCCGTAGGTTCAACCGCAGTTGTCGCCGTTGTAACGCCGGAGAAAATCGTCGTTTCGAATTGCGGTGACTCACGCGCCGTACTCTGCCGTGGTGGCGTCGCGATTCCTCTCTCATCTGATCATAAGGTGAGTTGAATTTACCATACTACCCCTCGCGTATTTCCAAAAACAGTCATTTTCGCTGGGATTTATAACTGATAGATTCTGTCGAAATGATTGCAGCCTGATAGACCAGATGAGCTGAACCGTATCGAAGAAGCTGGAGGACGTGTCATCTACTGGGACGGTGCACGTGTCCTCGGGATGCTCGCCATGTCGAGAGCCATCGGCGACAACTACCTCAAACCTTACGTCATACCCGACCCGGAGGTAACCATAACGGACCGGACCGCGGTGGACGAGTGCTTGATCTTAGCCAGCGACGGCCTTTGGGACGTCGTATCGAACGAGACCGCATCGGCCGTGGCGAGGATGTGCTTATTAAACGCCGAAAAGCCGCCTTCACCGCCTCGCTCACCCGGCAACGTCTCAGTAGTCGATGCCGGGAGAGAGAGCTCGGACAAGGCGTGCTCGGACGCCTCAATCTTGCTAACGAAGTTAGCTCTAGCGAGGCATAGCTCGGATAATGTTAGTGTGGTAGTAGTTGATTTAAGAAGGAGATCAAATCGATAATACGATGATTCATTATTATTAGTAGTATTACATTGAAGATCGTTAATTAAAATTAGCAGATCGTATTATAATAGTAGCGCTAATTGATATAAGTAAAAAAAGTAAAAAAGTAAATTTGAGTTTTTGGCTCCCCCATTGTTTTTTGATGGGGTAAATCTTTTTTACCAAGTGTTTTTTTTTTTTTTTTTTTTTTTATTTTACTCTCTTTATTAATTAGGTTAGTTTTTTCTTCCTCCTTTGAATGATTGGAGGAATTGTGTGAAATTAATTTGAAATTATTACGGTAAAATGTTAGGTTTAAATGTATAAACATATTATATCGTGGTATTTTCATGCAGTAGTATGTACCAGCCGTTGTACTAGCTAAATCAATGTACTCCGTATTCTTCATTAATCATAAAAGTATTTCCGAGGAAGTTTAATCTTTTTTTTTTTTTTTTACCATACAGTAAAGTAATTTTTTGGTGGTGAATTGGTGACTATCATTGCAATTAGATTTTTTTTTTGGGTGGTAAAAAAATGGGTGGCTAAGAAGAGGATAAGATAGTTTAAGCGTTGATTAAATCGGAAGTATTAAAATGGGAGATATTTTGTATTTTGTAGATCTACTTGCGTAGCTTAAAATGTTGGCGGTGATTTTTGATGGTGAGATGGATAATTTCGGTGTAATTAATTATATGAGATTGACTGATTAATATGTATCCTATACTTCTGGCTGTCGATTGAACTTTGTTTTTTTATATATTACTTGTAGTTGACTGTAAATGCATCGTTTTAATTGACCCCAAGTCTCATATGAGACCGTCTCACGTGAAATCAGTACACTAAAATAATAAATAATTATATTTATATTTCAAATTTGTGTGTGTTGGTCTCACGATAATTATGGTGAGACCGTCTCACATAAGACTAGCCCTCATTAAGCCCTCTAGATCATGAGAACCAAATTTGAGGAGTCGATTTATGGATGGGTCGGGCGAGGAGAGGAGTTATGGATGGTTGGGATTGGTCCGCGATCTACACCATGACATTGTCGGATTGGGGTACCGGGGTTAACTCTTCTTTAGCCGGACTGGTTAGTTGTAGCCTTGTAGCTCGGACTCAGTTGTAGCCTTGCAGCTCGGACTCCTCTTGGAATACGACTGAATCTGAGAGTTGAGACCTGAGAAATAATGCTGAACATTTTGACAACTAATTGGAATTATTCACATTATTGACTTGGTCTTCACAGATGTTAGGAAGGATGTTGCTGGTTTTGCATTAGATGGAAATTGTTCCAAGTTTCAAAGTTTGGGTAATGAAAGTGGTTTTGAGTTCTCATGTAGTAATGTATGGACATCGAAATGGAAAAAGAACAACTAAATGTCGAAACGTGATGATGAATGTCGATAAACTCGGCTATGGAGGGAAAATAGGTTGTAAGTCTAAACTGTGAGATCGAAATAAGCAGATCGTGTGAACTTTTTTCTTAATTGTGGAAATATTCTTCGTATATAAAGTTGTTAAACCGATGAGATTCTAATTGCATCTTGCATTGTTTAACGTCAATTAATTGAGTATCGAACCTAATACAATCAATCATACTAAGATAAAACGTCTTTATTATCCCTCAATCACAACAAGTATTTACATACAAGTGTTTACTATAACGAATTCGTCTTTGTATGGAGAATCGTTAAATAATGTAATAGATTCGTCGAGGAAACAAAAAATGTGTGGTTAATTTGAGTGGAGGGAAATAGTACTAGTATAGTAATCTTATCGACTTATCTTTTCTCAGGAGAAAAAAGTTGGGAAGATGTTCGAAATTGGAGATTTGGGAAAGGATTTGATTCCAAGGGTAATTCAGTCCGAACACACAGTCCTTTGACATGAGTGAAAGGCTACAAGCTGGCCAACATTAACTATCTTACGTGGTAACACGTAGGCATAACCCTCCATCATGGCATAAATCCAAAGTTTTGGATGGCCAACATGTACCCTTTGATTGCTCCTTTGCGGTAAAAAATGCCGAACAACATTTATGAGGGCATTTTGGTCATTTTCTTATCGCCGTGAACTTTTCTCGTATGGCTTTGAGTTTAGGATTTAACAAATGTATAACTCTTTCTGTTTTTCTACGAGGATGACTATTGATGCTCCACGATAGTCTTTCATCACTCTGCACTCCCAGTAAATGAAATGGAAATAAAGTCCCAACGAGAGTGAGATGTATACGATTGCTGGTGGGAGTAGTCGAGGATAGATATGGAGTGTAAATAGTGGCCCTCTTTCGTACTTGGTAGTGTTTATTTTGAATATTGAACAAACGGAAAATACACGCGGTACTCCTGTACTTTGGGGGTTTGCACACGGTACTCCTGTACTTCAACTTAGCGCACACGGTACTCCCGTACTTTTAGGAACTGTACAGTATACCCTTTTTTTAACTCCAATCCTGTTAGTTTATGCTTAATAATGTTGACATGACTACAGTTAATTTAAGTTAATTACCAAATAATATAAAATAAAATTATGATAATAATTAGAAAAAATCAACCTTTACCCCTTTATTTTTCTCTCTCCTCTCCCCTTTTCCCTGCCCACCACCACCACGTACTAACTTACAAAGTAGGTTAATGTGTATTAAGGGGGATAAGTTAATGTTTAATGTGTGGTTAGTATGTTAATGATGTAGAATGATTGCTTAAATAAAGCACTAAAAAGATTCTCTTACGATGTTATGAGGGAAGAACCAAAAAGGGGTATGGTGTGCAGTTTTCGAAAGTACGGGGGTACCGTGTGCACTAAGTTGGAGTACAGGGGTACAGTGTGCAAACCCGCAGGGATACCACGTACATTTTCCGTTGAACAAATTTTGATAAAACATTAACAAATGAAAAGAATTAGTTAAGTAGAAGATGTTGGGCCAGGAAAATGGAAATCAAACTTGGGTCGGACCTTTTCTCATTCGGGTTTTGGCTCGCAGATGTTGGGTCAGCCCAAAGATAACTTTCTATTGAAGTCCACCTTGTGAAGTATTATTTCTCCCTACCTAGTTCTTAGGTCATCTACCTTGAAGGTGTCCCATTTTATCTTTATCAACAAAAATAAGCATCATAATCATAAGTCTCAAAAATATCGGAATTGGGAGCCTTAATTCAGTAATTCTTTCCTCACATCCTTAAAATTAGCTCCATTTCACTCAATAAGCAAGACATTGATATCGTACTCCATAATCTAGATAACCTAGAGGTATACGCAATCTTTGCACTTTTGCATATATACTGATAAACAATGACATGTACTGCGTATTACTTGTAAGTGTTGGAATGTTTTTTTTTTACATCGACGAGCAAAAACAAAAAAAAAATCTATATTAATATATTTTAGACTGCCGACTTATACTTGACGAGTAATGAGAGTGCAAAGTATAAGATCACGAGATACATGACAAATTTCTCGAGATCCCGAGAACACGTTATTAGAAGATCCTAAGTTCGGGAAATAAAAAAGAACTAAAAAAAAAAAAAAAAAAGACCATTGTATCAAGTCTCACTTTCCTTCATTCTTCCCGCCCCACACTAATTATTTAGTCCAAAAAAAAAAAAAATGTATTTTTTCTGGGTTTGTTGAAGACTTAATTCGTATAGTACAAAATTTCATGGCGGCTTTGTGATGAACAAACCCTAAGGGCATCTTAGTTCAAACGATTTCCAAGGTGGGTTTCTCTCAAAATTGCGTTTTGGTTACGCCTCCTACTTGTTCGATGAATTGTCTCTGTGAAATTCTCAGATGTGCATTAATTCGTTTATTCGATTTTGTCGTTGAGTTTTTTTTTTTTTTTGGTAGTTTGGGGATATTATTTTATCTATGGGTTGTTTTTTCACTGGGTGATCGTTGTTGCTTGTTTTTGAAGTTTTGCTGATTCTTTAGTTGTATCTTACTGTTTGATCTCTTAGGGACTTGTAATTTTACTGCCCATTTCATCTTTTTTTTTTCTTTGTTTTTTTTTTTTGGGTACATTGGAGCTGCTAGTGCTGCGGGGGTGGGGATATGAGGACTCGAACCCTGGACAACCCCCAGGCAGGTTGACTGCTTAGCCGCTAGGCCAACCTTGATCATCTTGTATCAGTGATTGTAGATTGCTGTACTCTTTATTCTGCTCATTGGTAGTGCATTAAGAGTTGATATTGTTGAAATTCAGATTAATCTGATTGAGGGTTAATGTTTAATGTGCATTGGGAATAAATTGGAATGAATTGATACTGAAAGCCAATTTCAATATTTCGTGAGGCGAGATGGGGCGAAATATGCTGTTGTGTTGTACATATGTTGGTGCTAGGGGTGGAGGAAGGCGAGGGTGAACTTAATTTTTGAATGCCTAGGTTGCTGATCGATCTATATTTTGTTTTGGCATTTCAGTGTTTCGAAATGAATACTCATAAGCTTCCTAATATGCTGGATGCTACCCTTACTGAAATTATTAATGTCGTCAACCCCCTGAGGGAGGACCTGGAAACAAGAATGCGGATCATTGATGAATTAAGAGAAGTTGTCAACTCGATTGAAACTTTGAGAGGTATGGTTTCGTTTAGATGTGCATGATCAACGGCTCTTCAGTTTAATCTGCGGCAATCCTGGTACAACGAATTACGCAACCTTCCCGTTCTATGCTCCTTGCTATGCTTTTCAATGTGGTAAAAGCATAAAGCTAATGAGGATATCTAGGTAAAATCTCAAAATGTTACCCGAATTACGCGCAATGGAGTTGTCCTTTTGTTCAACTGGTCTAACATGTCTCATCCAATCATCTTTTTCTAGTGCTTACCTTATTATGAGGATACTATGATGAAGATCAGAATAACCAGTGTTTGTGTTCCTTGAAGACTAAACTTTAGCTTGTACATTTTTTTTTTTTGCTTGCATAGAACATTTTTTTCAACTTATCTTGTTATATTAGTAGAATCGTTTTATTGCACATGACAGTCATGCTCTTTCTCTAATTAATAGATGTAAATGAACATTTTGTGGATGATCACCCATGCTATGTTTTCATCCCTGACCCTTGTTCTCATCAGAGTACCAATTTGTTATAATGAAATAATGACTAAATTATTCCTACCAGGTGCTACTGTGGAGCCGTTTGGGTCTTTCTTATCTCAGCTCTATACACGCTGGGGAGATCTGGATATATCAGTTGAGCTTTCCAATGGCTCTTATATTTTAGTCCCTGCTAAGAAGCACAAGAATATGTTGCTGGGAGATTTACTAAAAGCATTGCGGAGGACAGGTTATATTTCTGTAAATTAACACGCGTATGTTGTGCTTCTATAGTTCTATCTGCCTGTCTCTGTCAGCTTTTACTGATCTTCCATATTCCCCATTCGCTGAAGACGTGGATTATATTTTAGGTTAGAAGTGAGGTCATATTTGCGGTGGGCTCTTTCTTATTTGTGTTTTTATTCTATTATAGATTAGTTTTTTACTACAAAAAAGCAAATGGTCTAAAATGATGTCAGGTAGTCCTTCTACCAGAAAGTTCTTTTATGCTATTTGAATACTCGACTGATTTGGGGGAGGAGAGGGGGGGGGGGGACGAGCTTAAAGTAACATTTACAATTGACATTATTGCAAAAACATGTGATTCAGATTAGGCGCTAAGCTGATAACTGGTAGTGTGCAATAGCCAAGCTTTAAAGGACTATGTAACCTATTCTGAAAGCCAACCTGATAAATGGAATAACAGCATTGTGCGCAGAGCAATGGTTACGCCATCTTAATGACTCTTAAAACTTTCCTATACAGATTTTTATCTTATCTAAAGATCATTGATCAAAATGTCGTGAAGATTGGCCCGGCCTTGGATTTGGTTATGTACTTATGTTCAGGGTTTGATTGATGAGCACATTATATTCTTGAATGTTGAGAACTCCATACTCTTGTCTCTTGTTTGGTACAAATTAGAAGCAACTTTTTTAGGGTCAGGCTCTTACTAGTTACGGTAGAGAACGGTGTTGATTATTGTAGTGAACATGTTTTGCAGGCAGCTTCAGCAGGCTGCAATTTGTGTCTCATGCCAGGGTACCAATCCTTAAGCTCGAAAGCAGATATCGGCACATCTCTTGTGACATCTCAATTAACAACCTGTCAGGGCACATGAAGTCTAAATTCTTGCTGTGGATCAGTCTTATAGATCGTCGTTTTCGTGATATGGTTCTGTTGGTACGGTATTCTAACGACTACTTAATAAAGCTTCTATTGAGCATAATGGAAAACTAAGTTTCGGTTATTGACCTTTTTCTATCTTCATTTCAGGTGAAAGAGTGGGCAAAAGCTAATGGTATTAATAACCCAAGAAGTGGAACATTTAACTCGTATTCGCTGTCTTTACTTATTATATTCCATTTTCAGGTATGCTAGTTTATTGAAGTTGATGAATGTATGCAGTTACTACGTACTGAGGCTTTGATTGTAATTGGAGTCTCGCAGTTAGCTTTGATCCATGTCTATGTCTTCACTTGACTTGTTTCTATGGTCTCTGTCTAGTGCCTGGCAGTCACTTAATTACATTTCTGCTTTTATGCTATTATATAGTAGGTAATATTTGGCAGATGGTGAAATTTACTCTCTATTTTTCTCCATCTTTGTGCAGACATGTGCTCCAGCAATTTTGCCTCCACTTAAAGACTTGTATCCTGGAAACATGGCTGATGAACTTATAGGTGAAGAATAGTGTCTTTTGTCTAGTAACTCAAACGCTGTCCCCTTTGCTCCCAGTATCCATGTTTGTGAAAAAACTTGGGAAATTTGAGGTCACATTCACTTATTTAGGTGTAGATCACACTGGTTATCTTTTCAACCCCACATTTTGCCTATCTGAGAACTTGTGTTCTAAAACATCTAAAGTTATTCATGTACCCCCCCCCCCCCTTTTTAAGCAGAAACATGTTGAGTTTATGACCAAATTTTGGTTCCTGCAGGGGTAAGGGCTGATGTGGAGAAGCACATTGAAGAAGTAGCCTTCAGCAATATAGCAAAATTCAGGAAAGTGAGAAAAGCGAACCACAACAGTTTGTCTGAGCTCTTCATCTCTTTCCTTGGCAAGGTATTGCTGTTTCTCCCAGATTGTAGCCATGTTAAGTCTCAAAGTTGAACAGTAATTTGCCGTGGCCTTCGTGGGAGAAAAAAATGGATGAAATTTAACATGTAGATTTCATACCTCCCTACTCCCTTTCTCTGTTCCAGCCATTGGACCATCAAGAATAGATTGGCTGCAAAACTTGAGGGCCTTTGAGGTTAAGCAGCCACTTCTTTTGTATTGGGATTGTTGAATGGTCTTCATGATATCCAAAAGGTCTACCGCAAAGCTTTGCCCTTTAGGTACCGTGTACGCAGTATGGACTTAATGACCTGCTCCTAAAACCAACCATTAAGTTCTGGGGGTTTGAATATGATTTTTTAAGCCAAACCCGAATGACCCGCCTAAGCATAATTAAATTTCTGATAATCAGAGTTGACACAGACACAGTGGGGACCCGGAAGCTGATCGAACTACTTATTTTTACTTCGGAAGAAGATGACTCAGTGCAGTCAGTTGCAGCCAACCTGTTTGATAGCTTTACCTGCCACTCCTTGAATACTCAAAGGGTTGACAGATATAAACGACCACCAGGAAACAACTTATTGTTAAACTTACAAGCCATATTCTTTACAAGAGGGCTACTCATATAGTACCATCTGTGACGTGAATTTAGGACTTTCATGCAGTTTTCCAACATGTTTATTTGAACTTTATTTTGGAAGCTGCTCTATATTCGAAGTAGGTGATGAATTTACTACTCTCATAAAGAAACTGCACTATTATGACTGGTAATTTGACTCGTGTTGTGCAGTTTTTGGACATTAGTAAAAGGGCAACAGAGCAAGGCATTTGCACTTACAGTGGACGATGGGAAGATATCAGTACGAATACCAGATGGCTCCCAAAAACATTTGCCATGTTTGTATGTTCTTTTCTCATTTGCCTTCTCTCTACATCTTTTTTCTGTGCTCTGTATTCAAGTGGGCTTATATATTACTCCGTATGTTTCATTTGAGACCACCAGATTGAAGATCCATTTGAACAACCTGCAAACACTGCTAGGGCTGTTACCCGTTCTCATCTGACAAGAATAGGTGAAGTGTTTAGGAACACATACTACACGATTACCAATCCAAACCAGACTCGGCATACTCTCATCCCCTCGTTAGTTCGGCAAGAAATATTCCAGCTTTTTCCTAGAGCAGCATTTGTAACTCCAAGAGTTGGTGGTAGGCCCTATCCATGGCCAAATCGCAACACACCTCGTGGCATCCTTTCATCCTCACCCATCCAACATCAGAAGGCAAGACAAGTGAATCAGCCAAAAAACTTGATGGTGCAAAATGATATGCAAGTATCTCAAGGAGAAGCTCTCACAGTTAACCAGCAGCCGTCAAGAGAAAAGCCTAGAAACAGGCGGCCGAATGCTGACAGGCAAAAGACAGCTCAGCAAAGGCAAGGACCGGTGCAGTCAGATCCACCTCAGGTAGCTACGCCTCAATGGCAAGGACCAGTGCAACCAGCTCCGCCTCCATGGAGAGGACCAGTGCAGCCAGCTCAGATAGTTAGGCCTCCATGGCAAGGACCAGTGCAGACAGTCCCTCCTGTGATGTTGAGACCTCCATGGCCGCATACTTTACAACCAAGCTACGCTAACAATGTTTCTTCTCAGTCATCTTTTAAGGCATCTCCTTCACAAGCGCAACAAGTTTGGCGGCCAAAGCAGGCTGATATGTAAAGTGATCAGTTCATGCTGTTTTAGTTCATTTTGGGCTTCACCGGAGCTTCAAGGAACTGGTTGCTCTTGTTTTCCTTTGTTTTCCAAAAGCAACTGTGCTGATTGGTACGATGGCGAAGAATCTGATTTTTGGGGCTGAAATGGAATGATACTTGGAACAACATTGCACAAATATGTAAAGATCAAGAAACCTTTTGGCCCGCCCTTCTCAGGGATCATATTCATTGTTGACTTGTTGCATCCCTTCAAACAAGAAAGAAAGTTACCTGTTTTTGGGAAGATATAGTAATTTCCATATCTATTGTCAATTTGTCACTGCCATAGATAGTAACATCTAGTTGATTTTTTGATAATTACTGTATCAGTGTATCCTGATGGAGAAAAGATAGTTCTTTATATTTTGATGGAGAAAATATATATGTGAATTGACATACAACAAATTTCTGGTGTTCAACATAAATACAAGATATCAGGCATTCGATTGTGTTACCTATGAGATACAAAGGAATTTCGTAGCACCAGCACGATGACATTTGATGGTAGCCTTGGGCTTGCGTGTGTGGTAAATCTTTCTTTTAAGTTACAAAGAACAGCCTATAAATTTAATTCCTATACACTTAAGCTAGTACAAAAATAAAAAGAATTTCCTATTAGGTCAATCTCTCTTGGGGTATATTGTTGATTTCACCAGTGTTATACCTCGACAACCCATGCAGGATCAAACCATCAGGTTTACCCACTGAAAGCCGAAACAGAATATGCCAGATTCGAGCTTTTCACTGGTCATCTGTGCAGTAGATGTTTATCACATCTCAAGATCTTATAGCTAGCATGAGGACCCTCAGATGTGTCATGGATAGCTGTCCGCCATCCCATTGCCTTGGCAATTTCTTGTAGTTCTTCAACTATAGAGACAGTATCTCGAATGTAAGCACGTCCACCTGGTCTTAGCACTCGATCCATCTCGAGCATGATGCTAGAAATATTGCATCTAATATCAAGTGAAAAATACAACTACATGAAACAAACTCACAGAGAGAGGGCAGAAGGGTTTCAAAAGCTGATAAAAAGATAGCGAAAAATCTTAAACATGTAGCTTCAAATTCAAGCGGAACCAATTTCTTTTAAGATAAGGCTAAGAATAGGGTAACAACCATTGATCCAGAATTAAGTGCTCAGCTGCTGAGAACGGTTTAATAATTTTTAGGTGGTCGAGTAGTATCAACGCAAAAAGTTTAATTGGTCGAAAGTCTATTTGATTTTCATTAGCAAACGCAGTTACTGAAATTGGTATTCCATTTATAGTACTGAACAATGGGAGAAGGAAACTGAATATACCTTTTTTGTTCAACTGCAAAGAGACCAGAGGCATGCAACAGATCATACGTTCTTGGGTATGTGTCGAAAGGCTCACACCTGCACAAATCAAGCAAGTCATTACGAATTACGTGCTTGAGCAGGGAGTTTAGCTGAAGTATGACTGATGTACAGTAACCACAGACAACATCCGTACGGATGGCAAAGTACTATCATAGTGCAATAAGCGTAATGTCTATGGTCCACATTTGACATTTGAACTACCATGCAAAAGACTGGCAATACTACATCAATCAATACTAGAGAGCAGTAATATGCATACCAATCATGCATCACCCCAATCAGTCCACGATCATAGATGACTGGCAGCGTGTTTGGTCCACTAACAGGAACAACGTTCATAACCCAGCAATCTATTCCATTATTAATTAGGGAAGCTGCAAATCTGTAACAAAAAGAGAAGAAGTTTCAGGATGACAAGTGTTAACAAGAACCAGTGAACCGAACAACGTCAGCTAGAGAGACTAATGCAAGATCCACAAGGATGAAGGCAAAATAGAGATAGTTTTGATACCCTCCATAACCAGCTCTCATGTCCATTACATTTCTTAATCTCATACTCTTCCAATGCCAAGCACGAACATAGCCTCCAATAATTTCATTCCAATATTTAGATTCAGCATTGAAGAGCTCTTTCCTAGATATGTAGGCGTCAATTTGGATACTCTGCAGCCTCTCTGGAGGAGTTACCAATCGTTCAGGCCAGTCCGTCACATTTCCTCCATAACCATTTTCTGGCAACCGAGCAATACATGGTTTGAGGTTAACATACCTAATTAGTCAGAAGAACAAGTGTCATATCAGGGACATTAGAATTTCAGAAGAGATAAAGCAGACAGCAGACAGCAGCCAGATAAATTAAGTGGTGTTTGCAGACAGTGAATTTAAGTGTTACTTGCAAACAAGTACAGATACCAAAGAAATTTAAGATTCTATCGCTATCATATCATATCTCATAAAGAAACAATTAGTGTGCTAAAGCCTCATGGAGACATGTATGAAAGCACTGACAGGAAACAAAGGATCAACTACCACAGCCCAGTCCAGGATAACTGTCAAGATATACAATTCGAGCAGTTGGTGCACATACAAATGCACATCATGAAAGACATGTCAAAAGAATGAAAACTGAAAAGGCATAGTCCTTGACCAAAGTGCAAAATCGCATTCCATAGAAGGGGGAGAAAGAATAGGATATTCTGGAATCAGACACATACATTAAACTGTCCCGATTGAACCCCAAAAAGCATGTACCAGGCATCAACCAAATTTCTCGCATCAAATTTTATGTGCACATAATTTCAAATTAATTTGCAGCAAATTCCAATTAACAAAATGCTCTCGTCCTACATGGCATCAGAAGCTAAGGAAATGTTTTAAGTTTTAATGAATGAACCACAATATAGAAATTAAAACCTATCTGAATCTTACACTAGCGAAGTAACAAAGATAATGTTTGGAAGTATCACCCAAAAGGCCTTATCAAAATCATCATATTTCAAATCCATAAAGAGAGCAACAACATACCAAACATTATCTGGATCGTCATTGGCATCACAGAGAGGAGGATGAGTTCCACCTTCACGACTTGTGTAGCAACTATTATTCAAAGGCTTTTGCCATATTGCGATATAGCCTTCCTTTTTAACCAGCTCCCAGCAAAGTCTAGTCGTAAGGTCAACCATTTCTGGCAAAAACGATGAAAAAATATAATTCTGGTGTGAGAGCACTTGCAACAAATATTTTTTTGAAAAAAAAAAAAAAAAACACAAGCAAATATGATTTAGTTCATTAACTTGGTGAGCTCCCTCAATCAAAGACAAACAGGAAAGGAAACACCCCACCATGATAATTTTTGCATAGGTTCCTGAGAGGTCATTGTCAGCTAAGGTATAATATGATTTATGAGAACATGTAATGAGAAAAAGTAAAATAAGATATATAAGACATCTAACCTTTCCATTGTTCTTCTAAAATCGGTTCATGCTTATAAACTGGCTGTGCAGCCCAAGCGAAGTAACCTCCTGCCCGCAGCATCCTATTGACCTCAAGTAGAAGAATTCCATCTTTATCATCCGAATGTTGAAAGAAGAGCAAAAGATTAATACAGTCGAAACTTTGCAGAAAGAAGGTAAAAGCAAACATAAAGTAAAAAATTAATACTTTTGTCCAATGCTGTATACCATGAATTTGGAAGCTATTTTCTAACAAATATTTTTACCATTTCCAGTGTGTCATCCACACTTCCAGGCAAGAAATCACTCAGACAAGTCATTTAATATAGATAGATGAAGCTACTCCTTGTGCCTACATGCAAAGGCTACACACCTATACAAAAATAACTACATGCAAAAACAAGTGTTGCGTATGTATGATTAGTAAATGATATAAGACAGTTACTTTGAACTCATATTACATTTGGTAGAAATCTGAAAAGTTCAGCTTCTAAATTGTATAGGGTCAAAAGTCAAAGGAACAGAACCCAAAGTTGTGGGTTAACATACTAAACGAGATGGAAATCAAGATCCCAATTCACAGTGCGGTGCAAAAGTTTATAACAGTTTCCGGGGACTCGTTGTTCTTTTGGAATGGTATATCAAACTCTGAACTTTGGATTTAAGGCCATTTGTAAAATTACAACTACTATAGTGCTATTGGTCTAGTTATAGCAAGCAGTATTACAGCAGTGATTCAGCAACAGAATAGTTCACAAATTCATTACTTTTTGGGTCATACCCATGACACATTCACCATTGACCTTAAAAACAATTTTGTAAGCTTGATGGATATATGCAATTAGCTAGATTAGATTATAGAAATCATGATGCATCCATGCATTTGGGACAAGGTACCGAGTTGAATATCTTACCATCACGAGTCCAATTAATTCTACACCTTGAGCAGTGAATCATTTCAAAAGCCTGACTGGGATATGGTAGACGACGAGTAGAAAAGGCTGCTACCATTGCAGGTACACCACGCTCAAGTGCAAACTGAATTTGATTCTCATGAACATCCTTTGGAGCTACTGATAGAGTGGTGACGTTTCGTGACATTAGGTAAGCACCAAAACTTGCAACACCACAGCCCACATCCAGTACAATACGTGTGTGTCGACCAAATGCAACTGCAGGAACCATCTACATAAGATAATCAAATGAGACTGGAAGTCGTGCAAACATTAATATTCTGAGCTAATTGCAGGTGACTCAAAAACTGACTGGTAGAGAACCTGAGAGATTTGATCCAAGTACTGATCTGCACCATGTATAAACTGTGTACCACCTCCAGGAAACTTGAATTTGTCCTTGTCTCTTGTCATCCAGTTTTGACCCCCTTTATCTTCAACCAGACGTGTGTGTGGAACATTGAAGTACCATACCTGCAGTTAATGGCATGCGTCAGAACTAGTCACTCACACAAAAGGTCAGATGACAAACTTCAGACATCAAATCATCAATAAACATTGTTGTATTCATTCAACCATTCTGAAGAGTGGAACGATCTCCAACAAATATATCAATGGTGTCCATCTTCTTTTTCAAACTATTCACAAAATTCTACTCCACCTTATGCATAATGTGCTCACTCAACTCATCCCCTAACCATACCCTCATACTTAATCTGCTACATTCTATATATTTCCTCAAATTCAAACCCTTGCTACTTAAGGCACCATTTTTTCCATGATCTAAGGTAATCAAGATTCCACCTTGTTGAATCTCCTAAAACTCTAACAAAACAAGGAGTTACTAGAGCTAAATTCAATCACAGCTACAGAGTAAAACGACCATATCAAGGCTAGACGAGAAACTTCATACATCACTAAACATTTTAGCATCCTTCCTCATTCTACCACCTTACGTAGTGATAAGATCTCCAGCAACCATGGCTTTCCGTCTTTTTTTTCTCTCTCTCTCGAAATATTCACGAAATTCTCACCCAACTTTGCATAATGTGCTCACTCAACTCATTCCCTAAACATACTCTCTTCCTTAATCCACTAAATTCTATACATTTCCTCGAATTCAAACCTATACTAACTAAGTTCCGAGATCGAATGCAATCACGATCCTATCTTGATGCATCTCCTAATACTCTAACAACAAAAGGCGTTCCTAGAGCTAAATTCCCATCAAAATTTCAGCTAAACAAGCTTCAACAACAAGCAATCAAACAATAAATCATTACACATTGCCAAATTCAACTACCAAAACAAAAAAAAAGTAGATAACTTGAAACAATAAAAAAAAGCAGAAAATCAAAACCTCATCACGGCTTTTGGGCCAAGGGATCGGGATCTTGTAATTCTTCGGCGGCGGAACGAGGCAGCTCAACCCTTTACCACTCTCGGGACAATGCCGCTCAAACCTCTCCCCTTTCTCAGTAGAATTCAGCTTCTTGATCGCCTCCACATTATCCATGCACGGAATAACTTCTCGCATACTCTCCCCACACATTGGATACCTCGAAACCCTAACCCTAGGCTTCTCCCCCTTCGGATCAGAATCAACGGCGGTGGTTACATTCCCCCAATCCTCCACCACCGTCGGATCATACTCCCCGATCTCGAAGTCGTCCGTCATCGTTCCGTTCTCGTCCACCACGCCGAACCTCTTTAACGGCTCCTCCTCCTCCGCCTTATGCGGCGGCGGAGGTGGTGGCGGAGTGGGAGTGGTGTCGGTGGGAATGGTGGAGTTTATAAGAGAGGAGAGGTTGAGTGATGAGTGGAGGTTAGGGGAGATGGCGACGGAAGCGGCGGCGGCGGCGGAGGTGGTGGTGGTGGAGGAGGAGAAGAGGAGGGAGGCGGAGCCGACATTGGACCAGCGGAGGCCGAGGAAGAAGGCGGAGAAAGAGAGGAAGAAGAAAGCGGAGATCTTGATGAATAGCGGTGATTTGAGGAGGTCTGTGACGCCATTGCTGTTTATTGAAGGTAACTTCATGGTGGTTTTTTTGTTTTGTTTGTGGTGTTTGATCTAGTGATCTAGTGTTGATGACGGTGGTGATGTTGCTTCTTCAGCAAGAGTGTCATCGAACATGAGAGATAGAGATAGAATCATAGAATGCGAGTTGTTGTCTTGTGTTGTGTGTCGTCTATCTATGATTGAAGTCCGGGGTACGGTAATGGTCCGCACATACTTTACTTTATTATCGAAACTCGTCCCGATATCTCATAAGCGGTAACGGATTGTTTTATCGTCTGCCGTAACATGTCTAAATGAAACTCATTAAAGCATGAGATAAAAAGGAAAAAAATCATTGACATGAGAGTGTCACATGGAGCCACGTAGATGTTTTGTTGAATTCAGAGGTTGATTACTGAAAATACTGAACTACTTGACTCTTGTTAATTCCCACATAGTCGAGTCTCATTTGATTCAACTCTCACAACTTCAAACTAAACCGTCTTCTCTTACGATATAGTTGTTTGTGGACTAGTCAGCAGATGGATTACGTAATCCATAGCCTCGGTAAAGTCCATGTTGATCACATCGATCTAATTGTATCCTCTATACACGTCAAACCATTATATCGCAACTCATATTACTCAACTCCATTAACCATTCCAATCCTCATCATTATCAACTATTTTAAAACCCGATTCTAATTCAAACCAACAACGTTTCCAATTCCCTTACCACCACCACCTCCCACCAAACACGTCTATCACGCTCAAACTCAAACCCAAACCCAAACCCCCGTTAAAACGGAAATAAATGGCACGAATTTTCGTCGCTTTCTCTCTATAAAATAAAATCCCCCCTCCTTCCACCTAAGTAGAACCAACCAGTAGCAATTTCTTTTTTTTTTTTTTTTTTTCCTTTCGAATTGTTTTTCTCAAGATTAAAATTAATCAAATCCCCCCCAAATTAATTCAAAAAATTCCCTCCTTTTCCCCTAATCAATCTACCAATCCAATCAATCACAATTCCCCCGAAACCCCCCAATTTCTAGGGTTTGATCGAAAAAAAAAAAGGGGTTTTAATTTTGAAAAGAACGAAAATTGGGCGCAAAAATCTGAAAACCCTAGAAAAAATTGATGAAATAATGGCAATTCCGGGGGTAAAAGAGTCAAAAGCAGGGGAAAAATCGGAAGCGTCGGTATCAAAGTCGATAACGGAGACGGTAAACGGGTCCCACAATTTCGAGATCAAGGGTTACTCTCTTTCCAAAGGAATGGGACCGGGAAAGTACATATCGAGTGATACTTTTACCGTGGGTGGTTACGATTGGGCGATTTACTTTTACCCAGACGGTAAAAATCCAGAGGATAATTCAATGTATGTTTCGGTTTTTATTGCGTTGGCGAGCGAAGGGACGGATGTTAGGGCGTTGTTTGAGCTTACTTTGGTTGATCAGACTGCTAAACAAGAGGATAAGATTCATAGCCATTTCGCCCGTACTCTTGATAGCGGTCCTTATACTCTCAAGTATAAGGGTAGCATGTGGTATATTCCTCCTCACGTTTCTTATTAATTTATGTTGTGTAGTGTTATGTTTTGGTTGTTGTTCGTAGTTTGTGGTAATTTTTATTTGAATGTAGGGTTTTTAGTGGGGGTTTTAGGGAATGAGGATTTATTTCGTTGTTGTGTGGATTACGAGTTACTTTGGAGTAGGATTGGAGTCGAGTATGTGACGTAGAGGATTATTAGGTCAGGTTGTGATCGGTTTTTATGTGAATGTGGGGTTGTGATCGGGTTTTTGGAGTTGGTGATCACTTGTTTCGCGTGGGATAGGAATAATGTACATGTATGTGAATTGTGTGAGTTCCCAAATTCGAGTTTACGTTTGGTTATTTGAAGCATATATAAGGGCATTGCGAGTTGCTTGATGTAATTGGTTGTTTGTGATGGGTGTGTGATTGTTGTTTTGGGACTTGGGTGATCGCTTTTGTGTCAAGTGGATAATGTAATGTATGTTACATTATGTGAGCTAGTTAGTTCAAGTGTACATTTGAAGCATTAGGGTGGGCATTGTGGTTAAATGTGTAATGCTTTAGATGGATGGTAGTTTTTCTTGAATTAGTGGTTTGTGAGAATGTCGTTTGGTGATTTCATTACGGATTTGTTGGGGATTATGTGTATGTATGTGAGCCACTTGAATTATATGGTAGTGGTCTGATAGTTTTTAGTTATGGTTTAATCAGTAGTTTGTATTATGTTTTTTTTTTAATTGTTTCGAGACTTGATGATGGGTTGTTGTCTTGATTGATTTTTTTTCTCTTCTAATTATATGTTGTTTTTCATTGTTTTTTTTTCCGTTTTCTTTTCATGTTTGGTGAAAGTAGAGTTTAAGGAATTTTGTAGAATAGTTTTCCATGAATGAATTCGTTTACTTTTTTTTTTCCTCTCTAAATGATTTGATGATCACTTTATCTTGTGGATTGCGCGTGGCGCATGTATTTTTGTATACCATGTAATGTAAGGATTGTCGGGAAATAATCGTGTGGCAAAATAGTTTAGTGAGTCTACATCAAGGAATATAGTACGGAATGGTCTAAATGTGTAAAGATCTTATCGTCATATCGACTACAAAGACCATCTACTTGGCTTGACTTCATTACTGATAACGGAGTAATTTGTTTAACTGTTTTTCAACTCTGGTGTAAGTAGTATCTTCCCAATTTTACTACACATGGATTGAGGGTTTGCGCCCGGCTATAAAATATATCTTGCTTTAAAGAAGTGTGTGGACCTTAGGTGGTTGAACTATAGAAGAGAGTGGAATTTTCGTTACTTTAAGGCAATGTCTCAGACATCAGTTCTCCACATTTCTTTTCCTCCTTCACTGGTTACGTGATATTGGGGGCATGTGGTCATGAGCCTTGTTTATGATTGATGAATGGAGTTATTTAGCTTTTTTCTGTGTTTTGTATTATTTTGCAGGGGCTACAAGCGCTTTTTCAGGAGGAGTCTTTTAGAGACTTCAGATTTTTTGCAAGGAGACTGCCTGAAATTGAGGTGCACTGTGGGAGTCGTGAAAAGCCGCATGGAGAGGCCTAAGCAATATAAGATATCTGCTCCGATATCTCACATGGGTGAGAATTTTAAGGACTTGCTGGAAAGTGGAAATGGGTGTGACATCATTTTCAATGTTGGAGATGAGAACTTTAAAGCTCATAAACTGGTTCTTGCTGCTCGTTCACCTGTTTTTAGAGCCCAGTTCTTTGGACTTATTGGTGACCCAAAAATGGATACAGTGACGGTAGAAGATGTAGAGCCTTATACCTTTAAGGTGAGCTGCTTTCTTGTCTTTTGCTCCTCCCTTTATGTCTGATGATATGAGCATTGTCATACAAGTATCCTTGTGTTTTTTCGTTGTCCCTTGCAAGATGTAACGTGGCCTGACTCTTGATATGGAGAGAAATATTCCTTATTGTTTTTGATATGGAAGATCTTAATTAAATTACAGATGAAGCTACTTAGATATGACTGCTTTACCGTGGGAGGTCAAATGTGTAAGTAGCTGCAATGAGTGCATTTGGGGGGATTTGGGGGAGCCCTTTTAGCAGCTAGTGCTTATATATTTAACTTCTGGATGGGGGGTTTAAGATTTGATCTAGAGTGTGCAACTTGATTAAGAAAATACTGAGGCTTTGAATCTTTATTTGAGTTTCCATTTTGTTGGGTACTTGGTTACCCAAATGTTTTTAGGTCATATATGCTTTTTATTTAGTGTGGCCAAGGGTAAACCTACACTTCACTAACCAATTCTGACTTAGACATGTGTAACTGTGCCATTATGCATTGAATAAGTTTTCATGTCAGATTGTGTCTTCGTCTCCAATTCTCCATGTTCATGTCCTAATTTGCTGTTAATCTCATTCAGGTTATGCTACAATACATATACTCTGATAGCCTTCCTGATCTCTGTGAGATAACAGGATCCAATTCTTCGGTCCCAATGGCATTTTTGGTTCAACATTTGTTGGCTGCTGCTGATCGGTTTGGTCTTGATAGACTGAAAGTTATCTGTGAATCCAAATTATTTGAAGAAATCACAGTGGAAACTGTTTGTACAACCCTCTCATTGGCGGAGCAGCATAGATGTGAGCAGTTGAAGAGTGCTTGTTTAAAGTATGCGGCAGCAAACTTGAATGGTGCGTTTTACTCATCGAATGAATTTGCAATAGTTTTCTCTATTAGCTGAATTTAAGAATCTGTTTTATGTAACAGGCAGTGCGAATGAATTAACGTAGTTTAATTATGACTATAATTTTGGGCTATAGTATCGTTTTGGTTTCAATATGTATTAAAAGGTTTTGATATAGGGGTAAGCTGTATGTGTTTAAACCCCTGACCTTGCCATAGCCAAAACCCGCAGACAATCGTGATATTGTTTCTGATACGTTTGTTCATCTGACTCAGTCAGCTTTTATGTCGAGGTTGTTCTCTTGTTTTCAGCTCAATATTTCTTTTTTGTTCTGAAAAAGCACAGCAGTTTTTCTCCGTCTTTTGTTGTGTGGCGTTATTAACTTTTGAGTTGCATCACTTGCATGCGATTTGGATGTCACAGATTTATGATCACTTGCCAAGTTTTAAGTAATGGAACTTTTCCTCTGATATGACCTGCCCTCACCAGTTACCTTAGTTCACATAACCTGTGCTGTCCGTGATTACACAAGCCGCTAGTCTTTTTGTTCTGAAAAAGCACAGTAATTTTTCTCCGTCTTTTGTTGTATGGTGTTATTAACTTTTGAGTTGCATGACTTGCATGCGATTTGGATGTCACGGATTTATGATCACTTGCCAAGTTTTAAGTAATGGAACTTTTCCTTTGATAGGACCTGCCCTCACCAGTTACCTTAGTGCTTAACCTGTGCTGTCCGTAATTACACAAGCCGCTAGTCCATGGCAGTGCGTTCACTTGATTTACTCTTGGATTTACTCAGCAGGATCTTTAACTTTGGGTGGATATACTGGTTTAATGCGTATTAGGTCTAGGTTGTAAGAAAATGGAGGTGGAGGAGAATTATCTTGGCTGAGGTGGCTTGATGCTTTATGGTGGAGTGGTGATAGAAAGCCCGACGGGGATGGGGTGCTGTGAATGGCTAGCATGACGTTAAAGAGTGGAGGAGTATGTGACTACCGATCTCAGCCTCATGCTCTTACCCATGTCTCCTTTTTGTTTGACCAAGTGTAAACAGTCTTGACTTGAGACATTATGGCCCTTGTGACGCCAGAATAAGTGGTTCATACAGTCTTCCTGCTTTTATAAAAATTGTGGGTTGGGTGATGTTAATGATGGACGGCTGGACGCTATGCTGGTGGATATATAACACCCTCCCCTTCTCTATCAACGACTCTGGGTTCATTCTTTTATATTTCTTATGTGCTAAACTGCTGTTTATAGGATAATGTATACACCGTTGCAGTGTTTGTTTATCTGGTGCAGTTTTTTGTATTTCATATGATTGATGCTATTCTTTTCAGTTTGTTACTTTTGGCATCTTTATGTGTCAGTAATTCTGTTTTCCTTTTACCTTGCATGTATGTCATACCTCTGTGACGACATCTCGCACTCTGTTATACTCCGTATTATGTATTGTCTTACAGCTTGTTTGGTAGGAAGGAAGTGGATGGAAAGGAAAGGAAATAGATTTTACTACTTTCCAACGTTTGGTTCGTAATAAAACATGGGAAGTGGAAGGAAATGAAAGGAAATGGAAGTAAATAATCCTTCATTAAACTGTCATTTCCTTTTCCTTCCAAAACGGGCGGAATTGGAAGGAAAGATAACTTACAACATAAAAACACCCAATTTCCTTCCAATTCCTTCAAATTTCCAATATGAAACCAAACAAAGGAAAAATTAGTTCCCTTCCTTTCTCTTCTTTTCCTTTCCGTTCCTTTCTCTTCATTCCAATTCTTTCCGTCCAATTCCTCTATACCAAACAAGCTGTTAGTGATTTTGACATAATACCTACTGTATAGGCTTGTCGGTTCTGCACGTCTTTCGGCGGTTTACTTGTTTTTAATAACTTGTATTTTTTTTTTTTTGATAAAATATATCTGCATCTCTACTTTTGGTATAAGATGATTGTAGGATGAAGCCGTTTACTTTACAAATTAGAAAGTGTATTAATAGCTGCTGTATTAGTTTTGGGTTTCAACATGTCAATACTGCATTTTCTTTATAAACTTTACTTATTTTTGTTCACTACTTGTTTCAGCGGTTATGCACTCGGACGGGTACAAGCATCTTGAACAGATTTGCCCCTCGCTGCTGTCTGAACTGCTCCTGACCGTTGCCTCAGGGGACGAGATTCCTAGTGCGCCAGTTAGCAAGAAGAGAAGCAGCAGCAGCGTTGCTGGGCTTAACATAGCTGCAGATGTGGTTCCTGCAGCACCTAGTCTTGCAGCTCCTGCTCCTCCTCCTGCTGGTCCTGCTGATGAGCCTATCGGAAGGCGACTCCGGAGACGGCTACATTAAATCCATGATGTTGCACATGTAGAAGCTTAGTGTTTTGCTTCTGTTCATTTTATCCATCTGGGGGTTTAGCACTCTTTTTGTGTTTAAAAGGTGTTGTAGATAGCACAAGTGACTGTCCTATTTTGACTGACTTGACAAAAGTATCAGATGGAAATATTAAATATGCCCCTCCTTTCATCTTTGTTTAGGCATATATAAATACCTCCAGCTCGCTGTTCATATGTTTCTTTTATGTATTTCAGATGATTGGAGATGCCCATCTTCAGTCTCACTATGCTCTGCAGGTTTGTGATACCAAACCATTCTGATTTACATGCATAATCGGTTTTATGGATTTTTCAGTATCAGCAGGTTATTGTTATCATAAGTCTCCCATCTTTCTGGCAAGTCAGCTACAAAATGTGTCAACGGAACGAGGTGAGGTTTTGCCGTATAATGATTCCTCTATGTGCATGAAACTTTGTGTAGTTTAGTAGCATTTGGAGCCTGTAGTTTCCAAGGTGCTAATTTTGTTATATGCATTGATTGTACTAGCCTTTGCGCCCATATAAGAGGATTTATAAAGTATTATAGAGTTTGCAATGAAAGAAGCAACATATCAAGAAATTAGAAACACAGCTCAGATACATTTTGCTGGAGCAGAACAGTCGTAAATTGTTTGTCTGCTCTCTTATTTTCTGACCCATCATTTGCCAAGCCTAGTTGTATTTGGTTCCCTTGGTATTGCGGGTGTCAATATAGCTAGGCCAAAGGAAAGTACCGATGGCAAATTCTCTCTTGAAGGCAATGTCGCCTTGCACTGTGAGGCCGTACTCAGCAAATAGTCTGTCAAGAGTAGTTTCAGGCATATGCTGGTAGTCAGCTTTGGTGTACCTTGGGTAGTGGAGTGGCATTTGGAAGAACTTCACTCCGGCTTTCTTCCGGCTTTCCATCCCTTCTCTGCTTCTCTCTCCTTGCTCTAATTTTCGCCTTCCTCAGCTGTACTATCTTTGTGCATGTAATGTCTCCTTAAGCTTGAACTTTGATGTACTGTTTATATAATGGTAGCTCATTCACAAGATGGCAATGCTACGAACGAAAAGGTTCGGAATGCATGTCTCCAGTCACAAGATTAGGGTGGTGTACCAGAAGCCGCATGTGCAGTGTAGTATTCATGCAAGTGATCTGTTCTCATTCTGGTACATGCACACTCGCACAGATGCATGCACACCCATCTACCCAACGAATGATGCTGGGGAGACGAAAATGACACCACCAAGAATTTTGCAGAGAAGAGAAAAGGTTTCTGGACACTGCCTAGCTGCAAGCTCTCTCTTGCATTTACGAGTTCCTCGTGGTGAGAACTCGTGGTGTAATACTAGGAGTCCGTGTTCATGATCACTTGACCATTCGTCTAAGGGGTGATCAACACTCGGTATCACTTAAGTTTCGTACGACTGGTACATGGACCTTTTTCGGAAAGAAAACTTTCGGACGCTTTGAAATGGAGGGGGGGGGGGATATCCTCTACTAGCCGAGATATGTGAGAATAGACGTTGTTGCCCGACTGCCAACAACGGTATAGGAAAGTGTCGATTGTTTTACCCTCTGGCATGAAAAACGTGCACATGATTAGGTTAAGGGAGTGAGCTAAAAAAAACTGTTCGCTTATAATTGGAGGTACATAATAATGATATCGCTATGAAAGATAAACGAAGTCGAAGTGTCACTAAAAAAAGACATGCAGTGGTCTGATCAGTGACACTAGGGGTGTAAATTGCCAAGTGACCTACCAAAATTATTGTACTTGTGTGTGAATTGGGCATATATCATGGTCTAAAACACATTATATGGGGCCTTCTTATTTCAGTACTTTGATGTCTGGGGTAGTACATTCTTGGTTTGTTGTTAATGAAGATGAGGTCACATATCTACATGACATCACTTGGGCGATATGTAATCAAACAATCAACCCCTGACTCTAGTATTTCTTTTAGTGAGTTTTCGGTCCTCTTAATCACGATAAATGGAGAATAATTTAATTTAGTTCGAGTATGACGTATTTTTTTTCTGTGAATTGTATTGTTTCATCGATTACAAACTAACTGTACAAATTACTGATTAGTCGTGGATTTCCTGTGAATGTGGTAGGTTCAATGATGGAAGAGTTAGAGGCACAAACACGTTACAGTGTTGTAAACTTCACAAATACTAGTGGTTTTAGCAGGCGATTATATATATAGTTGCTAAAGCCCAGCCACTTAAAAAGTTTCATGATTCATGAATATTACATTTGTTTCTGTTTTGATTTGGTAAGTGAACAATACAAAGCTTGACATTTTGCGTTCCCTCATTGTCACTCAATTTCTAGTCCCAGTCATTGACAAACCAAGTCATTGGTGTAATTAGCTATTTTTGGACTTGCCATGTGGAGAAATAAGTAGTTTATAAAATAAACCGTTCGAGTTTTGGTGCGTGTATATTAGATGGTTTTAAGAATAATTTCGAAAGTTTAGATTTGACTTTAAAGATCCCAAAAACTTCGAGAATTTGTGAAGGTGATCCCAAAGAATACGGTACTTGAAGTTAAAGTACCCTAATTTTACGGAACTAATCAATTCACATAGGGGTGGCACAAAGTCTCCCATCAATTGAGCAGATAACTTAGCTTAACGAAGGTTCTACTTGTGTCCACTAGTATCGTAGCATAGTACAAGCGTGTGCATTAGTGCCGATTGCCGACATATGAAAACGAGGGGAAAACACTTCCGAGCTAACAAGTATCGCCGAATTTCTAAGAATCTTATCTTCATGGGGGTAATAATAGACTAATAGTACATCCAAAGCGTCATAAACACACAATTCACTAAGCCCTCAAAGGCAATATAATGTAGCCTCTACCATGTCTTTCGATCGGTTAACATCTAGTTTGAATATGTATATAAGACGATAAAATGTACTTGAATTTTCTTACCATTGGAATTTGATCCACAAAAATGGCAAAGAAATGAAAATCCATTCAATAATATAAGTAACTCATACTACACGCTAAATTGGTAATTTCGCTGTATATAAATCAAAACGTTAACAATTTACCATTTACGCGATTTGAGCCAGCAAATGCGTTGACATAAACATCTCAAGGCTCACAACCTGAAGAATTTAATGATTGAGACTACCCTTAGATCACGCCACGCGTATAAATCACGACTCTACACGTTAGCGATAGAATAACGAGAAAGAGGGACCTCGTCCTATCACCACCCACCAACTCTTCCAGAAACTTCCGCCAAACTCTTGGCTGACATTTACCGGAAAACCATAGTGGCTCAAAATTCGCCACGTGTTTCTATACTCCACATCAGTGTCCTACGTGGCACAAGGTTTAACTCGATAATGATACTCAACAATTCTCATTGTAGCTAAATTAGGGCACGTTTTTAGGAAAAAAAAAAAAAACTCGAATTTTCCCTCTCTTCAAAACACTTCATTTCTGTGGCAAGATTCAATTTTGATTGTGTAGAACAAGTTTCCGAGCGATACTATTACTGGGTTTTTGTGAGTTTTTCATTTGGTTGAAGTTTTTGGTGTTTTGTTTTTGGTGTGTTGTTGAAGTTTTCTCTCTCCTCAGAGATGAATGGGGAGGGGGGAGGAGGAGAAGGGGTAAAAATGGAAATAGACATGATGGTAAGGAAGGACGAGGAGAGAGAAAAGGAGGTGTATATGTGGGGCTATCTGCCTGGGGCATTGCCGCAGCGGACACCGATACAGTCGCCGGTAAATGTCAAACTTCCGCCGTCGATTGGTAAATGGAGGGATGTTTGCGGCGGCGGTTGCGGTTTCGCCATGGCCATTTCTGGTTGCTTTCTCTCTCTCTCTGTCCTCCCTTTAACTTCTTTGTTACGCTTCTTTGCTTATTGAGCTCTGCAATGCTACTGATTGTGTTTGTAAGATGCTGGATTATGAATTTTAA
Source organism: Spergularia marina (assembly GCA_963680865.1). Classification (NCBI taxonomy): domain Eukaryota; kingdom Viridiplantae; phylum Streptophyta; class Magnoliopsida; order Caryophyllales; family Caryophyllaceae; genus Spergularia; species Spergularia marina. The sequence goes on along the minus strand of OY804554.1, from coordinate 25,012,895 downwards.
TTGTGATTTAATGTTAGTGTGTAAGTAATTTGCTATCTATTTTGCTGGGTGAAATCATTTTAATAAAAAAAGAATGATGAAATGTTGTAATAAAGGTACAAAAAAAAAAAAAAAGTTTGAATTGAATTTGTAGAAATGGGTAGTTTTTTTATTTTTTATTGTGGGTGACATAGTAAGTGCAAATGGAAGCTGTAATTGTGATATGATACATTTTGGATCCGGGTTCGAGATCCGTCTGCATCAATCTGATTTGTTCTAAGACATGCTGAGAAAAGTTATTTTGGGATTTTTAGGATCTAGCTTAATTTGACCATTTTAGATTGATTAGTGGTAATAATTATAATTAGAGAGGGTTAAACTGGGTTTAGTAGTGGGTGGGGTGCAGCTGCTGATTGAATGATTGACTATTCTTTTTGGTGAAGATTCGATTGGAATTGAGGAGCTACGAGTTATTCCATCAATTTCTTTCTGTTCCTTACGTTTGGTTGGAAAATACGACATTGTTCTTTGCAATGTGGGTTCATATTAGTGATTTAAATGCTGAATTATTGCGTGTGTGTTTGACATAGATACTGGAAAGCTGATCACTTGGGGCTCAACAGATGATTTAGGCCAGAGCTATGTGACGTCCGGAAAGCATGGGGTAATGCAGGACTATATTTTGCATTGAACTTGATCAATTGGGAATTTTTATCTTGTTTCTTGAACTAAATTAAAGCTTGTTTGCTATTGCATTTGATTCAAGGAAACACCAGAGCCTTTTCCTCTTCCTTCAGAAGCTTCTAATATAATGAGAGCAGCTGCTGGTTGGGCGCATTGTGTTTCCGTTACAGGTAATGGGAGCATTTCGTGGCTTTACGTATTGAAAACGTCCGTTTAATGATTTTTACTCTCCTTATATTGATTTTACCCCGCCTTATTGTGGAAGCGTTTGAGGCATTGGGGTAATGTTGTTGTTATTGTATTGAATTTACGCTGTCCGGAACAATAGGGATTGATAAAATATATGTGTGTTCATAGAGTGGGGCGTAAATATCACCATTGGGAAGTATAAAAATGACTACCTGAGTATTTTGTATCAAATTTCGAGTCTGTTTTCTGAGTCTGCACCTCACTAAATGCAGACAAAGCAGAAGTTTATACATGGGGATGGAAGGAATGTGTACCCTCGGGAAAGGTATTTGGAGATACTTCTCCTGGAAGCTTAGAGAAGGAGTCAGTTGAAAAGCAAAGCACTCTATCTACCGAACAAGGTAATTAGCAGTTGCGCACTTGTGTTATGGTAACTGATAAGGAAGAGAACTGCCTTTTAGGGTGGTTGAACTTTGAGAGGTGCTTCATAGATGATTTTTGCAGTGAGCCCCTGTACCCAAGGGTCAAAAAATGCTACTGACAATAAAGGATCAGGGGAAGAGACGACGAAGCGAAGAAGAGTGTCATCTGCTAAAACAACTCCCGAGAGCTCCACACCAGCTGAGGAATCACTCTCGGCGTTGCCCTGCCTGGTCACACTTAGCCCTGGTGTCAGGATATCTGCTGTTGCTGCTGGGGGTCGGCACACCTTAGCATTATCAGGTAAATATGCTGAATAAGCTATTGAGGGCTTGCCTTGCCTTTTGTGGCTATGTCAGGAACCCGATCATTGTCTTTAAGTTAGTTTGTTATTTTGTGAGCTGTGCCTTCAGAGTACTCATGGTTAAGTTTATTTAATTTACATACGGAGTATTAAAGTACCTACCTGATGTTTGGAGATTGTAAGATTGCTGATGGATTTTTATGTTTCCTGAAGCTTAGATATAGGTCAAGTGTGGGGCTGGGGCTATGGAGGAGAAGGGCAACTAGGTCTGGGCTCAAGGATACGTATGGTATCGTCTCCACACCCCGTGCCATGTATAGAGTCTTCTTATAGGAAAGATAGACATTCTGGCTTCTCCCAAGCAAGCTTAAGCTCGGAAGGCCATGGTTTCAGAGTTCCTGGGTCATACATCAAGGGCATTGCCTGTGGGGGACGACACAGTGCAGTAATTACAGGTGAGTATCAGTTATAAAGAGTTAGATCATGGCCATGTTTATATTGATGTCTTTTTTCTTTCTTCTTAATCTTTTTTTTTTTTTTTTTTTTTTTTTATGGCTTATAAAACTGTCTGTGCTTCTTATTTTGTGAAGTAGTAGTCAGTCGGTGCGGTTTTTGAAGCAATTTTCATTTTGGGTCATCCTTGCGCTTTCTCTCTATGTTTCAATAGGGGTAAGGCTTGAGCGCATCCGACACTCCTTACCCAGCCTTATGGCAGGAGCCTTTAAGGCGCTAGGGTAAAGATGTTGTTGTTTATTGAAAGAGATATCAGTGTTGAATTTGTTCATACCATGATTGTAGATTTTCTATTGGTTCAGTTGTCATGCGTTTCTTCACAGGCTTGTACCCGTATCCCCTTTTAAATAGTGAAACTCTAATTTCAATCTAACAGACTGCGTCTTTTGCAATACTTGTATTTCATAAGCACTATTTACTGAAATAAAATTTTTTTGTCACGTGAATAGATGCTGGAGCGGTTCTTGCTTTTGGATGGGGCCTCTATGGACAGGTATGGGGGTAGATGTTTCCATGATAAATGGCATTCTGTTTATTGTGCCTCATTTGCAATTCAATGGCATGCCATATACAGAAATGTTTCTGCAAGGTGACCCTGCAAAATGTAGTTCTCAGATATTAACTGTTGATCTTATCAGTTGTTTTAGTACCAACTTTCGGGTTTCAGTGGCCTTTTTCTGGGATGATGTAGCCGGTTGGGCTTTTGTTTTATGCACTATTTGTGTAATGGGGAGGTTTCTCTCGCTTTCTCTACATATTCGTGGTGTCATGGAAGGTGGAGGCTATGTTTTCCTCTATTTAGTATTTAACTTTCACCAGTTATGTAAGGAATTATCACCAGTTACTATCTGCCTATCTGGTAAACAAAAATAATATGAAACATTAACGGGGACCCTATGCCTATGATGAAGTTCACCTATGTAGAAGTTACAACTTTGGACACTGCAAAGTCTTGTCCTAAGAAAACAAAGAGGTGTAAGCCTTATCTTTTACTTGATTGTCCCAACAATTTCATAGCTCTGTGTGAAAGCTGGTTTGTGCTGTCGTGCTTACGGTCTTTGTGGATTCCTGATTTGTAATTATTTGTAAATGTTTTAGTCAGAGGTAAAGTCTTCCCTTTTGGCATCTAATAGTAGTGTTAAATGAGTTAATGTTTTCCTTTTCCTGTCTTCTGTTTTCTGTTGGATGAACTGTGTGGTGTGGATATGTAGGTAAATAGAAACGGTGAAGATTAAAAAGCAAAGTAGATGTTCAAGATGAAGACAATGTAGCAAGGGATCAGATGATTCTTTCCCTCTTTGTATCCAACCTTTTTCTTTTAGCATTTTGTTAGAGGTCTATGTTGTACATTATATTGCTTCTCATCAGTCTGTGTGGTGACCATGATGACTGTTACCTGTTGCAGTGTGGGCAAGGAACCACTGATGATGTGCTAAGCCCTGCTTGTGTATCTTCACTGCTTGGTATTCGAATTGAGGCAGTCGCAGCAGGTTTGTGGCATAGTATCTGCATATCTGCTGATGGTGATGTGTATGCTTTTGGAGGGAATCAGTTTGGGCAGCTTGGAACAGGTTCTGACCAAGCAGAGGTAAATCCTTATGATTCTTTTTTTTTTTTTTTGGTTATTTTTTCCCAGCAAATTTTTGCTGGATCTTCTTTTACGTGGTTGCCTGTAAGGCTGTGTGACTTGGAAATAGATCTCCCAACAATGTGTTATTGTTTTCAGACTCTTCCAAGGCTGTTGGATGCAGCAAGTATAGAAAATGTTCACGCAAAGATATTATCATGTGGGGCTCGTCACAGCGCCATAGTTACAGGTATGTTTCCACTCTGAAAATGTTCGTCATTGTCGTTGGATGTTGGAACTGTGGTGCTGTGGATGCAATTGGTTTCTTGTCAGGATTAGAGATTTTCATTTATACCTCAGGCCTTGTTTCTGTGTATAGTATGTCCCTTAGTTCCTGACTGTATATGTTGAATCCGCGTGAATGCTTTTTAATTAGGCTCATGTGTCTAGAATTCTTCAAGATTACTGGTTTTAGTGACGTTTTTCTTACTGATGATGAGCATTTTCTCAAATGTAGAGGATGGAAAAGCTTACTGCTGGGGCTGGAACAAGTATGGACAGGTAAGAGATTCTTTAGTCACACATGCTTATGACATGAATCACTGGTCGAAAACAGGTCATAACAGTTACCTTGCCTGTGGTGTAGCTTGGTCTGGGCGATGTGATTGACCGCAACATTCCAGCAGAGGTACAAATTGAAGGGCGTTTGGCGAAAAATGTAGCATGTGGCTGGTGGCATACACTTCTCCTAGCAGAATCTGTCACTTGAGCTATGTAAGTTAGGAAAAGCTTAGACATGGCTCAGTTTTGTTAGGTTAGTGTGTCCAGTCCAGCAAATGGGACACAGAAACTACTGATACAATGACAACAAGGGTGAAGTAATGTAAATAGCATAGGGCTCTGTATACAGATTTGTGCATGTGATCATTCATTCATGGAATCCATGGGTAGGGTTTAAACTTTAATGTTAAGCCTCAATTCCCTTCCAGCAAGATGTGCTGCAGATTTTAGCGAGCGGTATTACATCTTGACTTTTGTGTGTGCTTCTCGAATATAACCCTGGTATTCTGGATTACTCCTTCTATTGCCAATCTGCTTTAGGGTGAAATATCTGCTACAGTCCTGGCCACCTAGTATTGTTGCATCGTATCGTGATCTGGTCATTTAAAATCAACTTAGATTTACATTGCATCGATCTAGAAACAGATGAGTATTTTGTATAGCTTGAGGAAGGTCTAACCTTCAGCTTTTACGATGGCTGAACAAGCATGCGAAGTTTGACGAACTATTTCAACTATTGAGAATGACATCATGACAGGTACCCTGAGTTCAATCGGAGCTCATGTTCTAGACTTCTAGTAATATCGCCTTTTTATGTCTTGACTCGATATATTTTGGATGATAGCTCGGACTATCCAATATCGATTTTTTTTTTTTTTTTTTTTTTTTTTTTTGCACACCTACATGATTATGAAGCATTATGTTCCTTTGCTCGTATATTCTCCATTTGCGTGGATTTTTACGCTTAGTTTAGCAAATTCAAACTAAATGTAAATGGGTAAAGTTTAGGAGTCAGTTCAGCGTGTTGACACAACAAATGAATGGTCTTGTTTAACCAAAAGTGACAAGATTTGATATAAATAATGTCATCCACAATTAATGTTCTGCCCTAGTTCTCGCCTCCAAATCAATTAAAAATTGTACTCAATCAGTATAACATTCCATGGCATCTTGGGGTTGCATAATTAAGTAGAAAAATATTGCTGCGATCTTATTTCAGGGTCTTCACCAAGTTTTTTATATTGATTGAGTGAGTCGAGTACTACGTCGTATTCTATGTGTCGCTTTGAAATTGTAATGACTGGTTCCTCGAGGAGTAATATAAACTACTTTAAAATCTCAAACTCATTTTGTTATATTTAGTTGTGAAACTCCTTCATAGGTATTCGAAATGTATCTTCTCTTATACTCTTTCGTTAATGTACGTCTGATTCGAAAATGTTAACAAGTGAAAAAAGTCGAATGAGATTCTACTTGCGTAATTGGAGTAGAAACTCTTTACGTTCAGACCAGATATGAACAGTTGAAAGAAATCGAGAGATTAATAAGGGGTAGCATTAGCATGGTGGATTAGTCATATTCTTCGTCTTTGAAAAGTCTTTCAACATTTGACAAATCACATCTTTTCCCCAAATATAAATCCGAGTAATATATAAAGTACGAACATCACGACATCAGCAACGTAAATAATACATTTCTTTCTTCATAAACTAAACCAACCCCAAAACTTTCCAAAAATGAACCTACACCTCCACAACATCCTCACGGCGGCGCTACTGCTCGCCGCCGTAGGACTAGCCACATCGTCACGGCAATGCCCGCCGTGCGGCACCGCACGTGTGCCATACCCACTAAGCACGGGCCCCACATGTGGGGACCAAGATTACAAAATCCAGTGCAACAACGGTACACTCAAGTTTCCTACGTCCAACAACACCTACACCATCACATCCACTCATCCGTCATCTCAACGGCTAGTAATCCAGCCATCCACCTTCCAACCCAACACCTGCGTCACAGAGGATCTCTCCACCACTGGGGTCCAGCTCAGCCCAACGGCGCCGTTTAATATAACGGGGGACAACACCATCATGTTTCTCAACTGTACTCCCATATTATTCGGGTCCCCACTTAACTGCTCAACTAACAGCCTTTGCCACGTGTACGTCAACGCCACGCGGCAGGCGTCCGCGTGTAGGAACGCGCCTATTTGTTGTACGTTTAGAGCTGGTGGTGGTACGACGTCATATTCTATTACGTTGCGGGGTGGGGCCTGTCGGGCTTACACTAGCTTTGTTGACTTGAACCCGGCCCTGCCCGTTAATCAGTGGAGTCAGCCCGGGTTGATGATCCAGTGGTTGCTTCCTCAGGAACCTGTTTGTACGACTCAAGCTGACTGTGCCGTTGATCAAGGGAACTCCACGTGTCAGGCTGATCCTAATAATAGTAAGGGGATTCGCAGGTGTTTTTGCAACTCTGGTCTTCATTGGGATGGTGTCAATGGCTTTTGTGCTCTAAGTAAGTATTTCGTAACTTACACGTGTGTCATACACTCGCCACTCATATATGTCGAGTTTTGTTAAAACATCTCGTTTAAATTCTTTTCACATTTTCGATCCTGAGTTAATATTTATTTTTAACTTTCCATATTATAGTTGGAAGCATTGTAGCATTATTTGCATTGAATTTTGCTGAATTTGTGTTTGGTTTGTTGACTTATGTTGGTGCAGATGATGTTTGCGATGGTTGCAAAAGTAGTAAAGCCGGCCTAATAGCAGGTAACCTAAGTCACAAGATACACCTTCTTTGACCAATAAAGTTACCAGACTTACCACACTAGCTAGCAAATTCAACTTATACTTTTGTATGTAAGTCAACCTTGGCGCAATTGTCAATGAATTTTGGATAAGATCGTCTTAATGTCTCTTGGTTGACGAGAAAACTAAACTACAACGGATATAATATTCTTGTGACAACATCTTTACAATCTCGTATTAATGAATGGTTTACCTTTATTTATCGGAATAATTAACTAGGTAACGTAGTAAATTTGATTGACCAATGCAAGAAACAGAATGATTAAACATTGAAGAGGTTTCGTGCAGGCTTAGTATCAGGAATAGGAGGTGCGTTTATAGTTGCTGTCATAGCCATTCTGTTCTACCAACGCCAGCGCAAGATTAGAGAGGCGCGAGAGCGAGTGAAGAAGGAGAGGGAGGAGATTCTGAATTCTGGAGGGGGCAGAACAGCAAAGATTTTCAGTGGTAGGGAGATCAAGAAAGCAACCAATAATTTCTCGAGAGACCGTCTTTTAGGAGCAGGTGGTTTTGGGGAAGTCTACAAAGGTAACCTTGATGATGGGACACTCATTGCTGTCAAATGTGCTAAGGTTGGGAACGCGAAAGGAACAGATCAAATCTTGAATGAAGTCCGAATTCTCTGCCAAGTCAATCACAAGTGTCTTGTTGGTTTGCTTGGTTGTTGTGTGGAGCTTGAACAACCTATAATGGTGTACGAGTTCATCTCCAATGGGACGCTCAATGAGCACATACACGGGATTGTACCAGGAGGATACAGTCGCCTGTCATGGTCTGATCGTCTGAATGCTGCTTATCAGACTGCTGAGGCGCTTGCTTACCTACATTTCTCAGCAAATCCTCCCATTTATCACAGAGATGTGAAGTCATCCAACATATTGCTAGATGAGAAGTTGAATGCTAAGGTGTCAGATTTCGGACTGTCAAGGTTAGCTGAGACAGACATGAGCCATATCTCAACTTGTGCACAAGGGACGCTGGGATACCTAGATCCTGAGTATTACAGGAACTACCAGTTGACAGATAAGAGCGATGTTTACAGCTTTGGGGTTGTATTGTTGGAGCTTTTGACGTCCCAAAAGGCAATTGATTTCAACAGAGAAGCTGATGATGTTAACTTGGCAATGTATGTGAAGAGGTTGGTTGATGAGGAGCGAATCATGGATGCTATAGACCCTGTATTGAAGGAAGGAGCTGGCACCATAGAGCTTGACACCATGAAAGCTCTGGGATTTCTAGCCATCGGGTGCTTGGAGGAACGCAGGCAAAACCGCCCCTCGATGAAAGAAATTGCAGAAGAGATCGAGTATATTATCAGCATAGCAACTGCAAAGAAAGTCGACAACTGAGACACCCAGAAAAGCCAGTATTCGAAGGCATGAGCAAGTTAGTCAACAAAACGGAAAAAAGAGTGCTTCATTCCCTAGCAAGTTTGTTCAATTTGTTTTGTCAGTTTAGGACTTTAGTCCATATAAAATTTTTACTGATTTCTTTTTATGCAGTGTTTTACCTTTTAAAATAGTTCTGATTCTGCAACAGGAATTTCCCTGCTATCTGTTTCCCATGCCTGCGCGGCTGCTCCTCAAAAATCTGTTTTAAGACACAAACACATCGACAACACAGTGCTCTGATGCACAGTTTGCAATGAAATGAGTAGTACAACAACATTTAGATTAAACATAGACTTCAAAGCCATAAAGCTTAAAATTTACTTCAGATCACAATCTTATCAGATGGACAAAACAGTAACAATAATGACCAAAACAACAGTAATCGTTCCAGAATCTATCAAGACCGAAACTTATGAATGCAAAACTTCAAGACGTAAATTGTGAGTATTCAGCTTATCCTCGTCCTTGAGAATTCAGATTTAGTTCCTAGGTGCTGCCCACTCAACTCTGAGAATGAGATTGTCATAACCATATCCATTAAGTTTGTTGATGGCTCTCTGAGCATCTTCCTTGTTGACAAAGTTGACAAATCCAAAACCTCTGCTCACGCCAGTCTTTTGGTCAATAGCAACATAAGTACGAGTAACTGCACCAAAAGGACGGAAAAGCTCCTGCAAGTCAGGCTCCCTTGTATCCTCTGAAAGGTTGGTCACCCTAACAGAGTTCTCCTCATTTCTACGCTTCATGTCACTTCCACTCTGTCTCTCCGCTCCAGGTCGCATGCTTGGAGGCACGTATGCCCCCTTTACTGCACCAGAAGCAGATGCCTCTGCAGCAGGCTTGTTAAAAGGAGCATCATCCTGTGGCGCCAAGTCTTTGTAGGGGCACTTGGCACTCCAGTGGTCACCTTTCTTACCACAAGTTCTGCACACCATGAGAACTGCACCTCCTTTGCCGAGTTGGGAAAATGGATCACCAGCCACCTTAGTATCTTCTTGCTTGGTGCCTACAATAGCTCATAGGAGAAGTCAGCAAATACAATGAAGCAAGATCACCTCTCTGAGTAGAATTTGAAGGAATATTAACTTCACAAAAAAATTCACTTTCACTATCACCTGCCACCCCAACTTTATTGTTCAGTAATAATTTGGTAAAAGTAAAATATGGCAACACGCCGATTTGTAAATGAAATCAAAAGACGAAAAGGACAGAAAGCGCGCAACAAAAAATTCAAACTTGAACTCGAAGCTACATTACATCAACAGGCATCCTTTCATCACTTTAATCCTCAGAATCTTGTATTACAGAATGCTAAAATGCTTCATCAATCGTTATAACCATCTTATCCACACATGCCTAGCCATAACCCAAGCCTAAGCAAACTACAGTTCCTTCCACCAGAGACATGAAAAGATTTACTTGAAATAAAGCCCCCAATAAAACACACACCCAAGGTATGAACAAGGATAACGTAACAGCAAAGTCCCTAACGACTACTGATGAATATTTGCAAATACAGCCTATTTTTTCATACAAGTAAATTACTTATCCAACTACAAAAATAGACCTAAAACCCACAGCACGCGTCTCCTAACTCCTAAGGCAAATGGGTTCGGCTTACTATAACCATTGGCTAAGTTCCATCTGCTCAAAACATGCCAAATTAAATTCGAGACAGTTCAACAAACACCAGACCTCTTCTCTAGTAAACAAATTCCATAAGTGAAACGAACCAACAAATATGATACCAGCTAACTTTCTACTCTTTCAACACCACAACCCTCAATCATCAAACAGACCACAACCGATATATTTTCAAGGAATCCTCAAACCTCTTCGCCACCAATTTTTGTTCCTCCTAACAAAGCCACTCTAACTCACAATTCACTTCAAAAGGTCTTGATGGATGTAGCTCCTATGAATCTTACTCCAACAACCGAATTCCATAAACGAAAACTAACCAATTTCTCTTGATAAATCGCTTTTACGGTTCATTTTAACATGCTAACTCTGAAACACAATAATAACTCAAAAGTTTACAACTTTCTCAAGCATCTCATCCCAAAGTTTGATAGATACAGGAGTAGCTCCTATGAATTTTTACTCGAACAGCCGAATTCCGTAAACGAAATTAACCAATTCATCTAGTAATGCCTGATAATTTTATCCACTTCCAAGTTCCAAGATCACACACCTTCCTCATCAAGTAACTCCCAACACCAAAATTCCAAAAAGTTTGCAACTTTCACAAGCATCACATCCCAAAACTCTCACAAATCAACCAAATCACCAAACCCATCCCCAAATTTCCCAATTCATAACAAACAAATCACAATTCAGGTCAAACAATTTACCCAGAAAAAACCCCAAATTCAATTTACCACGAAATCCCCCAATCAAATAATCAAACAAACATAAAAAAACAACAACAACCCAGAAAAAATCAAATACCCAAATCAAAATTCCACGGTAAAAATACAGTGAAAAAAAAAAAAAAAAAAATTACCAGGAGCGCGAGGGCGTTCAATGATGATCTCCTCAGTAGAAACCATAGTGAGCTGACCTTCGTCCTTGACGGCGTCGCCAAACTTAGGCCAAGAGCGGCGCTCGACGGCGCGTTTACTCAAACGCGTCTTAGCCAACTTGCGTGTGCGCGTGGTGGTGGTAATCTTAACCCTATGACCATCATCGTTAAACTTGTACTCAATCACCTTCTTGATTCCGTGTTCATCGGGACCAATCACTTGCTTCGGGGGCAATAGAAAGTCCAAATCTTCGGCATCTTCTTCTTCAAGCTCCCCCCAACGTAGCTTCGCCGGCTTCTCGGTTTCGACACCCATTGTTTTTTTTTTTGTGTGTGTTTGACGGCGAGGAGATAGAATGTGTGGAAAAGATTAGGGCTTTCTATGTGTTTTGGACAAATAAATTTTCTGGATTGCTATTTGACAATTCGGAGTTTTAAGGAGTAGTAACTTACCATAAGTTTTTTCCGACTTTTAGTAGGAGTATTTGTCACTCGAGGGACTTCTACAAGAGTTTGAGTTATGTTTTAATCCTCAATCAATTTTGAGCCTGAAACCGTGGATCATACACTTTTGATCATGGTCGATTTTGGGAACTTACCATAAGTTTTTTCCGACTTTAGTAGGTATTTGTCACTCGAGGGACTTTTACAAGAGTTTGAGTTATGTTTTAATTCTCAGTCAATTTTAAGCCTAAAACCGTGGATCATACACTTTCGATTATGGTCGATTTTGGGAACTTACCATAAGTTTTTTCCGACTTTAGTAGGAGTATTTGTCACTCGAGGGATTTCTACTTAGAGTTTGAGTTATGTTTTGATCCTAGTCAATTTTGGGCCTAAAACCGTAGATCATATGTTTCCGATTATGGTCGATTTTGCCCGTATTAGATATGGGTGTCCGGGTCCAATATTAGTGAACTTTCTAAGCCCCTTTGTCACATGTCTACTGATTTTGGGACTTATGAACTACTACAGGGTTTTGGCTCAAATATTTTGTTAATTAAAACCAATAATATTACCCCTACCATGCTTCCACATTGACCTGAGTTTCTTATTCTTTTTACAACAATTTAAACGGTTTTTGTTCTAGGTTGATTATAAGCCAAAGACCGTAGATTATATATATTTATTTATGAGCATTGTATTTGACAATTTTTTACCACATTTCTAAAGTGACCAAACGTTCTTCAAACTAATTAACTACTCTGTACTTTACTATTGACCGTCATGAATTCTTCCATTCAACTCTGAGAATGAGATTATCATAGTCGTAACCATCAAGCAAGTTTGTCAACAACTGTTTGAGCATAGGGGCGGAGGCAAGGGGGTTCAAGAGGTTCAAATAAACCCCCTTAAACCAGTATACAAAAGAAAAATGAAGTACAATGTATGCATGAATTGTGAGATGACCTAACAGAAATTAATGAGAATTTCTAAACATCCACCCTTCCACGTGGGTTCAATTTATTAATTAAATTTTCGCTCTAGCCTATAAATGTTAAATTGACTATAGTTATGATCGAGGCGAAAAGGTAGGTCTTTATAATAGAACTACGAAAAATTATTACGTTATTGTTGAGATTTAGCATCAGAAATCCGTTTTCAAATGGATTATTTGAGAATGACAAAAAGAAAATTCGAATCCCTTCCTCAAAAATCCTAGCATCTTCCATGTTGACAAAGTTGACATATCCAAAACCTCTACACACGCCAGTCCCTTGGTCAATAGCAACATAAGTACGAGTAACTGCACCACATGGACGAAAAAGCTCCTGCAAGTCAGACTCCCTTGTGTCCTCCGAAAGGTTACTCACCCTAACAGCGTTCTCGTCATTTCTACGCTTCATCTCACTTCCACTTTGTCTCTCCGCTCCAAGTTGCATGCTTGGACAATCGTTATATGGTACCCTACATATGGGCTCATTTCCTACAAGTTATAAGATGTTGATGTGTAAATGAAACCAAAGACCTAAAGCAAAAAAACCGCAGTATCAAACTTGAACATGAGGCTTCATTACATCAATAGGCATATATTATTAGATCCTTCCATCTCTTTTACCGCTAGGCTCTTGTATCACAAAATACACCAAAATGTTTTGTTAATCGTTAGAACCATTTTAATCACACATGCCTAGGCATCACCAGAAAATATAAGCAAACTACGGTTCTTCTTTCCATATGAAGCTTGAAACCATGAACTTGAAATAGAGCGCAAATGACAAATACAGAAAGAACTTAACAATTAAGTACAATCTACGATGCTTAGACCGCCCAATAAAACACACGAACCCAAGGTATGGACCGGGATAACGTAACTGCAAAGTCCCTAACCATCAATTTCTTCAAAAACAACGTATTTCTTCATCTTAGTGTAATACTCACCAGCTTCCAAAATAGACCTAAAAGTCCAAAAACCATAGCGCACATCTCCAAGGGCAAAGGGATTCAACTTACTATATATAGCCATTGCCTAAGTTCCCTCTGCTGAGAACATGTCTAAGCAAATTTGAGACAGTGCAACGAATACCAGACGGACTTCTTCTCTATAAATCTTGTTCCTCATACAAGTTATTCTAACTCGAAATTTAGTTCAAAAGGTGTTGGTAGACGTACCTCCTTGGTACAATTCTCAGACAAACAAACAATTTTTCAAAATTCAAACTAATCAATGAAGATACTTCCGGCTAGCTTTCTACTCACTCAACATCACAAGCCTCATTCCTAAAAGATGTACAAGCAACAATAAATACCACCACCACCAACAACAACAACCTAGCCTTATTCCCAAAATGATTTGGGATCTCGGCTAAAATGAATCGTCATCTGTAATCGTCTCGTGTATGTCATATAAGTTCAAGATATCATTGTCAACCAGTTAAAAACATTGAAACCCGTTTATAAATATTCGTTCTCCATCGTCTTGTTCCCAATGGGTGCAATCCCTAATTTCTCACTAATAGCTTCATTTCTTGACGTATGTATGTCCACGCATCCATCGTACCATGCTCATTTCCGCCACCCTGGCCTTGTGAACGTGATACTGTGTTCACGGCGTAACATTTTGTGCCATAATAATGCAGTTCCAACACCATAATTCCAAAAAGTTTGCAACTTTCACAAGCATCTCATCCCAAACTCTCACAAACATAACCCAAATCAACCAAAATCACAAAACCCGTCCCCAAATTTCCCTATTGATCACAAAAAGATAACAATTTAGGTCACACAATTTACCCCAAAACCCCAAAAAAACCCATCACAAAATCAAATACCCAATCCAAAAATCCACAGTAAAATCCCAAAAAAACACAGTAAAAAAAATTTACCAGGAGCGCGAGGGCGTTCAATGGTGATCTCGACGGTAGAAACCATAGTAAGGAGGCGACCATGCTCCTTGATGTCGTCGCCAAACATGGGCCAAGAGCGGCGCTCGACGGCGCGTTTATTCAGCGCGAGCTTGCGGGTGCGGGTGGTGGTGGTAGGAAGTCCAATCACTTATTTCGGGGGTGGGGGGGAGTAGCAAGTCCAAATCCAAATCTTCTGTATCTTCTCCTTCAAGCTCCACACACCGTAGCTTCCCCGGCTTCTCGATTTCAACACTCATTGTTTTGCTTTCATTTTTTGTTGAAGAAAAACAGAGCGTAACGAATTATGGAAATTTCATGATTCATGATCACTAATTTGGTATGTGGGTTATGGGCTTGGGTCAACGGGTTGAAAATAAGTGGTTCGGGTCCATTAAGGGTTGACCAACTGGGCGAAAGTACATGTTCGCGCCTTTTTTCGTCTTATATGAAAGACTAGAGCTTAGTTATGGCCAAACTTAATGAAAATCTAAAGGCGTTAAAATTTAAGGTTACAACGTGCACAAAATGCATAGTTTAGGGTCACCGTGTGCAGAAAGTTAAATTTTGGGTCACCACGCGCAATCTTGCTAAATTTAAGGTCACCACGTGAATTTTCCAATTATTTTCAACTTGTCCGACTTACTTTTACAACATGACAATCCAAACAGAATCAAATTCAGTCTATCATTTGAGTTACTTGAATGCTTTATGCCCGTCATCGGCAAAGGCATCTAACATGCCGATTTTAGGACCTATAAATTTATGATGACAGGTTTATGGCTCTAATAGATTACTAAAACAGTAAACCCAAACAAATCTTTATTTGCCTCCCAAACTGTTTGAGTCGTCTATATTTCGGGGCCATTTTGGAACAAAAAACCGTAGATTTGTTAGTTCCACAAGAACATAGTTGGCTGGACGATGTTACTACTTTCTTAAAAGATATCCAAATGTTCAAAATACATTGCCATAGACGTACAGTCTTAGAGTACCCTAGTTGAGTATAAGATGGGCTAGTTTCTCCGTATGTAGAAAAGTTCTTTTAAACTCTTTCAAAATATATATATGTCACCAATTGAAGGTACAGTACATATATACCGTGGGATTAATTTTCCAAATTTTGCATAATTTTGGTTACTTCAATACTTTGTTCCTACAAACTAAGTACTCCGTATTAACTATATATATACACGTACTCATAGTGTTTTACTTTGTCGAATGAGAATGCATAATACTTCCTAGATGAGAACTAATGAGAAAATCACTATATATATGGAAAGTTTCAAAAATGACACTTTATAGTTTACCACTCCGTCTCAAATTAAACTTCTCATGGAATAATATTATGTGAGAGGATTTCAAATTCCATGGGAAGTTTAAATTGGGACGGAGTGGTATACACAATAATGAAATGATGAATATAATTACATAATTCAAGTTACCTATTTATATACTTTCACTACAAGTCTAAACAGGCAGTCAAGGTCGGTTAATTTGTACTCATTAGAGATGAGTAGTAGACTATTAGGAGTATTCAACGATTGCGTGTTACGTAGTAGTGCAAATTTGACTCTACGGATAGAAATTGCATGGCGCCAAATCTTAATTACTTAGAAAGAGATTGTAAGTAAGCGTATAGCAGACCTTAATTATTTGGTCAATGTCATTTTCATTCCTCACGACTTTTGATCAATTATTTTTAGACGAGTTGGGTTTTCTTCTTTCTTCTAAAAAGCTACTACCATATATATATCTTTCTAAATGCACGACATGATTGCGTATGATAATGTGGGAGTAACTATCTAGCTAGTCCAATTCAATCGAGGTAAGGTGGTTGAGATATCGTTCTTCTTAATCAACTAGCTCATATATAATCAATAGACGAAGAAAATTAGTCCGTTCCAGTTGCTATAGTCGATACAGTACTTTCCATGTTGAAACGTACTATTTGGTGAATGAGTTTCAAGTCACAATTACCACGATTAATTAAGAAAGTAGGTTTTTGGTCACAGGTTTTGACAACAACTTTCACGTCGTGGGAACAACAATTGAAGTACCTTGACAAGCACGCACAGTGCTTTTGATGAGCTCTAACACATTTTCAATTAGGGTGTTAGTTGGTTCCACCTAACAAGAGGTTATCATGAGTTTAACTTCTAATAAAAGCGTAAGAATTGTCACAAAAAAAAAAAAAAAAAAAAAAAAAAAAAAAAAAAAACGGAGTCTCGGGAACTCTTTGGGTGAAATAAGTGAAATTAATACGTAAATGTATGACCAAATTTGGTACATATATATTTTGATAATTTAGACGAGTATGCTACATATAATTGTTGAATTGATGAACCAGATAAATCGTCTCTCTATGCATACATATACTAAAAAAATCCTTGACTTCGCTCAATGCATGTTGGCAAGTAGGATACATACATGCGTCTTGGAGGTTACATACGGATCGGAGTATACGAGTACCGCAAGCGTACACTTGATTTGGACTTCGGACTTCGGACTTCGTCGGTGAATTATTCTTTTTTCTTGATTTAAAGAAGACTAAGTAATTTGTTATATTCTCCTCCAATTTTGTTAATATTAATGTAGTATCATGCATTGCCATGATACCTGCCAGCAATTTGTAATTTGATTGATTTAGTACTTTAAACACGTACTTAATGACATACTAGTATACTACTCCGTATGTTGTCTAGTCAATGTAGGAGTAATTATTAGTCATGCATGTTTTCATTACCTAGTACATATACATATGCAGAGTCACATCGCATTGCTTGAAATCTTGAATTATATATGTATCTTGAGATTATTATTTTTTGTTTGCAAGGGTCAAACGACGCATCATTTTTGTATCATGGATGGCAAATTGGCGATGGTTTTGATTATTTTCCTTACTAGATAATTCTCAATCGAGCTAATTTTATTGCTACTATTGGAACCAAAAAAAAAAAAATAACAAATTTAGATTGATAGTATATACTTCTAAATGATGACCAATTGCTCAGTTTTTTCATATTGGAATATCTGATCTAGTACATACATGATCAGAAAAAAAAAAATATGTGATAAATGTTACGAGTACTAAATAAGGAGTGTAGATAACTCAATAATGCTAGAAGAAAGGTTATTTTCACAACTATTTCCAAAGAACTAGTTGTAGCTAGTCAAATGGTTTACAACAAAAAAAAAACAAATTGTAACAATGTACATACGAGTACATATTGTATGAGAGTACGAGAGGCATACTTTGTCGACATTGTTCTCTAAAGGCGTGTGGAGGTGAGTCGGGTGACTAGGGTCGGTGATAATCAATACTTTAACCTTTTGAATAGTAACGATACGATTATAGTGCGATTTAGAATCCCTATATCAGGCCATATAATTATATATCCTACCCCACGGTGGGCTATTTTTCGTAATTTCTGTAAAGAAACAAGAGTTAATATTCATACCCCCAACGCGGGTAATTCATTCTAGTCAATCCCAAAAGTAAGCATAACTTGGTCCGTGGTGAATGGTGATCTAAATGGCGAAGGTCAACGCGGGTGTACGTATAAAGCCAAAGAGGTTACTAATTTAGTAATTTACTATGCTTTCAAATCATCAATATATATATATATATATATATATATATATATATATATATATATATATACGGAGTATATATTATTCAAGCAGATTTTTTTTGAGCTCGCACAATGATTGGAACATTCTAGAATGTCCATTTTTCCATATCATGTAATTAAAATATTATGTATAAATTCCATGTATGGTAAATAACCAAAGAATATAATGTTAATTGTACATGATATGGTAAATAAAAAATAATTAAACGTAAATAAAAAATAATTAAACGATTAAAACATTCTAGAATGTCCATTTTTCCATATCATATAATTAAAATATTATATATAAATCCCATGTATGGTAAGTAACCAAATAATATAATGTTAATTGTACATGATATGGTAAATAAAAAATAATTAAATAAGAATGGAACTTTCTAGAAACTCTATGTTATGTATGAAAAAAAATTGTATTTAAATCTTACATGGACTAAATAAGTGATATGACAAGTGAACAAATAATTTAATGTCAATTATACATGATATGGTATGTAAAAAAATAAGTAAATAAGAATTATACGCTTTATGTAAATTAAGAAATAATTTAATAAAATGTAATTTTGACCTAAAAAAAAGAAGGCTTTTTTGAGTTCCCGTGACGATTGCAATATTCTAGAAAGTCCATATTATCGCATTAGAAAGTCCATATTTTTTACTTACCATATCATGTATAATTGGTATTGAGTTATTTGTTCATTTACCATATCACTTATCATCATGATTAGTACATGATATGGTAAGTGAAAAAATAACTTAATTTGAATATGCATATATATAAAATGTAATTTTGAACTCAAAGAAAGAATGTATGTGATATCAACACATGGGTCACAAAAATGGAACCTCAAATATATATACAAACATGAAAACGAACCATTTGAAAAATAGAACTGCAAAGATACCATGTGAATGTTCATAAATAATAATTGTTTTAAGAGGCCGGCTAACTAATAGTATTGAAGGTAGTGTTTTTAAAGAAACGTTTAGTTCTAATAATATTAGAGAGTAATGATTTAAAATTTTATAATTAAAGAACAAAATTTTATTTTAGATTTTAGCAAAAAAACAATTTCAATTATGTGTCTGAAGGAAAAAAGTTAAGTACATATTATACACAAACCTAAAAATATTGACACCATGTGAATAATATAATTATAAGGCTACTATGTGAACGTTTCGAAGTAATACTATCTTTTTGTTTTTTTAAAAAACTAAATAATAGTATTCAAAGTTGTGTTTTTGTATAAAAGTGTAGTTGTAAATGACATTAAAAATTGTTGATTTAAAGTCGAACAATTAAAGACGGAGGTTTTATTTTAGAATATACTATTTGTTTTCTTTTTCAATCATGTGTCCAAAGGGCAAAAATTAATGTACATATTTTTGTGAAATTCTCCTAATTAATCATAGCGGATCCCTAAATTTATTTACACTCAAATATAATTTTCACATAAATAAATCATGTAACATGCCCTTGAGTCACTCTACAAATTTTATAGTGATTATTTGATATTTGACACTAAATTATATATTTTAAATTGTCTTTAAAAATTATATACAAGCTCATTATTAGGAATCTAATTATTAAGGCTCAGTAAAAGGGTATAAGTACTCAATTTTTAAAAAAAAATTTATAATAAAAGTAATTGTTTATATGGGTAAAATAAAATGCAAGTAATAGATCATATATAATGGTTTAGATATTCATGGGTTCAATTTTAGAATTTTTTTTCGAAATAGGGCTCAAAAAATAAATATTAAACAAAATGGGTTGGATTGAAAAATGTTCAATCTTATGGGGTGCACGTCACCCCATTTCAGGTCCGGGACAAAACCGCCAGTGCCCCTGGCGGTTTTAAGTGAAGAGAAATCGCCACCCTCCATGGCGGTTTCTTCCCAAAAATGAGTATACAAATCGAGTGGGTGATATTTTTGCCGAGGGTGAAACCGCCACCCCCCATGGAGGTTTCACCCTTGGCCAAAATATCACCCCGATATAACGTCAATCCAAAAAAAAAAAAAAAAAAAAAATTGAAACCGCCATGGGGGGTGGCGGTTTCACTTACCCTAGCCAAAAATATCACTTACAACCTCATAGCTACTGTTCAAGACACTTAAAACCGTCAGGGGCACTAGCGGTTTTGTCCCGAACTTGAAATGGGGTGACGTGCACCCCATAAGATTGAACATTTTTCAATCCAACCCATTTTGTTCAATATTTATTTTTTGAGCCCTATTTTGAAAAAAAAATCTCAATTTTATCATTATGATTTAGACATCATTATTAAGTGACCCGTGCGATGCACGGGGTTTCATTAAAAAAAAAAATAGTTCTAATTTTTTAGAAGGTGCTAAGTTAAAATTGTAAAATTAAAGACAAATAATTTATTTTAGATTATAGTATTTTTTCAATAATGTGTCCGAAGGGCAAAAAGTATGGTACATATTGTAAACAAACAAGAAACTGTGAAAATCAGGTGAAAAATAAAAATACAAGAGTACTATGTGAATGTTTCTAAGTAATAAAATCTTTTTTTTTTTTCAAGAGGTTAAGTAATACTCCATCTTCAAGGTAGTTCTATTGAATTAAAATATAATTAGTTAGAGGTCTGATTTGAAAGTATAAGTTTTAAAATTTGTAAAATGAGGTTCATATGATGAAAATAATTGTCTAAAACAATAGATTCTATATAAGGGTCAAATATTTACCGGTTCAAGTTTATCATCATAATTAGATATTGTCATTAAGAGACCCGTGCAATGCACGGGCTTACATCTAGTTGTAATTATACGGAATAGTTTTTAAAATTAGCATTTAAACGCGTACGTAATAATGTAATATATTTATCGTTGGTCAAACATAAGAGCAGCCCTATAACATTAGGCGAGTTTTGTCACTTTTCTTTAACCTTAAAAGACTACTAATGTGCCTTTTATTGTGTGAATCATGGACAATAATTCATGTGAGTTGTACAGATTCTTCCATCATACGCTTTCTTAATTAATTATAATAAAACTTAGAAATTATAATGTTGCATGCAATTCATCTACAAGCAGTCGGCTAACAGCAACAAAGTCAACATCGTGTATCTGCTGCATGTTCTTCCCTAATTTAAGTATATGGACTTTTGTTCTTGTATGTCATTCTTTGGTAATCATACTATGTAGATGATTATGATTTTGTTATGAATGCGGTATGAGTTGTTTTTATTTCTTGTTTTATTGTGATGATAGTTAGGGAAGCAATATCGATTAAGGGTTTTGAACTTAGATCATGAGTATCACGTCTCAATGACTTTACCAGCTAAACTAGCTGACAACTATATGTAATGTATAATGTGGTCGTCTGATAGATTAACCTTGTCAAATAAGTGATGATCATTTATCTTTTTGAATCATCTTATCTGGTTGAATTCGAGTCAGGTCGAATTCGAGTCGGGAAATAAATTCGCATTCTCAAAATTGCAACTCCCCAAGACCTCTAGTCAATCATTAATCTTCGGAGTAGGGCTAATGCAGGTATAATCTATTCTTGTTAAGACAAAATCAATTAAAAATCATAACCACTGAAAGGTCAATGACCATTTTCTTCTACCAAACGAGTTAGGCCTTGTCCAATTCACAACGAAAGGCGTCGGTGGGCAATGATCAAATTGATCATGAGGACCGTCATAAACACATACTAGTAGTTAATTATATTTTGTAATCCATCGTCACGTTTTCTTACACTAACTGATTTAATTTGACATCAAGTCGCACTTAAACTGTATCATTTATACGATTGTTAGACTCACTCATAATATCCATAGTTAGGGGGATCAAAACCCTCGACCAATGAAGGGCGTAACGCCCCGACCGAATTGAACCAAGCCCGACCTCGCAAGGCTTGGGCTCAACTTGTTTATACCACCAATTAAACTCAGCTTCGGCTGAATCTTGCCATGTTAAAATAACAAAGTCCGAGATAAATTCAAATTTACCTTTTTTTTCTGTATAAACCTAAAGTGTCTGTTCCACGCCGATAGTGTTGATTGGGGTAATTTTCATGACTTTCAACTCTTTTACTCTTTTAGGCGAAGCTACCTACCCAGAGACCCCAACCCAAAAGGGAGAAAGTGCGGGAAAAACAGACATAACAAAAGCCTTGCGTGGTGTGCTATCTCCCTCAACAAAACGAATAGACGACAAAAAGCCACAAACTCTTACTGAAACAAGTAGGAAAAATCCATCACACCTAAAAGCATATTCTCCGAGTCCGAGCTCATTTAGTATCGTTTTTGATTAATTCTTTTCCGAATTTAAAATACGTAAAATTAAAAATACTTGCAAAGAAGATAAAGGACCCGTCCAAAATCTCTCTCCTCCAGATGTATAAATACAGACAGCTTAACGTTTAATTCTTGTCATTCTCACCAATCAGATTTCATTTATAATTTTCAAAGATTCAACCTTTTATTCATAAAAATCATCATTAATTTATTCTTTTTCCATACAATTAGAAACCTTATATTATACGACCACCCTTTGCCCATTCTTCCTCTCCTATCCACACCGACACCATCCCAAGCCCTGACAAGTCTTTTGCTGTTAGGGCACTCTTCAATTATCATCCGATTTCATCTTCTACAGGTTTTTAATTAATCCCTCTTTTGAATTTTTTGCTGGATCTTTTGGTTTTTTTTTTTTTTTTTTTTGGGGGGGGGGGTTTGTTAGCTTGTTAGATAAGCTTTTGATCGTTGCATGATGTGGGTAATGTGTTAAATCTTGATTTGATTGATGGGTTCTGCTCAAATGTTGATATTTGATCATTTTTCTTTTGTGAATTTCTTCAATTTTTTTTCTATTGTGATATAGTAGTTTGATCTCATGGGATTTCAATAAAGTTTTGATCTTTATCAACAAATTAACCAAAACAATTCATCTGATTAAACTTGATTTCATAGAGCTGTTGCTGAATGTTATGCTAATTTATGTAATTGTGATCAATTTTAATGGATTATATTGGTGGAGAACTGAATTATGGATTGTTTTTTAGTAGTAATCTGTGGTGGTGAAGTGTGAATGAGAAGCTAAGGTTATCATTTACTGTTGAACAGGTAGTAGCACCAACTTTAAGGAGTGAAAATGAAGGCTTTGATTCTTGTTGGAGGATTCGGAACAAGGCTGAGGCCATTGACGCTCAGCTTTCCTAAGCCTCTCGTCGATTTCGCTAACAAGCCTATGATCCTTCATCAGGTTTACATCTGCAACAGCTTATATTACAAGCTTAACAATAATATGATTTTGCTGTTTTCTGCGGATGTGGCAACTTAGTATTAGTGTACTAGCTTAAAATTTACTGTGTGAATAAATTAGGTATGACAGTGGATGGAGTAATTCAGATTCGATTTATATCACTGCCTGGAATTTGGATTTATAATTAGCCTGATCGCGCAATGAAATTAAGATCTGTTGCTTGTAAAAGATAAATTGGCTTAGATAGATCATTCATCATTTTTGTGACATTGCTGCCTCTGGTTCATGTAGCGCTATCATGTGAGATATGCGGAAAATCTAATATGTTCTCATACGTTCGCCCTAAATGTGTCCAGATCGAAGCTTTGAAGGCTGTTGGAGTTACTGAAGTTGTTTTGGCTATCAATTACCAGCCAGAGGTACGCTATCTAGATCTGTGCCGTAGTCTTGAGTTAAGTTTACGTTTACTTTTTAATTTTGAGATATCTTACACTTCTGCATCTTCCAACAGGTGATGCTGAGCTTTTTGAAGGATTTTGAGGCGAAAATAGGGATCAAAATTACCTGTTCCCAAGAGACTGAACCTATGGGCACTGCAGGTCCCTTGGCATTGGCTCGGGACAAACTGATTGATGATTCTGGTGAGCCATTTTTCGTTCTCAACAGTGATGTTATCAGTGAGTACCCGTTGAAGGAAATGGTCGAATTCCACAAAGCTCATGGAGGAGAGGCTTCAATCATGGTCACAAAGGTATTTTGATCTGGTTACCTTTCTTTTCATCTTTTTACTTCTGATGCAAGTTTTGGATAGGTCACTAAAGTACTAATAATTTTATAGGTTGACGAGCCATCAAAATATGGTGTTGTTGTTATGGAGGAATCAACTGGAAAGGTTGAGAAGTTTGTTGAGAAACCTAAATTATTCGTTGGCAACAAGATCAATGCTGGGATTTACCTGTTAAACCCATCTGTCATCGATAAAATTGAACTCAGACCCACCTCGATTGAAAAAGAAGTGTTCCCTAAAATTGCCGCTGAAAAGCAGCTGTATGCTATGGTTCTACCTGGGTTTTGGATGGACATTGGACAGCCAAGAGATTACATAACAGGCCTCAGGCTCTACTTGGATTCATTGAGGAAGAAATCTTCACCCAAACTGGCCAGTGGAGCTCATATTGTCGGAAATGTGTTGGTGGACGAGACTGCAACCATTGGAGAGGGATGTCTGATAGGCCCAGACGTTGCAATTGGCCCAGGCTGTGTGATAGAGGCCGGAGTTAGACTCTCTCGCTGCACAATTATGCGAGGTGTTAGGGTCAAGAAACACGCTTGCATCTCTAGCAGTATCATCGGATGGCACTCCACTGTTGGGCAGTGGGCTCGTGTGGAGAACATGACCGTTCTTGGAGAAGATGTCCATGTCTCTGACGAGGTTTACAGTAATGGCGGAGTCGTACTGCCTCATAAGGAGATCAAAACCAGCATTTTGAAGCCAGAGATAGTCATGTGAGCGGACTAGTTCATGTACGAGGTAGATTGCTCTTCGGAGACTGTAATTTATCCAAAATTCGGATCGATTTCTTGTTCTTCTATTTTCTTATATTGGTGCACTTTTAGTATTATTTGCCCACCAGAGGTTTATTTTTGTGAGTTTTAGCAAGGTTTCTGAAGACTGCAGACCCTGCTATGAACCGTTGTATGTTGTTTCTATAGCACCCCCCTCCCCCCTAAAAGTGTACATAGGAAAATAATTGTATTGGTTCATTTGTAATTTTTCCCCATTGGTCAACTCATTGGTTTGCTTGTAGCTCAATAATACAAGTTTCATTCTTCCTAATTGTTGTCGACTGATGCTTGGTTAACCCACTACGACCCTTCAGCATTTACTGACCAATCGCAATTGGTGCACGAGAAAACGAAGTACGATTTTTACACTTCTTGTACCATTCTCAACACTCCCCCACTCACTTCTGATCGGGGGAGCACATTAACATATGAAGTGTGTAAAAAAGAGCGTATTTTCAATATGAGAAGTGCAAAAATTACTAATCGAGACGAGCAATGCACATGATTGCTCTATCAAAAGTTGAAGGAATTAGAAATACTAGAGGCCCATGTGAAGTGGCAACTTTGCCACCAAACAGTTGTTTGATCAATTATGAGTTTTACACCTTAAGTTAGGTATATTCTCTCTTCAAGTCATCACTAACAAATCATTTCATTTTTTGCCTCTTATATATTAATATTCACATGCAAAATGTATGTTTAGAGTGGAATACAAGTTAATATAGTGTAAACACAGTCTTAAAATTAATCAATTAATACGAGCTAAATACGTCATATCGGATAATTAAATCTCTTTAATCCTTTTGTATAAAACAAAAAAAAAGGAATTGTTTTCTCTCCAAGATATTTCATGGGCTAGTTAAGTATATTAGTCATCCACTCATCCATAATTCTTCCCACAGTTGGACTCTCAAATCCCACCATACACCACTTCTAACTAATTATTATTTTTAATATTTGTTTGTTTTTTCCCCCTCTAATTACAAAAAAAAAAAAAAAAAAAAAAATCTCAAAGGAAAGTGAAATGACGAAACTACCCTCATATCTCGTTTGCTTCTTAAACCCCAGAAGCTCATATAAAGCGGAAGAAGGGCTCTCTTAAACCCTAGTATACTCGTAATAAAATCCATAAACTTTCTCTCTCCTCTGAAACTTAAAAAAAAGATGGCGTTTTCAGCAATTCTCCGAAGATCTTGTGCTAGGGCGGCGCCTTTGGCTTCCAGATTCATCGGATCTCAGAGAAACGCTCACTCTTCCGCCGCCGTATCCACCGCCGTCTCCGCCTTGAAGCGCGCAACTCTCACTCCTCGCTTCACTCGCCCTGCTCTTTCCTCCGCCGCCGGCCGCTTCTTCTCCACTGACGCCGTCGCTGACGGTGAGCGTTTCTCCGATAAGAAGCTTCTCGATGTCATCCGCACTGAAATCGATGTCGCCGTCGAGGCTGACGATCTCGAGAAGGTCCTCTCTCTCTCTCCTCTTTTTTTTTTTAATTGGTCCATTTTTTTTAGGGTTTGGTTTCTGAATTGTGTTTTAGGGTTTCTGATTTAATTTTCGAAGCGTATTTGTTAAAATTCATGATAATGTTAGATATGAAAGACCTGACCTTTGGGAATTTTCGTCTGTTAATTTGATGAATTCGGCGTAATGTTGAACCCTAGATGATTTTTGTATAAATTTGTTTGCTGTTAATCGAAGTCTTACTATTTTCCCCTAATTTTGGCGCTTTAGACCGATTCTTGGAGTGGTACCGGTAGCGTAATTCGTAGGTTTCGTTGTTTAATTTGCTGGAAAGGAGTCGAGGAATGTGTAGGAAATGGTGAGAGATCAACGCGTCTGTTGTGATAGAATTGCCTCTTGTTTATGCGGATTGCGGCGCGGACTCATGAGGGATAGGTCCAATGTCGAGGTGTTAGGGTTGGTTGATGTAAATAGAGTTGTAGTATTGTGGAATTAAGGTTGGCAAGGTTTCGAAAGTTTGTATCTTTGGTTTAGCATTTGTCGTTCTTTGTTAAAATTCCGTAAGCAAGCTATGCCTTTGAGAAAGTAGGGCAGGAAGATGAGGGAGAGAGAGAGAGAGGGGGAGAATGGGAGAGAAGTTCAAATTTGTGTCCGGCTAAAATGTCCCATCTTTTGCACTTGTTATTGTGATCACACCGCTCTATCTTGTTCTCTAAACTCGTTCTGTTGGTCACACTTCCCTAACTTCCACAATGCGGTACTCCATTCCGACATCTAGTATTTAAAAAGTTATCTTTTTTAGATTTTTACATTGCTTTTCTTAACTTAGAGCCATAGAATGCAGAAGTTGAGGAGAAAATTGATTCTAAAAGACCTTCAAGGGCCTGGAATGGTTGGTTCTGTAATGGAGATGGTATTCAGCTTTTTTTTTAAGCTTTTTATCCTCCTCTGTGGCATATAACTGAAGCATAGGGTGAGGAAATGGACGTAAGACGAGTGATGAATGAGCTCTCCTTAACCTTATGAGTGTGCATTTCATTTTTATGTATGAGTGAACTGATGGAGATGTTTAAAGTTTTGATTGGTGCTTATATAGGGGTTAGAGTTCTTGATGCCGTAAACATATTGGTGGGTTTACTACAGTTCTCGAGTATCTTTGATGCTCGTCTACTCTGTTATTCACGGAAAATTTACTTCTGTTGTCAACTACCACATGTGGCATCCTGTACCTTTGTT
The DNA here is from genome assembly GCA_963680865.1 of Spergularia marina. NCBI lineage: Eukaryota > Viridiplantae > Streptophyta > Magnoliopsida > Caryophyllales > Caryophyllaceae > Spergularia > Spergularia marina. Next base: position 24,985,473 of record OY804554.1, on the reverse strand, counting down.
TTAGAGAGCTCCACCATTTGCATCTTATTGAGCTGTTTTAACTGTTTCCTGTCTGTGCAGACTGTGGATGCTCCTGCTGACTTCCCTTTCAAGATTGAGGATAGTCCTGGGGAACAGATAGTGACTCTTACAAGAGAATATGAAGGTGAAACCATTACAGTTGAAGTATCCATGCCCAATCTTATCACTGGTGAAGAGGATGAAGGTGAGGATGACGATGACGATGAAGACAATGACAATGAGTCCCATAACTCAAATGTACCACTTCTTATAACTGTTGTCAAGAAAGATGAAAATGCGCCATATCTGGAGTTCGACTGTACTGGCTACCCTGATGAAATCAAGATCAACAGCTTATCACTAAGGAATCCGGCAACTGAAGATCAGCTTGCATATGAGGGTCCTGATTTCTTGTAAGTGATCTTTGTGTGATATTTCCAATCTCATACTATATCCTAATACATGGGCTTCTCCCTGATTACTCTCTTTGCTTTTGCAGTGATTTGGATGAAAATCTGCAGAAGGCCTTCCACAAATATCTGGAGATCAGAGGTATCAAGCCCAGCACCACAAACTTCTTGCACGAGTACATGATCGAGAAGGACAACAAGGAGTATGTTAACTGGCTCAGGGATGTTGAGAAATTCATAGAGGCATAAGCTTGCTCTCGTGGTGATTGAAGAACGTAGCTTTGAAATTGTCGCACAAACCAGGATTTGTAGTTGAGATCTTTTGCTATTAAACTTTAGATCGTACTATAATGTAGCAAACCAGATTGCTGGAGCAAAATATGTCCTGAACGAATTAGTGTTTAAATTAAATAGTACAAGTTACTTCATGCTTCAGATCTGCAGAAGGATTTGCGTCTACCACTTTTGCATTTGCTTAAGATTCCAGAAATTCAAGTTAAGTTTTAACTGCCTTTACTTTGGAGCATGTAAAGGTATACAAATTCATATCCGGCTGTCAAAAGCTTTGTATAGAATTTTTGAGTTTTACGCTTTTGATCAAATCTGGACAATTGAACTAGTCATATTAAATGTACCAATAACAATGATCTTCCTTTTACGGTAACCACACAAAGTAGGTACATAGGTTCGTAATCCTATCTGGCTTTCACCTTATTATAAATTAAGCCGAGATAAATTTGTCAATTTTTATTACGAGTATATTGGTTTTTATTATATAAATCAAGCCGGAGATAAATGTGTCCCTCTTTGTCTACCAAAGAATGCTTGTGGTCATTCCGATTCCAACTTAGTAGTGTTAGTTTGGGTTTGGGAGAGTCAAATTGTCATATCTCACTCGTAACCAGATGCTAAGAATCAATAATATGAATTATATAAAAATAGCTTGCAATTTGATATTGCATAAATGACTGCGTTCACTCGAGAATTACATGATAATTTATTTTGTACGAAAATAATAATAATAGTAATAATAATAATAATAGCCAACTCTAATATAACCACCCAGATATGCAGTAGAGAAAGAGTCTAGCTAGCGCATGCTAAAAAACATACACAGACGTACCCAAAAAGGCAGCGGGAGAGGGGATAGGAAAAATTTGAGCCCCTTTTCCCTCAAACAAACTGCACTACTTTGGGGAGTCCTAAGGAACAATTTATAAGCAAAATTCTTCAAGAGCTCTGCGACACAACTGGAAGGTCCTTGTGGGTAAATACCACAGCTTTGTCACCATCCACGATTTGCCCGCTTCCCCTAAGAACCCTGATCATCATTACAGGTGACAAAACGGTTAGAAACATCGCTAGCATTTGTCAAAGTGTATACAAAGATGAGTAGCGTGCAAGACAAACTAATGCATCATTTGTTGTTTGTTAGCACTTTAGTGTCTAAAAGTTTAGTGAAAACTGAAAAGAGAGTGCTTACTCCCTTGTCTTGCAAGGAACAATGACCAGGTAGATTGTTTAGGCTATAGGCAATAACAGGAAGGTGAAAAAAGGAAGGTTTTGGTCGATGAATGATCAGTTAAATCTCATTATGCTCACGTTTAGACACTTGTTACACCTTCTAACCCGTCTAAGGTGGCCGCATATATGTAATCTGTGACTATAGGTACCAAGATGTAAAACATACCATTTTGTGGTTAACAGCCCTTCAACACCAACCGGACCTCGAGCATGAATCCTACTTGTACTGATCCCAACCTGTTGGCAACGAACATAACGGGTTAATTACTTCTTTTTTTTAAGAAATAAACATATGTTGGTTCTATAGCTAATTCAGTGTGATAAGGAACGTGCCTCAGCACCCAGTCCAAAACGAGCCCCATCACAGAATCTTGTACTTGCATTGTGGAAAACAGCAGCACTGCAAGTTAACGCAAACATTTATACCATGTCAGTTTCGAAAAGCAAGCATTCCTTCCATTCCAAGAATCTATATTTCTCAAATGAGTAACTAGTGATTACCTGTCAACTTGCTGCAAAAATGTCTCTGCAACTTTGTGATCTTCTGTCACAACGCATTCAGTATGCGAACTGCAGCCCAACGACGGAAACAAAAAATGATGAGGAAAGGAAAATCACAAATGCTTTACGGAACAGGTCAAAACTCATGGTATGACAATTCTGACGAGATGACTAAAGACATACCTTCCATGTTGATTGATATGTTCAATCGCAGCAGACACATCATCCACAATTTCCACAGTGCAAGCTGGTGAGCTATACTCCTTATGAAATGTCTCTGTTGATAGGATACTGAGCCCATTAAAAGCAGTAACTCTAGGCCCGCCATACACTACCACACCTGAGAAACATGTCACATACAGTCAAGATCTAAACATCACGGGCATTCGGGCAATGTGAGAGAAGATGGAGATTGAGAGGGGTACCTTCAGATTTGAGATCATTTACAAGATCAGTCAAGCCTCCATTCTGCTGCAGATCCTTATGTACAAGGAGTGTTTCCTAAAGAAAACATACATATATATACTCAAAAAGGGGGGAAAAACAAAATAACTAATGGACTCCATCTCCCAGCAACTCAGGAATTAAGAGCCACAAAATATTAAGAAGAAATTACCATTGCATTACAAGCAGCAGGATAATCCAGTTTTGCATCAATAACAATTCGCTTCGCCATGTCCAAATTGGCAGATTTATCAACATACACATGACAAATTCCATCTGTACAGAAAACGGACAAGTTTGGTCAGATCACATGCCATCATAAGCCTAATACTTACTCCCACAAACATAAATTTTGGTATATATAGCTTACCAGCGTGTCCTAGAACAGGAATTTTGGTGGATTCCTTAATCTGAGAAACAAGTTTATTGCTACCTCTAGGAATCACAAGATCAATGACATCATCGAGCTGCATCAAGTAGATATTGTCAGTTCAATACATGTTACACAGGCGACACAGCCCTTCCCATAATGAACAGGGCATCCGTTAACTTACCTTAAGCAGATCAGGAATCTCATCTCTTGTGGTGACTAATCCAATTAATTTCTCGCCAACAGTTTTTGGTAGGGCAGAAGTGATAACCTAAAATCAAGAAATGTTGTATGAGAAAAGAGTAGCTGACAAGCAAAAATCCTCAAGTATCAAGTCTCCAAAGGAGCTTCTAGCAAAACGTAAACAAGCTACAAACTTAAAGGGCAAACCTTGTGCAAAACTGCATTTGAACGCCTTGCCTCTTTTCCACCCTTCAACAGAAGCCCATTACCACTCCGTACTGCCAATGAAGCTATCTGCAATTTTCCAAATGGACCACGATGTTAGCAGTTGATGAACAAATAAAGGCCAACTACGACAAACAATAAAACAACTCAGGGCAAGCTCACGTGGACCTCAGATTAGATACAGAAAGAGACTACATGAAATAGTCAACTTAGCCTAAACAGCATAAGAAATGAGATCATCTAAATAAAGGTCAGTTTATATTGCACAAGAGTTACTAGCAAGTTCATGTCCTGCCAAAATTATGTCTGATCTGTAAAAGGCACAGAAAAGTAATAAGTCTGCAATTCAAGTAAAGCTTCAACTAGATATATCCAAATCTATAAAAGAAATCTTGATAAGTGTTAAGTAAAGGTCATTCACTAATTCTTCCAGAATCAGAGGTCCTGATTGTTGAAAAAATAGATATGGGTCTAAAGTTCTGACTGAGGCAAAGTGAATTCAGAAGTCAAAACTATATTATTCAAGCTTGCAGAGCATTTCAGCGAAGTCAAAGTGTTAGAATAGCATCTAAAGGCTACAATGGATTGCAGCCGTTTCCCACATTTTCATGCCCAACATGAAAACGAACAGGGATTATTAGGAAATTAAAACCAGCAGTACATAATACTTCCCATTGAAGGGTTGTGGGATAAAATTAAAGAAATGAATAACTAGATAGCACCAGTAAGGATGCCAATCAGGATCACACATACCTGGACTAAAGCATCTGGACGTGACTCAAAAACAATAAGAAGAACACCCAGTGGACATGATGTTTTGTCCAATACGAGTCCATCTGCAACCTGGAGAGAGAATGACACCAATAGGAGATAAGTGAGAAAATTTTCTTATTCTCTAATTACCTCAAAAACACACTGAACAACATGAGGAAATTCAAAGTTAAAATGTCATATTCCAAATTGGTTTAGCGCTGTTTAAGTTGCCCTGCGGTAAGCTTCACCCAACTTCTATATTATGGCCAAAAGAAACACGTAGCTACAAGGTACAAGCGAGAAATTCGAGGTGGGCTTAAAGCATTTTGTTTGGTTTTGAATTAGATTGAGCGGATTGTTTAGTGCCTGAGCCTTCACTTTCCCCACCCCTTAGCTGGCTGCATAAACTTGACCACCCCTCCCCCCCCCCCCCCCGACTGATAAATGGGTCTATTCCTATACTACGCAAAACCTACTGAACATCTGAGTGAATTGGAAACATATTACTGAACCACCATTCTTCAGATCATCATCAAGTCCACATATAGTTTGTCCGTCTTTTGGAAGGACTGAACTCAACTACACAATGAATAAATGGGATAAGGAAACAATTCCATACCTCAGTTCTCTTTAGAATTTGCCCAATAGGTTCTTCCATATCAGCAAGCACACGTATTGATTTAGCAAGACTAGAGATCTGCAAAAAGAGAGATGCAAAGAGTAAAGACAAAGAACGCCATTGACAATACTTATCTAAATAAAAGAAAGACAAAAGGTAATAAAACATGTCAAAATAACTTAATTTTAGTGTTTTTTTTTAGTGTAAACTTAATATTAGTTTAGAGTGTAAAACAGTGTCTTGCCTTGCCAGGCTTCAAGGCTAAGCGGGCCACCAACGATGTATCATATCCAGCTAGTTCTGCTGCCGCGACATCAATATCATTTTCACTCTTGATCAGTGATTCATTTGTTTCTAAGGCATCAGCTATGTCTAGCAAAATCTGCTTCCTTTCTTGTGAAGTGAGTGCCTGTTAAACAGTATCAGTTGCAAATTATATCTGAAGCTTAACCTACATCAACATGGTAGGAGTTGAGCATAAAAACACAATTAATAACACTAAGATCTTGTACCTGAAGCTTCCTAGAGCTATCTCTAGCTGCAACTGCCATCTCACGTGCGCCAGTTTCTTTAGATGAAACCCATAGATGAGCATCTTTGTGAAACAAGGTGCCAACGCGCTTACCATCAAGCACTTTGATAATATTATCAGTCGCCTTGCCACTAAAAAAACAAAGAGAACAATCATGTTAGAGAAATCAAGGGAGAGATACCAGCAAAAGGCTTACCAGAATCCTGACGACAAAATAGGGTTGAAAACACATGCCCTCAAGAATAACAATTGAAGAAGACACAGGCCAAGGTATTTACAGTAAAATAAATGCTACATGGCTTGAAGTAGGGTGTCTGTGAACTATTACTGCTTTTACCAATATAATGTTCCTCACTATAGTTACCTAACTGATGAAATCTAGACATCGTATTAAAATCCCTAGTACTCAGCAATTAGAACATTGGCCCAAAGCTTGGCCCAAGGCTTTTCCCTAACTATTGAGCTGTGGAAAAATCCATCATTAGAAGTTATAAAGTATCCAAAACACAAAATTGCCAGGTTAGCACAACTCACTACTTTTAAGTTGAATGATATACCCACTCCACCAAGGACCGTTCCTTTATTCTCAGTATGCCTCATATGAGTATATGACTGTCCCGGTAGTAAAAAAAAAATTACTAAACCAAATTCCCCGTTTCACACTATGCTCACACGGAGTTGGCTGGCTTCTACTTGCAAAAAACTTTTCTTTACATGCTTAACAGTGCAAATAACATATTCCTCCTGGACGATGTTGCAACAGTACATCAAAGAGATAAGAATTACGATTGCTACCATATTGAACTAAAAGAAACTCATGGACAGAACCGAAGCACTCAGTGAGAGATACCAACTCAAGCAAACAATGACAGTGACAAACATTACTAAGCTATCAGGCATCCAATCACAAGATATATAATTGCCCTTACCTAGCAACAATTACAGGAATTCCGGCATAGGCAGCATAAACGGCTGCTTTCACTTTAGCAGTCATACCTCCTCTGCCCAACCTGGACTTGTCCCCGAAAGTGATTTCTCCCTGGTGTTTCTCTTTAACATAAGTGTAGATAAGCTTTGATCGGGGATCACTTGGGGGACCACTATAAAGACCGTCCACGTCACTTAACAAAATAAGTAGATCTGCTTTTAATTCCAAAGCGAGTAGAGCCGCTAAACTATCATTATCCCAAAAGATACCAGAAGAATCCTGCAATTCATCTCAAACTACCATAATTAGACCAATGAAGGCTGCAAATGAAACTCTGTGAGGGTGGTAAATAAGTGAATCTTAAACATCCACAATGAATCTAAAGATATATTCATTAAGTATATTGACAAAGTCTGAACAAAACAAATTTTGACTCTCAGATACAAGGTGAGATTTTGGAGTTTCACAATGACCCAGAAATTGCCCCATAAGAGGCAATCCCTAAGCCACCTGATAAAAATGGCAAAAGCAGCTTCAAGCTGTGTATTCAAAAGAAAATATGCGGTTTACTTGTTTTCGAGCTATCCTGATCACGCGATGACAAACTTTACCTTGTTTAATGTAGTACCCTGGTTACAAGCGAAAAAAAAGATCCATCAATTAAAAGTAAGTCAGCAAACAGCACATACCTCATAAGGAGCTTTCCTGGTACTTACTGCGTCATTCTCATTCAACACAGGCACAACTTTTAGATCTAACAACTGATTCACAGTTTCAGTTAATTGTGATCTAAAATGTGGATCCCTAAAGTCATTGTCCGTCACCAGTAGTTGGGCGGAAGTCAGATCCAACTGTAAAACATCAAGACATCATTAGATTCATCCAACAGCTGCTGCCACTGCCAGAGGACTGCAGGGTTTGTAAATTTCTACCTGACTAAATAATGTGTCATAAAGTGCCATGAGGCCATTCTGCCCAACAGCAGCACAGGCTTTCCCATCAAGTTCAGATTGTGGCTTTTGAAGATCTGCAAAACTGGAAAAGACAGAAGACATATATGCTAACATTATACACTCCAGTCCTCCTGACAAATCTTTACACAAAAGATGAGAAATTGGAAATCAAACGAGTCATGTGGCAAGTAGAAAAAATTAAGCTCTTTGTGTTTGCATCTTTTATTTTACCATCACTAATTCACTATGTTCATTACTCATGAAAACAGAACCCAGAAACAAAGGCATGGTGAAATGACTGTCATTGGCATCAGTAACCCACTGATGACTAGCTTATAGATTCCTGTCTCCTGATGCCAAGGGAGGTTCATATTGGCCATGAAAATCTAGAGTCGACAAGAAAGAGGGAATTTTAGAAGTTCTGACAAAAACGACAACACTCATGATCAAGGCATCCTAATATGCATTCACTCTACCACATACAGTATTTGCACGATGCACCCCCCAAATTCATTACATTTAAGGTAAAGTTCAGATTTGCCGGGAAAGATAACAGTGTAATAATTATAAATTACTTAGCAATCCCTGACACATTACACTTGATATTAATGTTAATCTTGGTCCTTTTAAGTCTTTGGCAACCTTTTGTAATCATAGAAGGATTAGCATTCAATACAATCAGTAATTCAGGAATTCAGTAATTCAGGAACTCACCCTATCTTACGACTAACAGGTAAATTAGAATATCAATTATCACAAACTACGGTCAGCACTGATAAGAGGACAACAAGATAAATTTTGGCCGAGGGACACAAACTTCTATAACTTACTCCCGGTGTACTAATTTTAATTTGCGTCTTTTGCATAACACTGTCATCTCTCACTTTACTAGTACAATGAACTAGAATACACAAGTTATCCACAGTAATAAGCTTTATAAAAAGTTCAGCCAGAAACCTGCTGTTAACCATTTTCCTGAATCTAAGCCTCTGACGACCGGCACTAACAGCTCCTGAAGTCACCAAAATCACCTCATGTCCATTAGCATTCAACTCCTTCAGCTGCATAGAATTAATCATAGGGTTAAGCTCCAACAATCGTCGGTGAATTTGGAAAAATAAAACAACCAACAGATGCCCCACCAAAAAAAAAAAAAAAAAAAAAAAAATCACTTTGCTGCAAAGTGCTACAATATTCTGGAAGAGATAAGTTAACTAACCTGCTCACAAAGTGCGCCAAGTCTTCCTACAGCGAGTCTACCATCACTCCGTGTAACAACAGCAGTCCCGACCTGTCAATATTTGCACACACATTTGGAAACTAAATCAGAACCCAAACTTGAGAATGATACAGAGATAATTAGAGCTAAGGTTAAGAAAGCACTCTTAGAGAACACTTGTGCTTTCTTGAATCGGAAATCCTCAATATGATGATTCTTAAACAGTGCTACGAAATCCTTTAAATACCATCCATTATTTCACAATTATAACAAAATATCTTTCCTTCCAAACGGATTCAAATACAGGTATACGTTATAATGATTAAGTAGTCGAGATTCTGGCTGAATTATTAAATCTATGGTCCGTACACGATTTTGTTCCTTCAATCCTACTTGGTCTTTGAGATCGAGCATTGGTATTATGCAAACACAAAAGAAAACAAAAAGTACTCATTTTATCGGAATACATGTTCCACCATACAAGAAAATGATCTAGTGAAACTTGAATATGTCCAATTAGTGTGGAGAAGGTGATTTTCGATTCTTAACAGTCTTTTTAATCAGAAAATTATGTTTATCCAACCTAACCAAGCAACATATATCAGGAAAAAAAGTCTAAATCTTGTGAAGTTAAATATAACAACCGATCTTTGATACAATCATCCTGCTCAAGACCTTGTCTCTCTAGTCTGATGGTAAAACATGCTAGCTAAAACGGTCTCACACAAAACTTACGATTAAAAATCCGATCCATTTATTTCCCCGAGAAAGCAATCATTATTTTCTACAACCTTATCAAACTATTTCCCTCCATTAATTTATTTTTCAGATCTTTTTCTCCTCTCTCACTTTCACTAGTAGAGACTATTCAAGACTTACAAAAAAGCAAAGACAAAACAAAGAAAAAGTGGGGCCCAAATGTGACATTGTACACAAGAATTCCGAGAATCTAAAACGTACGATCCCATGTATTAGTCACAAAACACAATCTTTTTTCCACATTTTTTGCTTTTTTTTTTTTTTCCAACGGACGAAACTTAAACAACACAACACATAAGTGACCCTTAAAATCATTAATGCATCATTCACTTGCTGACTTTCATCATATCTCAACAACTCACCGCAAATAACATGATTACATGATCACTTAAATTCAGGTCAAATTATCCAAAAATGAGGGATATTTATTATTTATTACTATTTATACTAAAAAATGGCCAACACTACACATTTCGCCATCGAAAGCTCCACCCAAAAAATCCAGATAAAATAGGCAAACTTTCCCAAAGATCAGAACTTTACTAAAAAGTACTATAGTATGCATTTTTTTGGGATAAGATGAATCAGCAAAATCAGAACTTTATTTCGTAATACTCCGTATTAGCTAAAAATGGAATTTTTTTTTGGCTTCTTAAAAAAAAAAAAATGAAACAAAAGTAAGTCCAACAAATATCAAAACTTTACTAAAATTACATATTCACGAAAAATAGTCTCGATTAAAATAATCAAATAAATAAAAGAAAAAACCAATACCATTTTAATAAATTATTTGGAAAATCATAACAATAGCATTTTAAACATTAACCAAAAAGGGAAAAATATGAAACGAAACAACCATTTTAAAAGGGCGATGATTATGCCGAGACAGATATCACTAATAACGAGGCAATACTACATGGAATCTTTTTTCCATAATAAAATGTATTGCCTCGCATTAGTAATTTAATTTCCGCCTTGTCAAAATCATCGCCTTTTCACAAAGTTCGCAACTTTGAATAGAAACAATCATCAACAAAGATTAATCAGAATAACCCACGAATTAGCAATCAAATTAACAACAAAAACAATCAAATTAACGACAAAAAACAATCAAATTAACGAAAAAATACAATAAATTTAAAAGAATGAAAAATTTGCAATTGAGATTAAAAGAATATAAATATACCTTGACGACAACGCGCTTGACATCCCTGACGAAAACTCTGGAGGGATCCATGTTATCCATGCCGACTCGGTCGATTTGAGAGGAAGGAACTGGGTGGACTCGGTCAGTATGGGAGGCGACTCGGCGAATGAAGGAAACCAGGGGGATTAGGAGAAAGAGAGAGAGTGGTGGCAAAGAAGTGTGATGAAGAAGTTGATGAATTTGAGTAGTGGTAGGGCATTTAAAACCCTCAATTTATATCATTTTCCTCTTCCCCAAAAGCCCTTCTCCTCATACACACGTGGGGGAATCTTATTGGTGCCACCTCATCCCCTTCTTCAGCACTTGGAAATTTCGTCACTTGCAAAATTGTTATCGGCTTACGCACTTATCTTGGGAGCAACGAGTTTTGGTATAACCGTTGCATATAAATATCCGACGAAAGTGAAAGTCGGTTCAAATGTCGGGAAAGTGGTAAATATGACGACTTGAGGGGTAAAAATGTAAAATTAATCACTATTATGTCAAAACATGTTATCAATATATATATATATCTATCTGATAGTCTGATTTATTGTTGACGGATTTTGACCGAATTAGTAAAAGGCAATCGGGTATATTAGGGACGATTCCATGGTATAAAAAGTATATGCAATTGTCAATGACTATGGGTTAATGAGGTAGTAGTCATCTAATTAAAGTTCGTAAGTGCCAATTAAGTAAATAGGTTTTCGTATAGTCTTGCATATCTATGTTTGCGTGTTGAAGTTTTTGTGCCAAAGTATCTTCCTATGCATGTGTATGTTATTTTGTTCGTTCGATGGATTGAGAAATGGACCCATTGTTTATACAACATGTATTTAGGCTGTGAAATCACATTGATTCCATATTTCCATGGATGCATGTATCTATATGTTATTACCATTTACCAAATATATTGTGTACTAGATGTAATCAAATCATTATGAAGTGTATATCTTACGTTTAACTATAACCACGATAACTTGCTTCCAAGACTTGATACCTGGTAACATGACTCATAGCCTCAGACTCGGCGCAAAAGGAGCACACGGAGTATGGTGGTTCTTCTCACAATAGAGGAGTATGACCACACTTAAAATAATTTTAAATTATTTTAAGTGTGGTCTCTACCCCTCCATTGTGAGAAGGACCATCATACTCCTTATGCTCCCGGGAGCATGGTATAAGCATTGCAGACTCGGAATTAATAATTCTCGTTTTTCAAATCCTATGTCCTACTATAATCTCGTATCTTATTGTATTAATCATAATTCATACCAAGAATCAATAATGTTAATAACTCTCCCTTCTCATAATTCGTTTGTTCTACCTAAACTTCATGTGCGTGCATAGAGCATTACAACTCCTAAAGAGTACTAATGGGACTTAAATAACTTTAGCCATGAACATGGATTTAGGACTAAAAGGATTTAGTACACCTATGATATCTTAAACATGTCTACCCGAAATTAGGAGTAGTTCGTGTTTAACAAACAACATCAATGTTTATGTAAAATACGTCTAGAAACCAAGTAACAACACTTTTAAAAAACAATATTTTTATACGAGATTACATCTCGATATTACGAGGCTAGATTTTTCCGATATTTTTTTTTTTTAAATTTGTTATTTTGAAAATAGCAGAACCGATAAGAACAAAAATATATTATTAAATACGTGATTTTTTTTTTTTTTTTTTTGTGTATGGGAGAATACAAGTGGAGGAGAAAGCAGGCGATCGAGTACACAGAGGAGCAAAGGGACAAAGTGGGGGAGGTTAAATTTGACTCTTTGGTAGTGGTAGGATCCGTGTAATACGGGTACTCTTTACTTGGGCACATGGGTTATTTGTTTTTTCTTTCAAGTTTTTACCTTTTTATTTTCCTGCGGGACCAAGGTCACATTTGTTTATGGTTATTCTAAGCCGTAACAATTCTATCCCGACTCGAACTCTGCCTAGACTTTGAGTATGGGAAAAACTCAAACCAAATGTTAACAATTTAAGAAATTAAATTGAGGGATTACTATCTATATTGTGGTATGTATTTGGCTAGCAAGTTCAATTGAAACCTCAGTATGTATCTCATCTAGGAGTTTCGGAATTAAACTTTAAAGAGTATAAAAATGTTAGAAACTCACGAGAAAGTGAGGATAATTCTACATACGTCCAGATCGTGGCAACGGAATTCATCAGTCCAAGGTGGTATCTCCATAAATTAGTTTACACCTTTATATTTCTTTGTATTCTCCTCCCGTATTCAAATGAAACGTAAAGAATTTGATAAAACGGATAAGAATATAATTTACGAAATTTTAGTAAACGGTATCGAGTATACTATCTAAGAGGTCTACATCGATGGCGATTCCCAAAACATCCAAACAACAAAACCCAACATCCAATAGGAAATCAACATTCGTCCCAAAACATTATGTGGATGTTAAGGCAGCTAAAGGTACTTTGCTATCACAAGTTTTGTCACGTTTTCGGGCTTTACTCTTGTGACTTCATGAATCAAATTGTCCTAGTGTCACGAAATGCTTTTAGCTCCAATATTGATCGATGAAAGAAATGAAACGACTACAAAATTGTACGTTATGGTGGAAAACATAGCTTGATACGAGCCATAATTAAGCATTAGACATATTGTGTTTTGCACCGTTAAATGGAATCTCGAGACTCGAGAGTACCATGTGAACATACTCGATTGATAATGTGAATTTCATGCGAAAACTCGCAAATTTAGAGGAAACCGTATGAGTTTTCTCCATAGTCTCTATAGAAACTCGATTAATTTCTCGAAGGTTAAAACTCATGAATAGAAGTGTACCATTTACGGATGAAAAGAAGGCTGACGTATAATTGGATAAACGAGCTAGAAAGGGGAAGTGGCTTTGAGCATATTCTCATCAACCAAATGGAAAGTAAGTTGGTCCATGCAAGTGTCATCTTTCTAGTGCATGTGTGAAGTGCAGTACTATACTTGGTCGAGACTTGTTGATGACCGAAAAAAATGTTTGGAAGATTGTTAAGGCGTAAGAACATGGTGAAGGTCCTTAATAATTTGGTACATATTGTGGTCTATTCTCATGATGCGAATGCAATAACGATACGTGGCTTTGGGTTTTAGTTCTATTCAACTTATTTTGTGTTATTGGAAGTTTTTGTTAGGTATGTCATGGTACACATTTTCATTTTACCTCGAATCACATACGAGTAATTCCTTTAAAACCGTATATCAACACGAAAACATATATTTCTGGTAGTTAGCTCATTCATGCTATCAGATAATCATTATGATGTTTGAATTACAGCTGAAATTATATGTCCTTCAATTGATAATCTATGCGCAGATTTAATATGTTGTACTTGAATCTATTAGCAAAGCATGTATGATTCTCACATCTATTATCGAATTGAAGATGATTGAAGTTTTTCTTCTTCTTTTTTTTTCTTTTTTTTTTTTTTTTTTGGCCAATTCAACGCTTTGTATATAAGTTTTTAATATGCATACATGTACTCTAAACCCAGTCCTTCTTTGATTATTTTCTATCATTAAGCTAACGTCATGCATAATCTTAATCATTGTAGTCTTAGCAGACAATGACATTCCTCAATAACATCAGTGCATATCAAGGACATACTACATCATATCATATATTCTAATAATATTTGAAAAATAACAAATTAGGATAGTACATTTGTGTTCAATCATATGTTGTCCACAATAAAAAATGAATATATAGTTGAGACTTTAACATCAAGCCAAGGAAATGTACTACTGTAAAACAATGCAACATTGCTATAGTGTATTCAAGTTAAACTAGTTAATTGGCCGAGAGATATCAAAAAACTGCGTAGCCTATGCTCTAATCAACAATAGCCATAGGTTTAAGCGAGGTTCCTCTACCTCTTGAACTAGTTTACACATCTCCATATCCGATCCTCATTAGAGTACGTCAAATCGTGACACCCATTTCACAATTCAAAGAGCTAACATGAATTCATCATGAGTATTTGTGACGCCTTATCTTCTAAGGGTGCTCTAGATATATATGTGGAGTACTCAAGTTCAAACTGTACAGTCCCACTTTTATTATTATAAAATTAACTTGGTTAAAATGGTGCACAAATTAAAATGTCCCTTTGGGTATAAGGTACGGGTACCCTATCATAGTCCATGAGGTAAGTCCATGTTACACGACTCTAGCTAGGTCTCAATATTTCGTCCCATAGCAATAAGTATTCTTAGGGTTTAATCATGATCTAAGCAATTGTTATTTGTCATTGGATTGGTTAGTTTTGATCGATCGATCGGCATCTTTAGACTTTATTATTTGGGCATCAAATTAAAAGCATCTTGATTTCAGTATTGTTAATTTCTTATTATTCTCACTTGTGTCCTAAAATTGTAGGACATAAGCTTTTTGTCCTATGTTATTCTGACTTTATCTTCTATACTTAATCAAGTTTTCTGCAACTTGCGTGCATTAATAAAGGTTTAGCACATCTAGGGAGGCCGGCGTTTCTACAATAAGATAACCTGTCTGCGTCAAATAAGCGGAGGATAGCTAATGAAAGTTGTTATAAGGTGATATTTATGTTTCGGATTTAAAATTCGTCGTGTCATTATCGCTATTAAACGGTCTTAATCAAATTTCCTTAAAATATCGTAGAGCTATAAGATTAAATTTATATTCACTTAATCACTGAAAAATAATAGATTTCTTTTAACCCATATCTAACATCGAATAGCCATTTTTATAAATCTAAATGAGTTTTCTAAAATAAAAAATCAACAAACTTCACATTCCAGAGCAACTTATAATAGACTATGTATATTATAGTTCGTAGTGAGTGTTAAAATCGTAAATTGTGGGTCGAAAAGCAGTGTCACATTCATTTTCGACGAATCAATTAAGACTTTAATGATTAGCAAGGAAATGCTAAGATTTCAAGTGTTATATAATGCGTTAAAAAGTAACGTTACATTCTGTTTGAAGTGTTCGGGAGTCGGGACTTCAAAATGTTCACTAGGAGATGCTAGGTTGGCAAATGGAGAAGAGACGACGATAGAGGCTCCTCTAGTTTTTATGGTGTAGGATTAGAATAAGATTGTGGTGCAAGTGCACAAGTAATATGTCAGTAATTTCGGCATTTCATGATTGTTCAGATATTTTGGCCACTACGGATCTCGCAATCCAATGATATAGCTCCAACATTTGATGGACAATGCCTGATAATTACTTTAAAAAAATAATCATTGATCCAGTTCAATGTTCGCGGCGAATATGGGGCCGTGAATCCTACTTTTTGGCTAACGCCCCCTCAACCGTTCATGTAAATTACCTTCACTAGCGTACAACAGGGGTTACTCTGTGGTTCATTGACTCATCTCAAACTTTTCACGGCTATATAAATGTAATCTTATAAATTCGACCGAAAAATATTGAAAACAGTGTTTCCTATGTGAAAGTTTGAGGAGAACATCGGATGAATAAGTTCTTGTTTATCTTCACAACGTTACATTTCCAATTTAAATTAGATTCAGATTCGATAAATCCAATTTAGTCTGGATCAAATTAGTTTGCATAAACAACCAATTGATTCTGTAATCTACCTTCTTTTCGAGTTGAATAAAATACATTGTTCATGTTCGAGACTCATTTTCTCGTTCGATTTCCTTACATAAGAGACTCGAAATAGTTAGGGTGCAATTGACACTTTCACCATTTTGGATTTACTCACTACTCCCTCCGTCCCATATTCCATTTTGGGACGTCCCAATTCAAACGCCCCATATTCCATTTTGGGACGTCTCAGTTCAAACGCCCCATATTCCATTTTGGGACGTCTCAGCTCAAACGCCCCATATTCCATTTTGGGACGTCCAGCTCAAACACCCCATCTATTTTGGGACATATCTCTCTCTCCTACTTTTATTAAATTACCACATTATCTCTCACATTATATCTCCTACTTTTATTAATCCTCACATTCGTTGTCCTCTTTTTTCCTAATATTACCTACTCAACTTACTATATCAATTTTTCTTATTCCACTACAAATATCACCCGGGGCGTTTGAGCTGGGACGGAGGGAGTACTTAGTATGTACCTAAACCACAATACAAGTAACAAGTTAAGAATCATAAAAATTAGGTAGTATCTTAGAAGAGAACAATTTAACGAAATAATACTAAAAAAAAATGTTAAACAAAATGGGTCTAAAAAAAACTTGTTCAACAAAATGGGGTGCACGTCACCTATATATAAAACCGCCAAAGACCATGGCGGTTCCATAACTTATGAACAGTAACTTAAAAAAAAATTTTGCGATTTGTAAAACCGCCATGGAGCTTGGGGAGCTTGGCGGTTTTACATAGTGTAATGTAAAACCGCTAAGCTCCATAGCGGTTTTACTGTTCACAAAAAAAAAATTGTTTTTTTAGTCCTAAAACCGCCATGGACCTCAACGGTTTTACATATGGGTGACGTGCACCCCATATTGTTGAACAAATTTTGTTTAACATTTTTTTTCCGAGCACTATTTTATTAAATCGTTCCTTAGAAGATCGGGTAAAATAAATTTGGAAAACTTTGAAGTACTCATTTAGTCATACAGTATGATATAATGATGCAATTAAAAATGATAGTGGAGCTTGACTTTACTTCTTGATTGCCATCAAAAGTAAACACATACGGAGTAACAAAGGAAGGCCAAGCGTAATACCATGAGGTTGAGATTCGGAAAAGATTGATCTATGAACCCCTATAATTTTTTTTAATTATTGTTCACATGTGGTACCTTACATTTTTTTATTATTTTTTTTTTTTTTGAAATGGGTACCTTGCATAATTTGATAAAACGATGAAGATGAGAAAAGCTATCCACAGTACCCGTATATCCTAGGGCACCATCTTTTGATAGAGTTGAACCATGAATGCGTTTTCATCAATCACTCTTGCTTGGTTTTAATTAGGAGTTGGTAAAATGTAGTATATGCATCAAATTCGAATTCTATTTAGCAAACCTCGGTGAAAAGTAGTTAGATATCGAAAATGTTGGTCTAGTGCAAATCTAAATACGACCTCTCTCATGCTTAACACTAATTTAAGGTTGGAGCCATACTCGATCTTTATGACCTCCTCTTTCAATAGATATGTTGCTACGATCAAGTTGTGTGCTTATGGAGGTTGGGGGTTTCTTTGTAATGTGGGCCCTCTTGTAGGATCACCCTGTCAGGTTTCCAGCTGTTCAGCTGATGTTTTCTTGTGAGCTAGATCACCTAAATAAACCCCATAACTCCACAGGAACTGAGCCCTCCGAGTCCAGTAAATTACCGAATGAGTCCAGTAAATTACCGAATCAAAAAAAGGAAAAAAAGTTGTGTGCTTAGCATACTCTTCGGTCTTTCCGTGATAATACTTACAAAGTTTTTAGGTAACAATGATGCCTTCAGAAATAAGAAGTGACAAAAGAAAAAGAAAAAAGAAGAAGATGGTGTTAATAATTGCTCGGTGAGAAAGAGGAAAACCGCCGCTGGTTGTTGACCAGCAGATAAAATGTTGCTCTTCATGACGTCAACCACTATCAATCAATTAGGTCCCTGCCTGCTAAAGTGTCGTCTTCAATAAACTTTACAAGCTTTCAACAAAAAATATTACTTCCTCCATTTTTTTTTTTTTTCTTTACGTTTGGTTTGAATTGCTCTCACAGATTCAAACCAAACGTAAAGAACCAAAAGAAATGGAGGGAGTACCTTGAAAGACACCTTCTAGGAGATCTGGAGTCCGGAGTGTGATTTAGTCCGTATTTGAGTTAAAACGTATTACAAAGAATGACAGATCTTTTCCTTCATCTCGAGCCCCATAGACGAAAATAGTAGATAAGTATCTACCATCTCACATACTCGGACAAAAGTAAAAATGACATACACCGTATC
This sequence comes from Spergularia marina, assembly GCA_963680865.1. Lineage (NCBI taxonomy): Eukaryota > Viridiplantae > Streptophyta > Magnoliopsida > Caryophyllales > Caryophyllaceae > Spergularia > Spergularia marina. Next base: position 24,966,924 of record OY804554.1, on the reverse strand, counting down.
GATACACTAATAAAAAGCGAAGTTCTATTTACACAAAAAAGTCAGCAGCCTAGAAGGAACCATTTTCCAAACTATTAAGATGAAACTTGAAAGAGAATGAAGAGAAATGGAACAAAACAAATCCTACCACTTCACACTGGATCATTCTCTCCATGACTCCATTCCATCATATCTAATGATGATTCGGTCAAATCTAACAAAACATCAAAGTAATTAAGTGGGAGAAAGAAAAAGAGACCAGATGTAATTCATTTTTTTTACCAGGACTTTTCTGAAAAATCAATGGTAGGGCGCTGAAACAAAGAGCAAGCTTTACACGAAAAACCAGACTTTGATGAAGAGTCCTAAAGCAAACTGCAACACAAATGCAGCTACCAAAACCACCATGAGATCGTTCCCATCAACGCAAGACCTGAGGTTTGAGGTAACAAAGCAGGCCGATACACCACTTGCAAGGAGTATGATCACCCATCTGAGGAATTCCACAGGAATTACCAACACAAACTGCACAAAATTCGCCAGTGTGTCTGTGTCAAATCCTCGGGTAGTGATGAATACGTATACCAAATAGGATTACAAGCTTATATCATTAAATGACTTTTCGGCAGGTAGCAATAGCATCACTGCTTGGCAAATTTCACACAGCAAAGATAATGTGATAAAAAAAGTGCAGGGGGTAGTGAGGGGTCAAATAGCCATATCAGTTAATAGAAGGGTAAATTAATTTGCTACCTTTGCAGAACCTGACAAGCCAAGCTTCCTTGATGTACCGTTTACATTTATTTTTATTTTTTTTTTTAATTGGAGGAGGGGGGGGGGTAAAGAATTAAAGATGGGTGGAAATTTCTAATTTTCTAACACGGAGAGGATCCCCACTCAGTAGCTGCCACTACCATCAGCCTTTCAAAGCAATTTCAAAAGCAATCTCACTGAAAAAGTTAATCATAGCCCTTTGCCTAATGAAAAACACCATTGAGACTGCTTTCAGCAACTATAATGTCAATGTGGTAGTAGCTCCGAAGTGACAAGTCATTAGTGTTCTTTCAAGGGAAAAAAAAAGTCATCAGTGAGATGATAATATCTCACATGGCTAGCGGAAGTCCTGAGCTAGGATGTGCTATTGAGTATCAATATAGCAAGTGTATACTTAAAGCAATAAATAGCAACACTAGTCACAACAAATCATTTCAGCTCAAGAACTTGCAGTTCTAAGAAGAAGAGATTCGGCTGCTTGTACGAAGTAAAGCACACCAAGAAGTAACTGGACAATTAAGGCCAAGAGTAACAGTGGACCAGAAGCATACATGCAGACACAGACCTCCCAAACTAAATGAAATGAAGGTGGATACTTACACAGCTTAGAATGAAGATGAAGAGTGAATATCCCCACATGCACCAGAAGCGTACAAGGCTAGCAGGTGACCCCATATACTGAAGCAAGAAATAGAATGCTAACGGCACCACTATCGCATATCCATAAACTGTGCTTGCTGCCAGACTCATAAAGCTGACATTAAAACTCCAATTTGAACTCCCAATTAAGTAGGTTGCTAAATTTCCCAGCGCAGCAATCACAAAAACGAGTGTTGTGGAGACCCAGATAAGACCATAGCTGTAAGATTCAAATCATTATCCCAATCAAGCTTGCAATTCAAAGGGAAGACAAGGTAAAAGATGTACAATTCAGACGGGCAATCTTTTAAGCAAAAAGAATGGTCATCATGTTTTCTAATTTCCGTATTTTGCCATCCTGAACGCATGTCTATGAGATAAAGGTAAGTAGTATGTGTTATAAATTTTCACTCTCACACATGCGAGATGAGGAAAAATTACATGAAGCTGCAAATTTTAGTTATTTGGTAGCATTGTAAACAAGTATTTTAAAGTGCCCAATCTACCAAGGCTTTTCAAAGGTTACAGATACATACAATAAACATGTTCGTACACATTGATACGACATTAAAATGAATCTAGAGTTTATGTTGATGCAGACTTTCAGTCTAAGACTCTAAGCATAATACTATCACAGCTGGATCTGCTATCGAGATTCAACTTTTGAGACATTGTCTATTTAGGAGTAAAAACTGTTAAATCTTCTCTAAAAAAATGAAAAAGCCTTGCAAGTCACAGATACATGCTATGATGGGTATTTGATGCCTAGAAAAGGGAACAAGACAAATGAAAAGTTCTGTTAATTGTGTTAAATCAGACCAAAGCCAATGGGAATTTACAGAACTTCACATAACATCAGAATCACTCCAAAAGCAACCTCATTAAAATTACTGTCAATCAGCCTAAATCCCCTCATGTATCTTAATCTAAATCCAATCATGGGTGTGTTATTCTAGCCGTAACTCTTATGCTTCTGTTTCCTCCAACACAGGCTGGACATTCAAGATTTTGGTCAAGGGATCATAATAAGTTCTAGAACAAGAACGGCTCAAACTTTTTTGGAAGTCTCTAGGGGTCATATTATGGGCTTTAACAACATATTAGAGCCAAAAATCCATGGTACGTCGCTAAATTGCCAAAAACGCTCGCTAGCCTCAATGAGTGACGTGCGCCGAAATGGCTTAATGAACTTCCCTAAAGGAGGAACCAACTCTCGTATTAAACAAGAGTACTTCAACGTTGCGCATGGTAAATTTATGACAACAATTAGCTACTTCAAAAAAAATATATCATAATTGGCCAAAACCGAAGTATTTAGTCCACAGTTTTCGGCCAACAATGGTCCTGGAACAAAAAGGCTCATTTTTTTTTTTTGTGTGGAAGCCCCTAGGGGCCATATTATGGGTTTTAGCAATATATAGAGCCAAAAATGTATGGAAGGTCCCAAAATCGACAAATAACGAACGCTATGCTCAATAGATGACAGGCGCACAAAGGGCTTAAAGAACTTCCCTAATAGAGGAACCAACACTGATGACTAACAAGGATACTCCAGCTTGTCCATAGTAAAGTTTTTGAGAACAATTGTCAAATTATAAAAAAAAAAGGTAGTCAAAATGGCCAAAACTGAAGTAAAATCCACGTTTTTTGGCCCGAAACAAAAATGGCTCAAAACTTTGTAGAAGCCCTACGGGTTCATATTGTAGGTTTCCGCAAAATATGAGAGCCGAAAACCAATGGTAGGTCCCAAAATCGCAAAAAATGCACGCTAGATTCAATGGGTGATGTGTGCCAAAAGGGCTTATTAAACTTCCCTCCAACAAGAGTACTCAAAGGTTGTCCGTGGTGAAATTTTGAGAACATTCGACTACTTTAAAAAAAGTGTCAATATTGACCAAAACCGAAGCATATAAATCCATTTTTGGCCCAAATAACCCCGGAACAAAACCGGGTCAATTTTTTTTGGAGCTCCTAAAGATCATATTAAGTCTTTTGGAATAATATTAGTGCAGAAGACCCATAAATGGGGACTGGCCCTCAAAATCATCAAAGGCACTACCAAGTAATCTATGGTAATGTTTTGAAAATATTTAAATTCTTCAAAAGAAGTGGCCAAAAAGCCAAAATTGGAGAACAACACAATCCATGGGTTTTGGCCCAAAAATACATGGAAAAGACGGCTCAAACTCTTGTGGGATAATATTATGGGATATAGCAGATTATTAGAGCCAAAAATCTATGATGGGTGACCTGTGCCGAAAGAGCTTAAAGACCTTTGCTAATAGAGGAACTAACCCTTATATCCAATAAACGTACTCTTAGGTTGTTCATAGTAGAGTTTTGACAAGATTTGCCTACTTTGAAAAAAGTTGTCAAATTTGGCCAAAACCAAAGAATATAATCCACGTATTTTGGCCAAATATGTTCTCGGAACAAAAACAACTCAATTTTTTGTGAGAGTCCCTAGGGATTATATTATATGTATTGCGAAAATATTACAGCTAAAAACCTATTGTAGCTACCAAAAACGCGCGCTAACCTCAGGAGGTGACATGTGCGTGACATGTGCTGAAAGGGCTTAAGGAACTTTTTCAAACTTAGGGGCCGGCTGACCGGCTCTAATATCCAACAAGGGAACTCCAACGTTGTTCATGGTAAATCTTTGAGAACATTTGGGTAGTTTTAAAAAAAGTGGTCAAAATTGGCCAAAACCAAAGTATATAATCCACGGTTTCTTTGCCCTGAATGGTGTCTGAACAAAAACAACTCAAATTTTTGTGGGAGCCCCTAGGGATCATATTATATGCATTGGAAAAATATTAGAGCTAAAAACCTATGTAGGTACCAAAATCGGTGAAAAACGCGCGCTAACCTTAATAGGTGACATGTGTTGATAGGGCTTAAGAACTTCACTAACACCGGACTGACCTCATATCCAACAAAGGCACTCCAATGTCCGTGGTAAAGTTTTAAAAACATTTGGGTACTTTAAAAAGGCGGTCAAGGTTGGCCAAAAGTATAGTATATAGGTATATGCATGGTTTTTGGTCGAAAAAAGTCTATGGCTAAATTTTTTGTGAGAGCTCTTGAAAGCTCTTGGGGCCAGCAGTATCTCTCTATGCTACTGGTAACTGAGCATAATTACTAGTTCATTCAACTGTTTGGACAGATTTAAACGGCCATCTTTTGCTTGAGGCAGCATGCAGAAGCAAACATGACAGAAAACCACAAATTGGAAATATGAAAATGGTAAGTAGAAACTAGAAAGTGATGCACCCCTTTATAGATAGGATGAACTGAAAGACCAACATAGATGAAAGCTAATACTCACAGGTCAGGATTTGCGTCGATCTTGTTGAAGAAATCACCAGTTCGAGGATCTAAGGAACTTAGCAATCTGTTGAGAACAATGTCTGTATCCACATTAAAGTACTGTGTGTATGATGAGATGCTGAAATATCCCTGCCAATTGTTAGTTGGGGGCGCCCCACCTCCTTCTGCAAAAAAAAAAAAAAAAAAAAAAAAAAAAAAATTCAGTGTCAGTGACGCTGGTAAAATTCAAAACAAAATAAAAACTTTTACTGTCATGATTAAGGATCCAACATTCATTAAATTCCGAAAGAAAAATGGCCGGGTAGATTTCAGGTAGAGAAAAAAATTGGGTGGTCAATTTGATAGAGTTTCTTCGTGGATAAAAATGCTTTATGAGCAATTTAAAGACTACAGTTGTCTTGTATTTTTGACTGAAAAAAAGACTAGGTAACTGTACTAATGTACAGGTCAAGGAAGCAGGGAATCATTCACTATATTGTCTACGAAGATACTTTAAGGGAGCAAATTCCTCAGACCAAGGTTCTTTTAAAAACACTGCTGTGACCCATAAATATGGATAACTCATGAAGAAAGACGCACTAGATAAAGTGGAAGCTCTTAGAAATCGTGCAAAGCTAATACACCATCATATTGCAAGAGTATAATATGTGGGAAGGATCAAAGTCTCTGACATACAAGTTACATAAACAAAGCCCTCGATTTTCAGCCCCTCTCAATATATTCACTAGAATGTAACAACAAGACAAAACAAATGGATGAAATCAAAATCATCCACACAATTGATGAAGACGGGTTAATAAAAAAAAAAATATAGCTTATTAACCATCACACCCTCCATTTCCATCAATTCCAACAAGCGATTCTTGTAGAAACCCATTATCATAACATCCTATACAAGCATCAATATAACATACCGCTTGAACTGGCAAGATTCTGATATCCTGGTCCCTTCTCACCACCCTGCTGTGGAGGAAAGATTTGCAAATTCGCTTCAGGCCCTACACAACTCACGCAGGGTAAGCAAAATTCTCATCTCACACACAGTCACACACACACCAGCATCGTTAACCAAGTCGAAAAATATTATGTCACCCATCTCTACATACCGCGATAAGCATCTCCTTTCTTCTCCTCAGCTACTACAGCCTACAACCAAATAAACTCGATTCAACACACCGAAAAACCAACCAATTCATTTCACAATCACTTATTTTTTTGACGCACCCACAAATTATATCACTCCTCTCCTCTCCACTACCACATGCATCCCTAACAATTAACCCTACAAAAATTCCCCAAAATTACTCAAATTCAGCAAAAACACCTAATTAACCCTAAAACAAATCCCTAAATTACTCAAATTCAGCTCGAATATCTAATTAACCCCACAACAATTCCCTAAAATTAATCAAATTCAGCTCGAATATCTAATTAAGCCATAATTACCCTAAAGATCATGCCTTTTTTCATTTTTTTTTTCAATCAAATCAATCGAATCATCAACGAAAACTTAACAAAGGCGGGAACTTTGCAATCAATAGTGAAAAATTCATCAATTCTAGGGTTTATACATAAACTAATTGAACAAAAGTCTATTAATAATCAAGAAATTTGAATAAATTAAGCTACATTTCGACGAACAACAATGCATGAACAATTAAAAAGCGGCAATCAAATTGTAAAAAAAAAAAAAAAAAAAAAGAGGAGAGAGAAAGTTACAGGAACAGAGCCAAGTAAATGGGAGCTTGGAAGATTAGAGAAAGGATCGTCCTCCATGGTCAAGCGTATATGAGAAGATAAAAGATGATCTTGAGGAGAGAGAAAATCGATTGAATTTTGGGGATTAATAGAAAAGATGATCGGGATTCGAACTTAGGTTGAATTTTCAGAGTGGTTTTTGCAGCCACTTGTAATTGTTTTGAATTTGTTATGTTTTGATAAAATTGATTGATTTGTTCGTTGGAAGAAGAAAGAGGGAAAAAATTGGTGGGAGTTATTATTGAGCTACGATTTCTTGTTGTAAAGCATGGAATGTGAATCATGCTATTAGTTCGTTAAGAGTGGGTTAGATGATTACGTCGAGTCGTCGATGTTTATGACCCGGTCACAATGTATATGTGGTGCTATGGATCAGTCTTAAGAGACGGAGAAAAGCTTATTTCATACAGTAGTTTGGTGAATTAGAGTCGAAGGAGCCCTTTTTTTTTTATACATGGGATTCTATAGACTATGTACATGCGTGTATTGGTAGTGATGGAATAAAAGCGTCGTTTAGGCCTTCTCTCTTGCATTGCTCCGATCTCTTTTAGGCGGATCGTTCTTGAAATTACGATGGATGTACTCAATTAGGTGGGTTACAGACTTATGACAAAATCATATCGAGATAAGTGAGTCTTAAGACTTTAACTAACAACTAGACTAGATAGCACCAAACACCAAAGTTTACCTTCATTATATAAGGTTACGTTTGACATCAGTACCTACAAATTGATTTATTTCTAGATTTTGGCTTAAAAAAAAAAAAAACGATATTAAAACGAGGCTATAATGGCTTCAGTACCTACAAATTGATTTATTTCTAGATTTTGGTTTAAAAAAAAAAAAAACTAAAAAACGATATTAAAACGAGGCTATAACGCATTTGCAATGTGCAAAAGTGAATCTAAAGGGTATTAAAAATAAGAAAAAGATGTCTGAGCCCGGGTTCGAACCGGGGACCTCTAGTGTGTGAGACTAGCGTGATAACCGACTACACCACCCAGACGATCTTGCTAATTAATGAATGAAAGTGATTTTCATGATAAACATGTTGCTAAACTTGCTAATGACGCACTAAGCTATTGGGCCGGACTTGTTATTGATAAAGATGGCTTTGTCCAATCACCAAAGCCCAGTTAAGTGGACTCTGCAAAAAGAAAAGAAAAAAAAAGGCCCAATGACAGCACCACCTCAATAGTGACCATTCGTACGAAGTAATTACAATCTCATATATCACGACTTAATCGTGCCGGATACTCTGTCGGTTCGACGGTTCTATTCTATTGGTAATGGATCGAGGGAGCACTTGCCACCAAAATTGTACAATTTGCCGATCTGGACTTGCGTCGGGTTGGTAGTAAACGACTAATCCGGGTTATTGCTTATTTTGTTAATTACTTTAATCAGAGTGTTCTTTATCAATATTTAGAAGATTGGTAGCACGACGTATTCCGCGATGTTAACGTTGATGTTTGAGTATACTGACTATACTCTATAGTTCTAGTTCTAGTCCACTACAAGCTTTAATTTTATAGTTTTACATATTCATCACAGTGCTATAGCGCAAAATATGGTGGTCCTTCTCACAATAGAGGAGTAGGGATCACACGTAAATAGATTTTAAATTATTTTAAGTGTGATCTCTACCCCTCAATTGTGAGAAGGAACACCATGCATGCTCTTTGTACTCCCGGGAGCATGGTATAGGCATTGGTACTATAGTAACGACAATGATATATGAAATAAATTGTCAACATTCACCAAACCTCAATTCCATAAACATAGAAAATTCTACTCGACACAATACATTCCCATGCATCAATCTTCTCATGCTAAATTTTGCAAACATAACACATACATACGCTACCACATTTCTTCTCCAACCTTCAAACTCCGTCTCCAATCACGTACAATGGCCATCACCACCACCACCACCACGTCATTTTTCTCTCTACTCGCCGCGGTCCTCCTCTACACCACCTCGATCACCTCCTCCACCGTGGCGGTCGCTGAACCCGACCCCTACTTTTCCAAAACTACCCTTTTCTCCGACTACGCAAAAATGACGTCCAACCTTAAAATCTTCATGTATCCTACTACTTCACCACGTGATGTCAACAACAATGTTAACAATTATAACTTCTCCGACACGCTACCACCGCCACTCTCTCTTTTTTACACTTCCCTTCTCACGTCACCCTTCGTCACGCGCGACCCAACCCAAGCTACGCTCTTCTTCCTTCCTTTCCCACCTCAATCCTCGCGCTCTCTAGCGCGTCACGTAGAAAACATCCGCACCGCCTTCCCTTACTGGGACCGGTCCTTGGGCGCTGATCATTTCTTCCTCACGTGTCATGGGGTGGGCCCCACGTCTAGTCGAAATGTCGTCGAGTTGCTTAAGAACGCGGTACAAGTCTCCTGCTTTCCCTCCCCAGCGCGTGAGTTTGTCCCGCACAAGGATGTTACTCTCCCGCTATATTTCTCTACCCCACTCGCCCCACGCGCGGGATATGATACCGTGAAGACTACGCGCTTGCTTGGTTACTGGAGGTTTGATCAGGTACGTTCAGGTGCCGAACAAATCAGTGCGTTGAATAAAGATGTTGACTTCTTGATCGAATCTGAACCGTCGGATGAAAGTGTGTACGTGGAGAACATGAGAATTAGTAAGTTTTGTTTGTTTATGTATGATGACGTGGAGGGAATGAGGGGATTGGGTGTGGCGCTGGCGCAGGGGTGTGTTCCTGTGGTGATTACGGACCGTCCGATACAGGACTTTCCACTTATGGATGTGATCCAATGGTCAGAAATTGGTTTGTTTGTGAGGTCAAGTGTGGGGCCGGATGAATTGAAGCGTGTGCTGAACCGCACGTGTGAGGAAGTTGGTGTGTATGAGAAGATGAGGAGGTTGGGTGTGGCAGCAGCACATCATTTCGAATGGAGTGGTGAGCCGTACGATGCGTTTCATATGGTGGTGTATCAACTTTGGTTGAGGAGACATGCCATAAGGTATGCTCGGTGGGAAGTGGAGTCTATGTAGAGGGATGATCGCAATAATCTTCTCATCTACGTCGGTGCATATAAGTCGTTTGAAAAGATGGGTGGTCATTTTACTTCTACATGGATATGGTGATTAATTTATTTTTCTGGTGGTCAGATCTATTTGATACCTATAGCCTATTAAATAAACGTGTGATGTTGACTGTGTAATTGATACAAAAGCTTTTCACAAAATTATAGCCATATCACATTGAGCAAGGATTGATTAACGGGTGATTTCATACTTTGTACTTTCCTCTTTTGAGGAACAATTCGTTGTACAAACATCAAACCAGATACTCTAACACAAAAGTAAAATGTTGGTTATAGATAACAACGTATTCACGTGCATCGATTTATCGATATGTCAAAATATGTCAAAACATAACTAAAAAAGCCACTAATACTAAAAATATTGGCGATCGCTTCTATATAGCTTTACGCCAACAATTACATTACACTTGAAAATTCCACACAATATCTATTCCGAGTTTTAAATTTTAACTTCGTCTATTCGAACCAACACTCCGAATTTCCGATGAGTTGATACTCGATAGAGTCAAAATGATCCTAGACCACTAACAGTGGCTTCTAGAGTCCTAGCTCGATAGGGACAATTGGACAAATGCACAAAACTCTTCCCAAAAATTTTGGTGTCTTCCGATTGAAGCCAACTCTATCAGCACCTCTCGCACTCCCTCACCAACTTAGAATACCACACAACACAGTAAAACTCCATCTCTTCCACATCGCACATCACCAAACTTCAGTCACCATGGCAAAAGGTAACATTTCTTATCATCCCATATCATTATTTTTATCAAATTAATTCATAGGCAGTAATTTTGATCATAAAACATAGAAAGATTCAAACTTTTAATCTGGGTTCCTCTCAAAATGTTGATTTATTTGCTATTGCATAGAAAATGAGAATGAATTGCCGAATCAAACGACGCCGTATGAAGAGGCAATGAGTGCACTTTCCTCATTGATTACCACACGAACTCGTGCTGAGAAGAGTAACAGTGGTGATCGTTTTGATCTGCTTCATGATTACGTTAAGGTCGTATTTAGTTTTCAGTTATGTTATATAATATGATATAATTCAATGTTATATTGTTTTTGGGTTCATTGGGATTTTGCGAAAAGGTGATAAATATTTGGATTGGATATGTAGATATTGGAGTTGGAAGAGCCAATTGCGAAGTTGAAAGTTATTCATGTGGCTGGTACCAAAGGAAAGGTGATTTCTTTTCACCTCAATCTAGCTCTTAAAAGTTAAAGCCTGGTGCTTTGTTTGTTAAGTACATTTGCTCAGTTTTCGAGTGAGGTTGATCGGAAAGGCTGCCTATAATCGGCCCCCTACTGCCTTGTTGTGTTGTTATTGCCATTCTATATGTAGCCAATTGATTAGGATTACACGGTCCAGAAGCTAATTGGCTTAGGAATGTATGGCATTTGGCATGTGCTACTAACTCAAGGAGTTTTTTGTAATTTATGGTTTTCAGGTCTTGGTGTTCTCATGTCTTGATGTAATGTTCAGATACATGTGTTTATCGACTTCAATTTGCCTTTTCTCGGACTTTTGAATGTAGGATCATATTCTGGCTGCTTTAAGTGTGTCTTAGAGCTACTAAACTTGCATAGCTTTAGTTCCGGTTACTTGTTAGGCTATATGGTCATCCTTAGAGTGGAAGAAATTTGTATTCGTGTCAAAATTTATATAGGCTGGGAACCACTTAAAATGAACATGACATGATTCATCCTAAATTCACTGCTGGTTGTGGAATCGGAAATAACCATTATCGTCTGTAAGTACATTGTTCAGTGTGGTTACTTAAACCTCAAGTTTGTGTGTTATATGTAATACATTTTAAAAAGTAACTATTACCAAACAAGATGTAAAGTTTAGTTAATGGGGCTATATGCGCACAGGGTTCAACATGCGTCTTTGCAGAGTCCATATTACGGAATTGCGGTTTTAGTACAGGGCTTTTTACATCTCCTCATCTCATTGATGTCCGGGAAAGATTTCGTCTTAATGGGTGAGCTATATATATATTGTTTTCGTTAAAAGCAAGGTGTTCTGATATGCATAAACAAGTCATTCGTGTATTTTTACAAACATTTCCTTGTCTCTAGCATTCATGTTGTAAAAATGCTTAAAAGCATCCGTTGGAGTTTAGTTACAATTGGACAGTTTTCTTCTTCATACCATTAACTTCTGAGATATCATTTCAATGAGATAATTTCGAACCTATTTTGTCTATTCTCTACTCTGAGGGATATCAATTTGTGGAATAGGTTGATTTTAGATTTTAAGTATAGCCGTTTCATGCTTCATTAATGTGTCATATACTTGCTGGAGAGAATTAAGTCCTAGTTTGAGTACAATGGAACATTTGTTTCTTGATTTTTGTTTGTCTTAATCAGAAGACTTATAGAGGAGCTATATGCTTGATGAGAAATGGGAAAACTTGAACTCTTCGTTCGAAATTGTTACAATCGATTTTCACCTTCTGTGGTTCTTTATGCTGTACATGTCGTAGTAGTGTATATGTGCGTCTTCTTACCTGAGGGATTTTCTCTTGTGTAGTACTGAAATCTGTCAAGACAAGTTTTTGGCCTACTTCTGGTGGTGTTTTGATACGCTGAAGGTATTGTTTTACTTCTGTAGGGTGATCATGGCCCATGTGACAATCTCCTCTTATATTCCATCTTTAAAGTATGCTAAAATTTCACTCAAAAAGGAAAAGTTTGCTAAATTCGGTCATCTTACATAAAGTTCTAAACTTTGTGGCCTCTATCCTCTGTAATTTATATAACTCAAATTTAGCCCAAAGTTTCTGTTTAGCAGTTACATCTTTGTTTAACAGTTACTACAGATATGAAGTAGGGCATCCTTCTGACACTTTATGTAGTAGCACTAAAGCGAAATGGATAAATATGTAAACGGTTAAGGGGTTTATGAGTATTCTTGTGTCAAAGGCTCAAAGCTACAATGAATGTTTTAGTTGGTCCTTGTAATTTTGTAAAGAGTTGTCTTTTATGCAGTTCCTTTGATTGCTCTTTGCAGGAGAAAGTTACTGATGATATACCTATGCCTACTTACTTTCGCTTCCTTGCACTGCTTGCCTTCAAAATATTTTCTGCTGAGCAGGTTTATAATGAGCATTATCTTGTTATCTTTCATTTCTTTTCCTGGTATTGATATAATGAATCTGTTGATAAAAAAATTAAACATTTTTGAGCAGTAGATGTGAATATTCTCTGCAGGTTGATGTTGCTATAATGGAGGTAGGGCTAGGAGGAAGATATGATGCAACAAATGTGGTATGCCTTATGTCTCTTCTGAGAGTATTTAATACTTGTGTTTGTGTGTGCCTTCCTAAGTGGTGCATGTTCTCACTTCTCAGGTCCAGGCACCAGTTGTTTGCGGTATATCATCTCTTGGGTATGATCACGTGGAAATCCTTGGTCAGTAATCTATCTCTATGGCGAAATTTAATTCTGTTAGGTTTCAATTTAAGTTTTATGATGGGCTTCCCCATCCCCGCAGCATTAGCTGCTCCTAAAAAAAGTTTGATGATGGGCTTTCCTTGCACAAGTTTCCTTGAATGTTGTGCATTGAAATGTTTGCCTGTATTTGATTGTTTTCTTTTAAATCATTTTCTTCTTTTTCCACTCTTCCTCGAGCTAATTTTCCTTTCCTTCTGCGAAAGGCTAACTAAATATATTTTTTATTTAGTAGACTGTACCTGATGCAAATGTAGATAATTGTTTGCATGATACATCCATCTCATTGACTATCGTCTTTTTGGCTATATATTGTTGTAGGAAACACTCTTGGTCTCATTGCTGGAGAAAAAGCTGGCATTCTTAAGGTGGACCTCACATATCCTTCTTTCTCAAGTTAGGCATGTTTATTCTACTCGGGTTTGTTATTACTAATTTTTGAATATTTGTTTCAGGAAGGTGTTCCTGCATTTACTGTCCCACAGCCAGAGGAAGCGATGTGCGTGCTCAAAGAGAATGGCTCTAAGTTGAATGTGAGTTGACCCTAGACTGAGCTTGTATTTTTAAAGGTGCAAGAGGCTTGCGGAACAGAATATGGAAGCCTTTGGATGAATTAGTAGTATCACTAGTATGTAGCTCTGACATAACTTATATTTGAGGCACGCTTCAAGTCCTCCTCTCTGGGAGAGAAATTATATATATATGGGAGTCACTTGAGTAGTTTTACATTGGTGACAATACAAGTGGTCGGAACTGGGTTTCCTTCAACACTAGGACTGCTAATAAATAGGACTCATGTACAGTCTTAATTAGTATCCTTAGGCGAGGCGATATCTAATACATCCTTAGGCTTTTTTTGGTTATTGGTTTTTCTTTTTACTTAATCTGATTAATTATCTAGTGCCAGAAGCTTTCTGCAGTCCGTAATAGATCAGCAAAGAATTGCAGGTTAATCTCCAAGTAGCGTCACCCTTGGACCCCAACTTGCTAAGTGGTTTGCGACTCGGTCTTGAAGGCGAGCATCAATTAGTAAACGCTGGTCTTGCTGTGGCATTGTGCTCTTCTTGGCTTCAGAGGACTGGACATCTTGAAGTCCCTTACCATATAAGTGCGGTGTGTGTGTCATTGAAGAGTTGGTTTGATATTCATGTTTCTCCACTCTTCATATATTAAAATAATCTTCTTATTATGTGTTGGTAGAGCTCATTGCCTGAGCAGTTCGTTAAAGGGCTGACAACAGCTTGTTTTCAAGGAAGGGCGCAAATTGTTCCAGATCAATACATAAAGGATGATGGTTTTCAAGATTTAGTGTTTTATCTGGATGGAGCCCATAGTCCTGAAAGCATGGAAGTTTGTGCAAAATGGTTTTTCCATGCCATTAAGGAGGAAGAGCAATCGGTGACATCCATTGACCATCAAACTTCTGATAAACCAAGCTTGTCTCTGGCTCATGGTTTCCACCACACAACTACTCGAAAAGCTTCAACTCAGGTATTTGGCAATTTTGGTTTCATTGTTGTTTGGTTGTGTGTGGTTTCTCAGTGGTCTTCGATCAGAATTCAGTAATGCGTGAGTCCTTGTTTGGTTCAACCAGAACTTACGTGGGGCCATTTTCTTGGAAACAAGTATCTCCTGGATTTGAACTCCATGTTTGATTTATAGAATACTCTCATGCAACAACCTGCTTATAGGCACTATTATCCCAAGCTCATGCCAACTTGCTTTCTCCAAATGATATGAAAAGTTACAGATATTGATTGAAATGTTTAGAGGAGAGGATGGTAGGTCTTGCTGGTGCAATTGTACGAACCAGCATACCTTATATCCCTTCAATTTTAGGGAAAACCTTATCCTCCATCAAAGAGGAAGGGAAAAACGGAAAGAAGGGAGCCGTTCTCTCTCAAAAAGAAACAGAAGGAAACAGATATAGGTTCTGGACTGCATGACCATATATATCTATTAGATCTTAAATGAGAAAGCATCACAATGAGTTTTGGGAACCCTGCTGATACTTTAGCTTGCATGGAATTCGGGATGAGAACCCCTGAACCGACTGACTGACTTGTGCTATCAATGGATGTGCAGATATTGCTCTTCAATTGTATGTCGGTGAGGGATCCCCAGTTACTTCTACCACGGCTAATGAAAACTTGTGCAAACCATGGTAAATACCTATGCAGGTTGCTTGCGTATCTGGTTACGAAATATGTTATCTAGTGTATGAGAGTTCTGATTTAAGATTGAATTTGGAAGATTGTTTCAATTTCATAATTATCTTTTGGGTGAATCCAAGATTTTATTTGATGAACAGATTTTATTTGGTGAACAGGAGTGCACTTTAAGCAGGCGCTTTTTGTTCCTAATGTATCAGTATATAACAAGGTCATCAGTAAAGTCCCTCAACAAGAGAATCAAGTTGATTTGTCATGGCAGTTGACTCTGCAGAGGGTCTGGGAGAGTCTCATTGCTGAAAAAGGTAGGATCTTGACTAAAATTGTCTCTCGCTCTCCCTCCTGTCCTCGTGGGAATTTGTAACTTAGTCCTCGGTTCCTCTGTCCTGCATTTATCAATCTGTGCATAGGGCTTCATTTGTTTTAAGGTGTTGAGTCATGTGCGTGACGTCATACAAAATTCGGAAGAAAATCAGTTCCGTAATGTACATTTGGTCCTGTAGTTCTGAAAACAAGGTTTCTCAGTGCATCTAATTTCTTAAATTTCAGGTGGACATGCCAAGAGCACAGACATCAGTTTTGAAGAAACCAGGGATGAAGTGGAAAAGGGTGTTATCAGTGGGACAAACAGCAAAGTCTTTCCAACGCTTCCCTTAGCTATCAAATGGCTGAGAGACAACGTCCGACAAAATCAATCTGTCCGTGTTCAGGTAAAGCATGCTGTACTGTTTTTTTATGATTTCATCGAACCTATTGTTCTTGTGATAAGAGAAACAAGATGATTATAGCTTTGTGTTGCACTCTCAGAAATCGTGCAAGCTTAACACTTAAGACGTTGTTGCAAATTTTTAGGTGCTCGTAACTGGATCCCTGCATTTGGTGGGCGACGTCTTGAGATTAATAAGAAAGTAACCCTTTAATGTCTCGAGTCTTGATAGCTCTTTCATTTGCATCACCTGGGATGGACTGGTGCTATGGACGGATTGAGAGTTTCAAGTTTCTCAACTATTTGACATCCCAAATTATACAATTTCAAGCACCCATACGTCCCCAGAATGGGGAGGCATAAACAGAGAACGGAGTGCAGGATGCCCCTCCGCAAATAGATTGACACTATACTAGGTTCGATTTTGGCACACACCCCTTTCGATACCTCTTCTTACCATGTACGGAGTAATTCTTTCCAGAAAGGTGAAGGAAAAACAATTGTCATGTAAGATTTCTGTGTAATATCATTGACTCATTGTTACAACCCTCAATTTTTTTTTTACTAATGTCATGAAAAACAATTCTATGTTGAAATTGTTAGATACAGTACTGTCATAACAGTGGTTAACGAAAAACTGAGGTTTACGATCCAATCGCTAAAATAGCCAAAACACCTGCGAGCAAACATCTCTAATTAAGATTGATACAATCCAAACTTAGGCACATGGAATGTGAATCGCAAGACCTCGTAAAACAAGGCAGACAGTTGCTTAAGATCTGACAATCACTTGTAGCAGTATACCGAATTAACGGGTACATTTGCTCATAAAAAGAGTAAGGATTAAGGCTTCTTTCTGAACCATGCCCATCAATGCGACTAACAGCTGCCACTACAAATATACAAAAGGACCACATTGAGAAATTGCCACCACTAAGCACTGAGACAAAAAGCCCCCACGGAAATCAATTGTTTCCAGTCGATGTGCTCCATCGCATTATCCCAGATTAGGACTTCAGCTCCGAATGATGAAGCTTCACAAGGGGATGCAAGAAACACGCCTTTTTACTCGATGGGCATTAACTCTATTACAGTCATATTTCATGTAGCTCTTCAATCAACTGGCACACAGAGGAATAGAGATCAGTACACACTCCACACTACACAAGTACACAGTGATATATAGGATCCAAAACACAGCCATCAACTTCCCTTGACATTCTCACTCATGACACAAAGGAAGAGCATGGGTCGTAACTAGAGCAAGAAAGAATTAAGAGCTTCATCACAATAGACCATATTTTGCTACATCCTAGAAATTCAACCTTACATGCCAAGGAGCCGCAACCAAAATCTAAAGGAGACAAGCAGACAACATCAATCCTGCTCTTCAATGGAAACCCCCATTTTAAAGAAGACCAGAACTAGCATGAAACTTAATCCCTTTAATCCTATTCAATGAGTGGGGCACAATTTAATCAGAAGAATACTTTGTAGAGATATATACTCCTTTTCTCCAATGATATCCTTCATTAGTTCATTACCACACAAATCCTTTCTTTATTGCACAACATGCTCTGCTTTCTCTCACTTTTCCCGCTCCATTGATCTATGGCTCTATGCCTTTATCAACCCTCCTCTCAAAATCATCTCATCATGCAACTCAAAGGCAGACAAGAAATGAAGGTAAAACGATTTCTATCTATACAACAACAATTGGATTAAAGGTGACAACGATATCTTTATTTCCAAGGTGCCAGGCACACATCAGAGTGAGGTGAGAGCGTAATGATTTCAGGTGGACAACAGAAGTGTTAAAGGTTAAAAGAAGCCATGTGTTTGTCACATGATTTTTATAAAGAACCAGAGCAGTCTTTTCTAGAAAAAAAAACCCACGACTTCTACCTCAAAGTGATTGAGAATAGCCCCAGAGTCCAGACAATGTTCTACCCAGAAATTTGTTTTAATTCATGCATGGGTTAAAGGGGTGTGTTTGCGTTACATGTAGATATCAGATCAACCTAAATTTTCCACATGAATTGGGAAAGATATTAATTAACAGATTACTTATTAGAAAATGTGTAGCTTAGGTCCCTGACATATGCGCAATCTTTTTCAGCTTTCACCCATACCATCCGGCTCTCATTGCCTCGGCGCGTCACACACCTTAAAACCGAGGAAACCAAATCTAAATCGACTTCCATACATCTAACCACATCAAAGTTAAAGAAGACACGTCCGAAACATAAGCAGAAATCTAGAGCACAAAATTAATATGCTAGTTGAAAACTAATAACAAGACTGGAAACATGTGTCCAATTTGTGACATCTAAACCTAGATCAGAACAACTAAGGCGAGCCTTCAACACTGATATATTATTTTTTGGTCAAATAATAACTCAGATCATCATGTAAAAGATGTAATAACTCAGATCATCATGTAACAGATGTCAATATTCTTCCCTTCTCCCCATTCGAGGGGAGGGGTTCTCATGAAAAGTACAAGCTAATAATAACAAGATCAGATATCAACAACCCAAAGTAAAATGTGAAACTTAAAACCTACCCTCTCAAATCACAGGTACTATAATGATGCAGAAATCACGGCAAAAATTTATTCTTCTTTTCTGCAGGCTTCAGGATCTGAAAAGAGCACATCAAGTTCTCATCGACACTCATCATTGCTCCGGCATTATCAAATTCGCCACAGTAATTGGGGGCTGAGAATATAGTAACAAGCTGCCTATCTGCAAAGAATTCGTAACCGTCCTCTACCACCTAACAAAGGGAAAGTTTCAGGAAAACAGGATATATCAACCACCAAAAAACAGGGAGTAAAATATCCACAGGACCAAAACGAGAGGGGGAAAAAAAAACTCAGAAAGAAAGTAACCTGATGTGCACGGCAAACCAAGTCCAAATCATGCTTTGTCAAAAATTCTGACACCCTGTCAGCGCCAAAGGTGTAGGACACCCCTCTATCATTCATTGCCCATCCCTTAACATCATGACCAGGATCTGCCCAGAGCAAGTCACAAAGTAGACCAGTATCAGGCACAGCAGTAGGGCGAGGCAAGTTTCTAATTTGGTCCATGTTTTGTAGGTCCGGAGAAAGGCCACCATGCATGCACAATATTTTGTCATCTATTAAGGCTGACACAGGAAGACAGTTGAAGCAGTCTGTGAAGGTCTTCCAAAGTCTGACATTAAACCGCCGCTTGCATTCATCATAGAATCCATATATACGGTTAATGGAAGCACACTCATGATTTCCTCTTAGAAGGAAAAAGTTCTCTGGGTACTTAATCTTGTAGGCAAGGAGAAGGCAGATAGTCTCTAAACTCTGCCTGCCACGATCAACATAGTCTCCCAGAAACAGATAATTGGCTTGAGGAGGGAAACCACCATATTCAAAAAGCCGTAACAGATCACTGTATTGCCCATGAATATCGCCTAAAGCATAAGAAGCACAATATCTTATTAGTTCTTTGGCATTGTTTTTCAAAATGACTATAGCACACAATGACCAAAAATGTATTTCCACAACATATGCAAGCATACCACATTACCTAGTGTCTCTAAGGCACCAGCCTATGGAGAGTTAAGGCTAATCACAACTCATGGGTATGCAATCTTGTACTTGTGTTGAAAACATAAAGAATTAGTCTCCCGATGACCCGAATAAAATTCGAGTCAAGAATTGCAGGGATTTTGGTGCAAGTATGCAATACATCACTAGAAAAGTAATTGCCCTAGTAGTTCATGTGCAAATGAAACTGACCAAAAAATGGTATGATAGCTTATATATGCTCAACATATCACGGAAATATTACCAAGGAAAATAGGATTAAAAATCAAAATAACACTTCTCCATCATCCATCCCATCAAACAATGAAAAAGAGACACACTATTGCATATCAAATGCCTCCTGGCCCCTGACACTTGACCTCCAGAAAATGCTCGGGGACTCCAACGAACGATTTTTAAATTTAAGAGAAGAACCTAGTAACCCTTTCAGCTTCCCTGATAACCAAACCACAAAACACTCCTGCTTCTAAGAAGAACAAATGTCGAAACTTTGCACACATATAGCTCCAGGATTACTGGTGGGTAGAAACATACTCGAACATACAAAATATCCACCACATAACAAACATCTACAGCAGGAATGAACACCCCATAACTATCATTCACAAGCTCCACGCTTCAGCCACGAAACAAGGCAACACACCACCAGTTCGCAAAATCAACAAGATAAACCCCACATTCTCAAACTTCCAAAATCACCGCGAAACAACCCTAAAATTACATCAACTTTTCACCATCATCTAGATAAACCACAAATTCTCATACTTCCAATTTCAGCGCCAAATCCCTCAATTTCTTCAGCATTTCACCATTATACTATCATCTACGACACATAAGAACATGAAACACAAACCGTGAAACCCGATAATCATCAAACTACATGAAATTAATACAATAGAATGCAACAACAAACAATCTCACACCCACAACACCAAACCAAACATAAAGAACCCATCAGAAAAATCACATGAAATACACAAGAAGCATTCATCTTTAAACATCTACGACAACAATAACATCAAAATACAATAGAAAAAAGGCACAAACTTTTTCAAGAAGATACAAAAAGAAAATCAAAATATACCGCAAATCTTGATAGGGGCTTGAAGTTCAAGGAGATTAGGTTGCTGGGCAAAGATTTCTCGGGCAGCAAGACAAAGTTGTCGGATCTCGGACTCGGATAACTGGACCTGTTTTCCGGGTCGGGCAAGTCGGACCTCCAGAAGCCTACGGATAATATCATCAAGAACAGTTTGGTCCATCCCTCCTCCGGCACCACCACCACCACCGCCACCGCCGCCTCCTTGTGGTGTCGCCATCGTTGAGAAATTGATTTGGTGACGACGACGACGAACCCTAGAAAAATCGGAAGGTTTGAAATTAGGGGGAAAAAAAGAGGGGTTTTTTTCTTTTTTTCTTTTTTTTTGTTTTCTTCTGCTCAACAGAAATAATAAAGGGGGTAAATATTTATTTATTATTGTTTTGTTTCAGGTTAATATTGTAGGACAAGTCTTTAAATTAAAGGAGTATGACTGTGTGAGACTGTGAGTGTGTGTTATAATTATGATTATCCTCTTTAATTGTGCGTGGGTGGTCTTGTTGATGTACTTAATTAGTAGGTCCGTTTTTATTTATGTCCTATTGGGCTATGACCTTTATGGGTTGTTTCCTCAATTTGAGAATGTTTGATAAATCATCAAGTATTCAAGTGGGTTGTTGTTGTGGTGGTGGTGGTTGTGGGGTTAGTGATATTGTGTTCGGTTGGTACTGGACTTGATTGGATATGAGTAATGCGTATGTCTAAATGTTGAGACGATGAGTGATCAAGTTTTTGTCGTCGTATAGAGTCTAAACTGACTTAGATATTGGGTGAACTAGATGGTGATTATCAACGAGTTTAATTGGGATTCAGTTTTGATATTTGTTATAGGTCACTACCTGACTTCATAAATAAAGTTTATGTATAAAAGTCAATAAATAGGTTATGAAGCCGTATTTTGTTCGTTTTCATTTTTAGTGTAAACTTTTATGTATGAGTCACTGTCTCATATAATTGCGGATAAAAAAAAAATCGTAGACTGTTGCTTTTATTGCCGATTGGCAATTAGTATTCTACAAAACCCCATTTTGTTTTGTGCAGTGAGCTAAGGTCCAACGAGTTGAACTTGATCAAGCCCATTGCACAATGTTGCGTCAATCAATCGGCCTGCAAAACATTCATCAACATTTTTTTTAAAGAGGTAAGCGTACAAGAGAAGATTAGTTAAGTGACCCTTCTCTCAAGGGTATCACCTTAGTTATTAGAAGAAATAAAATTCAGAAAACAAGGATGAGTAAAACATTCCTCTACATGTTGCAAAATCACCCGGTAATGTTTTTCTTTTTCTCTCACGGATTAATCGTCATAGCTTGTGTAAGATGACGACAGATAAGGTTTGATCTAGTAATTAAAAAGCTTGAATAGTCTTAACTCCGAACCTTCGTATTTTCTCTCCTCACTTAATTTCTCACCTATGTACAACACTACAACAAAAAAAGATATAAGATGGGAGCAAACCCTTATGTTTATAATCATGCATGCAAATTTGAATTAATTACTAGAAACTTCTAAATTATTAGATTATCTTGTTTATAATCACCTTAATATTTAGACGATAATGTACGACATGAGTATTTGATAAAAAACTTCTCAATTCTCAACCTTATCGTAGTCGATAATAGAATTACTATATCTGATATATCGTTAAATACCTAACTAACACCTAATTGAAAAGATCAATAACACAATAAACAGACGTAAGGTTGAATATTTTGCTAGTGATGTTTTGGGATAATTCATGAAACTTGAATAACAACGTACTACTCCACATTTAGGTCATAGGTAGTTAAGAATTTGCCTGTCATATAATGTACTCTATGATTAGAAAGGAACATTACGAATATCATGTAGTACTCCATTATGCTATATATATGTAATCTGATAGGATGAAATTAGAGAACGGAAATATTATAGTGCAGTGATATTAAACGTGTGTGGTTCACAATTCACACTTCTAATCAACACATGGACCAGGTCTAATCAATTAAACTTTAGGAAGTCTCCAACATCTTATGATGCTAATCAATCAACTCTGATATCTAACTCTAAATGAATCATTTTTCTCTAGAGTTGATATAGTTGTGAAATAGAATATGATTGAGTTTTATTGGTCGGCGACTCTGTAAACTACGATCTAACACTCTCATTTAGTCATTTAGTTAGTTTAATCACTTGTGCGATAATTGACAAACTCAAAATCTAAAATGTGTGATACACATATCGAACTCAAGTATCCGATCACCAGATGTCCACACCTCGTCCATACCATTTGTCTGAACGACGTTGTGAATATGAATCGATCATACTATGGAGTCTTGATTCGAAACTTTGTTAAGGTAGTTATTTTGAAGGGCATATATGCTGTTACTAGAAATATAGCGTACTCCTGCGTCTTGGATCTTAAAAATGCAGAATGCTGTACACTTTACAAGACCAGCCGACTAATAAACGTACAGATCCTTAATTAACGGCTATAACTCATGAAAGTTTAATAAAGTAATTAAGTTGTAACATCAATAAAAAATAATTCTTGTTATAAAGGGCCAGAGATTTTGTCACCCATAAAAAGATTGAGAAAAAGTAAAGGGTAGACATTTCTGACCTCATCACTAAGGAAGATTTATATCAAGTGGGATTTTTTTTATAAAAACTAACACTTTCGCATATAATCGTGATTTTGTGCCTAGTACTTAAAAATCGTAAGTGAATCCTCAAAATTTTGAGGATATATGAAAATAGGATGACGGGTTTTTGACTTAATCATGAACCACAAAATTTAGTTGATAACCGTTTATATATGTTTTAATGATCGTACTAGATTTCCTTTTTTTTTTTTTTTATCAAATGTGAAATTAAATAAAATGGATGGAGCATCGAGTGCATCATGCAGACCTAAATTGTGATGAAAAAGCTAGACAGTTAAAAAGCCGAGGGCAGACATATAAAAGAGAAAAAGGAAAAGCTTGTACAGTAGCTGTAGGTGATGAATAAACAATGGAAAATTTGACAGAAGGAATAAAAATAGAGAAAAGAAATTAATCCAATCCAATGAGGGGAATAGGATGAGCAGAAAGTGGAGTAAAGAAGAATCAATGGGTGATGGGCTGATGACTGATGAAGAAGAAAAGTAAAAAATAAGGTAAAAAGTGAAAAAGAAGGCTTTGTTGACAACCTGAAAGTTAGATTTCTGATTGTTTGCCCTGTTGGAGGATTCACTAAACTTTTATTTTCACTACTTAACATGGTAAGTATTGAACTTCACTACTTGAGTGTAAAGGTTACTATTTGTCCCTTGGGAGACCTATTTAGTTGTATTATCTTTTTCGAGTTTATTTATCTCCCTTAAAGTGGTTGTAACTATTTTATATTTTAATCTCTAAAATATAAGAATCAAGAATAATTTTTGACTATCTTAAGATGGTATATCATGTGTCTGGATACGACATTATAAACTTCTTTTTTGAGCGAATTTAACCATCCTCATCTAATCCGTGTTTTGCGACCTCTAATAATTTAACCAACACGTTCACTCGTACATAAACTACATAATACATTGCATAAAGTACTAGAACCTAATGAAAACACGTTTGTTCCCATCCATTCGTTATAAATCCCCAAACCCTTCATTTCTATACAAGGATCAAAACCGATATTCTCATCATTCCACCCTTTTGTTTAATACTATACTCAAAGTAAGTAACAACCGTGTGTCTGTGCAGTGTCGATCATACCTCGTAACAATTTGCGCATGTTTGGACTTTGGAGTGACTAACAAGAGTTGAATACAGCTGAGGCAGACCTTTTTAACCCGGGAAAATTCCTTGGAAATTCAAATCTACCCAGAAGATATTCATATCCATATAATTAAGATCATATATTCTTCCACCATTAAACCTCCCAAACCAAAAAAAAAAAAACTCCTCTGCTTCTTCTTCACTCTACAAATTATTCGAATGTTCTAGTTCCATACAAAAGGCAAGGAATTCCCAATTCTAATTTCTAAGCCGTCGCTTTTTTTTTCCTTCTTTCCAGGACGATCATCATCCTTCTCACCAGATTCTCTCTCTCTGTTTTTTTTTTTTTTTTTCCTTTTCATTTGATCAACTTTTTCACACTTCAATTCTTTTCCAAGCCAAGAATCTCTAGTTTTATTTTTCTTTAAGTTGGTTTTTCTCTCCTTTTTTTGCACTTAAAAAAAAAGAAGCTTCCTTTTAACGATGCCCACCACCTTTGTTATTCTTCTTCTTTCAATTTCATCATCTCTTATTTCTCAACCCTTTACTTCTCTGTCTCTTTCACCTCAAATACTCGAACTTTCGCCTTTTCGAAACCCTCAACATTTTCTCTTTACATAAGACTACTTATCACTTCCATTTTCATGGCCGATTCTTCTCAGGTCAACCATATTTCCCAACCTTGCATTTATGGTATGCGTTCTTTGTTTGTTTTTCGGGGTTTTTATTCCTTGGTTCTAGTACATTTTTCCCGTACTTATACTGTGTTTTTTCCGGGATGAAAGTTAAGTTCTTGTGACTTTGGCCGTGTTGAATTATGCATTGAAATGCATAGATGAGCTGAAAAGTTTTGCTATTTTTATAGGAAAGCTGTAAACTTTGTGTTTTTGAAGATATGGGTTTGCTGAATTTTGCAAGTAAAACTTTTTTTTTTTTTAGCTAAAAGAACATAACTTTGGTGTTTTTGTGACTTGTTGATGTTGAATTGTGCAACAAAATGCTTGAATAAATGTGAAAGTTTTGAACTTGGGAGTTTCTGTATGTTCATATACCTCTGCAAGTAAAAAATTTCGAGACTCGAGTCAGTTAAGTTATGTGACTGTTTGTTAAGTACTATATCAGCTGTAAAGAAATTGCTCATTTTGGTTATGATGATTGTATGGCCAGGGCTCCCTGCATCTTCAAATGTAGAGAAGAAATCGCGGTTTATGAAATGGCTGAGTAAAGTGTTCAAGGGAAGTAGTCGAGGAGGATCTAGCCGCGGCTCATCAATAAGTGGTCGGCATCCACAGCTTCTTGAAGACGAGAACATGCTTTGGCAGGCGCCTCGTACATCTAAGGTATGTGTACACACACAAAAAATTTAGGCCTGTTTGTAATTTGAGAGGTTGGCAATTAAACTAATGCATTCTTTTGAAAGAAAGATTCCATGTGTATTAGTATAGATTATGTATTGTATGTAGCATCTTATTCCAAATGAAGCTGGTGTTTGCCTGTACTTTCTTTATTTACAAAGTTTTATTCGGTCAGACGTTATCCCCAGCCTCAAAGACACCCACTTGTACGCGAGGTAGGGTAGGTTGGATGTACGCAACCATGCCCCTATTTTGGATAGTTTAGTGAGCCATTTTGCGTTTGGCTAGGCACGACAAAATTTGTTTAAGGAATTGAGGCTGTGAGTTAGAGAAACTGAGAAATGAGATTGAACTTTATAGAGAATGGACGTGAAATTGTAATTAGAACAACTCATGTTTATCTGTCACAATTTCGATATTTGAGTGGTTGATGCTCCTTATAAGGGTAATGCATGCTGATCATATCCTGGAAAAGAGTTACAATGCCGTAAAATCAATTGTTTCTTTTGATGCTTTCTGCAGGATGATCGGCCTAGAGCAGAGAAAGACCGAGAAGAGATAGACCATGCACTTGCTCTCTCTTTGGCAGAGGACAGGAAGAGACCAGGTGGTGTGTATGCTTATATATGGTCTCGAGACTGCTCTTTCCATCTACCATTTCTCTCATTTCTTGCACGTACAGCGTTATTTCCCTCATAAACCTGTCACTGAAAGGGTTGTGTCTTCCTGTTTAAGGTCATAAAAGACGCGCAGACAATGATGAGGATGTTCCTAGAGATGGTCAGGATAGCCTGCATAGACCTTCATATCCAACTTATATGCCGTCTTATCCTGATTATCCTCCTTATGATCCAGTCCCTTTCTGTCCAAAATCATACAGGTAAGATACACGCCTTTTCACCTGCTGTATATACTAATTATCTCCTTGCAATTGCTTGCTAAAATCAGTATCTAACAGCTTGTGGTTATGTGCTTGAGTGCAGATTATGTAGTGGATGCAACCGCGACATTGGATTTGGTAATTATCTAGGATGTATGGGAACTTTCTTCCATCCAGAATGCTTTTGCTGTCGCTCTTGCGGGTATCCCATCACCGAACATGAGGTACATACTGTAGTTACATGTTAATGAATCCTTCCTAGTTCCAAATTACAACTTAATGGCATACTAATCTCAGATGTAGTAGCAAATCGTTGTTTCTTTCCAATCAGACAAATCTTACCTTTTCTGTTGATTCAAGTTCTCTATGTCAGGGAGGGATCCATACCACAAATCCTGTTTTAAGGAGCTAACACACCCAAAATGCGAAGTCTGTCATCATTTTGTAAGGACATGCTGTTCTTTCCTCTGATATAAGGCTTTTTCTCTTCTTTTACGCGCTGTCAGTGACTATATATATCCGACATCTGAACTGTGCTCTGCTGTGTATCAGATTCCAACGAATGCAGCTGGTTTGATTGAATACAGATGCCATCCGTTCTGGACACAAAAGTACTGTCCCTCACACGAACTTGATAACACAGCTCGTTGCTGTAGTTGTGAACGTTTAGAGGTACTATATAACATGAATTTTTATGCAGTTTATGTAAATTACAGTATCTGTGAAGTAGTGTCCTATACGTCTGATCTTCTCCTACGCTTAATAGTCTCGTTCTTTTGGCCCAATTTTGCAGTCTTGGAATACAAGGTACATTGGCTTGGGAGATGGGAGGAGTATATGCTTAGAGTGCATGGAATCGGCTATTATGGACACGGGAGATTGTCAACCTCTATATCACGCGATCAGGGACTATTATGAAGGGATGAACATGAGGATTGATCAGCAAATTCCAATGCTTCTTGTTGAAAGACAGGCCTTAAATGAAGCAATTGTAGGAGAGAAAAATGTAACTCTAGCTCTTTTTTTTTTTTTTTTTTTTTTTTTTCTGTCTAATTTCCTATGCATTTGTATAGAACAAGCTATAATATGGTGGATGACTATTGTAGGGATACCACCACATGCCGGAGACCAGAGGTTTATGTCTTTCGGAAGAGCAGACTGTCACTAGTGTATGTCCTTGTGCACCTCTGCATTGCCTTTCCTTGTTTCTGTTTCCGGTATTCACTGATGCAGGCATTTTAACTTGTTATATCAAACGTGCAGATACTCAGAAGGCCGAGAATTGGTGGACATCGGTTAGTTGGAATGAGAACACATCCGCAAAAGCTAACTAGAAGATGTGAAGTTACAGCTATTCTTGTTCTCTATGGCCTGCCAAGGTATGAAGAAGTATTATATGAAACTACAGGATGCAAGCAGATTCCTGGTTTACATTTCGCGTCATAGCTGTCTCCGAGAAGTAAATCTGAAAATTCCATCAGTTTTGATTCTAAATGTCTCTGATAAATTGCAGGTTACTCACTGGTGCTATACTTGCTCATGAGCTGATGCATGGTTGGCTACGTCTGAAAGGTAATGTCACCATTTCGAAACACCTTTGAAGAAACCTCACCATAAGTATATATTACCACTCAAGAAATCTTTTAAAAAATTCTCAGGTTACAGAAATCTTAGCCCTGAAGTGGAGGAGGGTATCTGTCAAGTTCTTTCTTACATGTGGCTTGAATCAGAAGTAATGCCTGGTTTTCGAGGCATGCCATCAACATCAGCAGCCTCATCGTCATCCTACTCATCGTCAAAGAAAGGCAGGACATCCGAGGTTGAAAAGAAGTTGGGAGAGTTCTTCCTGCACCAGATTGCACATGATGCTTCTCCAGCTTATGGAGGAGGTTTCAGATCAGCCAATGCAGCTGTAAATAAGTATGGATTGCGCCGTACTCTTGATCATATACGCTATACCGGAAGTTTCCCCATATAAAGATAGCTTCATACCTGATGCTGTTTCAGTCGTCTTCCCACCTTACCTCACACTGACATATACACGACACGATACGATACTTGATGCTTACTCAGACAGAGTAAACAGCATCAGCTGACCATGAAAAAAAAGATTAGATGAGCTCCAACCCTTGATTTTTATGGGGTTCCTTCTCATGTCAGCATTTATAGGTTCCAAGAGATTATAATAATTTGTTAACTTTGTATTTTCATATGAATTTGGTAATTATTTGCGTGATTATTCGACACTGATGTTCGTCCACTTTGTTCAGCTATGACATTCTCAATATATGGTTGGAAAAAAAAAAAAACAGTTTTGTCCAATTGTTTAGTTTTCATCCATCTTTTGAACAATAATTCAAGTAGTGACATCTTAACCAATAACATCGTAATTTCGAATGCAATAGTTCATACTTCATCCTAAACTCTCTCCATGTCGCAATTTACAGACAAAAGCAGATATATACCCTTTAGACATACCCCTGAGCGAGTTTGTTCAAGCAGGATCACTGAAATCATAGACAAGCCCCAGTCGAAGGAGAAAAACTTCAAGCTTACGCTCAAGAATTCAATGCTGTTAGATACTAGTAGAATATATGTCCTCAATGATACAGGGTCTGGTATACAACAGATTTACTTGATTAAGATATTTGCTACACTTTGACAGTAATCGGAACATTTCTAATCGTGTATACAAGTAAAATTTTCCTGGCGACACAAAATAAAATTGTCACCTACTAAGTAGTTTAGACCACTAAAAAAAAGAAGAAAAAAAGGGTTGCATCAATGTAATGTGTGGAGATTATCTATGTCAAATGTGATCACGCGATTATTTGCATAACGCAAGCTACTGATCTGCAGGATAACTTGACAGAAGCTTCTTCATTGCCTCATACGTCATGAAAACGATGCCTACACTAGGCACAACCTTGTAATATTCAGGGAGTATCCCTCTGTACAGCCCTCTGAAACCTTCACTCCGAACAATATGCCCTAATGTACCCAAGATGCCTGAGTTGTATACACGGGCCCGGCCACCTGCTCCTTCTAGTTGCATCCGCCTCCTCACCAAATCAATAGGAAATATAACTGCATTTATCAACAGCATAAAATGATGGATGCAAAACACTCTTCAGTAATTATAGATTTCCAAAACGCAAAAATTACTACTAAAAAGAGTTAATAACCTAGAGACCGACTAATCCCCACTTGATACAGTCATACAGATCATCGTTACATGCAATAGGCTACAATGGCAGTCTGCCATTGCCAATGTCCTGTAGTGGATTTATTGATTGTCAAGCAATTCAGCCAAGAACGACAGCTAGACACAAAACACAGAGATAGTGCCTACCTGATAGACTATGTAACTTCAAAATAACACAATACATTTTCATAAAAGCCCACAAGAAAGTTTTAAAAACTGCAGTGTCTCAAGATATCGATAAAGGACGGGCAAGCATTGTTCTTGTCTTCATTCATCCCTATCAAATTATTCACGAGGACATTTGCAATACTGAAGCTTCAAAAGAATGGAAGCTAAGCAAGCAAATCATAAGCGGGAAAGTGGCAATACTTTATTATTCCAATGCCATACACTACAAAGCCAGCCTAAGTGAGAAGCATACCTCATAGAGGAAGCCTCTCACATTTGGCATAGAGAACAAGATTCAAATCATCTGACACCGGTGCCTCCCTTGCAAAGGGACCAGCTGCATTAGAAGAGATTATGCAAAAATTGTTGCAAATAAGAAGTTAATCTCAGCACAAATTTTTTGAACCAACAACTCGAGTAACTGCAAGAAAGAAAGTTACTTGTATCTTAACCCTTACAAAATTCACATGCATCAGACAATATAATCTTGTTCCCTGGCTCTAGTCAGTCTTGTTAGGCAATTAGTGCAGAGAGAGCACAACCTGTTTCTCTGCATTGAAAGCATAATCAAGAACTGAAGCCATTAACATCCCGTAGTGTGTGGCATCTTCTAAAAACAAAATTAGAGGCAATTAACTTGTTTCAACCAGAAACCTCTAGTCCAGGCCGGCATTATCCACAAATTTGCCAAAAAAATCCCGAGGAAAAGTTGACATTCGTAACACAAAAGGCAAATAATTAAGAATAAACTTAAAATGTACAAATCGTAGCCTCTTACAACATAGAAGTTTACGCTCACTCACCAGTGGATGATGCAATGCCAGAGACACTTCCACATGCAAGACTGACAAGAGCGGTGGAATCATGGGGCCTGAGGTCAACAAAATACATTCAAACATGAATAAGCAAAAGCCCAAACCTTAATTCAAGTGTAATTTGAGACTCAGCTTCATTAATACGCACCTCTCTGCCTGCCAATGTGCCCTTAAGGTTTCATAAACTGAGAAGCTGATTGCTATATTGGGTCCCACGCTCTGTAAACGTAAAAGAAACATGGTCACTCGACATTGTACAAGTGTGCTGAAGGTTACAGAATAAAAAGGGGTTCAAAAGAAAACAAGGACAATACCAAGAGGGTTGCTCCAAGCCCTTTATAAAGACCAAGGGCGCCTTCTTCTTTGCAAATGGTTCGAAGTGCATGCCATATTCCATTGTAATACGTCACATTCGTCTGCAGAATTTCAAGGAACTTGTGAATGGATGGTAATGATTTCTACTTTTGTTTTCAAAAAGAATTGGAACATCTTCAAGTCCGTTATTCAAAATGATTCACTTTTTAAGCTGCTGGTAGACTAGAAATTGCATGCCCTATGACCAATTGAGACGAAATGCAACTAGACAAAAATGTCAACCCATTAGAAGAGTCCATTTCATAGATTTTAGAACTAAATGTTCACCTGACTATCATCTTCAATAGAAAAAACCCCAAATAACTGCCATAAACGAGATGGTATGATAGAGAAATAAATGACCTCAAATCTGATTTGTTATCATACTTTTCTGATGAATAAACCTCCGCTATAGACCATTAACACATCTAAGTAAAACAGATTATCCCATATGTTCCACTAACTTCAATCTGAAAACTGGACTTGGTGCAATTTACTATTCTGTTACCCACCAGATACAATCCACATAACAATCTACAATAGAAAACTAAAAACTCATGCAGAAGCAGATGCCGAGTTCAAGATAAAACTAGAAACTCACTTGAGCAGCAAGGCGTGTCCTCACTAAATCAAGAGGATAAGTAGATGCCGCAGATGTTACTCCAGCTAAAAAGCCACCCGTCAACCTCACAAAAAGGTGGGCACTTAGATTTTCACTAGAACTCTCTAATCCAGGAAGTGATTGCAGCATCTGCACCAGATTTTTTGTATAATGTCAGATACGAGTAGTACCATCAAGGAGTGCTGGGACATGATCCCCATAGAATCAGAACAAGTTTAGAAGATTAATATAAGCATATGGAACATGAATACCAACATTCTTGTACCGCTCGTATGAGTAGAAGCTAACAGAAGAATATGGAAGGCGATGAGCTATTGTAACCAAGTTCCCTTTCCAAAATGCTTTAAATCCTTCCTCGTGCACAATTCGTGAAGCTTCCTTCCATATGCAAGCTTTTCTCAACGTTGCAGCATTTGAGTGCATGCCTTGTATCTAGAAGGAAGATGAAGCACAAAATTAAAATTGTGTAAAACTTGCAAAGTTGCAATATATTTTACAAAGCATCACACTTCAGGAATTTCCATAAAATTGGCTACAAAATAAAGCTCCCAAGGTCATACACGACATGCATTACACATTACAAATGAAAGCCCACTATCGGTAATACTAATACCCTAGCACTTAGCAATCACTTTCGCGCACACACATTCTAGTGGCAGAAGAATTCCTTGCATAATGATTACAGTTAAATCGACTTTTGTGGTACAATTGAATACTTAACTCACAAGTCACAACACAACACTTGCCATGGCAATCAAATTGCATTCCCCAACACACAAAAAACGTGAAACCCCTAATCAACTAATACAATAGCCTTCCATTCGAAAACTTGAAAAACCCGAAAACACAACACAACACTTCTTATCGCAACTAAATTGCATTCGCAACACACAAAAACGCGAAACCCCTCATAGACTAATACCATAACCCTGCATTCAAACACTCGAAAACCCGAAAACAAAAAAGCATTAACTTCCTCACTTCCTCGGTATTTCTAATTCAAGATTAAAACATGAACAATTCTCCAGTTAAATTTACTGCCCTTGAACTATCCAGTCAATCAAATAACATTTCATTCCATTTCAACACTCTTAACCTTCCCCAATTCCAATTCAATTGAAAACACAACTAATTATCACCTCCCAAAGTGGTCTCATTGAAACTTCTACGAGAAGCCGAAAAGGGAGGGGGGCAAACCTGAAATAAGATGGTGAGCCGAGCAAGAGGGGCGGTGCAAGTTTTACTAACAGCACCGGCGATACCACCGGCGAGAAGCTGCGACGCCGTACCAATATGGGCATGTTGCTGCTGCTGTTGTTGTTGCTTCACCTTTACGTATTTCCGGGTACACCCATCTCTCTGTCCACCTTCCACCACCACTCCAACCCTCGCCTCCGTCTGCATTTTCTCTCTCCTCCCCAAAACACCCAAAAAGATTCAAACTTTTCCAATTATTCAATCTCAAAAACCCTAATCCTCCATTAATTAGCTACTAAGGCGCGTAATTTGTCACTTAATTTAGGGGAAAATCGAATTTTGTGAAACCCTAGAAATTGGGATTTTTTTTTTTTTTTTTTTTGCAAGAGATTGAAGATTAAGGGAAGAATAAAGATTGGGGGAGTTTGTTCTGCGTAATTTGAACGAAGGGGGGTAAAAAAGGAAAAGATACGTATATAATGGAGTAAAAATTATGGTGAATCTGAGTTTTAAACGTGTCGGAAAACGACGTCTCTAGACCGACAAGAGTTTGGAGTTCGATAGTTACTGTTTTACTGTCGGGTTAAGTAAGGTAATTATGTGAAATAAAGGAGGAATATAAAGGTAGTTATGCTTCATAGTGCCGAATATTCTTTTCTGGTTTTGGGATTTTTTCCCACCTTCGGTTTCTTGGTAGACTATGGTCAATTTCGAGTTGGGTAGAATTGTTTAACGGAAACTACAGTCGATTTTACGGGTCTCGGAAAAGTTACCGTAGTTTTGGTTCAAGTACCTTATTTGGCTTTCGTTTGCGTAAAATTCATTCCTGTTGAGTAAACAACACAACTCCTGTAAGTAAATAATGAACACATAGAACCGATTAAACGAAAGAGTATTCATGGCCGCGTATTAAAACAGTGGTAGCAAAATGCCAGAAATAGTTAGTAGTAGTACTAACTACTAAGTAGCAAAGCGTACAAAATTTGAAGGAAAAAGTAACCAAATGTATCCTAAGGAGTTCAGAAAATCAACAATTTCATGGCCGCGGCAAGAATATGGCTGTTGGGTTGCCCGGGGATGGAGGATTTTGGGAAAGTACGGTCGACAGACTTCCAGCTTTAGCAACACTCATTAGGGCGTAGTGGGTAAACTTTGATCTGTTTGAGATTCGTAGTTAAGGATTGAAGGCCAAGGTAGTTGAAATGTAAGCATAATGGGTGAGGGTAGATTGTAAGGTAAGCAAAGGGGAAACGACAAATGCTACTTTTTCTTTGTTTAAGAATGAATGAGTAATTAGATTGTTCGCATCTCACGATAGATAAAGTTTAAGTCGTTTTCATTTAAGAATTTACGGAACAAAAAGAAAAAGATACGCCCATAATATTCTTAGATTTTTTACGGATTCTCCTCGGATTGCTTATGTTCATGTGTACTTCAATCGTGCACTCATCCATACTTGGTCAACAACAAATGATCAAGGTCTTTTTCAGTAAAAATGAAATGAATGGTGGTTAGGTAGTAAACTACTCCGTACAATAAGCATCATCTAACGAAATATAATAAGATTTGTGAGAGGTTAATGATCTGATTTTTCATTGATCATCAATTAAGCCATTTCTATATAAGATGAGTACAAGATATTGGGATTACGCTAAACTAGAACTTTCTACCCAATACATTAATTGGGAATAAGCTAAGGATATACAAGAACTTTCTACACAATATTTACTCAAAGTACAAGGAGCCAATATTCTCACATTGACCTTGTACAAAAAAAGAAAAATTGGAAGAAAAAAAAAAAAAACCCATCTTTGAATTTCACAACTTTGTAAGAGCATCTCCAATACTAAACTACAAGTATTGTAGCTTGGAATTGTCATGTAGGAGTGAGAAGAGCACTAGCAAAATATACACAAATTACTCCAATGGTAAGATACTATGTAATTTAGTTTGTAATTCCACACATACATTTTTTATTAATTTATTTAATGTCCAAGTCATGTAACTTGGGAAGGCTACATGCCTACATAACTCACAAAGCCAATGACATCAACATTTTAAAAATTTACTTCAATGGTGTAATCTGCTGATATAAGTGGTTTCGTCGCTGTTCCGCACAACAGTCGCAGGCTAAACTACCTTATAAAATCAATAAGCTTTGTTAATACCACCTACTGTCCTTTGACCTCCACCAAACCACCCTTGACCACCATTAACCACCCTCGCCCCCTAAAACCACCTTATACCACAACCAAACACCCTCGAAATCGCAAAAAAAGATTTTTTTTTCTTAATCTAATGGTAAAGTATGTTTGGCGGGATGAAAGAGGGTAAAAGGTTTTTCTTTTTAATGTAATTAGTATACTAATTTGATATTTAGTATAGTCTATTAAGTATATTTATTAAGTTTTTAGATTAATTAAGAAAAACAATTTTTTTTTTTTGTGATTTTCGAGGGTGGGTGGTGGTCATATAAGACTGTTTCAGGCGGCAAGGGGTGGTCAAGGGTGGTTTGATAGAGCCAAAGGAAAGTAGGTGGTCTTGCCAAAACTTATTAATTTTATAAGGTGGTAAGACCGGTACTCACAAAGATGATTTTTAAATGTACTTGCTTCCAAAACTTATGAAATTTAAAGGTAATTTTTTTTTTGTTGTTAATTTTTCTAAGATAGTGTTTGGAAACAAGATTACAAGAATTTAAAAATTTGTAATCATTTCAATTCCATCATTTGAAAAATGTGAAATTCAAATATAAATCAAATGTTTGGAGAGGGTGGGATTTCGAAATGACACCTCTTGAGGTGTTATTTGTTTTTTTGCCTAATTGGATTTGAAATAAATCCAAATTCTCAAATTCTTGAGTTCCCAAACATGAGATTTGTGTCAAATTTGGATTTAAGAATCAAATCCTTGTTACCAAACACACTCTTAGGTAGCGTTTGGAAACAAGAATTTGAGAATTTGTAATCATTTCAATTTCATAATTTGAGAATGTAGAATTCAAATATAAATCAAATGTTTGGTGAGGGTGAGATTTCAAAATGACATCTCTTGAGGTGTCATTTGTTTTTGGCCTAATTGAATTTGATACAAATTTTAAAGGATTTGACACAAATCCAAATTCTTAAATTCTTGAGTTTTCAAACATGAGATTTGTGTCAAATTTGGATTTGAGAATCAAATCCTTGTTCCCAAACACTCTCTTAGTTATTTGTGTTTTAAACGCCAACACCTAACAAAACTTAAAGACACGAAAAGAGGAATTGCTCGTACATCTTAAGCTTTCATTGACGGGATTAAACTGATCAATATATTACTCAATAAAGTTTTAATCCTCCACTAATGCCAACTTAGCTATTCCGATATCCCTTAAACTGCAAAGATTTAACATACAAGAAGAACAAGAGGTAATGAAAACAAGGTCATAGGTTTCAGAGTTGAGCCTAATGCCTAAGGGAGTTGGACATAAATCTACAGGTTCTATTTCACAATGCTCAACATGAGTTATCTGATCCTTCCGACTAAAGCTTCTTCTTCCTTGCGTACATCTGCGCGGCTGCGCCATTGTATGCGTTCTGGACTCACTAGTTTCATGTTCATGAAGTCAGCAGGCAGTTACAACAGCTTTTCTAGAGAAAATGACACCATTTCTACAGAACTATCCACTTCTGCAACTCGAACCAAGACCGATATCTAGAATAGAACTATGTATGCTATTGTCTAGCAAGCCAAAAGGGAATTATTTGCCCCTGTGCAGACCATGGTAAACCAGTAGTGACCTGCTGATTGCTAGGCAGTGTAGGAGAATGGCTTAACTGTCCGATTTGGTTTTCGCCAATGCTGATGATATGGTTGCCTGACAGATGGTGACAAGGCAAGCCGAATTGTTCATTGCTTTCTTCTTCTCTTGGGATGGCTTCAATCTTGCTGCGCTTACTCTGACTTTCGTGATCTCTACGATGGTTCATAATCTCAAAATCATCTGTGAGCTGAGGATGCAGTGTACTGTGACTGTCAGCTGACAAGGTGATGAACTTTGCAGTGTCTGCTGTCTTGGAGCATTGAGATTTCCGTTCCAATGCGTGCATTTCTTCCACCATTGGCTTCCACAGCCGAACTCTAGCGTTGGTGAACCAGTTAGAGACCTGTGCAACAGAGCAAATTCAGACAGCGTTGCCTGTCATTTTACTGGTGTCGTAATGGAAACAAGTCTTGTGATCGTAAATCAAAGATTATGTCGCAGAACTGAAAAGTTCTGATGAACTTATTAACCAGGACTAATTTTAGTGATGAATCAGATGTTAAGATCATTTTGTTTATAAAAAGCTGCTATTTATCCAGACAACAATGACAGAAGGCTAACCTGGCTTCTTGAGAGGCCGGTCTTCTGTGCCAGCATTTGCTTGTCAGAATCACTAGGATAGCTGAGGTTACATTGACAAAAAATTTAGTCTGATAAGCAAACATGGCCGCAAGAGAAACATCTACCAGAGTTGGAAGATAAATTCTTACGGATGTAGAAAATGTTCAAACAGCCAAGTCCTCAGCACAGCGACTGCTTTATCAGGAAATCCTCTTTGGGAACGCCAAACAGGATGTTGGAGAAAGTTGGCACCCTGGGTGTGCTTCTCATCATAGGGACCTTTATCTTCTGAACACGAACCTGAATCACGATCCCTTCTGCAGTCTACACCACCAAAACCTTTACGAATTTGGTCCAGAATGGCATTTTTCAAGCAGTGGAAGTGCCTAAACATAGCTCTAACAGCAAAGCTTATGAATGGAGCAGCATTTGCTAGGCCAGCAACCGATTCAAATGACGTGACAGCTGACTGCATTTGTTGACAGTACAGTTTATACCTCTTGTACACCTAACATTCAACACATCCATGAAGATGAAAAGAATTAGAATGTGTAGCTAGATCCATCAATAGATGTTTCCATCAATAGATGCTTAGAACATAGCTAAGTCAAATATACGCAATCCAAAGTCATAGGCCGGTATAAATTCACTCTTTCAACATACAGCCCTTGCCTTGTCTCTAACTCTAATGCAAGAACAGAACATACACCTAAGTTTTAAGTTTTTCACTTCACAATATACGACTATACGAGACATCCGAAACCATAGATGCAGCTTTGCAGTGCCTTAATACTTCTTACACTCATTTGGAGGATGGAAATCACTAATCAGGTTGACAATACTAGCAAGTAGCAATGTTTAGTAACTAAGCCAATGAGTTATGTAAATGAAGATATTTACCACTATGATTTGCCAGGTCACCAACAAGCCCGTCTAGCTCAGTTGGTAGAGCGCAAGGCTCTTAACCTTGTGGTCGTGGGTTCGAGCCCCACGGTGGGCGACTTGAGTTGTTTTTGGTTAAGGTTAGACACTTAGACTGCAGTTGAGACTCTACGGCAGTCTACCACTCTACTGCATGCGAACTTCACTACTAATGCTCTTTTAAGCTTAACAAATACATGTAGCTTGACAGAATCACATAAAACACAGGGGTCTAAACCAAAACCAACTGCTGTTACTGCTATAATCTAAGTCTATAAGCATTTTGGAATTACTCAGGTAAACCAATTATCGAAGCTCGCTGTCAATTACACAGCATTAATTCATTCTGAAAGTCTGAATCAAACGCCCTCGCAAATGTAAGTAACATCAACTCATGCACCAATCCAAAGAACAGAAAAACCTTTCCAAAAGATCACTGTAAAATTCATGAAGGCGGTCGTTTAAATGTTTAGTCAGTCACCATAGTATCTCACAAACATTTCCTTGTACAGCACATACATCACATAATAATTCCCCCTGGTAAAAAAAAGCATTTACCCTTTTTTTTACACTTTGGACAACAGGAATAACTTCAACATGAAGCTGTCACTTCCCTAATTATAGCCCATCACCTTTAGTATACA
Source organism: Spergularia marina (assembly GCA_963680865.1). NCBI lineage: Eukaryota > Viridiplantae > Streptophyta > Magnoliopsida > Caryophyllales > Caryophyllaceae > Spergularia > Spergularia marina. The sequence continues at coordinate 24,928,063 of OY804554.1, read as the reverse complement.
GACACTACCACAGCAAAAATTATCTACTGCAAGACCATCTATCTATCTATAATTCTATATCTATATATGTAGGTTGGCAAAACGTATGTGACTTAAACATGTACTATAAGAGGAAAGTAAACAGCTATACAAAATCTCAGAGCTACTACTTCACATTACATGCTAGCATTTATAGTTAATAACCATATAAGTACAACATTAATTAATGAAATAAAGTTGAAAAAGGTTTGCACCAAATAACATTAAACAAATGAAAAGTATGATGATTAAAACAGTGAAAGATGTTACAGAAAAAAAAAAGAGCAAAATACCCAAAGGTGATTATTTAAAGAAGGGAAGAAAGGAAGAAAATGATTTGATTAATAAGTTTGACATGACTACTCATCTTTATGTCACACTGTTCTTGCAGACCAAATGTTTTTTATATTTTTATTATATGGTTTTTAATGAAATTATTATGAGTACATCCAAGAACCAAGCTAGAAGTAGTAGCACTGTAGACTGTAGTTACTGAGCAAAGCCTGGTTTTTTTTTGTTTTTTTTTTTTACAGTGTCAGCAGCAAGTCAGCAACTATCAGACTCTCAGATTAGATCATCACACATATTTCCCCAGTATTACTCCAAGTTCCCAAACACCCTCTTTTCTTTTCTCTCCCAATCAATTCATCTTTTTTTACACAAAATATTTCAGTAAATTCACTTTTACCCTAACTTTCATAATGCATGTGTGGTTGGCCTGGTCATTAGTGTATTATTAAGATAAATTTACCCTATTCTTGCATTTATACTCTTAGGCGAGGATTATTGACACTCCACCGTACCGCAATTTTTTTCTATACATCCACTATCTCATTTTCATTGTAATAAATATCGTAAGTGAGAGTGTCGAAAGATTACAATGATCTTCTCCGTAGATCATTATGAACACGTACACTTTGGGAAACAAAACAAATACTAATCACTCTTGTTTTTTCATCAACTTTTTAATTATTAATCAAGAACGAAAAACATATACATTTCCAACAAACAATTTAGACGATCATGATATGTACGTACGTATCAATGTAAAAAAAAAAAAGCACGAGATCAATAATAAAGCTAAAAGTGAATTAATACAAACATACAAGAATACCTTATATACATCGTTAATACTTTGTTTAGTTACGCACATGAGTTAAAATTAAAACGTTAACGATCCAAAATAACGGTGAAAAAACTATGCAACCAACGTGTACGAGAAGAGTACCTCATGAAGCATAGAGACGAGGTTAGGGTTAGTACAACGACGAGAAACATCCTCATCTTCATCACTAAACAAACTTCTGGAATCTTCTAGAATACTCTTCGTCGCCGTCAATGTCGACGACGGCAACACGCCACCACTAACACCACCACCGCGACCGCCACAACCTCCAACGTCACCGCCGTTTGCGACGGAGAATCCCTCAAGAAGGTCCTGAGCAGGACGAAGGAACCTAGATCGAGCGAGAATTGAGGAGTAACCGGTGAAGGGCCCCACCGGAGTGGCGTTAAACGTCCCGCCGCGGGCGTGGGTGGAGAGGGAGAGGTTCAAGGCGGAGGTGGTGGGGGACGCCACCAGGTTGTGGTGGTGGTCGAGAATTTGATCAGGGTGGTGGTGGTGGTTGAGGTGGAGAGGAGAGAGAAAATCAGGGTTGTGGCGGAGGTGGTGGCGCCGGCTTTGTTGGGGGACGTGGAAAGCGTCGTTATTATCCATGATGACGAGGGGTAAAAATGGAAAGAAAAAAGATGAAGGAGCTAGATTTTTATAGTAAGGTAGGCAGACATGGGAGAAAAGTAAGGGGGAGAAATGGTATATATAAAGAAGGGAAGCGTAAAGAAGAAGAAGAAGAAGAAAGAGACGAAGAGAGAGGAGAGGAGTGGAGTGGAGTGAGTGAGTGAGAGTGTGACTGTGTGAGACTGATCCTGACTGAAAATGACTGACGGACTTATGACTGAAATGACTAATCAGCAACTATAAATAAAGATTTTTTTATTTTTTTATGGAGGGGGGAGTACTGATTTCTGACTATTGGTAAATTTGACGTATTTGACAACATCCTTGACATCCAAACGAAATGCAATGAATTTCAAATTTGTACTTGTTGGCTTGTTACCATGCTTCTTGCGTTTTTTTGTATTCGAGGAGTAAAGTCGACTTAATAGTTTCTAAGTTTGATGTATAACTTGGTATGAAGTAGAAAATATAGTTTTGGACAGTTTCTCATCTATAAGATGAAGTTTCGCTGTGGTCTTTGGCATGCAAGAAATGACTAATTTGGTCTTGGGAGTTCGGTTTGAATCCAATCTAATGTGATGAGCTAGAGGAGGACGAATTGAATATAAAGTTTTGGAGCTCTTCTAAAACAACATTCTTAGACCATTTGAACCCGAAAGTTTAGGCAGATGGTTAGGGTACACACATTATGCCTTCAACACGACGAAAATAAGGCCAAAAGACTAATATTTACAAAAATACAAGTTGTCGCGAGAAGACTTAATCATCTGAATACTGAAAAAAAAAAAAAAAAGATGATAGTGCTAATGTGCTAAGATGAATGAGTACCTCCAATTTGACCTGAAATAAGCTCAACTTTTCTAGCTTTTCAAGATCAGAATAGTAAGAGTTTTCTATATTATAATCTTATTATCCGACTCGAATTAAAGAATTATGAATGAAAAAAGGTACTCAACCTCCGGATCGACAGAGTTTAGACAACCAAATCCAACTTGTCAAAACACAGTGTGGCCCATTCGGCATGGGCCATAGCCCATGAGTTACATAGGCAACAGTAAAAAGCGTAAAAGCCGGGTAATATTTTGGGTAAATCTCGATTAACCTTATCACTGATTAAAATATCAACAAGCCCGTCTAGCTCAGTTGGTAGAGCGCAAGGCTCTTAACCTTGTGGTCGTGGGTTCGAGCCCCACGGTGGGCGTAACGCTTCCTTTTGAAGTTAAATCTTTTGTTTTTTCTTAGTGTGATTAACAAGGAAGTAACAAAAGACGCAACTGAATAAGCACAGCATTTTGAATGATTTTATGAATAAAATTACGGAGTAGAAGTTTTCAAGAAATGATGAATTGTGTAGAGTCTAGATATTGTCACAGGTTTCAGCATCAGTAGCACATCTTTGTACAGTTTTGTACTTATAATTCCTGGCTAAGTACACATAAACACACATATTGACAGTAAAAACCACTGCCAAAAACCAATAGTAATAATCAAGGTGACTGTCATTCAAATCCTTACCAATCCATCTCTTCCCTCCATGCCTGGCCGAAACAGAATTCACGATTGTGATGAAAAACGTACTAAGGAAGCTCCCTACACCGATAACACTAAGGTAGAACGCCAACCCTAAGCTCCTCATCGAGTCAGGGACTTGTTCGTAGAAGTACTCTTGCATTCCTACTAGTGAAAACCCGTCTCCCATGCCAATGAGTAGGAACTGTGGTGCTAGCCAAAACGCGCTCAATGTGATTCCATTTGATGCAGACATTAGCCTTTTCCTCTCAACTAAGGCTGCAACCATTATGGCTGTGATTAAAATGACCATTCCAATGCCCATTCGAGCCAGGATGCTGATGCCTCTCTCGTTTCCTGTCGATTTTCTTAGGTACGGTAGGAGAACCTTGTCGTAGACAGATACAGTGACGATCATTCCTATGGCCGTCATAATGAACAGACTTGCTGGTGGGATTTCAAAGTGTTTGGAGATTCTTCTGTTCATTACGCTACCTTGTTTAATGAAGAATGTTGTGCCCTGAGCAATGCCTACTCCAAAAACCAAACAGCATAGCCATATTGGAATCATGTTTATTATCAGCTTTAATTCCTCTACCTGTGTTACAGTTGTTAACTTCCATGGACTAATTACTTGTTCCTTCTGGATTACTCCATTGTGGTTCTGATCATGCTCCTCTATAATAGCTGCTTTATCAAAAAATCTGCACAAGAACATGATGATTAACGACTTTACCAGCTGAGCTAGCTAACATGTACATGCACAAAATGTCATTAATCAGTAGATACTTACTTGAGCCTATTTGTATGACTCAAATGGCGCTTTTTGGATGAGTTGGAAACCTCATACAATGAGGAGGAATCAGAAGGACAGGGCAGATTTCGCTTAGCGAAAGCTGCAACAAACACCTGCAGGAGTGGAGCAAAAGGGCTGCCCTGTGCAGACCTGTACCTGTAAAAAGGCCTTCCTAGTACAAAAACAATGACAGAAACTCCCATTGTTAAGGCAAGTACGAGGAATCCGACGCCCCAAGAAACATTGTCCTGCATATAAACTATCACAGTATCTCCAAAGAAAATCCCAAGGCAAAGGGAGATGTTCCACCAGTTGAAAAAAGACATCTTTTGCTTCCTCTCCTCTGCATTGTCGTCGTCGAACTGGTTAGCCCCAAAGCCCTGTAAGCATGGCTTGTAGCCGCCTGTTGCTACAGACACGAGGTAGATTGCGACGAAGAAGACCACCTCGTGGTTCTTGTTAATGTGGTCGCATGTGGTTGTGCTGCAGGGTTTCAGGCTTGGTATGAATTGGCTCAGGGTTAATAGGCTTAAGCCCTGCACAAGAAGTGGATACAAGGTTTAGTACTCTTATTACGCTATGTTGCTCTAACTCTTCATATTTTATTTCATGGAATACCATCGTGTATGATTGTCACAGTGTTTGTGGCGAAAAAACATGATTGTAGACGTATGTACAAAGCAAAATTCATACAAGTGTCTGTACGTCTAATGCCAAATGCTACATTATTTTAATTTACAAACACGTCAAATTGTCTAATGTGAACATAATTTAATTTTTCACCAGTACGTACAATAAGTTACACAGTCATCCTTGTTGCTTAGAGATACTAGTCTGTCATTAACTTTGAAAAACTGTAGCATTCAACTTCTTCTATTATAGTATACTCAATAATTGCACTAGCACATGTTCATTGGTTATTGAAGCACACCCAAGATTCAACAGGAACAAACTCACTGAGAAACTTTCTTCATTACAACACATAAGAGTAGCTTACAAACAAGGTCACAATATACTCAGGGCGAATCTAAGATTTGACCACGTAGGTCACGAAATATTGGCTAAAACGTTGAAACACAAACATATGATACTACATATTGGACTCAAATGAAGTTAAGGAATGAATACTTACGATGAAATAGAGGCTGGCAGATAAGAGAATCATAGTGTAATTGCCGGTATAAGAATCGGCAAAAAAACCACCTAGAAGAGGCATCACAGCAGTAACTCCAGACCATATATTGACACTGTTAACTGCTGTTTTCAGGTCTTGGTGCATTACTCTTGTCATGTACGTTACTAAATTTGTTCCTATACCGAAATAGCTCAGCTTCTCACTGAACTCGATCACTACACGAGTACACATTATATAAGCATACGTGTTCACAGTCACGTAAACATGAAATATCGACAGAACTTAGATAAGACGGTCTTACCTAAGATGAAGAAAGAAGCTTTCCAAGTGCCAGTTGACGCCCGCCTAGGTAACCTTCCTTTAACATCCACTGATGAATCATGAACATGGGTCTTGATCCCATCTTCATCGTGACCTTTTCTTGTCATTCCATTCTTTTCCTTCTTCTCTAACTCCATACCCATTTATGTTTTTGTAAACTCTAAAAATTTATTTGACTTGATATCTGAACTTATCCCAGTTCTTTAGTATATGTACGTACTATGTCAGATGTTTTGACAATACGCCATCTTTACGCTATTGCTTTAGTTTATTACTTGTGCTATTATCGTATTAATTGCATTTGTAATAAAATAATTAACAAATTTCTCAGTTATAACTTAAGCCTAGCAATTATTTTATTTTTCCAAATTAGCTAGTGTCACTCATGGGTGTAGATCTGGGAACATTATTGACCAGAATATACGGCGGAACTTCAATAAATCACAAAAAAAAAAAAGACGAAGTAGCTTGTGTGTTACATTAGTTAATGACTTTCTCTTGTAGTGGCTAGTTTGAACATGGATTTGCTCTGTAGTGGCTTCAGCTTAATTAATTACTTTATAATGAAGTCATGTTAATTAGTGAGTCTTCTGACACTTGGGGATTCACTTAAGCATGACCAGCTAGCCTTCATACTAGACCTGGCTGGCTCTTTGATTTGACTTGTACAGTTGTAGTACATCACCATATTGTCCTTGCGGAACTTGATAATGAATCCCGGGTTTTCGGGTTTAAAATAACACTAAACAAATGCTCTGGTTTGCTAGTTACTTTGTTCAAATGAGCCAACCACCAAATGTTTTTCCAAGTCCAATGGCGTAATAAACAAGTAAAAACATAGTAATGCATCATGCATGTCTAAAATTGGTCACGAACTCGGAACTCTCCTAAGACACGAGTCTTCCTAAACTTTAATAGACGGGTTTATCCAAAAGTTTACATTTCGAGACATATGGCTGCATTCGGTCTAGTTTAGCATACACACAGTGCCGAAAGATCTACACTGTTAAATGTATGTAAATGACATCTACAGTTTCTCCTCAGCCCCCTGCACTCCCTCGTCACCTCCATTGGAATCAGTAGTAGTACCAAAACTACTACGCTCAACAATTTTGTAGCTATAATTCCTAGCTAAAACCGCGAAAACACACAGATTCAGTGCACAAATCGCGGTTAAGAGCCAATAGAAACGATCTAAACGACTATGGTCTAAATCCTTGCCAATCCATCTCATCCCACCATTCATGCCAGTCACAGAATCCACAATTGTGATTAAGAAGCTACTAAGAAAACTCCCCACACCAATGACACTAAGGTAGAAGGCCATTCCTAGGCTTCTCATCGAGTCAGGGACTTGGTCGTAGAAGTATTCCTGCATCCCTACAAGCGAAAACCCATCCCCTACACCAATGATTAAGAACTGAGGCGCGAGCCAAAAGACACTCAATATCTTGCCATCTTGTAATGCCCTTAATCTCTTTGTCTCGACTAAAGCCGAGACCATCATTGTTATGATCAATATGACCATGCCAATGCCTATCCTGCTCAGAATGTTAATGCCCCTCTCGTTCCCTGTGGCTCGTCTTAGGTAAGGCAGCATGACCCTATCGTAGACAGCCACAGACGAAATCATTCCTATGGAAGTCAGAGTGTAGACTGAAGCAGGTGGGATCTCAAAATTGTTAAATATTTTCCGGTTCATTTCACTCCCTTGCTTGATGAAGAAGGTAGATCCTTGGGAAATTCCTATGCCGAATATCAAGGAAGTTAACCATACCGGAATCATATTGATTATGAGCTTTAGTTCCTCTACTTGTGTCACTGTTGCTAGCCTCCATGAACTTTGTTTCTTTCCTCCATTGTTTCCATCCTCGTACTCTTCGATTATTGAAGCTTTGTCGAAAAATCTGCAGACACACAGAAAGACATTTAACCTCAAATGCAGGGGATCCTTCAAACATCATTCTAAATTTCTAATTGTAAACAGAATAGTTGTAAATTGTAATATGCCAAGAATGTTGAGATCACCTGAGCTTATTTGTGTGGCTTAAACGCGGTCCTAGAAGCTTCTCGGATTTGGGAACCTCATACAGCAAGGAAGGATCAGAAGGGTAAGACAGATTTCTCTTGGCTAAAGCAGCAACCACAACCTGCAGCATTGGTGTCAATGGACTACCCTGCGCGGTCCTGTACCTATAAAACGGCCTCCCGAGCAGAAAAACAGCAACAGTCATCCCCATAGTTATGGTAAGGATCATAAATCCAACACCCCACCCAACATACTCTTGTGTATAGACTATCAAAGTCACCCCAAGGAAGAGGCCACTGCAAAGAGAGACATTCCACCAGTTGAAAAACGACATCTTTTGCTTCCTCTCCTTTGTATGATTGTCATCAAATTGGTCTGCCCCGAAACTTTCCAAACACGGCTTGTAACCACCCGTTGCTAGAGCCACGAGGTAGGCCGCCAAAAAGAAGACTACCTCGTGCACTTTGCTAGCACGCTGACATGGGTTCGCGGCCTTGCCGCAGGGTTTAAGGCTAGGTATGTATTGACTCATTGTGAAAAGTCCTAGGCCCTGGACATTGTAGAAATTTAACATAAAACATTATCAAATTTTATCACCATTAATTAAGACAGAAAGAAGCCATAGAATTATATGGTTCAATTTCTTCACAATTTTGGTATCCAGGGGAGCCATAAGGGTCCGCAACTCAGAGTTTCGAACCCCACTACACATTATCAGTTAAGCTAGCTAATCATATTATATAAAAAAAATTAAGGCGTACATAGTTTGTAGAGAGCATATGAAACATGCGTCATTTCAGAACCTATTACTCCCTCCCTTCAAATCCAAATGCTAGGACCCGCAGTTTTCGTTAAGAGAAATTCTAAAATTATAGTTTCTTTACTGTTTTGGTTTCTAGGGAGCCATAAGCTAAGGGTCGCAACTCACAGTGTTTCGAACCATGGTCACGACACGATAGTACTATTCCCAAACACGTACTTTACCAGATAAGCTAGCTATAATAATCATAGTAAAACTTTGGAGGTAAGAAAGAATACTAATTTATACTTGCCAGAACATAGATGACAGCGGAGAAGAGGATCATAGAGAAGCGACCAGTATAAGCATCAGCAAGAAAACCACCAAGGAGAGGTGTCACAGTGGTGACTCCAGTCCAAATATTCACACTGTTAGCTGCTGTTTCCAAGTCTTGGTGCATCACTTTTGTCATATACGTTATCAAATTTGTTGCTATTCCAAAGTAGCTCATCCTCTCACTAAACTCAATTGCTGCATGAAACTCACACATACTTCGGGAATTAAACATTAGACCTTTAACATTCGGCTGATGATCATGTATAGGATATGTATATATTATATGCTCGTAAAGTTGTAAGTCATACCTATGATGAAGAAGGATGCTTTCCATGACCCAGTAGAAGCGCGAAGGGGAAGCTTCCCTTTGTAATCAAGTGATGAATCACGAACTTCTTCATCATTTGTTCTTGTTGAGAAATTTCTTTGGGTGTCTTGCATTTTTTCTTCTTATTCTTCTTCAATTTCACGACAATTAAGGTGGCTAAATCATTTTACTAGTAGCTCGTAGTGGGACTATGACCTCGATTTGGCTTGTTCCCATTATATAGGGGAATGTTAAGAAATTTAATCATCTAAACTTATTAGACTGATAAATTTGATTGGTTATTATTAAACGAAATGATGTCATAATACATTTTGTCGTATCACAAAAAGATTAGACTATCAATTTAGATGGTTAACATGTCGATTTTTGCTAGCTCAATTTAGTTCCACAATGTCGTTTCTTAAGATAATGATTTTTTCGATAAACGTTTGAATTATGTAAAGCACCCGACTAACGAAGCAGGTAGCTTAAACGGACCCTTTCTCATAAGTAATGAAGTATCGCATTCATCATGACTCCAAACTTTGTAAGGCCATTACGATTTCTTCTCCCACATTATTGATCGTCAAATACAAGTAGGAGATTGTCCAATTCACTTAAATTCAGCGGTTTGGATTCTTTGTCTCAAAGCCTCAAATGGTCACTATGACATTAAATAATGCAATCTTGTTGACATTTTCATATTAGTTTATGTTCGGTGGGAGGTTCGTTGTCATAAATATTTGAGGTTATATGCCAAAAGTAAAATGCTACCCAAATTTGATGTATTTTAGTCAATATATATCGGATGCCACCATAAATAAGTAAATAACCCATCGACAATTAGTTCTGCTGAAGAAAATTAGTCGAAATTATTATATATCGTTTTCTAATCAGTCGAAATTATTATAAGGAAGTTCGTTATGTGTTACTGTTCCTATTTTTCCATGCCTATATCACTAATTCACTGTATGTATGTATGTTAGCTAACTTAACCAGTAAGGTTGTTATTAGAAGTACTTATATGTATGTACTATTGGTTCGATAGCGAATCAGGCAAATGGCGATATTAGATAAAGAAAGGACTGAATATATTCTCCCCAAACAACAGTATTATGAAGTATTATTATGAAGGATAATTATTATTACTACAGTAATGCAATGCTTTACTAGATGCTACCTAAGTTAAGGCTCGTACGGGTAAATTAAGCATGTGACTAATCACTAATCTAAAAGCAGAGATTAACACACACAAAGTAGCTTGAAAAGAATTAGGAACTAATAGGAAATCTGCAACATAATTAGACTAAAGCTGAAGGACCATAGTCAAAGAATATGAACATTTACTTTTTATATTTAAACTCTGTTTTAATTTCTGCTGAAAAATACTCAAAAGAGCATTGCAGTCTCACTTTTTCATTTAACATTTAGATTAATGAGTGAATTAAGTTGAAAGAATATATTCTTCTATATCTATAGATAAAATATATACTTAATACTCCTATAAAAGAGATTCTTCAAAGGAGAATTTCATATTAACCAGTCCTTTACTAACCCTATCATTAGGGATGCATGCATGCATCTAACAAAGTTACGAGGTTATTAGCGGTAATGCAACGACAATTAGTCGTTAGTTAAATTTAAAATGTTAAAGGTCTAATTAGAGGTGGCCATTGGTACGGGTCAGCCCTGGCCCAACCTGAACCGGCCCGGTAAATAGCCCTGGCGGGTCGACCCTAGACCGGGCAGGGTCAAGCCCGGCACTAGCCCTAGAAACCTAGGGCCGGTTCAGGGTTCAACATTTTTGGGCACTAACCCAACCCTAGCCCTAGCCCTTAGCCCGACCCTAAACCTAACCTAACCCTAAACCGACCCTAACCTGACCCAAAACCCGGCCCTAACCCTAACCTAACCCTCAACCCGGCCCTGACCCTAACCTAGCACTTAATCCAACCCTAACCAACCCCTGTCACGCCGTTAATTTTAGCAAATCAAAGTCGTTAATATACTCATTCTTTCAACTAGTTAAAGCCAAACTATTGAAACGATTACATTTTTATAATAAAAGTACCCAATCTTTACTCGTACAATAGTATGTATTAACGATAATTACAATAATATGAAGAAAATAAAAAGTATGGTCAAATTAAAATCGGCCAACCTTAACCCGACACTAATCCTAGCCCTAACCCTAACCCTGACCTACCCTCCGACTCAACCCTAACCCTAACCCTGTCTCAACCCGACCCTAACCCTAGTCCGAACCTGACCCTAGCCCGACCCTAACCCTAGCCCGACCCTAACCCTAGCACTGGCCCTCTTACGTTAGGGCTAGGGCCGACAAATTCTTGGCCCTGACCCTAGCCCTAGCCCGCCCTAAAAGTAGTGGGCCGGTTCAGTGCCAGACCTCAGGGGGCCCAGCCCAGGTCTAGGCCCGGCCCTAACCCTGGCCCGCCCGCCCAGTGGCCACCTCTAGGTCTAATCATACGCACTTTCAAACAAATGATTAAACAATAGAATGGCTAAATCTTAGGTGACCATGGTCGAAACTCGAAAGGGAACAATTTTACATCAAAGAGATTTTATCATCCTAATTCATTACTTTACAATTTCACTAAGCCACAATTGGGCAAGTATTCCCCCAAAAAATCACAAGGGGGAAATGAAGAATCAAGCCTAGATTAATTAGAACAACAAGGCTTCTTGGTAAAGCTACTATTAGCATTCCCAACATTAATGGTGGTTCCTTGAGGCAAAGCACCAGTAGCCTGTTGAGCAGCCAAAGCTTTCCTGCTAATACATTGGTAAATGTCTAAAAGAATAACTTGGAAAGCTTTCTCAACATTGTTAGACTCCAAGGCTGATGTTTCAAGGAAGGACAGCTTTTCGGACTCAGCGAAAATGTGCCCTTCTTCCTCAGGGACTGCCCTTAGGTGCCTAAGGTCAGACTTGTTTCCGGCTAACATGATCACTATGTTAGAATCAGCATGGTCACGCAGCTCGTGAAGCCATCGACTCACGTTATCGAAAGTTTGCTTCTTGGTTATGTCATACACCAGCAGGGCTCCTACTGCTCCTCTGTAATAAGCACTTGTTATGGCTCTGTACCTCTCTTGCCCTGCTGTGTCCCATATTTGTGCCTTTACTACTTTGCCTTCTACCTGCAGTTTCCACTAGAGTAAGCCTCACGTTCTTTTACTAGGGACATGATTCACATGCTAGCTTTTTCATAGTCTTCTAACTTTATATTATATGATTTGCTTGATGATGCACTGGCACATTATACAATCCTATGTATGATAGTGGAATTTTATTGTTGGTTGGACCTGTCTTGGCAAACGGCCATTTTGTCTTAAGGGTCACTCGGAAACAGCATCTAAGTTATCCCGTACTCTAACCCCTATTCACCTTGAACCGGGATTCTCTAAAAAGGCGAACATATAGGCATTCTATCGATTAGACTTCCATGGGCGACACAGGCGCCTTTTCGTTTGCTATTAGATGAGAAGTGTAAATGCCATTTTCATGATTTGGCTCTAATGCACATGGTAACATCGTGCGCAATTGTGTAAGGACCAACTTAACATTAGCGTTAACCACAATCTTTCCACTATCATGTTATCATGCTTCTTATCTTATACTACTAGTCTTCTTAGGCATAATAATATGAACTGTCCACTATCTATATTGGTGTAGAAGTCATGAAAGTATTAATTCTCAACTCAAACTCCTGATGTATTTTTCTCGTACATTGATTGGTGATCATCGGCATGCCATTACGACTCCAATGAAGAAGTCCTTAGACGAATCATTTCATATGAAGCCGCAATTGACACAATACTAGCTATGATATGTCACGAGGACCATATTGATGCATACGAGTTTGTAAGAAAACATTGCGTTCATATTATAAAACGACTAACCTGTAATGTTCTCGTTGCGAATTCAACTCCAATGGTGGACTTGGATTCCAAACAAAACTCATTTCTGGTAAACCTTGAAAGAATATTGGATTTGCCAACTCCTGAATCTCCAATCAAGACGATCTTGAACAGATAATCATATTCATGATCAACTTTATAAGCCATAGGTTGTTAATTTTTTTCTCTTCAATGAAATATTATTATTAATTTCTACAAAATCAAGTACCCATGTATAAGATTCATTTGCCTCCAAAGAAGGGGCAGGGAAAACAGAGTTAATGGTAAATTAACAAAAATAACAGCTCATAATGTACTTCTAATTTCGCCTGAGGTGCAAAATTATCCATGCAAATTAAAGGATGATTACAAACAAAAAACTCGAGGAGAGAAGGAAATTAAGGGATGGAGAAGATACCTATTTTTCGGGTAAAAAAAAATAATTAGAAAGAAGAAATAAAGAATAAAAAAGCAATTACATTTTTCTATTTCCTAAATTTAGGATCAACGTGATACAATAGAAGATTAATAATAACTTTCATTTGTGGTTTGTACATGATGCTTTGTGTCAATTAGAAACTTAATAATGTATAGTATATGTCATAAAAAAATTCATTCATATTAAAATTTCGAATTTTCGACCACCGCCATTTAACGCAACATATCTGGGACTATACCGGGTTCGAATCCTCCCTTCCCCCTCCTCCGAAGCAATGACTTGCTAACCAGTGAAGCAAAAAAATATCCATTGTTGCCATTAAAAAAGAAAGGGTGTCTCTTCTGGTTAACGTTACCATTGGATTACAAAAACATAAGTTAAAGATTTAATTTAATTTTTCAGCAAAAGAAAATTCTAGCAGGGAATTCAGCCTACAGCATCTGGTCTTCAGATTTGTTCAAAGAGACCAAAAAAAAAAAAAAATGCATGAATAAGTGAAACAAAACTTGTTTATTATGCAAATATCAGCACAAGGAGACAGTGTCTAGGACTCTTAGTAAAGCATCAATAAATCCTGGAGTTACATTTTAGATTACAGTATTGTCAGACAGAAGCTTTCAGATCACGTCCCTTGTATGGTCTATGACTTTGATAGCTCCACCACCATACGACCCAGTAATGACAGGATCTTCGGATGACCAACAAAAATTTGGCTACTGGTAGGGTAAAAAGAAAGTTTAGATTTGTACTTGGTAGTTATATGCAGGGTACGCGGACTTTTAATAGAAACAGCTGAGCCTTTGTCAAATTGGCCGCTTTGGTATAACTAAGGATTTGCTGGCTCCCAAAACACAACATTCGCAGTAAAAGGGTAAATTGTCACAGAGGATCACTGAAACCAGTGAAACCACGCGACCCAGAGTTGTTTTCTTAGAAGGATTCTGTGGTGAGTTCACTTCCACGATCATTGTCCATTTTTATAAGCTGCAAAGTTGAAATGTAACATCTGAGAAATCCTAACAAGAGAATTAAACAATTCGGATAGTCTTTGTCAAGAGTATCCGGTTCACCAAATAGTGGAAGAAAGAAGCTCTAGGAGAAAGAGCAATCACACAAAAGCATCAAATGGTTACAAGGTTAAGACAACACTCCTCACTGAATTGTGTCCAAGTCTAATTTAAGCCATTTGCATCAAGAACGTATAAAGGTCCTCATTCAGTTTGCTCAGTAAACTCCCAATTAACATCAGCCCCAACGCCTCCATTGCCTTTTTTTTTTTTTTTTTGAGAGTGTGTGTCTCTGTGTGTGTGTGGGAGGGCAGAGGGAATAGGGGAGAGACCCTACTTAGCAGTATACGGAACTAAGGCATCATTTTGATGTACAGTAGGCCACATTACTCCCAAAACAAAAGAGGGGTAAACCATTTGGCTCCGATCTTATGCATTGAAGTAAAGAGTATGAAGCTACCTTGTTGAATCATTATCCATCCTGCATTTGCATCCCTCTTAAATACACGAGGTTGTCCCATTCGGAAAGTTTCCTTCCACTTAGGATGTTTGATCAGATAATCGCACTGCCTGGAAATATAAAAAACTGAAAGGTTAGAACAAACAGATTAATCAGAGATAACTGTATTTACGCCCATCAAATTGAATCTATCTGAACTGAAACGATCAAGTCCAACTCGTCCCTCAAGATGTATAAAGCTAATGCCTAAAGTTTTCATCAAATAAAGTTATCAGTTTCATGCTACATGGACTATGAGTTTCATGCTAAGTGGGATATGAAACATTTGACTATATACTGAATCCGAAGGAGAAGACTCCTACTCTGACGCAAGCACAGGATGCTCCACACAACACCCAGGGAAAAGAATAAAAGTTTATCGATTTTTGGCAGACTTGTGCAGTTGTGCCATAATCGACCACTTGATAGCAGGCCATTACGCTAATAGAGCAATACCATGACACCAAAATGACCCAATAAGATCCTATCATAGACAAGATCAGGGGTTAATAGAGCAAAATACTACTTTGGAACTTTGGAGGCAGATGACCATGCTCTTGACTGGTACGGAGTATGGCACAACAGGCCGAAGGCGATGGAACTTCATTACGAGGTAGAAGATTAGGAAGTTTGACAAAGCAATAAACAACAAAAAAGGTAGGAGAGAAATGTCAGATCATGGCTTCTTCCCTACTTTAAACATCAGAACGCACCATTAGACAACTAAAGCATTTAGTTGACTCTATAACCAAACAATAACTGTGACATGACTTGATGATCAGTTCAGTGGCACATAAGAGCACCAGTAAAATTTCCCCCAAAAATTGAAGGCAGAATAGGAATAGAAAGTTTAAACCTTCTTTGATTATACACAAAGTCCGATGCCTCAGCATCAGGTGAAGTAGAACACGTATGAAGTATTTCTGAATCAGGAAGCTGCTGTAGATACGTGGCTACATGAACCCGACGTAAACTCCTGCACCAGCAGTAATGACATCGTTAAAAACTATTCAGAGGAACTTCGTTTGCACCGAACAGAAATAATGATACGATTTAGAAGATGATAAGTAATTTATTAACCAACTAGGGGAAGAATATTACCAAGAGCATGGAGCAATGATAAAGCGGTCTGTCTCAGTATCGTATGTGTCCAGTAACCTTCCCCTCCAACGGGGATCCTCAAATGAAGCAGAGACTCGAATTCGCCGAACAAGTTCATCTGGACATCTTGTTGTCTCATCAAATGCGGCTGGGATAAGAGCTCCCATCATAGTTTCTATCTGGAATGCATCAAAGATCATTTAGAGCTAAAATATCCTTCTAAAGGTTAAACTAGTAACACCTTCGATGTTCATGACATCAATTGCAGACTACTTTATGCAAATGGACATCAAATTCAGAGTGACATATTTAATATAATGCACTCACAAAGCATATCGCTTCTTAAAGGAAACATGAAAATGAAACAGACATTAGATAACACAAATAATTTGAAGCATCCCTTGTCCTCACCATTAAGCCAGTAAATATCGGCTGAGCATTCCCTTCACTGTCTCTTTTGGTATTGTGGCCAAGGACAAATAAAGTTTGGATATGAAACTTCACTGCACTCTTTCCCAACTGTTCAATGATTTCAGCACACAACGGAAAAGAGTAACCATCCTCTGCATCGCTTTCAGAAACAGCTTCACCAGCAAGCTGCACAAAACTCAATTATTGTAAGATCCAATAAGAAAACTGGACAGATTTTAGCATCTATGTACAGAATTGAAGTTCTTTAAAAATACCTCTGGTGAGGTTTCTTCAAAACCACCAATTAGATGTACCTGCAAGACATGTGATTGTAAAAATTAATCTTACACAATAAAAATGTCATGGTAGGTTAGTATGCATATATGAAGACATCAATGATCAATCTATACAGCATACTCACATCCATCTCGGCATCAAGTTTATGATCAACTAATTTGGCCAACATCTGAGAGAGACCAAGCTCCACCCTGTTTGGAGAATCCATATGGGCAACTGAAGTCCTGCAAAGGGCAAAAGTCAAGGAAGATAAGCACAAGATGACAACTTTTTGTGAGATCCATAGTAGCTGAACCTTAATACAATGGAACTTACAATCCATTGTCCCGGTTTCTAATTACAATGCCCACACAAGTAGTCGCTTCGTCTGTTCCAATCAACTTTTCAAGATAGGAAAAAAGTAAACCAAGTATAGACACACACTGTTTAGTCAAGCCAGTAATGAAAAATCATATATGTCATAGATCAAGGTTAAGAAATCTCAATAAAGCCAGCAAAAAACAGTCTTTATCACTGAACTTCCTTCACACGTTACTAGCTCTCCAGGTAATTGGCTTACTTCGATAACAGCATACAACACAAATAAATAACAAAACGAAGGAACTGGAAACGAATAACTCAATGCATCATTCAAACAACATCAAGAATCCAAACTAATCGGTTTATTTAGTACTATAATACCCCGAAAAAACAAACTTTGACTCACATCAACAAGGGCAGGATCAACAGTTGCATATTCCCCTTGGAACAGATAAACATGCTTCCTGTTACTGAATTCATTCGAAGACCCTTCAGAAACCGAGAACTTCTTCTCAGGGGCCGCTTTCAAAGAAAGAGCAGCAGAGATGAGTGCCGGATGCTCCATCAAAGCTACAAGGTCACAACTCCCCTAAAACAAGCAAACAGAATTCACTTCTTTCAAACAATAGTACTCCATGAACTCATATTCCTCCATTACGACCAAAATCACAATTTTCGCGAAAACATAACAATTTAACCAATTGATCAAAACTAAATCAACCAAAAAATAGCCAAATTCTATGAAAACTTCAACCATAATATTAACTGTAAAATTGCAAAATCTGCATAAGTACCTCATTAGAGGAATTGCTCTGAAACGGAACTCCGCCGACGATAATCATAACTTATGCAAACGTTGATCAGCTCTTATAAACCCTAAAATTAAAGATTTCACTTGAAAAAGTAACTTGCCAGATACTAATAAACCTCAAATTGAACAATTAATTAACAGAATTAACGAATTTCATAAATATGAGGACTAATAATCAAAGTAAAGCGATCAAATTAAGCTAAAAAGGAACAATATTAAACAAATTAAATTCATAAGAATCGCAGAAAATGGTAAATATGCAGGTTTAGAGAGAATAATTAAGCATTAAAAATTTCATGTAATCGGCTTTTAATTAGACAATTAGACTGATAATATAGAGATGATTTAATTAAAAATTGGAAGAAATTGAGTTTCTTACAGATTATAATCGTCGGCGTCGGAGGTTGAGTTTTCCGATGTCGGCTGATTTCTCCGGCGGAGACTATTTTTGGCGGAAAAGGGCTATTTATTTATTAATATTGACCCAAAAAAAAAGAAGAGAATATATGGCAAAATGACACTGGGTTGCCGTGTGATGTGATGTTAAGGGGGACGTTACGAGGATTTGAATCGGAATAAAGTGTGTGTTTTGGCTATCTTGTTATTTCGTTGGGATGTAAAAGGCGAAATTCAGATAGACACTCCCTGAATTGTCCTTTGAAGCACGTAGAAGCTCTGATTTGGAGCTCAATTTCTAAAAACACTTGTGTTTTTATAAACACTTTTGAATTCAGTTCAGACGAAACCTAAAAAAACTCATAGTAGATCACTTCAAATCATCAAATCTTATAAATTCCAAACAATTTGGCTATTATTTAGTTCAATATTACCGATATGATGATTGCGCTAAATTCAAATCGTGTTTTTTTAGTCATACACTAACTTTATGGATCGGGGTTTGGAGAAAGGTCCCACAAGGGTGTAAATGTATAGGAGACAAGACTTTCCTTACTATATACGGAGTATATTAGTACAAGAGCCTCTTCCCAAGATCATGGCTTCCCAAGACTTTCCTTACCTGTGACCTATCGATCAGACAACACCACGCCAACACCTTCCCTATTCCCCTTTTAACTTTGTAAAGTCACTAATAACCTAAATATTTGGTAAATTACCCAAAACGGATTTGTTTAATTACTTACAACTTTTTCACCAACTATATATAAATTCCAAAGTCGCGAGAAGTGCAAAATATTTAATCAATCGTACGAAATAATTCAATCAAGATACGAAGAAGATGAAGAAACACAAGTATTCAGAATCGGTAAATCAGCATATCCCTATGGTACTAGCTAGTTGAACAAATCCTCTTAAATCTCCCTGTAAAATCCCTAAAATCTTCAAGTGTGTTTGCAAAGATTGGTACAATTTAATCAACACCTCTGAATTCACCAAACTCCATCTAAACCGTTCCTTATCAAACCCTAAAGTTCGTATTCTGGTCATCGGTTCCGATTATAATTAAACCAACTTGTTCCATACGATTGATCCTACGGCAGAGCGACTTGAATACAAAACCCTCCCATCCCCGGTCCCTAAGGGTGACAGCGTCACACTCGTGGGATCCTGCAACGGCATTGTTTGTCTACAAAGTGAAGATCGTCATAGTCACCGTATAAGTATCACTTTGTACAACCCTTCCACACGCACCCGGCCATCAGAAGCTTCCTGATGAAGCCTCTTTTAAGAAATTACCATTCGAGATTATTAGGCGCCGCGGGTTCGGCTACGATGTTTTGGAAGACGACTATAAGGTGCTTAATATTACTCAGGGGTATAATAATAATACTGACCACAATGGTAGCACATTAGTAATGGTGTATAGTTGTAGTAAAAACAAGAAGTGGCACACGAAAGAGGTAAGGAGCAGGTTTGTTTCGAAGGATAATGGTGTAAAGAATACGACACCGAAACAAATATATAACCGGCTCCATCGGATTTGTGACGATTGGATTCTGAGCTTCGATCTTAATACCGAGGAACTTGGACGTGTACCATACCCGGACCTAGACCCGGATAAGCCAGCTTGGTCGATCAGTCACACTAGGAAGTTGGAGTTGGGTACGGATCATCGAGGCTCGCTTCTACTATTAACGTATAAGTATCATATCCATAAGGGGTTGGCCAGTGTATGTGTGGGTGATAAACCAGTATGGGGTCAAGGAATCATGGTCTAAAATTTGGGTATTGTCTCCGCCCTTTCAACTCCCCATTCAAACTCTTCGAATGTGTGGCGAAAACTTGCTCAAGTTAAACGTAAGTTCCATCTCGTCGTTTAATGTTTCTACTAAAGGCCGTGCTGATAAAGCAGCACGGCCTTGTAGTGCTGAATTTTGCTATCGGCCTTGTAGGAGAAGTTTGGATTGTAAATATAGCTCAGAAGGCATCAACATGGATGCGTGGATGCCATATACGGACTCTACTCTCGATTTAAGCTAAAGTTTATTTCCTTCCCCAAGCTTAATTATTATTTCGAGTATAATTTATTATATGAGTCAGATTCGTTGAACGTTAGGTCTCAAATACCAATATGATGTCACAATTACATCCTACTTTTCAACGGTGAGACTTATATTTTGAGTCTCAAACATTTATTTTTTAATTATTAATTGCGGCCAAAATAATATAAAATTAAGGGTAATTACTAGTGGCCCCCACATAATTAGTTCTTGAGACTTTTGAGACTACCGTCTCTAAAAACAGAGACCGTCTCAATTTTTGAGACTGTTTCCCTCGATCTATATTGGGAGTCTCTCATTTTGAGACTCGTTTTTTCCACTTTGAAACTCATTTGAGACCCCCAATGAAGATGATCTTATAAATTAAAAAGGGTATGGGCACTCTATATTAAATTTATATTTAACCCTCTCGAAGTATCCTCACTTACGTCAAATCCGATCTATCTTGATCCATTTTGGATAAAGTCATTTGTACTAGGTCAGCCTATATTATTCGAGTCATTTTCAGGCCAAAATTATACTCTTGGCCTCTTGGGTGTACGATATTATGGATGCGCCAACCGCGGGCGCTCGACTTAAGACGTTACAACCTTACCACGCACACCCGAGTAACTGACGAGGGCATAAATCAGTTTTATGACTTCTTTTTTTTTTGGTACAATTACACGACCTAACTACCAAGTCCACGCTCTAAAAGAGAGTAATCATCTCAAGAATGAAGTAGTATACGAGTATGAATTTCAGCTATTAAGTTCATTAATTCTGGACATACCCTGACGTTTTTAAGAGAGAGAGAAAGTTCAAAGGGATTATTAACATAAGAACGAATTTTAGTCAAAACCAAAGTCATTTTGCTCATCTCTTTAATTCTCATAACCGCAGCATTAATCTAATATCTATTTGTAGTGTGACATCTAGTTTGTAACAGTAATTTTAGTCAAAACTTTAGTTAAAACAAAATTTAATCTAGTTATACTATGTGTATGTTATTACGCTATATAATTGTATAAATAGACGTGTCTACTGATCAAAGTGGAACAACCACATTTCAAAAGCTATATACATTATTCTTAAGCAACTTCGTTCAAAATGGCTACCACTAAATCGTACATCAATACCATTTTACTGATAATGTTGTCCGTATTAAAATTGAGTCATGTTATGGGGGTAGAGGACATAGAGATGTTAGTTGCGAGTGTGTCCAACCAACGTAGTGATGGTCAAAGTATTACTGTTGAATGTGTTGAGCCTTATAGCACATCGACCGGAGTACAGGTGATTGCTCATGGACAATCACAAGATATCTATTTACTATTCCATTTTGTAGAAGGTAATGAGCTTAGATATTGCATCATTGGTGAAAAAGTCTCCGTGAACGCATATGACTTACCTTGTACTAAAGTTTGCAAGATTAATGTGAAAGAAGATGTTATATTCGCTTGGGATGACACCAATAATCGTTGGAGCGTTTTATGGGATGCCGCTACGGGAAAACATTCCAAGGCAGATGGACCAGTAGCGTATGCACCTTCTTCGCAATCCGGCTATTCCCCTTAGTCCCTCTAATTAATTAAGTTGGAGCATTGTTCGAAGAGACCGCGAAATCTTTTAGTTTCAGTTAATTACTTTATTTGTAGTCTAGCTAGTAATAATCCACGGTTTTTGTATGCTAATTGTTAAAGAGTTGTCTTTGCTCTGCATTTCGACATTCAATAAAAACTGGTAATAGAAATTTGTTTACGGGATAACTACTTTTTGTCACTTAAACCCTTAGCTTGGTGGGTGCTGCAACTGGTGAGATATGCATATAATAATGTCACTCAAGATTGAAAAGTTGTCACTCGTTCTACATAGAGCAGTTAAAATACATCATCATCCTATGTAAGAGGCAATTTAATTAGGTTATTGTAATGAGTCATTAGCGATTATATTAATGTCGAGAGTATTTCCAAATAGTGTATGTTATCATTCTTATAATAACTAAGTCATCCTCTGAAAGAGGGAATTTGATCAAGTCAAGGTTCAGAACTTCAGACCTTTTAAGACAACAATATATTAGGAGCTTATATCTTAAAGAGTCCGAAAACAACAAGTGGGGATCTGACAACGTGTACTTCATCGCGCCAGATGACGGAGCAGGAAATCAGGGAGAAGGAGGCATTGTCAGCTTTCAGGCCACCTTGAACTTGGACCGTATAAGATTTCTTATGTCCCTGGTGCGTGAACGTGAGCACCTTAGGCTCCACTTGAACTGACAGGGGGAGGACCTTTGTGACGAACTACCATAACAATTTACTCTTGTCAAACTAACATTACGTTAATCTTTATAGATATTAAGATGAACTGTGGATATCATTTAATAATAACCGCTTTGCCTTTGGTTAGAAAGTTGAGGTCTCTGATTCAAAATTGACTAACTTGGTGGAATCTTGGAATTAAATAGGTAGATCATTCGGACTCTGGTATTAGCTTTAAACATCCCAACCATCAATTCGTGATCGGAAGCCCAGCCATTGAGCTAGAACGACAACTACCTAACGAGTGGGAAAATAATAATTATACAAATAGGAGTATACAATTAAAGGTCATATCTTCACCTGTAGTGTATGCACCTTCTTCATAGTTTCCCTAATCCTCCCTTAAAGTTGAGAGCAACGTCCAAAGGGCTCACAATATCTTTTATTTTCTTCACAATTAGTGGTTAATTACTTTATCTATGTCTAGTAATCTCTGGTTTTGGTAGGTTAATTAAGAGTTGTGGTTACTCTATGTTTTTGCTGAAGGAGTGTGTCCTTCGATCAAGTGGTCACATAGTACAGGATTAATTACGAAGGTGATTATTCAATTATATTTAGGTAGTCGTAATGTTTGGCTAGAGACCGCTTACGATTTGTTGGTTCGTAAACTAACTGCTAAATATAATTGAACCTATTGGGTCACACACTTTGGGCCAATATCGGATCAACGTAAATGAACACGGATTTCGGGTTAACGGGTTTGGTACCTGTTATGTCTCACTTGACTAATTGAATTAGTCAGTCAAAAGAATGTCAACAGCCTAATTGATTAGCATAATAATCATGACATTAATTGTGCATCAATTACAATTATGTGGAATCTAATTACACATAATGGCAAAAGTAACAGGCGTTACTTTGTTCTTGGCACATATAAGGAAATGGTTTTCCTTATGATGTAATAGATATATTTTATACCATATTCATACGCACAAAACTCTTGGAGAAAAACAAAGTGAGACACTTACTCTTGATCGTGATTCGGGTTTTGTCCTAGCCGACTTATCGTTGGGTTCGTGGCCTCGTGTGGATACCGGTAGAGGAACAACACTTGGGGTTCTTGCCGTTCGTATTACTATTGTTATTATACTCACGAGGATTATCACGCGTCAAAGGTATGTCTTATACTAAGACTCATGTTATTACATGTTTGTGTCCTCGGGTGTTTTGACTTAATTCCGCAAGTTAGACTTATCAAAACCCTACAGTGGTATCAGAGCCACATACATGTAATAATTTTGGTCTAAAATTGATATAGCCTTGAATTACGTGTTTTGGTTATACGGTTTAAAATTGCGAGTTTTAATTGGATTAAAACATAGGAATTGCACACTCTATAAATTAAAAAAAAAATTATCATGTTCTTCGTTTGCTTTATCTGGCCAAACTACTATTGGTTAATTGGATTAATTTTAGATAGTGTTTTGACCATAGCTTATCAGATTCGAAATCATGATAAAGAGGCAAAATTTTGCGAATAATTGGATTAATTTCAGAAATTGTTTGCTATAAGTTGGAAATGATTTAATTAGATTACCTCATGTTCTGACGTCATATAAAATTTGTTGAAAATAATTGGATTAGTTTAAAACAAATTTTACCCAAATTGATTTCGAAAACAAATTAATTGGATTAATTTCGGATTTTCGAAATTTAATTAAAAAAAAAACAAAAAAAAAAAAAAATTTCCCAAATCAATTTGAACCAACTCTGAATATCAAACTCAACACCTAGTCATTTACCCAAATTGAGATTAGATCTGCAATCATATGAGGGTAACACATACCTTAAAGAAAGGATAAATCATAGTGATGAACAAAATGATTTGTTGTTGATGTTGACGGTGGCGCTGGGTTGCACGCTAGGCGTGCATGCCGACGAGGTGGTCGGGCGCGGCTGACACACAAACAACTTCGGTGAATGTCGACGCTGCTAGGCGGCAAGGACATGGCTACGACGAGCCGGGCTCGAAATCGATCGAATGCCATAAACAGTGGTTTGAATTTGATGTTCTGTGTATTAAATGCATAGAAAGATATTTAAAGGAAGTTTGACCCTTTTTGTTTGGGTAATGAACGCTTATGCGTTCTATTTGATGAAAGAAATCTTTTATTTATTTATTTATTTTTTTTTTTTTTTTTTTTTTTTTTTTTTTTTTAAAGAGGGTTCTGATTTTGAGTGGGAGAGTCTTATACTTGGATAGTCTTAGTATTGGGTTAAGGATTGAGACACTAGGTGGTTTCGTTCGTCTGATTATGTGATTCCTATAAGCATTTTAATTAAATAATTTGGAATTATTACCTATAACATGACAAATCGGTAATTCTTTAGTTAATTATTTATTAATTTAGAATTAATGTTTTAATTAGCTAGCGTGTTTAATTGTGTGTTTAATGGTTATATGCATGATATGATTTTAATATATGCTTATATTAGAATTGGGCCATTCACTTTAGAAGTGAATGGGTGAATGATTATGTATGAATGGTTTATGCATGATGTGACTAGTATGGCCTAAAATAAGGATAGAAAATACGGTCTGCGTACCGTTATGTATTTATGTAATCATTAGTTTTACGGTCTGCGTACCGTTCATCTATTGTAATTACGCTGGAGTGGAAACCGTTGCATGGCAAGTCATGGTGATGGCACGTGTATGGTGTGGATGGGATCCAAAGTCGTTCCGGAGTCATGAAGATTAGATCTTTAGGACTAGAGGCCATACTAGGATCACTTTTTTTTTAATTCTTGCAATTTATTTTGATATTTATTGCGTTTTTTTTTATTTATTAGTTTACCTAGCTCGCGATCGTTCACTAGAGTTTTAGGTCAAAATAATAAATCAAAAGTCCCTAATAATATTGAGTTTATTTGCCTTTCCACACAAGTAACACCTATTAAGCTCTAGATCATTAGTGATAGGTTTTGCCAAAGCAAAGTATCACTTCTAATCTTGAGATAAATACGGGTAAACTTATGAAGGGGTTTACAAGTTAGGTGTGGTTGACTTGACAATATCAGTAAGGAGTCCTTAGATGTTGAGGCAAAAGGAATAGGTTGATATTAGATATAACCTATAAACCAGGAATTATATTGGATATAATTAGTAATGGGATTACTTACCTAAATGGTTTAGTTTGGGTGACAAGCCAAAGCTTGCTTAGGCTAACTCATTTGGGATCTTGGAATCATTTTATTCTCTTGGGGCATTAGATTGAATAAAATGTTAAATAACTTGATAATTTAAATTTCATTTATATTCAGGTTATTTATATGATAAATGATTAAAATTTTGCTTTAATAATTGTAGATGATGGCTATCAATTCAACTTTTAACTTGCGTTCCATTCTCTCAAGGGAGAGATTGAACGGCACCAATTTCCTAGATTGGTACCGCAATTTGAGAATAGTTCTCAAACAAGAGAAAAAAGAGTATGTCTTGGAGACTCCTCCCCCAGAACTTCCAGAAGAAGGAGCTACTGAAGATGAAGTCTATGAAAGAGATGTTCATCTTAATGACTCTACTGATGTCACATGCCTTATGTTAGCCACCATGGAACCAAATTTGCAAAAACAGTTTGAGAAAATGGAGGCTATAGACATAATATCAAACTTGAAAAGCATGTTTGAAAAACAAGCGAGGGTTGAACGGTTTGAGACCAACAAAGCAATCCTTGATAGCTCGCTGAAAGTGGGAGAACCAGTTGGCCCATACGTGCTCAAAATGATAGCTCATTTTGAGAATATGGAACGATTGGGTTTTGCCTACAAGCAGGAGCTAGCTGTTGACATCGTCCTCAATTCCTTGCATGATGGCTATGATCAGTTCAGGGTGAACTATAACATGCATGGGATGGACAAGAGTCTCATTGAGTTGCATGGGATGCTCCTCACTGCTGAACCAAGCATTAAGATTGAACCTGCAAAGCATGTTCTCATGGTTCAAAAGGGGAAGGGTTTCAAGAAGGGACCTCAGAAACGTACTGGGTACAAGGGGAAGGGCAAGCAGATTGTCGCTGCCAAGCCCAAAGCTGCTCCCAAGATTGGGAAAAGGCAGATTCCTGAATCTGAGAGTCAATGCTTCTACTGCAATGGCAAGGGTCATTGGAAGCGTGACTGCCCAAAGTTCAAGGAAGATCAGAAGAATGGTACTGTGACCATTGCTTCTACCTCAGGTATTTATGTTATTGAAATTAACATGACAAGTTCTACCTCTTGGGTATTAGATACCGGTTGTGGTTCTCACATTTGTTCAAATGTGCAGGGACTAAGAAGAAGTAGAAGCTTGGCGAAAGGAGAAGTCGACCTACGAGTTGGCAATGGAGCTAGAGTTGCTGCATTAGCCGTAGGCACTTATGTTTTGTCTTTGCCCTCCGGGCTCTTGTTAGAACTGAATAATTGTTATTTCGTTCCTTCAATTAGCAAAAACATTATTTCTATTTCTGTATTGGATGTGGAAGGTTTTGGATTTACTTTTAAAGACAATGGTTGTCTATTTTATAGAAATGATGTATTTTATGGTAGTGCTCATTTGGATAATGGACTCTATGTGCTAAATCAAGGCAAAATGATCTATAACATAAACACTAAAAAGGCAAAATCAAATGATTCTAATCCTACTTATTTATGGCATTGTCGTTTAGGCCACATAAACATAAAACGCATAGAAAGACTTCAAAAGGAAGGAATTCTAGACTCATTTGACTTGGAGCCATTTGAGGCGTGTAGATCATGTTTGATGGGGAAAATGACTAAGTCTCCTTTCACAGGAAAATGTGAAAGAGCTGGCACTCTATTGGGTCTAATACACACCGATGTGTGTGGACCAATGAGCACAACAGCACGAGGTGGATATGGCTACTTCATTACATTTATAGATGATTTGAGTAGATATGGCTATGTTTACTTAATGAAACACAAATCTGAATCTTTTGGAAAATTCAGAGAGTTTCAAAATGAAGTAGAGAATCAACTTGACAAGAAGATTAAAGCCCTTCGATCAGATCGAGGTGGTGAATATTTGAGTCTAGAATTTGATGATCATCTAAAGGATTGTGGGATAGTCTCACAACTCACCCCTCCGGGGACGCCACAACTGAATGGTGTTTCAGAGAGGCGTAATCGAACATTGTTAGACATGGTTCGATCAATGATGAGTCAGGCCGATCTTCCAGTATCATTTTGGGGACATGCTCTAGGAACTGCTGCAACAACACTAAACAGGGCACCGTCAAAAGCTGTGGAAAAGACTCCATATGAGTTATGGACGGGAAAGGTTCCCAAATTGTCTTTTCTTAAAGTCTGGGGTTGTGAAGTTTTCGTGAAACGTATGCTTTCAGATAAACTTGGACCCAAATCAGACAAGTGTTTCTTTGTGGGTTACCCAAAAGAAACGAAAGGGTATTATTTCTACAACCAATCAGAGAACAAAGTATTTGTTGCTCGGACTGGTGTCTTTTTAGAAAGAGAACACCTTTCTAAAATGACAAGTGGGAGAAATATTCATCTCGATGAGGTTCGAGATGAGCAACAAATGGATGTAGCATCCAGCTCAGGGTTATCACCAAATTTAGAAATTGGTGAGAATCCGAGTGACGATACATCTGTTTTAGAAACAGACCCCGTTTTTGTTGCAGATGCTCTTCGTAAATCTAGTAGGGAAAGGAAGTCTACGGAAAGATACATTTCGATCTGTATGACTGAAAATTGTGACGTACTACTTTTAGAAAGTAGTGAACCTACAAGTTATAACACGGCTATGGCGAGTAATGACTCCGAAAAATGGTTAGAGGCCATGAATTCCGAGATGGATTCTATGTCTGAAAATCAAGTCTGGGACTTGGTAGATTTGCCGAATGGGGTAACTCCTATTGGGTGCAAATGGATTTTCAAATTGAAGACAGACAAAGATGGTAACATAAGTGTTTACAAGGCTAGATTGGTTGCAAAAGGATATAAACAAGTCCATGGAGTGGATTATGATGAAACCTTTTCACCAGTTGCTATGCTGAAATCCATTCGGATCATCTTAGCGATTGCCGCTTATTATGATTATGAGATATGGCAAATGGATGTCAAAACCGCTTTTCTAAATGGTCTTTTAGAAGAGGATGTGTACATGGTACAACCTGAAGGTTTTGTAGATTCCAAGAATGCTAAGAAAGTATGCAAGCTTAAGAAATCTATTTATGGATTAAAGCAAGCATCCAGGAGTTGGAACATTCGTTTTGATGAAGCAATCAAAGAATTTGGATTCATCAAGAACGAGTTTGAGTCTTGTGTATACAAGAAGTTTAGTGGGAGCAAGATTGTTTTCTTGATCTTGTATGTTGATGACATACTAATCATTGGAAACGACGTTCCTATGTTGAAGTCTGTAAAGGCTTGGCTTGGGAAGTGTTTTTCAATGAAAGATCTAGGGGAGGCGGAGTACATATTGGGCATCAAGATCTTAAGAGATAGGTCTAAAAGGATGATTGGACTAAGTCAGAGTACTTATCTTGATAAGGTACTTGCTAAGTTCCAAATGGAAAACTCTAAGAGAGGTTTTCTGCCCATGAGTCATGGCATAACTCTATCCAAGGCTCAGTGTCCTAAGACACCTGATGAGGAGAAGAAAATGAGCAGAGTTCCATATGCTTCGGCAGTTGGCTCTATCATGTATGCCATGATATGTACGCGCCCAGATGTCTCGTACGCTTTAAGCATGGCGAGTCGGTACCAAGCAAACCCAGGTGAGATGCATTGGAGTGCAGTCAAGAATATCTTAAAGTACTTTAGAAGGACTAAAGATAGCTTCCTGGTGTTTGGAGGGGAATCTGAATTGTTAGTTAAAGGGTACACTGATGCAAGCTTCCAGTCAGACAAGGATGATTCCCGATCGCAATCTGGTTACATCTTCTGTCTCAATGGTGGAGCTGTGAGCTGGAAAAGCTCAAAACAAAGCACAGTTGCTGATTCTACAACAGAGGCTGAGTATATAGCAGCTTCAGAGGCCGCAAAGGAAGCAGTTTGGATTAGAAATTTCATCACCGATTTGGGTGTTGTTCCTTCTATTGTTGACCCAGTGGAACTTTATTGTGATAATAATGGTGCCATTGCTCAGGCTAAGGAGCCAAGGTCACATAGCAAAGCCAAACATGTTCTTAGGCGTTTTCACCTTATCCGTGAGTTCATTGATAGAGGTGATGTTAAGATAAGCAAAATAGGTACGGATGACAATGTAGCAGATCCGTTAACTAAACCTTTGCCACAGGCTAAGCATGAGAGGCATACCTTGGCAATTGGGATCAAACACTTTGAAGAGTGGTTGTGATTCTTATAATTGTTTTAGATATGATTTGGATATCATGATTGTAAGACAATATTTTTACATTTATCATTAATAGAAATTGAATTTCTTGTTTGCTCATTTGATTGTGGTTTAGAATTAAATGATTGTCCTATAATATTATTTCCAATAGGTTGACAAGATGAGGTCTTGGTTATGGAACCCTATTAAGTGAACTGGAATTATTATTATTTAGTCCCCAGTCTAGGTCGTTAATTTTGTTAGCATTGTTATGCTAAGATTGGACACTTTAACGACTTAGTATGACTGGTATGCAAGTTGCTTCATTAACTTTGTTTCATGAGTTTCGGGACTTTGGAAGTCATGGACTTTTGCATGGATATGGATTTGAAATTCATGTTGGACAGACCCGCTGTGAAAATCTTAGAGATTTTACAAGTCATTAAAAGATTTTCACGTTGACTATTGTGACACGGTTCCTAAACCTGAGTATATCATTTGCTTTTGCTAGAAGATTGATAGACTGTGATGTTACTTAACACCTGCTGTTAAAAGGGGTAATAAGGGTGACATTCGGATTATCATGAACCTAGTAGAGAGACTTGAGTGTGCAAGATTGGTGTTGTCCTCCCATTCGAGTGGGATTGTTGTCTATAAGCCTCTCAGAGAGTAGAAACTGAAAATGCATGGCCGTGCTCAAACGGATTGTGGATCAATCGTTTGCTTATACAGTTTCACATTTGGATTTTAATAAGGATGACTTGATATCTCACCTTATGTTCAATTAAGACATTAAGTGACAAGGGAATGTGGTTTCCGCACTTGCTCTAAGGACAAGTGGGAGATTGAAGGAGTGTGTCCTTCGATCAAGTGGTCACATAGTACAGGATTAATTACGAAGGTGATTATTCAATTATATTTAGGTAGTCGTAATGTTTGGCTAGAGACCGCTTACGATTTGTTGGTTCGTAAACTAACTGCTAAATATAATTGAACCTATTGGGTCACACACTTTGGGCCAATATCGGATCAACGTAAATGAACACGGATTTCGGGTTAACGGGTTTGGTACCTGTTATGTCTCACTTGACTAATTGAATTAGTCAGTCAAAAGAATGTCAACAGCCTAATTGATTAGCATAATAATCATGACATTAATTGTGCATCAATTACAATTATGTGGAATCTAATTACACATAATGGCAAAAGTAACAGGCGTTACTTTGTTCTTGGCACATATAAGGAAATGGTTTTCCTTATGATGTAATAGATATATTTTATACCATATTCATACGCACAAAACTCTTGGAGAAAAACAAAGTGAGACACTTACTCTTGATCGTGATTCGGGTTTTGTCCTAGCCGACTTATCGTTGGGTTCGTGGCCTCGTGTGGATACCGGTAAAGGAACAACACTTGGGGTTCTTGCCGTTCGTATTACTATTGTTATTATACTCACGAGGATTATCACGCGTCAAAGGTATGTCTTATACTAAGACTCATGTTATTACATGTTTGTGTCCTCGGGTGTTTTGACTTAATTCCGCAAGTTAGACTTATCAAAACCCTACATTTGCATTTAAAAAATTCATAAAAAAAGAAATTTTATTTACGAGACATCAATTATCTTCACAAGAAGCATTTCTCAGTTACTATGAAGTTATTCCGTACTATATTCGGAGAACAGAATATTACAACCATACTACAGCTCATATCCTCATAAAGACCATATCTTTAGGCTTTAGCCCACTCCCCTTGACCCTATCTATCTCAAAACTTATTAACACTTATGCAAATTTGCTCGAGAATATGTTGATGGACGCTTAATTATATTCCTAGCTATTACTACTACGTGGTCTACGTCATCTGCCAAAATTAGCCATTGATCAATGACGAGTATTCTTTACTTGAGTTAGGTTGGTCCAGTTTATGGTTTAGTTTGAATTTTGCCTGATTTTAGATTAGTTTAGAAACGTGTCAATCAGATTTCTATCATATCAATTTCAGAACTATAGAGTGTTTATCCATAATAATATCTACATACAATTGGAATTCTATGTTTTCGTTTACTAATTGAGTGATTGTAATCGTGATTTAGCCATTTCTTTAATTTAAACTCTAGCTAGGGAATTGGATTTCGCTCTATCAATTCCGTCACTCCCTCTCTGCAGGCTTGAGAAAGAGAATCTCAACGGCTCGGCTCGAATTTGAGCCAAGCCAGGCCAGGGTTCGAATTCCATAGCGGAGGAGATACGTTCACTGATATTATTCTTTCGGGTTGAGTTGAGTTGATCAAATTTGCCTATTTTTATTTGCCTATTATTATTATTATTATTATTATTATTATTATTATTATTATTATTATTATTATTATTATTATTATTATTATTATTATTTGAATTTATTTATTTTATTATTATTATTATGTATAGCTATAAAATTGAGTAATTGTAATTATAATTAAATCATTCAAACGATTGCGAGTCAATCCTGTTCCATTTTGGGTCAAGTCATTATGCACTAGGTCGGCCTATATTATTCGAGTCATTTTCAGGCCAAAATTATACTCTTGGGTGTACGATATATATTGTGGACGCGCCAACCGCGGGCGCTCGACTTAAAGACGTTATTACAACCTTACCACGCACGCACACCCAAGTAACTGACGAGGGCTTAAATCAGTTTTTTATGACTCTTTAATTGGCACAATTACACGACCCAAATACCAAGTCCACGCTCTAAAAGAGAGTAAGAATTAGTATACGACGCATTCAGCTAATAAGTTCATTAATTCTGGACATCCCCTGACGTTTTTAAGAGAAAGAGATTATTAACATAAGAATAATGAATTTTAGTCAAAAACTAAAGTCATTTTGCTCAACTCTTTAATTCTCGTAACCACACCATTTATCTAATATCTCTTTGTAGTGTGATATCTGGTTTGTAACAGTAATTTTGGTCAAAACTTCAGTTAAAACAAAATTTAATCTATCGAGTTATACGATGTGTATGTTATTTTTTTGTTTTTTGAAGTCATACTATGTGCATGTTATTACGCTGTATAATTGTATAAATAGACGTGTCTATTGATCAAAGTGGAACACCCACATTTCAAAAGCTATATACATTATTCTTAAGCAACTTCGTTCAAAATGGCTATCTCTAAATCGGTTTACATCAATACCATTTTACTGATAATGTTGTCCGTATTAAAATTGAGTCATGTTATGGGAGTGGAGGACATAGAGATGTTAGTTGCGAGTGTGTCCAACCAACGTAGTGATGGTCAAAGTATTACCATTGAATGTGTTGAGCCTTATAGCACATCGACAGGAGTACAGGTGATTGCTCATGGACAATCACAAGATATCTATTTACTATTCCATTTTGTAGAAGGTAATGAGCTTAGATATTGCATCATTGGTGAAAAAGTTTCCGTGAACGCATATGACTTACCTTGTACTAAAGTTTGCAAGATTAATGTGAAAGAAGATGTTATATTCGCTTGGGATGACACCAATAATCGTTGGAGCGTTTTATGGGATGCCGTTACGGGAAAACATTCCAAGGGAGATGGACCAGTAGCGTATGCACCCTCTTCGTAATCCGGCTATTCCTACCCCTCAGTCCCTTAAATTAGTTAAGTTGGAGCATTGTTCGAAATCTTTTAGTTTAAGTTAATTACTTTATTTGTAGTCTAGCTAGTAATAGATTAATAATCCACGGTTTTTGTATGCTAATTGTTAAAGAGTTGTCTTTGCTCTGCATTTTCGACATTCAATAAAAAATTTGTTTGAAGGGATAACTACTTTTGTCACTTAAAACCCTTGGTGGGTGCTGCTGCAACTGGTGAGATATGCATATAATTTCACGCAACATTGTTAAAATACATCATCATCCTCTGTAAGAGGCAATTTGATTGATAACTAAGTCATCCTCTGAAAGAGGGAATTTGATTAAGTCAAGGTTCAGAATTTCAGACCTTTAATTTTAAGATCAGACAACAATATATTAGGAGCTTATATCTTAAAGAGTCAGAAAACAACAAGTGGGGATTTAACAACGTGTACACCATCGCGCCAGATGATGGAGCCGGAAATCAGGGAGAAGGAGGCATTGTCAGCCTTCAGGCCACCTTGAATTTGGACAGTATATGATTTCTGATGTCCCTGGTGCGTGAACGTGAGCACCTTAGGCTCCACTTGAACTGACAGTCGAGACGGGGCGGTCACTTGGACCGTGTAATTTGAAGTTGATGTCCCAACATTCGTCAGTGTCCGTTGGAATGTTGCTTTCACCATGTTCCCACTAGAGACAGGAATGGTAATAGATGGATAATTGAGGCTGAATTGATCTAAGTCGGTTGGACAACTAGTCGAGTTGTCGAGGGTAATCAACCTCAACTTTTCAGTTGTGTAACCCTTACGGCAAAGGAAAGCTTGGTAATCAGCCTCAGAGAGATCATAAATTAGCCCGGGGTCTACGGCTTTCACCGGATTAGCGTGCCCCGCACCGTACCCAAACTCTCCTCCAGGGCCGATGGGAGTAGCTGTACAAAAAAATCAAGAACGACGTGTTATACTTTCACCCTCTTCAAAGGTTGAGTTCACCACTGAGTAGTACCGAGCGCCAATTATCTTGCTGCAATTTAATTGACATACTAATTAATGCATTACACAATACTCCACAAAATACACAAGTGGATGGCTTCATAAACAAGTTAAATTACACAAGTAATTAAATCAAGTATAGTTGAATAAAATCATGGAAACAGGCATGATACTACATATTTATGCCGTATGGTAACAATAGAAATATAAACATACTTGTTACATGTGAAATTAACGGAACATATTCCGTTCCATTTCATTGGGGGAGGTCCAAGCTCGTGATCGCTAAAAGACGCCGACTCGGGCCAGATACCGGTGTCGAACACGCCGATAATCAGATCACTTTCGGCTGAGCTGTGCTTCATGTTAGATGTAAGACCAACAAAATCCCACGATCTTGTAGTCATCAACTCCAAGTTTGTATTTGGAAACACGGACACCACATCATTTCTCTCTGCAAAATCAAAATACATTATTAGTCATAATTTAATTTGGTGATGGTCGTCATGTACAAATTCATCAAGTTAATACAATCAGAAATTTTCTATTTTGTGCTTGTGTCAGCTTAATCATGAAGCTACATTTTCACAGTTTTATCATAATATATGATAGATTTAACAAGGGTCATCACTCATCAGGTAGTAAATCTGCATGGTAATGCAAGTAAATGTGACGATGGTAATAATTATAATGTAAGTATATTTCGAAATGTGATCATGATAATATAATTACCAGAGATAGTGGCGGCCTCCGCTGGTGTGAGATCGGCCGCGAAGCCGCTGAAACTCCTGTGGTAGCTATACTGCAACTTTGAGCGAGCTAAGGAGTTGCTGATGATGATGATGATTATATTGTCAGCAAATTGATTAGACACACGTAAGTACGGTTATTTAATAATTAATGATTTAAATTAGAATTAAGATTAAGATAAATGAGTGATTTTATTCAAATAATTACCTCCCAACGACGCCTTGTAGTACATTATGGTGGGTTTCAAAGAGATTAGCAGCACCAGAGGAAGTTGCAGCTCCCATGTACACTATGTACTGATTCCCGTTTCCAAGGACGATCATGGTTTATGATAAAGGGTAGACAAAATACAAATCAGTATTTTCATAAAAAAAAAAAATGCTTAGACAATAAAAATCGAAATTATATTACGTATACATGCGTTTTTCAATGAGATCACGTTATTAATCGGGTTGAAAAAAACATTATCTTCGTGGAATAATATAGATGTGGGTGAAAAATGAAGAAGACAATAACAAGAAGAGTAACACTTACAGTTGTTTGATCATCAGATCCTAGGGATTCTGATGAAATTTCAGGGAATGAATGGACTAACATTATGATAAAACAAAATTCGAAGAACAACATTTTTCAATTTCAAGTGTTTTGTCTTGAATAATATTGGATTTTAGAAGAATAAAGAGGTGACTTATAGGAGGAGGCCGAGAACTTAGTAGCTGAAACCTTAGTATTAATAAAGTCCTTTATAATGATCCTTAGTAAAATCAAACATTAACAAGTAATCTTAGACTTAGTAATTAGTACGTACAACTTACTATGAGGAGGTTGTGAGACCTTAACTTAGACTTAGTAATTAGTACCATCCGATAACACTTAAGACGTTTTTTAATTTGGATTTTGTTAGTTATAAAGATACTTTGTAACTTTGTAATAAGTGCTTGAGCTATCTATTGGACACTTCAAAGCTCGTAAAGTATCGTCGTTAATTTCTAATCATTCATTTCGTAATTTCGTAGAAAAAGTTGAAAAAAATATGGTTTTTATTGTCAGATTGATTACGTGACTAGTCACTATAGTGATAACCATCCTATAAGTTGTGATTATTAAGTTTCCTTATATTTATTTATATAGTATAGTATACATTTACATGAGTACACAACTAGTTTAGTGTTAAAAAATGTTCCTCGGTTAATTTTATGTAGAAGTATCATATTCCAATTTGCAAACTTGTTCTAGAATTCCCAAAGAAACCATTGAACTTAAATTGGGTAATTGGCATGCCTTCGGCTTTATGGTACTGTGCCGATAGTCCGTGATTTCAAATGAAATATAGGCTGTGGGCTATAATCGTAAAAACTTAACCGCGTTTTGCAGCGGGCCAAAAATAGGCAGTGGGCTATAAACATAAATGCAACGTCTCTATCTTATGTAATATGTAGTCCATATTTTCTCAGTGGGCTGTACTTAGGGATTTGATAACACTGTTTCTTTATCTTTGTAGCCATCAATTATCAATAACTCTAATTAAGTGCAATTTCTCGAATCATTTTCCGTTTCAATGTAGACGAGTTTTAAATCATGTCTTATGTGTACAAAACATTATAATAGGGAAAATGGAGCCAATTTTACCACGGAGGACCTTTGTGACGAACTACCATAACAATTTGCTCTTGTCAAACATTACGTTAATCTTTATAAATATTAAGATGAACCATGGATATCATTTAATAATAACCGCTTTGCCTTTGGTTAGAATATTGAGGTCTCTGATTCAAAATCGACTAACTTGGTGGAATCTCGGAATTGAATAGGTAGATCATTCGGACTCTGGTATTAGCTTTAAACATCCCAACCATCAATTCGTGATCAGAAGCCCAACCATTGAGCTAGAACGACAACTACCTAACGAGTGGGAAAATAATAATTACTCGTATACAAATAGGAGTATATATACAATTAAAGGTCATATCTTCAGCAATGATCATTTGTCGGGCGTTGTACAGTGTTACTAAATGAGGTGAAATATCCTTAGCTCAGGCCACCCCCTTATTCTAGCTTGGCAGCTATGCAAATTTCGATTTGCAGTTGAAAACTGATTTTTTTATTTTTTTTTCTTAATTCGTTTTTCCAAGGATTATTAACACGAATTCAAGTAAAATGTAAAGCCGTTTGCTCAAAAATTTAATTCTCGTGACCACACAGCATTTATCTAATATCTATTTGTAATCTAATAACTAGTCTGTAACAGTAATTTTGGTCAAATCTTTACTTAAATCAAAATTGAATATAGTTATACTATGTGTATGTTATTATGCTGTATAATTGTATAAATAGATTGCTCATTGATCAAACTTGAACATCCACATTATTTCAAAAGCTACACATTTAACATTCTTAAGCAACAATTCAAAGTGAACCCCCGAAAAAAAAGGCATTCAATTCTTGGTTGTGACTTCGTTCGAAATGGCCACCTCTAGATCGGTTCATATCAATACTATTTTACTGATAATGTTGTGCGTATTGAAATTGAATCATGTTATGGGGGTGGAGGACATAGAGATGCTAGTTGCGAGTGTGTCCAACCAACGTAGTGATGGTCAAAGTGTGACAGTTGAATGTGTTGAACCTTATAGCACATCGACCGGAGTACAAGTGATTGCTCATGGACAATCACAAAATATCTATTTACTATTCCATTTTGTAGAAGGTAATGAGCTTAGATATTGCATCATTGGTGAAAAAGTCTCCGTGAACGCATATGACTTACCTTGTACTAAAGTTTGCAAGATTAACGTGAAAGAAGATGTTATATTCGCTTGGGATGACACCAAAAATTACTGGAGCATTTTATGGGATGCCGCTACCGGAAAACACACCAAAGGAGATGAACCTGTAGCGTACGCACCTTCTTCATACTTTCCCTAATCGTCCCTTAAAGTTGAGAGCAACGTCCAAAGGGCTCACAATATCTTTTATTTTCTTCACAATTAGTGGTTAATTACTTTATCCATGTCTAGTAATATCTGGTTTTGGTAGGTTAAGAGTTGTGGTTACTCTATGTTTTTGCGTTTAATAAAATTCATAAAAAAAGAAATTTTATTTACGAGACATCAATTATCTTTACAAGAAACATTTCTCAGTTACAATGAAGTTACTCCGTACTATATTCAGATAACAGATTATTACAACCATACTACAGCTCATATCCTCATAGAGACCATATCTTTAGGCTTTAGCCCACTCCCCTTGACCCTATCTATCTCAAAACTTATTAACACTTGTGCAAATTTGCTCGAGAATATGTTGATGGACGCTTAATTATATTCCTAGCTATAGCTACTACTACTACGTGGTCTACGTCATCTGCCGAAATTAGCCATTACGTTGGGCAAATTAAAATGGGCTATTTTGTTCGAATTCGAATGGCGTCTTTTTTTATCATTGATCAATGACTTGCATTCTTTACTTGGGTTAGGTTAATCCAGTTTATGGTTTAGTTTGAATTTTGCCTGATTTTAGATTGGTTTAGAAACATGTCAATCAGATTTCTATCATATCAATTTCATCAGAACTATAGTCTTTAGCCATAATAATATCTACATAAAATTGGAATTCTATGTTTTCGTCACTAAGTGAGTGATTGTAATCGTGATTCAGCCATTTTGGATCATTTCGAGCCAATCAAGTCCTGAGCTAGTCCATTTCGGGTCAAGCCAACTTGCATCGTGCTCAGTTTTAATTTGTCTTGAAAAATAAAAATGGCGTTCCTATTTTCTAAAGCTTTTTATGACCAACGCCATTGGGCTTTCGATTAGGGTCACTTCGAGTACTAGTACATGACTCAAAAACTTGGGCCGTCGGCCTAACGAAGTAAAATGTTTGCAATGACCACCAAAAAATTCATACCACAAGTAGAAGAAGTTTGTGTAGAGTAAATAAATCTGCAATGTTTTGATAAGAATGATAACTACTCCCTCCGTCTCATTTCAAACGCCCCATATTTCGTTTTGGGACGTCCCACTTCAAACACCCCATCTATTTTGGGACATATTTTCCTCTCCTACTTTTATTAAATTATCACATAATCTCTTATACTTTTATTAATCCCCACATTCTCTCTCCTCATTTTTCCAAATATTACCCCACTCAACTTATTATATCAATTTTTCTTATTCCACTACAAAAAACGTCCGGGGCGTTTGAACTGAGACGGAGGGAGTAGTCAATAGTGAAACGCTCGTAGATAATAATTCCAAGGATTAATCACAAATGAAATTCAGTTGAAAATTAGTAATTAATTCTAGCAATAAATTAGTAAATTAGTATTATGTGACGGTCAAACCTGTACTTAAAACAAAAGGTTATTGTTAATTAATATTGTTACTATATGTGTACACTATGCGATGTACTAGTTGGTTTATAAGTAGAGGAGTCCATGGTTGTAATTGAAACATTCACATATCGAAAGCTAGTACTCCACCAAATTAAAAGAAAAATCGTGCAACTTTCCGTCCCAAACTTTGTTCAAAATGGCCACTTCTTCTAGATTGGTTCATATTAATACCATGTTACTGGTAATGCTATCCATTTTGAAATTGAGTCATGCTATGGGAGGGAATAGGTTAGATGTGACCGTATTAAATCACCGTAAGGATGGTCAAAATATGACCGTCCAATGTTTTGAACCTCTTCGTGTACCAGATGATTATGTGATTGCTCCTGGACAATCACAAGCGATCATCTTACTATTCGGTTATATTGAAACTGGTCCAGTTAGATATTGCGTTATTGGTGACAAAGTTTCCGTGAACGCATTTGACTTACCTTGTACTAAAGTTTGCAAAATCGAGGTGCTAGATGGTTATATGGTGACTTGGGATGACACCAAAAACCGTTGGAGTATGTTGTGGGATGCCGTGTCGGGAAAGCACTCTAAGAATGAAGGACCAGTACCTGCACCTCCATCATGATGTTCCTAACCCCTTGATTCCTTGAAGTTGAGAGCAAAAACCTAAGAGTCAGAGATATCTTTTTCTTTTTTTTTTTCATAATTTATGGTTTATTACTTAATTTGTCGTCTCTAGTAATTTATGATGGTTAAAATGGGCTATTTTGTTCGAATTTGCATGGCATCTTTTTTTTTTTTTTTTTATCATTGATCAATGACGAGTATTCTTTACTTGGGTTAGGTTAATCCAATTTATGGTTTAGTTTGAATTTTGCCTGATTTTATATTGGTTTTAGTAACGTGTCAATCAAATTTCTATCATATCAATTTCATCAGAACTATAGTC
The DNA here is from genome assembly GCA_963680865.1 of Spergularia marina. Taxonomy (NCBI): domain Eukaryota; kingdom Viridiplantae; phylum Streptophyta; class Magnoliopsida; order Caryophyllales; family Caryophyllaceae; genus Spergularia; species Spergularia marina. The sequence goes on along the minus strand of OY804554.1, from coordinate 24,887,649 downwards.
TATAGTCATAATAATATCTACATAAAATTGGGATTTTATGTTATCGTTTACTAATTGAGTGATTGTAATTGTGATTCAGCCATTTTGGATCATTTCGAGTCAATCAAGTCCTGAGCTAGTCCATTTTAGGTCAAGCCAACTTGCATCGTGCTCAATTTTAATTTGCCCGGTTAGTACCTGGTAGGCCTAACATTGAGTCATTTACAGACATTTGGGATACAGGATACTTCGAGTAGGAGATCAATTGATCTGAGTAGTCAATTTCATATCAACTACGGTTAGATTTTTGATGAAATTTTAAATAAACAATTTAGCATTTTCTATTTAGTAAAAGTAGGATTTATCATAAAAGTTACAAAAATGATTCTTTTTTTTTTTTGGTTTCATTCGGATTGGTTAATTTTTCTTTTGCGGTCGTTTCCAACTAAAGTCAACAAATCAAGTCCTTCAACTTTTTTTCCCGAAATAAAGTCAATTCCAACATTGAAGTTACTTTAATTCGATTCGGTTAACTTCCAAGTTGCGCGCGTTACAACCCTGCCAACCAAGTAACATCAGAGCCTAAATTATCAGTTTTATTGTGTCGTAGTCGTGTGTGTAAAGTAACAAAAAAATAAAAAAAAAATTGATTCTGGAAATCTAGTCTTCAATGGCTTCATGACTAGCGTTTGCTTGATCTTGTCCTTCAACCAATGATTATGATGATGATTTGAACATCTCCGCATTTGATAGGCTTCCCAAACAAACTAACCCCATTAGCCACCCCATCCTCATAAAACCAACTCCCTAACCACCCCGTCAACTGTAAAAACCGACCCCCCTACACCCACCCCGTCAGCTCTGAAAACCGACTCTCCTACCCACCCCGTCAATTCCAAAAATCGACCCCCCTACCCACCCCGTCAGCTCTGAAAACCGACCTCCCCACCCACCCCGTCAGCTCTGAAAACCGACCCCCCCACCCACCCCGTGAATTCCAAAATCCGACCCCCTACCCACCCCGTCAGCTCTGAAAACCGCCCCCTTACCCACCCCGTCAACTCCAAAAATCGGCCCCCTTACCCACCCCGTCAACTCCGAAAACTGACCTCATCCACCTGCCCCGTCAGTTTTGAAAACCGACCCCCATCCACCGGGTCAAATCTGAATATTGACTGCCCCAACTCACACCGTCAACCCGAAAAAGCGACCCCCGACCCACCCTGTCGACCCCCCTACCCACCTCGTCATCCCTGAAAATCGACACCCTCGCCATTCCACCAACCCGTCAACCAAGCCTTGGTGACTCGGGTGTCAAATGCCTAAATGGTTGAAAATATATTTCTAGATAATTACAGCTATTTTGAAAACAATGAAATTGTTGAACAATTAGTTAAAAACAATAAACATTGTGTTTATTTAAGTTGAGTTACAAAAGTCGATTCAACTCGTTATACAATACCAAAACAACCTTGCATAAAATATTAACGATTTTATTTTATAAAACAAAAACACGAAAGCAAGTCTCTCGTAAAACCGTCGCACGGGCTCACATATTGTACGAGACCCGAAAACTTAGAATTTTACCACAAGGGACATAACCGGAAAATGTTCCAAAAAAAGGATTGATCTTTTCACAGCGAGGGAAAATAATGAAAAAATGAAACAAATCGAAGGAGAAGAGGAGAAATCATCAATGGAGGAAAAACCCAATGAAGAATCAAAGAGTTTAAACAGAGAAGATCTCTTAAATGCCCTTGAACTTGTAGAGAAAGATTCCATCGCCATTGCTGACAGCTATACTTCTCTCTTTGCTTCACTTCGTTTAGCTCTTTCCGAGGTACTCTACTATTCTTATTTCCTAATTTATATCCTCTAATTTTTTTAGGGTTTTTTCTCAATTTGTTGATCTTTTTGTTTTTTTAATTGATTGGGTTTTTTTTTTTTTTTTTGTGTGGGTTTGTTGGATTTTTTATGGGTAGGTTACCAGCACTTCTGTGGATCATTTGGAATGTTTCAGTGATGCTGCAGGAAAGCTACAGGAATCTGGTAATCTGATTTTTGATTGATTTTGAATGATAAAGTTTGAATCTTTGGTTAAATTTATGAGCTTTTCCCCCCAATTTATGGTACCTGTGAAAAAATTGGTGATTTTGTGTATCAATATTGCTTCAAGATTGTGTTTTGATTGGGTTTTGAAACTTTGTTCTTGCTGCCGTAGTTTAATCTGGGTGCATTTGGAAGCGGCAGCGTGAAATGCGGCATTGAAACACGTAAACGTAGCACTAATGCTCATCATGTATCTGTGTGGAGTAGTTAATTGATCACTCAGCATTGTTAAGCATCATACTACTTTGTTTTAGCCAATTCTGGTATTTTGGAGCAGTTAAACGTATGATTTGCTCAGTTTTTTTTTTTTTTTTTTTTTTAATATGATGTTAGATCATACAAGCAAGTTTAGCTATTGAAGTTGGATATTCGTATATACGACTTTGCATTCGATGAAGGGAGTGGATGAATTGTTAAACTGGTGTTTTGTATTGTACTAGAAGATCAAATGATTTTCAGCTGTTACGGATTATCCATTTGTAGAGTCATGAATGGGGAATGGATGTTGAGAATAATCCATTAGAGTTGGCTTATAGTATGTGGGTAAAATATACTGGTAGCCTCCGCACACACGCACACACAATGGCTAAGGTGTAGTTATGCAGAGTTCTTCATTTCAGACCTCAATTGGTTGGTATATATGTGTCTTGCTTGAGATAATGAGGGGTATTCTTGGTTTGCGACTCTGTGTGTTACATTGTGCTGGATCAGAGCTCATTGGTTAGTCCTTTGATTAACGGACAGCTATAATAAGATGTCCTCGTTTTCACTTTGCAGCTATCGATGCAGCGACAAGAGGGAATCGTTTTATACATTCATGTATTAGGTATAAATACCTTTTCTAAGCTGTTGTTATTGTTTCTTTGATGTACTACATATCGAAAGCTATTTTGCTGATTAACCTGCATTTCATTTGCCATTTTCCTGAATAACCTGCAACTTATTAGCCAGTTCTTTTCTGCAAACTGGATTCACCCAGTTCTAGGTATGCTATTTATGTAAGTGAGGTTAGTTTTTTTATTTTTTTTGGGGGGGGGGGGTGGTTGTCGGGGTGGAATGGACGCGAGCACCAGAATGCGAATCCTTCATTTGTGCTGTAATTGGGTAAAAGATGTGATTCAAGTTAGGTACTGCTCGTCGAGAAAAAATAATTAGCTACTGACTGCCACACATTGGTTATGAACTTTTGATCCGCATTGCCTCTCCTCCATACTCTGAGTCTGTCCTCATGTCCATACTCTGAGTCTGTCCACATTGGTCATGTCCACAACAGACAATATAAAAAAAGGAGACATGAGAGCACTGATGAATGTACATATTTAGAGAAGGGTTTAAGGAAACATTGCAGCTGTGACTCTATCGCCAAGGAGATTGAGTTTGGTATGAAGCAGTGCATTTTGGCCTTGCTGCTGTTGTAGTTTTGAGTCAATATGATGATCGTCACTTTCAACTTGAAATGGTAGTGCTACATGTTGCTAAATTGGCAGTCATACACCATATTCATTCACTGTTCTATAGCGTTGATGTTGTCTCTGATCCCATCTTCCATTTCGGTGTTTGGATGAGGGTAAGGACTGAATGGAGTTCTGAGGGATTCATGTATGAGGAAAATTCTATGGGGTTTCTACTAGAATCTCTAGCGTGACACACGTCACAATCTGAAAGCAGCCATATGTGGTTGATCATGCTGAATTTAACCTTTCTTGCATGCTCTATTTTTCTCAGAAGTGCTACTGCTCATAGCTCTATCTGAAAGACTGTAAAGAGTGAAAACATTTGCCTGCATGATCAGTTATGTAATTGTGGCCTTGATAGCAGTTCCATGTTTTGCTAAATGGTGACTGTACGGCTTCACTTTTTTTTATTCCTGAATACCATCTGTAACCATTAAGTAGAGCGCTGTGGAGCTGTGTTATCTTTTTTTTCTATATAAGCATGGGCAAAGTTTCTGGCTAGTGGTGCAGTTGTCTGATTTCTGTTTCTTGAACTTGACAGATTAAACGAGGAAATGAAAGACATAGACAGTTTAGCAGCACATCTGTATCCTTGGTGATATCATTTACATGAATGCTCATCTTTTGCCTGATTCCACTTGCAATTGTTCGTGAGAATCCATTTATTCATCTTCCTGTAAGAAATTACTCTAACCTGCTCAGGCACAGTCAAATGACTCCTACTACGGCTAAAAGCCTTAACTGTACAAAAGAAAACTGCTAAAGAGGAACGTAGATGCATTGGACTCAGCAGTGAACAATGTTCTCCGAATCACTTGACCTCAAGTCGTGCGTTGAAGTGCCTGACTACTTTCACTGTCCTGTGAAGCTGTAGGTGTTGCGGTGCATCAAGACAATTTCACAAGTTTCCTAGCTTTGTGTTGGATACGTGCATTTGTCTAGAATTTAAGTTGACTACCTTACTTTTGCATCATTCTCTGCTCAGAAATGATTCAGCATTTAGCTGATTTGTGGAGCCTGTTACTTTTAGCTCTTTATCTTTTAGAGCTTGTTTAGACAACGAGATATCGATAGAAAGACAATCCTAACCAATATCATCTTCCTTGCGCAATTGGTTTTGCGGACTCCAGTCTCCAATTCAACCACAAATTTGGAACATTGGCTCAAGTTTTTTTGTTTTTTTTTTTTTTTTTTAAGAGCGCATCACTTCAGTAGTCAGTAGTCACCCTATTTCACAAGGGGCGAAAAAACAATATGTGACAAATCATACGAATCTCATCTCTTCAGCCCCGATCAGACCCGTGAGGCCGTGACCAGAACCGGCTAATTTGAACCACCCCAACACAAATTTGAATTTCAGGTGGGTGTTGTCTAGACTTTACTAGATGAGTTGAGTGACATCTTCTCCCTAATAACTGAATTAACATACAATTGATCTTATCCTAATCTTATCAAAATAGAACATAAGATGTGTCGAGAAATTTCTTGTACAGTCTTACCATCTATCCCTATGGGAGTATCATGAGGGTGGCGTGTCATAAACATCTGACATGATTCGGCAGACAAGTCGGCCCCCTAACGAACTTAACTATATTGAGCAAATCTATCAGAACATTATCTCTTTGACAGTTAAAAACATTGCCCAAATAGGCAAGACAATAGACATCAAACCACCTTTTTTCACCTGTAATAAACTTGTTTTTTTTTTTGCCTTTATTAGAATTTAATACCTTATCTTTGTGCCGTAATGTTTATCTAATCTATTAACTTCCTTTTGAAGAATCAAAATCACGATAGTGTCACGAGTTTGAAAAGCTAAACTTTAAGATCAACATATCTTTTTCTCAAGTATTTGAATTTTTTTGAAAATACAAGTATTTGAACAGCAATGTCAAGTTCTCTGTTTGGTTAAATGAAGAATAACACCTTTATATGAAGTGTCTCTTCCTCATGACAAGTAGTGGTTGGCCCTTTGGGGCGTGATAAAGTACACGCCCCAAATATAGGGTGGCGTAGAAGATGAGTTGAAGACGCAGATCTATAATTCAAAATTTTAGTCTTTAGATCAGATAAGCTAGTTAACATTTGAATCTACGTAGTTCCTAGTTAATCGTGACATTATGGAGTTAGTAGTGGGATGTGGCAACTAGCAACAAGATTACGAAAACAATTGCTTATGACATCATAGCGTAAACATCAATGATCAATTTCGTCTATGGCTTCATCACTTACCACTTTCAATCATCTAATCATGACATTCAAGATTAAGCTTGGTGGTCTTTCCACCCAATTGCAATAATCCATTTAGAATGTTTAGCATCAATCATGAAAGATTATGATTATATCCACACTAACCAACTCTATAATATGGCTTTACATTCAATAAAAGAAAGATATACTTAAATTGTTCAAGTAGATAACATCTAATGTGATCAATGATTTCTCTATTACGCCAATCAATTCAAATGATTGTATAAGAGTTATATATAACGTATATCTAAACACATATTTCTAATACATATCGTATTCCTAAACACCCTACTCCCTCCGTTTCTTTTGTTTCTTTACGTTTCGTTTGAATTCCTCTCACATATTCAAACGAAACGTATTCAAACGAAACGTAAAAAAACAAAAGAAACGGAGGGAGTATTATTTTTTAATCGGAATACTCCATAATATCTCCTAATAGATTGTAACATTAGTATACTAAGAGCATCATAACATGCTGTTTTTACAACAAAGAGTGCAAACAATTTTAAACCGATGTCTAATAGTTAATCAAGTAAGGAGATAAGATGACGTTTAGATTAGACATTTCATTTGTGACGACTTTCATTCGACTAAATATCGTTGTTCAAGGGTTATACGCTAGATATTTATGACTTGATCAAATTGGATTATAACTTTGACTTTGAATAAACTAATTTGGATTTATCGAAACTTATGTAGTCTAAATTTTACAAAATTGAAACTGACGTGAATAATCTAATTTGAAGAATCGTTTCTAAAGAGAACCGAAACAACTTACTCCGTTGAACCTCCATCCACAACATCCAGGACAATAATACCATCAAAACGAATCCAACAGAAGTGAAAAATGAATGACAAAACAATAATCCATGCAAACATGAATTTGCACCCCAGGTTTTGCTTCTCACACCATAGAATCAAGCATAAACCCGTTGAGATTCGTGAAAATTGACAAAAGGAGGAAGAAAGAATGAATCGACCCATTTAATGTCTTACAATGTTAGGCTAGGGATAGTGTCCTGAGGACTAAGGGTATGTCATTCCCATCCATCAACTAACTATTAAGGGCAGGGCCCTAAAAAACAGAGGAATAATTGTTCAAGTCAACTGTTTTTTCTTTGCTTTTTTTTTTTTTTTTTTTCTCTTTTTTTTAAACAACTTAAACAAGTTTCGGTAGCCGAATAATCATGCTACCATTATGATTTTCGTAGTAAACCTTTGGCACTACTCAGATTCTACGTGTACAATAACATGTCTTAGTAAGATCAATTCGTACACACGACACTTCAACCGCAGAGAGAACTCAACCTTTTATTTTGTCGTTGTGTACAATATATACTAAAGATATCGGAATAAAAATAAGGTGAAAATGCAAAAGTGGGGCAAAACTAATCTTATCCACGAATTTATGGGTCTTCATCAATGTACTCCCCTAGCCTACACAAATCTTCTCTTGAACGTCACTGATAAGTGATAACACAAGGAGAAAGGAAGGGACCATGTTTATAACAGAGTCAGAGCTATGTATCTTAAGAACATGTTCAATGTTCTTTAGCACTAGACACGTGGATTAACAGTGGGACATTGCTACACGTCTACTTGGCCCCTATCTTAGATCCCACGTACTTTGTTTAGCCTCCAATTACACAGTATACTCTGCAGTCTGCACTTGAGTATTATCGATACTCCGTATACTCGTAATTAGGGATGTTTCGAGTTTAAGATGTGCTTTAATATCGTATTATGAAGTAGCGGGTGATTTTACTTTATTCGGATTTCAAATGCATGAGCTGACTACACAAGTGAGACAACCATATGTGCATTTTGAGTGATGTATATGTCGAAATGTGACTAAAACGCTACATTAATTTAGTTGTATAAACGATACTTCAGGTGAAAAAAGGGCAGAGACTCAAAGCTCGTAAAACAAAGGTGCCACAACTTATACACGAAGCATTTTCCTTTTCTTTTTTTTTTTTTTCTTTTTTTACGGGAGGAGCATTTTCCCTTATTCATTCAATTCATATCAAACTCGGCAATAGAGCCATAAAGATAGTCTCTTTTTCTTCACGCGACATTTACGCCATGCAGATGCCCTCTTTCCCATTATTGGAAAATGATAAAAATAAGTCAACAAATTTAACTAACACAATGGTAGTTAATCTCAAGTAAATTACGTAAAACAAGAATCCCAAAGAGATCGAAAAGATTCTAACTAACACAAATGTATCAACGCCCGATTTGTTTAACATTAGGTGCATATCCGCCGTATAATATATTCCCAAAGAATCACATCACATACAGATTTTATTTACCCAAACAGTTGATTAACAAGAAATAAAAGAATCCAAACGGATCAATCTTAATCTTTGCACCTATTAAGCTATCACTCCCTCAATTTAGAGGTCGTGACTTCCAGACGTTATCCCTAATTTTATAACACGATGACTTTTTGAAGGAGAGTTACTTTCGAAAATACCTTACTTTTCAGAATTAACTTACTGCAAGAAAAATCACAACAATAATATTTCAAATGTATTTTGATTAGGTGGCCTCATACCATAAGGAGATTCTCACACTAGCTAGAGCTTGTGTATGAAGAATACCCATGTCAAGGCAAATACAGAGTATTCATTGTACCAATCAAGTTCCATAAACCTACTTGCCTGCACACCGATATTAATAAGCAACTTAATAGACCTTAGAATCAAATCCGATTAGATATTTCTGATGTAATACAGGGTAGATTCATGTCGGGTTAGTAACTTATCTTCAAATTTGATACAGTTAAGAATAATAATTTATACGACTTTATAAAATAAAATAAAAATAAATAGAATTTTCGTAACAATTCTCAAAAAATATTAAATGAGGGGCACATGGGAAGATTTATGGGCTTGTAAAAAATAAAATAAAATAAAAGGTGAGTTAATTCAGTTGGGCTTATAAATAAGAGAGGAAGGAGGGCCGTTACATTACATTTTTCATTCATACACAAACACTCATCCTTCTTCTCCTCCACCTGCTAAGCTTCACGTGCCACTCTCTCTTCTCTCAACAAAAAAATCATATCATATTCATATCATATAGTAAAATAAAAATAAAAATCATATGACATACTAGTATAGGTTTTCCAATAAGAAATCGTTTATTATAGTACGAGTCAAATTCCAACTTCAATTCCTTCTAGTAAACGCTACTACAGTAACCATCTTTTCCTCCGTTTCATCTGCACATAACAATCGTTTTCTTCTCTCATTAATTTCTGCCAAACCTTATCTCTTTTAATTCTTGTCTGGTTTCTTGTCGGTGGTAGTTATAACTATTTATATAAGGGTTCCCCAATCAATTTAAGCTAGTAGTTTTTATAGTTGGCCTTCCTTTTTTTTTTTTTTCTTGTTGGGTCGTCTCATTTTTTTTTTTTTCTGATCATCTTTTTCTTCAAAAAAAAAAAAAAAAAAAAAAAATGGAACCAAATTATTCGTCCTCTTCGAAATCGAAACAAGGTGGTTCAACTTCTCCGTCGTCGGCGAATGCGAAATCGTATATTAATGAGTTGTTTGGACCGAAGCCGTCGTCGTCTCAGCCGCCGTCCGGAGTTAATTCCAGCATCTTGAACTCTGTGTTTGGACCACCTTCGACGGTATTACTACTACTTTATACTCTTTAATTATGTTTTATTAATTTTCGTTATAGTAGCGTGGTTGCGTACATTTGAACCTTCCTTAGTATGGGACACTGCATGATTAATGGTAGTGGTATTGTTAAGGTATAAAATCACTGCGTAATTAATGTTATATCCTACTTTTAAGTTAGGAGATTCTAGACTTTTGAATGAGATGGTTTTTCCGATACGAGTAAGATGATACGAAATATGTCGTCTAAGGTGTAAAAAAACTTTTTTTGAGTTGTTTGTGACATGGGTTTTTGTGGGTTTTAGGGAATCTTTCTTTTCCTAGGGTTCGATATTGCGCAAAATAGCAACAAAAAAAAAAAAAAAAAAGGTTTTAAGCTAAGAGATGTAGTATAGATCAATTTAACAATTCGACCATGCATGCAATCGTATTAAAGCTAGAATTGTCATAGAATACTTTGCGAAATTGTATCTTCATTTAATTTAATCGATCAAGCCAGATTTTAACAATCCAAAGAAGAATATCGAGCTAGATAAAACTTTAAAAATGAAGTCGGTGATATCTCCCTCAAAATTAAATATGCTGTGATATTCACTCCACTTTTGTTTTCTTAATTGCTCAAACCTTCTTTTTTGACTTTTTTGCATGTCAATCTGATCTCAAAATTTTGTTTCTACGTGATGTTAAATTTGTCTTGTGGTGCAAATTTATGTACTAGTGAAGCTTCTTTTTGGCCTTGTTAGACTAATTTTGGCAATAAGATTGCAACTTGTAACGAAGAGACGTGAGAAAGTTAAACCAAAGTTTTAATAGAGTCACACTTCAATTTGTTGATGTTATTGTTATCATCTTTTTTATGGGATTGTGAAAAGTTGCCTAGCTACCTTTTTGACAAATTTCCTTTGCCTTCAACAATCTCTGAGCTTTCTGATTATCTAATCTCCCTTTTCGTGTAAGTAAACAATTGTTTAGTTACTGCCTCCGATCTACGGAATGTTTACATTTTAAGATGACAAATTAACAATGATAGAATGAAACTCGTCATTCTATATGGTTTTGTCAACTCTCATGTCGAATGTGTCATCGACACATTAGAATGCGAGCAGTATCTTTCGGTAGTATCTTTAATTAATGCAACTCTCTTCACCACTAGTGACTTAGTGAGTTGTGACTTAGCTTGATGAAAGTACAAAAGCATGTTCTTGATTAGACGCCTACAACGATGAGAGTCCATTTCATATGAGACTTTGGGATAGTAGATGGTCCGATTCGTTAGTCGTTGATAGAATAGTTTTGTCATGGGTGGTTGTGTTCAGGTCTATGAGATATACTGTACTGAACTAGTACTCTAACCTTAATGACAATTCCACTTGTGTTTTCATATGCCTTACCGTTACCGACCTTAGAAATCTTTAATTAGCCATTCGATTAGACCTTTCCCGAATGATCAATCTAACACATCCTTTCAATTGAAGACGTGATAAGAGTAAAAAATAATCCAAATTGTTCGTAAAGTCTAGGACTTTATTAGACTAGACACGCTGATCATTGAGATGAATTTTGGCTTAATTGAAGATCTTTTCTTTTGATGAGATTTATAGTTCTTCTTGTGCTTAAAATTGCATCATTTTTATCTTTAGGGTGGAAGAAGTGGTCAAGCTGGTAATGCGAAGCATGGTGCTCCTGGTAATTACTTTTACTCTACTTGTCACACTCATTATTTCATCGAAAATTTGTATACAACTGCTGCATGCACGCGGTTACACCTCAAAACTTTTGATAAGAGTTACTATGACAAATTCGGAAACATAATTCTTATGTTGATGAACAATTATCTTATGAACTGACTTTATTTTTTTGTTTTAAATTCTTGTAATGTTGTTGATTAGGCAACGGTAGCAAGGGAGAGAACAATAGGAATGCATATTTACAACAGGAACCGGTAGATCAATCAGCATGCTACTTCAGCAACTCAATCTACTATGGTGGCCAAGAAGCTTACTCTCCTACCACCCTTAGCAAGGACTCTCTTAACGTGAGTTTCACATTACTTGTTAATCGTTATTTTATCATCTTCTGTCGAAATGTTATTAGAATCATATAGTACTTAATTTGCTTATTTTTCATTTTTAGTTCAATAAAGATCAACAGGATGATGACCCCGACAGTGCTTCAAGAGGAAATTGGTGGCAAGGTTCGTCAGTATATATATTTTTCGATAATCAGTAGTCTAATTTGTGTTAATAAAGCGTAATGCAGCAAGGCTATACAAAAATTGAACAAGTTTGCTAACATGGTTCAATTGTCTTTCTTTCAGGGTCACTTTATTACTAGCCGGACTTCCTGGCATGTGTTAGTATGTATCCCATCTTCGAAAGGTACGTACATTGTAACAGAATTATAGTCAGTTTTTTTGCTGTAATAAGAACATACATCATCGTCATGATATTAGGTGAAGAATATATGAACAAGTTACACACATAACATATTTGACATTCTGATGAAATGTCCATATAACTGAAATTACTGAATGATCCAAAAACACAATTTTCTTATATGGACCACTCACCGCAGTTTAGATGGTTCTATTGATTAGGCAAACCTTGAACGCGATAGCAGTTGAGATAATTTTGGTGTGAAATTATTCACTATTACGAGTAGAAAATGAGTTTGTCGAATTTTGTTTTCGGCCTATATATAAGTTCTTCTATTCATTTCTGATGTCATGATCATAACCAAACAATAGGATCGGAGCACATAATCACTGAACTCCCACTTGTTTAGAATTTACATGACAAAAGATGAATATAAGAATCTGTTAAAGAACCTGTGCATTTCAATTTTTCAACGTATTCGTTTATTCTCTTTGGCCCTATGCATCACGTTTATTCTCTTTGGCCCTATGCATCATTCAGCCAGGCTACGCCGATTTCACAAGGCTAGATTCGCCCTCATTTTGAAATATGCCTTGGCTAATGTCAATATGTCCAAACATTTTGACTTTTGCTAACAAAAGATGTTCCATTTTGCTGCAGGGATAGGGGGGGACTGTTTGCTTGGGAGTTATCTTCACATGTCACAATCTCTTGAAGATGGGGAATATACCATATAAGTAGAGTGATGAACCAAACAAAAACTTAGCTATAAATATATAGTATGTTATAAACAAATAAAGGAAAGTTTTTTTTTTTTTTTTTTTTGATTTCTTGTTTTAAAGGCCTTGCTGAAATTGCTGGGATTCCTTTTTGTTCCCAGCATTATCGGAGGTCAGGGCATAGCTTTAGTAGGTTCAGCTTCGTCTGACATAGTTGTAACTTTTACGCTCTCAATATATATAGTAACTGGAACTGCCTTTGTGTAAAGAGCTTTAATTTTCATCTCAAATCGTGACGATTCTCGCTTTGTATTTTGTTTATCGCTTCCATTTGGAGTCCTCGGCCAGTCGGCCACAATACAATGCCAATTGAGCTAGCTGACATTATCACGTGACTTATTTATGGGAATAGACAGAATTACAGAAAGCCTGACAACTGAAAATGGACTTTATTCATATTGATTTTAGGATCTCATACAACTTTCAGATCAGTCACATTTTTTTAACTGCGAGTCTTCAAGGCAATGAGTAAGCTGCAAGTTTATCAAACAGAAAAAATGATGTCAAAATGATGTTCCTGACCAACAGAAGAAAATAAACACAGGTGCAAAGTGCAATGAAGGAATCAAACAGTTTAAGGAACTTACCACCACATTTGTATCCAACAGGGCGATCAGCGATGTTGCATCTCTTAGGGATGGTAATGGAAACTTCAGGCTTGGCTCCGATGCTCTTTGCAGTATTCGAGAGCATGACAGCACACAGGCAGCTCGGGTTCTGACCAATTTGTTTAATGACAGCACAGCATCTGCCTGAAACCGAAGCACTTTCATCCTGCGCTGCCATAGAGCAGGGAGCGAGCTTGAAAGCCTCCTGGTCAGGGGACTTTCTCCCACACTCACCCGCGCCATCCACCCTGTTAAAACCTGTACTGCAAACTAGTAACACCACAGCAAACAGAACAATGTACTTCATTATTGAGTGTATCTTTAGATTTCTAATATGTCTGTATTATTAACTAGAATGAATTCAGACAGACTGCATTAGCTCATTGTTGCAGCTAGGCCTTTTTATAAGAGGGAAAAGATTATCAAAATCGCGCACTTATGAGTTATAATAATGAAGTGGAGAAAGCATTAGAAGAGTCTAGCAACTAATTTGAGATTAAGAATGATAGTGCTGTACTTTCGGCTTAAGAAATATGTTCATGGGTTGATCTGTGTGTCACTAACAGGTTGATTGAGCTAAAGTATGGTTATGTCTTTCACTAACAAATACCTTTTACCTTCTACGAGTGCTGATACCATGATTTCGCGCCCCCAATCAACCAATGAACACGAAACACCTTCAAAAATCCTTAAAAAGGTCGCTTCATTTACAGATTGTTATGAAGACCTTTGCTTAGGCTTAGCCCCATTGCATCTGTTTAGTAGAGAACATGACAGACTGATGCTACTGGCTCGGTTCCTATCTCAAAACGTGCACCTAGCTGAGTGTCCCCGGCTCAGGGAGTGTGTCTAGTCCTCTTAGTCTAGGAGTTCCAACATTCATTAGAATCATCAGCACCATTCATTAGTCCACAAATCCTGATAGTGTATGACTGAAGTCTGAATCCGAAACTGTTTCCTGTTTCTGTCACATAGGGCTTCTCAACCGAATGCCCCTGTCTATTAGACAGTTGCTCGAAAGCAGCCTAATGAACCAGTCATTGCCCTGAGACCCCTGACTATACATTCTTTGGCTGAAATGAGCCACAGTCCTCAGCATTGTCTTCGTGCACACGCCAAATTATTAGACAGGACGAAGACAGCATTGACAGGAACACAAATCACAATTAACCCTTCTTCACCATCACAACTTTTTCACTGTCACTGCTGATCTAAAACACTCATTTTTCTGCTCAAATTTGTTCAGTTTTTCTAACTCTTTGATTGGGATCACATAATTAAACATCATTTTTCAACTTATTGATTCCGCGTAATTTTGAGCAATCATTCATACTCCCTCTATTTCATTCAATTGTTTGGGTTCCCCCCACAAAACCCGAGTCAACGTAAACAACTGAATGAAACGAAGGGAGTATATATAACAAGTACAATTGAGAAACCATAACAATAGCATAACAAAACTACAACATAAGTCTCATTTCACAATTCACATCACATGATCCAACAAAAAACATTCTCATTCTCACATATCGCGATTTCTAGAGATCAGATGTACGCAAACCTTACCCCTAAACGCGACTTTTCGCTACTACATACCTACCGAGTAAAAGCGTAAAGTACAAAACCAACATAAATAGCAAGCGCGGTGGGGACAAGACTAAGTAACGGAATAACAGCAGCAAAACTCTGAGAACTCCCACAAGACAAACTCCCCAACTTAATCTGAACAACATTCACAAGCGCTAACATCAGAAACACGCAACCACAAGCGGACCCCACAGCAGAGGCGAGCATCCCGAGGCGGAGGGCAGAGGTATGGACAAAGGCCCGGTAAGACTCGTAATGGGCCGAGATCCGGATAGCCTGCTTGAGGCCCATAGCAACGAGGCTGGAGAAGAGGAAGGAGGAGAAGGAGTACACGTGGAAGGTGACGAGGTTTTCGGCGAATGATGACGTGGCGGCGGGGGAGTAGCAGGAGGATTGGGTGTCGATGAGGGTGGTGGAGAGGTCGTACGGGTTCCATGATAAGCCGATGAAGACGGCGAGTGTGAAGATTGAGTTGACGTGGACAAGTCCGTCTAATGCGGAAATGTGTATTGTTGTTCCGAATGTTTTTGGTGATTTTGTGAAGATCGTCATTTTTCTCTTTTTTTTCCGGCGGATGGATCTAACTTTTTCTTTGCTCACTACTGTTTCGGGGTATGACTGAGGTTTGGTGTGGTTTTAGTCAAAACTTCTGTAAGAAGCTGAGTAATTAAAGTTGTCTGAATCTTACCGTCGGGTTTATATTTTCTTATTTATATTTTTATGGCTTATTAAGTATCAGTGATGGGCATTTGGTCTAGTGGTATGATTCTCGCTTAGGGTGCGAGAGGTCCCGAGTTCAATTCTCGGAATGCCCCTATTTTTTAAGCGCACTTTAAATCAATGTTGTTGTTGTCTTATTTTCAATGTTGTTGTTGAGCGGAAGGGAAAGATGGCGATACATGTGGAAGTACTAAATAATGTTGGAGATCATCGTTGTTTAAAATGTCGAGTGTGTTAAAGTTAAGCTTGTTTAGGAAATACGAAGTGAAGATTTTGCCGAGTTGAGTTACGTTGAGATGCCGTCACTTTGTTCTGAGATGAGCTACAATTCCAATTTCCTAAGAGAAGCTTTAATTCAGACAATAATGAATCTTTTCTATATTCTGATAGATTATTCTTGCTGGATATGAAAAATTACTTTACAAATACTCCATATAACAATATGATCACCACACATGTGAAACTTAAACAACACAACAATCGCTACAACCTTTATATGTCACACAACTGAACTCTTACAGGTTTGATTCTGAAGACATTAAAGAATGTGAGTACTTCCTCAACTTGTTAGCAGAATGCTTGACCTGAGACATCCTATCGAAATCTGCTGGGCTTTTGATGGATTATTACTGAGACCTTCTGAGGATCTACATTCTCTGTATCATCGCGAGATGCAGGTGACACAATACTCGACTTGGTTCCAGGAACAGGGCCTTCTATCTGATTCAGACAGCTCTTTGTCTTCAATTCACCACCTAGGTAGTTAGTAAGGGCTCTCTTAACCCCAAGACCACCGCGTCTAGGAGGCTTATTGATATCCCGGTTGAAGAAAGGAGTCCTCTCAATCTTTGCAGGGCTGAGTACTGATGCAGGGCTAGGAGTTGAGATTGCTGATCTATAAGGAGAGTTGCTGGAGACCTTGTGAGCAAGGACATTCACAGTAGTAGGTGCTGATGTTAACTTATCAGAATGTTTTGTCAAGTCATCCACATGTAGTAGATCATCTATACGCGCCACAATGGTGAACGCCAAGCTCTCTAACACTCTCGAGTAGCTTTCTAGTATCGATTTTCCTATATCCTGCAGTACAAAAACATTGTCAGCAACGAAACTGAAGCTATCAGGAGTATGAAGTACAAGGGACAGTAGAATAGACCTTGTTGCAATGGATTTTACTGGTGTCCAAAGAGGTCTGAGTTAGACCAGGAAACCGCTGTTTCAAGCAAAGTAGCAGCCTTTCAGCTCTTTCTGCAAGAAGCTCCCTCTTATCTCCATCAACCATCAGATCCCTTACCATATCCCATGAAGATTTAGTGGTGGACCGATGGGGATTGGTGACAGGTTTTGCGTGGAGTCTTTTTCGCCATACATAGATGGCTGCTTCCACACGATTTGCTATTTCAAGGGCAACATGTTCGGTTGAGAGGTCAAGGCAATCAAGCAAACACTCAGGCGAGAAATGGTCTGATGTAATGTATCGGTACATCATGTCTCCTAGGCATGCTCTTCCATTCTGTGAAAACAGAACATTCTTGCAGTATAAGTCACTTGCTCAACAAAACTAATCAATGCCTCCCAAAAAATAAAAGGCATATACCTTTGGAAGGGACTCCAAGTAGGACTCTGGTACATCCATATCAGCTAGAACCATACTGTTTATAGACATGGCAGCTTTGAGAATTTGATTTGTGCATTCGCGCTTGTGATCCAGCCGCTTCCTGGAACTCTCTTGGAGGCCACCAGCAGGAACTCTAGGTACAGGAAGCCACCACTTTTCCTCTTGTCGGTGTAAGGTTTTGCGAAAAGATGAGGATCCATCACAGTCTGAGGTTACAATTCCTTGATCAACATACCAAAATTCGGTCTTGCTAAAGCTGTCTAGTATATCCTGAAGGTAGGAAATGACATACATTATGTTAAGAGGGATTGACAGGCCAACAAGGTCAATGCAAAGTTCAGAGAATTGTACTGATATCTTACAATGAGCATGTTATCTAGTTTGCGAAGAGCAGGAAGATTTATGAAGATATCTGTTCGAGGCCTGCAAGTCATAATCTGAAACAGGCAGCACAGATTATATTAGAGGTCTCCAAAAAAAGGCATCACTTTCTCCAAAAAAAAAGGAATTACAGCATTTCAGAAAAAGGAAACATAAGTACCTCAAAACAGTCCTAGTTTGTCATGAAAGATGAAACCAAACCTAATCTATTTCAACTTGTTACTT
The DNA here is from genome assembly GCA_963680865.1 of Spergularia marina. Taxonomy (NCBI): domain Eukaryota; kingdom Viridiplantae; phylum Streptophyta; class Magnoliopsida; order Caryophyllales; family Caryophyllaceae; genus Spergularia; species Spergularia marina. The sequence continues at coordinate 24,869,929 of OY804554.1, read as the reverse complement.
ACACCAAGGTATAAAGTCACATGAAGAAATGTCGTTGGCTTTTTTTTTATAAATGAACCAATTCTTTCTGAAGGTAGAATCGACTATGAAATAATCATCTCAACCAAAGTCTAAGTTGATTGTCGGGGTCCAAATATCGGTCTTATACCTTAATAACTCCCAATTCTTGTCACACATACACACGAAAAAAAAAAGTAGGAGGTTTAATGCGCCCTCTTCAATTTGCTAGGTTCAATTTTGGGCCAAAAAGTTGCCCCATACTAAACTATACGGAGAATTATTGAAGCTTCTACACTTTAATTCGATCAAAACAATGTAAAAGGGTCACAAGCTGATACACTAGTATTTGAATGAAACATAAGAATTTGTGAACAAACACTCAGGAAAGAAAAGTATACCTCAAGCTTTTTCCCATCAGGAAAAGTCTGCCATGTTGGTATGAGTTCAACAATATGATCACCAACACAAAGCAACCACTCCATTTCTCGTCGCCACATCGATTTCTTCTCCGGTGCTAGAGGTTCTAGTCTCCACAATTGTCCAAATATAGTAGCTACAATATCAAATCCAACCAAATTTCAGCATACATAAGCTCATTAAAATCACTCAATTCAGGACAAATGAGCTAACAACAACGTCTTAGTCCAGAAATAATTTTGGGTCGGCTAACATAAATCGTCATGGGGAAGACATACCACATAAATTAGTGGTGGCATTAGAAATAGCCAGAGCAGTACAAACCCCCTTTCCACTTCCGGACATGTCTTCTCCTAACAACAGCTTTGCAAATCTCTCCTTCATCATTTCCAATTCTAACACAATTTCACAAACAATTGCAAAATACAACATTAAAAACCCATCACAAAAAAAAGTTGGAAATTCAACCAAAAAAAAACACAAAAAGTCCCCAAGACTAACCAGAAATGTTGGAATTATGCTTCTTTAACTTAGAATCATCGTCATCTAAAATCGGCTTTTTCGGGCCGAGATTAGAGGGTTTAGACACTGCAGCTTTGGTAATGGGCCAACCAAGGAGAGCAGGAGCAGGAGGAGGAGGAGAAGATGAAGATGAAGATTTCTTAGCCGCATTCGGTACCTCGAAACTTAATCTACTTCCACAGCTTCTCCTACGCTCAGTAACCGACTCGGTGACAGACCCAGTTGACTCAGTAACGTCTAACTCACCATCTTTCCTAAATGAGGTGCCCATCATGTAATAAAGTTTCAATCTTTGGCAAAACCCAGATGAAATTTAGGCAAAATATTGTCAAAATTTTGAAACCCAGGTGAAAAAGGTGGGATCTTTGAGAAGCAAGTGATGTCAAGTTTTTGAATGTGAGCTTTAAGCTACCAATTTGGACAATTTTATTCAAATAAAGATGAATTTCTGAGAAAAAAGGAGGAGAAATGTGGGCCTAAAAACCTAAGTTTTGATCTTTAATTAAAAAAATTCCCTCCTAAATATTGTTTGCAAAAGTATGAAAATTTGATTTGATTTGGAAGAAATAATAGAAGTAACTGACAAAATTCTGATACACTCTACCACTAATAGTGTACTGTGTGCTGAAAAATTGAGAATGCCCTGTGTTTTGATTTGTTTCCAACGTCTCTCTCCTCAGACTCACTCACTTTGCCACCTTTTTGTCTATTTTGAAAATATTAATATAATATTGGGAAGTGGGTGACGGTCTAGCTACCTTGTTGAACGGCTATGAACGGCTATATATCAAGGAAGTCCCTGTTGAAGTCCGAAGAAGACTAGGTGTTAAAAAGGAAAGTTGATTATCATTTAAAGACTCCCGACGTTCTTTTAAATTGTTAATTACTTGATACTAGAGAAATCTAAATCAAATGCTCAACGTTTAGGGAGATCTTGAGAATATGTTCATTAATGACATACATGGTTTAACATCTAGCATCATTGTCGATATAACAATTAACTTACTGGAATAAAGGATTTGCTCTCACAAAGCAGTATAGTGACATTATTTTAACAAAACAGACAACTCAGTGCTCTTATTTTGCTTGTGACTAAAAAGATTGGCATTTCAAATGCCACTATAAAGTTAAGAGTTCAATTTTGAAGTTGAAAAAACAAAAAACTTAAGAGTTGGAACTCATTCGTGATCCATCAGAAGAGGTTAAATTCGTATTAGATGGTGGTGGTTCATTGTATGACCTATTTACAAAGCACTCTAGCACCAATGCATGCACCTTAATCATGCACCGTAGAAGTTAAGTACCTGATCAACCGTCCTACTTTTCATACTCAAACCTCACAATCTATTTAACTTTTACCAAATAGGTTTCAAATAATTTTATTCCTCTAAACCATTTCCAAGCTACAACTTTTATCCACTCTAATTATTTCATATTAACAATGTTATTACTTTAACCCTTTTGTGCATGACATTGTAGTAGTATGGCTTATCTTGATGATCATATCATTTTAAATTCAAAAAACTGTCCCCCACTCCCGATTAGTACTGGAGTTTAACGGTCCGTGCTAATGATGGCCCAATTGCCTAGCCATTCTTGGGTTACAAGTTACAATTAATTCAACTCTTCCGACACTTTTTGATGCAACTAAACTAGTGTCACATTCCATACATGTGGATTGTAGATAGATGATGTTGTGCATTAATGGGGGATCTAGCTCCAAATGAATGGGATTGTCTGTGATCCGCATTCATGACAATTCAAAGGTGTCCCGCGCCTGCGCTCCCCTGGCCTCTTCAACCAAGTTCACAATCTAAGCCCACCGGCCGCCACCGCACAGCTCTCTATTGGACATCTTCTAAGCCCGTTTGAGGGCAAGTTCGGGAATACCGCCTTAATCGGACTAGAAGTAACTAATTAATTTGTCAAGCACTTGATCACTCTCAATCATAACTCAGATTTTAAAGTGCCTAATAAAACTCGATAAGTAAGGCAATGATAATATCAGAGTAGAATACAAAATACAACTGTTTCACGCTATACACAACACTTAAGCGAGCGCACCACACACGTGTGATAGACGTGCCTAAATGTGTGTGGCGTGGAGCAGTTGTTTTCCGCTTTGAAAATAGTGTTGCCCATAAATAAGCAATAAGCCATCTACCTTGCAAATTGGTTGTACAAAACATAATATACGGAGTATGTGCTTACTCGATTAAGAGACTAAAAACTAATGTTTTTTGTTTGTTTAAAGATAACGTAATGTAGCCGTTGTTGTTCGGCATGTTGCACTAAAGTTATCCTGAACATTTGACATTTTTATATGATGCCGGAATGAAGTTAAAGATCACACTTTTGTTCTCAAAGTTCGCTAAACCCCGAGTCAACCTTTTGGCTTAAGCAAGAAGATTATTTGAATATTAGAGAAACCCAAATAACGATGATCATTGCACAAAAACTTTAAAACGAAAGAAGGAACTAATTACTCGATGTTGGGGAGAATAATGTTGCATGCCTCCAAAGTTGCTGGCTTGTCATTTTTATGAAATGAGAAGGTTAAATAATGTTGCCTACAACGTCTTTGCTCACTTTTGCCAGGGTACATTTGTCCAATGTTGAGCTTTATTGTAAAAGAGGTTGTCTCCTTGTGAACAGATAAGTTCATGCATGCATATATGCACTATCCACTAGCATGATATGTTTAAGGAACGACGACTATTGATACTTCACAATGAATGGGTTGAGGACTATATGAATTTTCATCCCTCCTACTATATTAATTTTCTTTGAGATATAATATTGTTACTATGGGAGTGTCGGAAGACACGGATGAAGTGTCAATCAATAGTTGTTCTCTTTGTTTAAGACTTATGTTATAGCTGGAAAGTCTAGGATTTATATGTGAACTTTAAAGTACATGTTTGAAAATTTCATTTGTATATCAACTGAATCGGCCGGAACTCCAATTCCATGGAATTCATATGTTAGCGAGTGTGAAGTATGTGGGTTGTGGCTCACTTAATGCATAGTACATGAGCTAGTTTATAATTTTAAAGTTAGGAGACAGTTTGAAAAGAAAATTCAAGATGTGAGCACGAGAATTTGAGTCTCCCATGTCTACATATATGTAATTGTAAGACTTGTAACTATGTATGGGCTGAGGACATATGTCAAACGAGTAAAGTTTTGCACTGTCGAAAAAAATAAAAATATCCATCATCTTCTGTCCATTAACTTTGACAATAAAGATTAAGTGGTAGCCTAGTGGTAGTGCTACCATTCTCTCAACCATGAGGCCAAGGATTTAAATCCTTATCTCTCCCTCTGTAGGGTCCTCCTATCGGGTTTATGCCCGATTCCACTTGTTCAACTACGGTCACTTTGTGAGTTAGATTCCCAAATAAATCACCTAATCTCAAAGGGACTGAGCCTTCGGTTCAAAAAAAATATATATATTAACTTTTGACAATACACCATCATGGTACTAGTTCTGTGACTACAAAGCTATAATCCATTTCATCATGGTTGGAATTTGAAAAGAATGGCGCAATGCTAAAACATGGCGTATAACAATAGAGGGCTGAATTGATGCATTTGAAACAAG